>JAWNLE010000579.1:0-1200000 GCA_035041375.1 Drosophila conformis | reverse complement strand
TAAACGCAACAGCCAAAGGAGCAGCGGCAGCAGCAGCAGCAGGCAAAAGCATCCTAGCCCAGCCCACTGATATTTGTTGTTTGGTTGCCTTTTTCATGTTTATTGCAAGTATTTCAATTCGGCGTTTCTCATTTTGGCCAGAGTTGGTAAGCTACACATTTGCCTGGCTTGTTTGCAAAAAATTGTTATTTTCTTTATATTTCGCCAGGTTCCTGACAGCCAACACAGAGCAGCGAGAGCAACCGGAGTTGGGCATATTCTTATTTGCCTGCCGGAGGAGCAGCTGCTGGAGTCTCTCCTATACCAGTGCATATGGCAAATGGCTGGACACGGTAACTGCCGACCCGCTGGTTTCCCTTCTTTACATACGCTGCTAGGACGCTAGGCACTGACTGGGCTCTGAGCTCTGGGCTGTGGGATGTGGGCTTTCTGGGAGTCATATGTTTTACAAAGAGCCACGCCCTCTCGACAGCCCGCTGTGCTGTAAGTAATTTGTGGTTTCAGGCAAATACTCTGATGATGTTTTTCTTAAATGCTTTTCTCGCTCCCTCAGTTATCTCCCAGTCCCTCAGCCACTTTTTTTTCTTTTTTTTTGTGTTTGGTGTTTCCTTCCGCTTTACGGCTGCTTTCTCCGCTTCTTTTCTATGGTCGCCTTTTTGCGAGCTGTATCGTTAAAAATGCCTTTAAGGCATTTAATTTCTTTTGTTCATGGGCCGGGCGCTTTCTAATGGAGGGGCAGCTGCGAAAAAAGGCAAGCCATACCCCCACACCCACAAACACACGCACGCACTCACACAGAGAGAGAGAGGGACCTCAGCAAACAAATCGACGCTGCATATCCTGCGCCTTAGTACTCTGTCCTGCTTTTAACAATTTCAATAGAAAATTAAAACGCAGCGGAATTTGCTTTTCTTTTCTTTATTCTATTTTATGTTTTGTTTTTTTTGTTTTTTTTGGCTTTACGGGGCGTCAGCTCAAGAAAAATGGTTGTTTTCTGTGTGTGAGTTGGCACTTTTCGCTACTCTGAGCCGCAACTGGACCGCCCTGAAGTGGGCTCTATGCAAATAGGCGTTGGTTTTTGGGAGCCCTATACAAATTGCACGACTTTGCTGCGTGAAGCGCAGGGAGAGTGGCCAACTCTCTTTTTATTTGCCGTTTGTGGGTTGGGAAATGTGTTTGCAATCTTTGGTAGCCCTTTGTTTGCAGTTTGTTGAACTCGAATGAACCGCATAGAGTGGGCCTTGTTATAGCTATAGCTACATACTATAGCTACTTTGGCATTATACTTGGGATTAATTTAATTTGCACAAAATTCTCTGAAGATGCCTATATTATCTCATGTATTTGCCAATTAAATTAAATAAATCTAATAATCTATAAATATACCTCTGCATTCAGTTAAAATTTATTTTCAACTTGTCAGAAGCACTTTTGGGGGAAGCAAATTTAATTACATATATATTTTTAGCAAATTACATAACTAAATCACCACGAGCTAAAGCAGTGTGCATTATTTTGTTATTGTAGAGAGTAATATAAAGTTATCACGACCCTAAAGACGCGGAGATGACGATGCAGAGATGACTGCGTATTTATATGACAAAAAGACTGGAATATATGCATATTTTTACATATATTAAATACTTTAGTCAAAAAGTTCGTTCAGTTATTTAATGATTTAGAAAGATGAATGTCTAACACAAAAGTAAAAGATAGATGGTACGAAGATAGATAGATAGTAACAGGCAGAAAGAATCATCTCCAACCCATAAAGTATATATATTCTTGCTCAGGATTAATAGCCAAGTTCAAGTTTGGAATGTTAGTTCGATATCGGTAAAAGCAACTCTCCTGTTTTGCGACTATCGGTATAAATCGTAGACGAGCTCACTCGACTAAAGCATTCGTACTTGATTTATAATTTTATTTCACACGCGTTGAAATTAAATTCACTGCGACAAAATCCACCCCATAGTTTCATACCGTACTGTATCTGTGCATATTTTTATTGCCTTGTCTATTTTCCCCGTTTTGGGAGAGTCTGTCGCAATTCTCTAACATTTCCATCACTTGTGACATGCTTTTGTCAACGCTTATTAATATTTTGGCTTTAAGTACTCGTATTATCCTCGCCGTCACAGAAGTGCAACTTGGTCAAAGTTGGTCGCCATTTTCATTTGACTCGGTGCCCCCTGCCGGTGTTTTGCTTAAGTGAACTTTTTGCGCTAACGCACCGCAGCCACACTATTAGACATAAAGAGCGTATTTCGATTTACCGCACTGCGGGGGGCATGATTCTGTGGTCCGCACTCGTAATTCTCGTCAGCTTAGCGCTTAGGGGCAAGTGAACAATTTCTAAAACGCGACACGCAAAAAATCCAGAAAGCAAGGCGAATCTTTTCGCAATCAGGCGCACCCGGAAAAAAGTGTTCTAACTTCTGACTGAATGACTGAATGAGCGAGTAAATGAGTGAGTGAGCGAGTAAGTGAGTGAGTGAGTGAGTGAGGGGTGTGAACTGAATGGAGCTCAGAGCGTATGCAATTTTTTCATTTTGACAATTTACGAGAAGCGCTTTGACGACCTGGGGGGCGTCGAACGAGCGCAAAATCAAAACGCGAAACATTTGCACAATGCAACATGGGTTTTTGGTTCGATCCCACTTGGGTTCTGTTTGGGGTTCTTTGTCATGGTTAAATATACAGAGATAGGGCGGCAGAAAGAGAGTCAGGGGAAGGGAGAGAAGAGCTGCCAGCAGCGCAGCATTATATTCGGCTATAAATTGCAACCCTTTGTGCTGCACAGTTTGCGAAATAAAAGCGGAAATGGCAGCGAGGGCAAAACACGCACCAGCTAGAAAATTACAGTTATTAATGTATGGGGTGCCAAATACTTTACCGTTTGTTACACGTACGTGTAACGCCCCGTGGATTTGCGTTTTTTTTTTTAGCAATGCGACAATATAATTTACTCCGAGGGCTCCGAGCAGTTACTCCTTTTTCCTCTCCTTTTCCGCAAATGTATCGCACACATTTTTTGGTGCGGCATGTCACAATAATCTGACAGATTAATTATACACGCGGAAATGTATATACGTTCCCGTTGTCCGCAGCCGTAAGCGTAACCGAAACCGAACCCAAGTCCAAGCCCCCTTTTTCAATTTCCTAGACCACTTTTTTGCTCCGTTTTCTTACTTATCGTTTAGCAATTCGTGGTTAAATCAATTTTGCACACTTGCTTCTTCGCCCATTTCCCCTTGCCCCTTGCCTCTGGCCATTTCTCTCTGGTTTTCAATTGACAGTTTTGGGTCAGCCTGTCCCACATTATTTCTGGGATTGCTACTTTTGGCGAAAGGTGACTTCTATGCCTTTTTTTGGACTTTATTGTTGGCAGCAGGAATAGTAAAGAAGCCATGAATTACTTACTTTCGTTTCGGTTCATTGAGGGCGGGCTTCTGGGGACCATAAGAAATGAAAGTACTTGCACATATACAATACAATGCCATATGGGTGAGGCAAACAGGATTGCGCTAGTCTAGAATTTTGGAAGAACTATTAACTCTTTGAAATGCTCTTTCTGCTTTCGATACAAACGCTCATTTGTACAAATTTAGCACCAAGCAGATACCCTTAAATTTCCCATATTCCCCTACTGACATTCCCAACCCAGAGCTACAACAAATTGTGTGTTAGTTTTAAATTAAACCAAATTGTCTATGTTTATATTTTTACTTAAAATAGTTCCATTAAAATATAAAGCCATATTCATATTTTCTCGAAGTTTAGACGTCTGTCTGACCATAAAGCCGGCACACATGGGCTCGAAAGAAGAGTTAACTTATTTGAAAACTTTTTATATTTGTATATGATAAAAATATGTTTCTAAGGAAAACCTATTCATTCACACATTACCTTCCATCATATCTGGAGCCCTTAGACATCTGCCCTTGTCACATTTGTTTTCAGCCCCCAGTGCACTTTGGTTTTAATCTTCATGGGCCATGGCCCATTTAAAAGCTTTACGCTGTTGTTTCGGCACTTCCTGAGCGCTGCTGCTCACATGTCTCCAGATGCTGGAACTTCCGCAGACGCTTGATAGAACAACTGCTGCTGATGCTCAAAAATTCGATACATCATTCATCAAAACGCGTGGCGAGGACAAAAGCCATCCCATTAGAGCCACACATAGTTTGGAGAGGAGGACTTTGCGTTGAAGTTTTTCGCCCGGTAATCCCTTTCTAATCGAATTACGGCAAATCCCCTGAGCAGTTTTTGTGCATTAAGGCAAACTCAAGCGTAAGAAACTAATTTGAGGCGCCTCAAACTCCGCGACACTCATGCATATGCGCACTTTCAGCTAACAGCCAGTCAGTTAGCCAGTCAGCCAGCCAGCCAGCCATCTAATTTAATAGAATTGCACTCTCTCCTCTCCCATCAGTGGAAAGTCATAAAAATGTTGCGGCTATCAGATATTTCTGAATTGATAAAAAGCGTCGAATCAGTAAAAACCCAGGAGAGGCAGATTAGCCGGCTGGCGAGGGGAGCAGTCTTGACTATGTTGAACTTACCCCTAAATGAGAGTTTTGGTGTTTCCCACAGGACCGCACTGGCACCAGTAGCAAAACGTCAAGGCAACAAGGCAGCCAACCACCAAAACTACGACCCCTCTCCCTTACTCTGATCACATTGTTTTCCCAAATCGGATTTTAGTTTTACACTAATTTCTTTGGTTTAAGACTCGCTCGCTCAGCGGTCCACAGCCCTTGGCTCTGGGCATCCGATAGCTGTTGTCTGGGGGTATTATAAACGCTTCGCTGGACATTGCTGGTCCTGGGCTGATGAATCCTCTTTGATTGCACTAAACTGCAATCGAGACGAACGCGCAAAACGTGCAACGTCATGCGGCAGGCTCATCGCTACGGGTTGGTTGGGCTGTGTGGCCTTTGTGGTGTCTCGTGTCCTCGTGTGCCGGTGTCCTGGTGTCCTGGCGTCTAGCAATCCCCCAACGATACTAGCTGCGACTGTGGTGTGTGATAAAATTTCGTTCACTTGACGGCTGACTGGCCAGGCCTTTTATCACAATGCTCGGATCGTGCTGCGTATAGTAGTATCGGGGCTTTAGTTTTATTTTTATCGCTCCTTCCTGCTGCACATTTTTATGGCAAGGACAATTTAATTGGCTGGCAAGACAATTTTTTTTGGTTTTCTTTTGTGGAACGCATTAAGCTTACATTGTGCTAGATTTTGTGTCTAAAAGTTTGGCCAAGTTTTGATGGCGTTTGAATTCCGGCTGAGTCATCTTGGCTGAGATTGATTACATATTACATTCGGCAGTGGGAGAGCAGAAAACTGTTGAAAATTTCTACGTATATTCGTTTAAACGGGTTCAAAATGCATTACACTTAGTGTATGGAACGAGATGAAATTTTAACACTTCTATCAAATTGATTTCCAGTGTATTTAAAAACAAATAAAGGTGTTCAGTCAACTGAGCTGGATCAAGATATACCCTATACTGAAGTCTCACACAAATCACAATTCATTAACTTCATCAAAATCAAAAATATGTTGTGAAAACATAACTTTTGAAATAGAAAATAGAAAACAGAAGTTGTACGTATGGCATCACTGATTCTTCATAACTTTTTAACTTTTACATTCATTGGCACTCCTCGATACAATTTTTAACAACTTCATTCTACAAATACACATTAGGATCACAATTTTCATTCGTTGAGTATCTTTAACCAAGTAATATCTAAAAACATATATTTATTTGCATTAACTAATAAAAGCAAACATATATTATGTGGCATATGTAGATATAGGAACTAGTAAGATTGAATCTATAATTCTATTAATATTACGTCTCTAATTGTGGTTGGTATTTTTGTAAGCATTTTTAAGTAATTCTGCATATTTTTGATGCAACTGGAAATTACTCTGCCAGCTGGAATGCATAATTGTAGAACTAAATGGCAGTTAGTTGCGTGGAATACTGAATAGATTTATTCTCATTGGATGTAGCCAGAGACACTGAGTCACCATTGGTTGCCGTTTGGAGCTGCAACTTGAGCTCTGCTAGTGGCTAAGCAGGCAGCTGCTTTCCTCGGTGAAGCAACATCTTGACGTGATCGTTGTCGCTTCAATGGCACTTAAAATGCCAGAACTTATTTCCATTTGGCTGGGCAATTATAATATTTTGTGAACAGCTCTCCCGACCAGCCTCATAAAATCTCGCTGGCACAAAGAGATGCAGAAAAAAAAATTGGAGATGAGAAAAAAAATGCGTTTAAGTTTACCTTTTTTTTGTGATTTGTGTGTTTCACTCCGTGAATTTGACGTAACGGGTTGCCAGGCGACGTGAACGACAACGATGAAAGACGTCTTAAATATAATATTGACATTTCTTTCGCAATGCTTTCGTTTTATTTATTTTGTAAGTCGGCATTTTAGGTGGCTCAGGTTGCCAGTGAGCCCACAAACTTTGACTTACGCAGCACAAATAATTATAGACATTTTGGGCTGGCCGCAGGAAAGAAACTGAAAAAATGAAAACTGAGGGAGTAAAAAAGGGTTAAGTGCTTTGCTTTGAGTGGCGTTTACATTTTTTTGCGGCAAACTGTCGCACAAATTGCTTTGAATTATTGAAGAGCCAGTTTCCTACCTCCCATTCCCTCGCAGAGTCCAGTTTGGCAAGCCTAATTAAAAATGCTATGCGACATTTCGACTTCGAGTTTGCCTCTTTCATTACTCATAAACCGCTGCAATCCATCAATTAGCAGCTTCCCCTGCTGCTGTGTGTGAAACCACAGAAACAGCAAAATAAGAAAAATAAAAAAGAATGACTCACTGCGCTTTCATCAGTCGAGGCTGCTGTCAATAACTCTGCCAAAAAGATCCGCTATATTGTGCACAATTGGTGTGGTGCCACTTTCAACACATTCAGGCAATCGGACAGCCCCGATAAGCTTGAACTCAACTCAACTGAAGATTCATGAACTCTCCCTTTTTGGAATCACCATGGGCAGCTCTTTGTTATACTTTACTCAATCGATAATTAGCGTGCAGCTCTTCAAATTTATGTTGTAAATTCAAAATGATGTTAGTGTTTCGCCTGAAAATTGTCGTCGACTTGGAGCAAGCCATTAAAAGAGTTGCCTCGTAACTTCTCGCACAGATCTTGAATTATTGTTATGATAATTGTGCGCCACACGTTCCACATTGGATGTCTTAAACTATGGAATCGACTCAGTTCACCTCTGTGGGTTGCTGTTAATTTAATAAACACATTCGGCTTGTTTATTTATTTAATATTTTCTACAGCGGAAATGCCTTTCGATTAAGCCATACATAGAGTCTCTGACTCACAACTGATTCAACAAATTATCAACATATATAACTACAAAAACAAGTGTTTTTAGAACATCATTTGCTGGCTATTCAAACAAATATTTGCTAATTTATTGGAGTTATCCCAAAATAAAGCAACACAGAATAGAGTGACTGAAGTCAACTTGAATCCAACAAACAACGTTTAATTCTGTTCTCCAATTAAATTGAGTGACTTTCAATCTAATAGATAGGAGTTCCATCTCCAGTGTAGCAATTTATTCGCATCTGTCCAGCAGTAGGTCCAGCTTTGGTCTATCCCATCTATGCCCATCCTGGGTCTTATCCTTGTCGTCTACGACTTGGTTGTGATTTTGACAAGCCTCTGTTTGTCGCCCCACAACAAAGCACAAACACAGACGCACACCACCCACATGTGTTTGGTTGTTTTGTTGTTATTTGTTGAGCTCCCATGTCTGGTTCTGGTCCTGGTTCTGGTTCTGGTTGTTACTCTGTCTCTCTTGTTGGCCATTCACTCAATGGGCAGCCAAAGCCAATTGTCAGCATGACAAACGGGCCAACGACAGACACTTTGTTGAATGTTGGAGATGTTTGCTGTTGCTAATCCTCGGACACAACACAGTGGAGCCCCCCTGCAGCCGCTGCAGGCCCTTAGCCCCTTGTTCGGGTGCCAGCCAGCATATTGTTTGTTATGGTATAGCCCTGAAATTATTGATAAATATTTGTCAAAATTCTTGGCAGAATTAAGCGCGAGTTCTTTGGAGCTCGGGCTTGCCATGGATGTGTTGTCAATGCAGAGTTGGTGTGGGGGTGGGAGGACACTTCCTAAACATGATTGATTCATTGCTGGGCTGCCACTCCCCAATACCAGTTCCAATCCAGCTTTTAGTCCAAAATGCAGCGCAAATAGTGAAAGCAGTCGAGTCATATAGGAGCTGTGGTTGAATGCGATTTCGAATCCTCTGGCCTGAATGCATGCAAAACTCAGATCTCGGATCGAGCATAATATGCCCGATTGACTGCGCTGGCTGGCAGCATGTAGAGGACATCGGCTAGGAGGACGACTACAACTGACAATGTTGACAGCAATCGTATGTTTAAAAAGCATAATCCCAGACGAATGATGATGAATGGTCTCCAACACACACCAATCTACACAGACGCTCGCCGTCGTTTAACTAAATCCTTGATGAATGATGTTGCCTGCTTGCTCTGTGTCTGTGTCTACGTCCTCACCCCTGTATCCTGAGACCCGGCTGCTGCGTTTTCATATTTGCAAGAGAAAATTCGAAAAACGGCAACGACACTAGCAACATGCCACCCAACAAACACCGCACACAATATTTTGAGGCAGCCGCCAAGCGCAATTTTCATTTACGCGTCATTTTAATGATGTTAAGTGAGTGTGCAGAAAACGAAAATGAAACCAAAACGATATGAAACCAAACCAAACCAAACCAAACGAAAACACCGAACTATGGTGGAGGTGGAGGGGTGCAGAGTTTTTGCATTTATCACCCGAAGTTTTGGTAAATAGATTTTTGTTCTGGTACTGCACATTCTGCCTTCACGATGAAAGCAGCTTGTAATCCATTTCAAATCATTTTTCACTTTTGTGTTTCCTGGGTCGTACATCTAGCTCGGCTTCCACTAGGTCTCAGCTTCGTTTTGATTTGTTTGCTTAAATTGATAAATGATGTCTGTACCACAACGCAGACACGACAGCTTCCAGCAAACAGAACGGATATCCTTTTAGGGAGGTGTTGAAAGGTTTTAAGCGGGTTTTCCTAAATATCCGCTAAGTATATAGCCAGATTTGAAGTAATAATAATGATGCGAACCCAAATTAGTTTTCCCTTTTAATTCTGAACCAGCGTCCTATACACAATGTAAAGCAGCAGCCAAATCTTCTTCTACATCAATCAAATTTGTATATTCGTAATCGGATACAAGTCCAGATCGCTTGTGTTTATAAACCTATAGATCTAAAACAGCTAATAAGTCCCAGCGGAACCGGATCAGACCTGCGCTGCATGCAATAAATATTTCAATTTCCTGACATTTTTGGTTGACTTGACACCGTTCTGTGTGAAATTACTTATCGAGCTAATGTGATTTTGGGTTTTAATGAATTTGCCGAAATTAATTTCAAACACAGTCGACGCTCCGATGGAACGACCTGATATCAGACAGTTGCTGGTATCCGCATCGCTATCGCACTGGGCATTATCAGGCGACGTTGCGTCGTTATAGAGCATGTGGCAATAAAAGTAATATCCTGCAAGTGGCACGTGGCGATGCAGCCATGCGCGTTGGTTTTTGTAGAGTGATAATCTAACCTCAAATCTCCAGTCAGTGCTGTCCAGCAAGTTGACAGTGCTGCCAACTTTAGACTGTCAAAGCTAATACCATTTTCTTCTAGGAAAAAAGTATTAAAATTCTGTGTTTTAAAATTTAAGTTGAGAACAATCTCATGAGTTTTCTATATTTTCTCCGTTTTTCATCTTTACTTCAACGACTCAAATATATAATTATTCGAATTCCAATTTGAAAAATGAAAAGACAATTTTCTATTTCTAATTTTTAAATTTAAATGATATCATCTATTTAATATAATAATAATATAATATAATAAGGTTCCTAAGGTGATTACCAGCAACTTACCTACCAAGTTGGTTGACTCTATCTAAATTTTGGTATTATCGATTACTGATTTTATCGATATCCTAGCCTTTGTCTTACGCGGGACAGACCAGTAAATGTTTCAAGCTTAAAATTTCCATATTTCTCCACGGACAGACAGCATGACGGACAAAGAAATTATGCTAAAAATTAAGTTGATGTTGTAGGAAACTGAATTTGTAACTCGGCTCGGCTTTTGCAATAATTGCACCTTGGTTAGGCAATTTGTTGCCAAGTAAAACTGCTAACAGTGCACCAAGTGCGCTCGTTGCTGGGTTCTTAACGTCAGTAGGGGGTTTGCTTTCAAGCCTAGTTGTCGTTATTGCTGCTTGTTGTTTGTACAGCGTTGCTAATGTTCTCACTTCAATAAACAACGTTTTTTTTTTTCTGTTTGCGGCACAAAAAGAGCAGTGCAGCTTGCAGTTGCCACCCTGAAATGCAATTGCATTTGCTGCGACAATGTCCTTAAGCCCGCTTTGCTTCCTGCCAGCGCTCTATTTTCGAGGGTGGTTAAGCAATTCAGTTCGGCAACATGAATTTATGAAGCATATCGGAAAGTGCAATGGGCGGTGCAGGAGTGGACAATGATTCGGGCTTTGGGCGATGTTGCAGTGGTTTCTTTGCAGTGCAGTGGTGTCCTTTACCCGCCCCTAACATGTTTACTCATTTGTCGCTAATTGTTTGATATATGGGTGTACTTGTTTATACTTATACTTATGCTTATGTAGTTGCTGTTTGTGCTGCTGTTGTTATGGCAAGTAATTCGTTGTAAGTCATTAAGAAGAGACTTGTCAGGGCTAAACTAGCCACGCTAACCAGTCTGGGGGACCCTTTGCGTTCAGCTGTGGCTCACTTACTTAATGGGGCGTGGTGCAGGTAAAGCTGTTGGTCTGCTATTGAATGTCTAGAATGTGTTTAGTTATTCGATACACAAGTACTGACAGAGTGGTCTGGTGGGAAATTGTAAGGATCTACAAGGAATATATACATATGTTTGCATTGCACGAGTTTAATTTTGATTTTATAATTACCTTGTTAAAAATGATTTAAATAAAGAATACTTGATCGAGTGCAAAAACTCTGAAGTAAAAACTCTCTAAGTAAGACTTAATTCTAACATAAACGGCAGGCTTATCAATGCTCCACACCTATTTTCATGGAATAATATAAAATGGATGATTTAAGAATATTCCAAACGCATTGTTAAAATTAAACAGCAGTTCTATGGAAATTATCTTCTTCTATGCAGAAACATACTACAAATTACTTATTGCACTTACACGGATAATAAAGTTTGTGAATATCTCATCAATATTTTAGCAGCTTTAAAAATCTATCATTTCTGTCATAATCTCTTCCACTTTGTGCAATGGCCTGTGACTAAGTTTTGTCAATTTCGTTCCTTTCAATAATGTCTTAATATTCTGAGCTCAGTGGTCACCTTTTATGAGCCTCAAAAATGGCCTGAAAGCAAAACTGAGGTGAAAAGTTAAGTCAAACACTACTTTCCTTATAGTGGCATAGTCTATTCATAAACATCATTACAAAGTTACCTCCCCAGCGATTAAGGCGACTCCAAAGTTTTCCTTGCCTCATATAACTTGTTGGCTCATATCACAGCTGTGCCCCAACCCAGTTGACAATCTTTGCCACCTGCCACCTGCCCAGCCAATCAAATTAACTACTTAGAAAGTAATCTGAAGGAAGTTTGACTGCGACCTGAACAATGCCAATGCGTCGCCGGAGCTCATGAAAAATTCTATTAACGGCAACGTACAACATCCCCCCCCCCCCCACAGCCCCTCAGCACCGTTGCCCGCGCCCTGCGGCTGTCATCCGCATGTTTGTATGCATTTTGGAGCCAATCAGGTTATGGCGTTGTTTACTTAAGCAGCTCCTTGCCCCTTTTTCCAATGCCGGGCAAGTTTACATTTGACACACCTGCTTTCATTTGATAGTTGCCACGGGGCAATAATTGCAACGACGAGCCGCGCCATGCTGCCGTCGCAGTTTGGCCGACACCCGCAACAAAAGCAGCAACAACAACAATAATAAACAAATGAAAATGAGTGGCAACATTGCAGTCTGTGGCCCGGCATTGTGCAAAAGTTGTGCCAAAGAAAGCCATCGGAAATGCTGCATGGATGTGGAGTTAGGCCTCCTCCTCATCCTCCTCTACGTCATGTCTGCGCTTGATTAAACGCCTGCAAGCTGTTTGTGCTGGATGGCTGCATGGCTAAATGGCTGGCTAGGGCTAGGGCAGGGGAGCCAAGCACAGGGGGAAGGGGGCAGCAGAGCGTGCGCCTTAAATAAACAATTCACATTTAATTACGTCTAAATTTGGTTTTGAGAACAAACAGCGACGACAGCCGCGAGTGCAGTCAGCCCAGGAGCGGGTAGAAAACAGCCACAGCAACTGGAACTGGAACAGGAACGAGAACAGGAACGGGAACAGGAGTAGGAACGCACACGTCCATGGGCGTCGTCAATGAATGTCGAACAAATTGGCAACACACGCGATGCGATGCGATGCGATGAGAACGACAGGAGGATCGGGAGTAGAGTAGAGAGGCATTCAATGACGTCCAGGAATAATAAACGGACCTACATACGCTATATGCTGCACTCCTTGGGAATAGAATTATGGGTTGCTTAAATTACTTTATGCTTTTTTGCTCTGCGTCCATAGTCCTTTCGCCTGTTTGCCACTTTGGAGGCGAGCCAGTGCTGATTGCATGCAATTCAATGAAAAGTTTTGCCAAGACGAGCTTGCCTACACCACCCCACTCCCTCGGCTGGTCCAGTAGGTAATGCACCCTCAAATCGATAGTAATGGCGGTTTGGGGACGACAGGAGAGTGTATATGTGTGTGTGTGTGTGAAGCGAATTCCCAGTCTCAGTTGTGCCAAAGCACTAAATAATTGCCCATATGTGGCCCAGGAGCAAGGACTGTAACATGAACGAACCACCCTTTTCAACACCCCAGAGGGTTGCACTACCCCCGTTGTTGTTGCTGTTGTTTCGTCGATATTTCTTTTTTCAATTTATGCTCATTTATTCTATCAATTTAACGAAGCACATACACACACACACACTGTGTTAAGCTATGGCTGACAGCATAAAAAGACATACACATGCATAGATATAGAGTGAGAGGGAAAGAGAGAAAGAGAGAACGATAGCAAATGGAAAAGCAGATTGCAACTCGTGCGTAAAGTCGATCCCAGTAGGAGTGTAGGAGAGGGGTTGGCGGGTCGGACGACCGCTCTTTGTGTTTTGAAAGCAAATATTTTCTGACAAGTGGAAGTCAGATGTCATATATGTGTGTGTGTGAGTGTGTGTGTGTGTGTAATACGCACACCCAAATGCCGTTCGTCTCAATTGCTACTTGACATGCACACACAATCAGAGAGGGTCGCCTCACACCAATCCAAGCGGAGTTGTCAGAAAAAACACACAAAACACAACAACAGCAACCAGAAAAACAAAACCGAATTGTGGAGCAAAATGTCAGTCAGTGCAGGAAGTGTTTGGCGAAGGGAAGGCAAAACTTCGGCATTAGAGCGAGAAGAAAACTGACAATTATTATTTGACAGCTGACAGGTTTATGGCGGTAGCGATTTCATGAATTCGCGAATCTTGATTTTGCGAAGCATCTTAATGAAACTCTCATCACCATTGATGTACCAAACGAACACCCTGCCAACTGTGGAGCTTGACAACTTGCTTGGAACTTCATCTTTAACAAGATTTGATATATTTGATGATATTTGATATTTGCAGTTCCATCAACTTGTCAAAATTCACTGGCATATCATATTTCGCAGTGTTCCGCAATTTGTCGTAACTTGCTGGCCATAAACTAATCAGGAGGCCTCATTAGCAACAAGACGCGACCCACTGAGAGAGACGTGCACCACAGCCTTCCTTATTATGAGATGTTTAATAATTTATATATTTCCGATTTATGTCCGCGTATTTTTGCGTACACCTCCCGTTCCACCTCCACTAACCTCCCACCAGAAAACACCAATCCCCATCCGCATCCTCGCTCATTTGTATGCGTGCAGTGTTGCGCAGCGCACTTATTGCGAGACGGGGACACTTGGGTATTAAAAAATGCCAAAGTACTGAGTTGGTGGACACCCACCCACCCACAATGGGGATGGCAACCCATCCACAATGCCACGGCCAGTCAACGAACCATTACTACTTTATTCTCAGTCGCAGTCAGTCAAAAATTGTATTATGCACAAGCTGTAGTATGTTGTAGGTTGTAGATTGGTTGGCTGCTTCCTGCGTATGTTTTGTGGCCCAACCACGCGATGGGAAGCGTCTTTTTATTAAGAAATCATCGTTGATTGCGTGGAAGGAAATAATGTTGATTTTACATTTTACAAGATGCCAACTGAGACATGCGGAGTGGGTGAAATGGAACTAACTCGGGGGTTGCTTCGCATTTGCTGTGGTAGGTTTATTATTGTAATGGACGGCACACTTTTTAGACTGGTACTTCAGGGAGTTCTTCTTTCAGTGCCAGTCTATTATGTTTATGTCTTCTGGTGCTCTCTCTCTCTCTCTACATTTGAGGGGTTTTAATGGACCAACAGAGTGCGCCAAGTACCTGTCTGGCATATCATAGTTATACTGTCTATATTTAAGCCTATAAAATATTCAGTTGAATTGTCATCAAAATTTGCATAATTAATGAGAATGGTGAGACAATAGCATGATTTCATGGCATTGAAAAATATATTAATAAATATACTGTGAAGTTGCAGAGAGGCGTTTGACTATGCTGTTGATTCTGAAGGGGAAATTGATTGGCTATCAATAGATATGATGAAAAGCAATTGTAATTCTTAATTGGTTGAAGAGCTGTTTATAGTCTACCGAAGAGGCTAACTGCCAGACTAACCATGTGCTCGATTAATGCCAAAGAATAACGCTCAACAAACATTTCATAGCAGGGAAAAAGTGCCCTCAATGTCTGCCTTAAAGGCAGTCAGTTTTGATTATTCCGCTTGACTTTTGGAAACAATATTTCGTCATGGCTTCCTTTCGCTAACTTCTTGATGGCACTTAAGGCTTTGGCTCTTAAGCCGCCTCTTACCCTTTTGAACCCGAGCATTAGACATGCCAGCCAAAAATAGTTGCTTTTGCTGTTGTTGTTGCCCCAGCCACAAGAGCAATAACTTGGCTAAAAACACCACAGACTTACGACAGACTGTGTGCCAAAGGTTCAGTCAACTGCTCAGCTAGTTTTCGCATGAATGTATATGTATACATAAATATATATAAAAGTACATGCGATATCTACGTATGAGCGATGACTCGTTGCAAAATCTATAAATCTTGTCAAGTAACCCTGCCCCCTCTCCACGTATCCATCCATCCATCACGCTCCCCACTCCGACCCAAAAAGAAAGGGCCGCCAAAAGTAGCTCTACTTCAAGCATTTGTCTAGAATGAATGCACATATATATATATATATATATATACATATATATACATATATGTGTATGTACGTATGTATATTACTTAGATCACCGTAACAAAATTAACAGCAAATGCTGAGGCAAATTTTCACACTAATCGCACGTGACAAAGTCCTCGTTGTCGTCTTGTGGCTGGGGCACCGATTCCGTCTAATGTTTTTGGGTGTCGTGCATAATCGTTAATGAATTATGGCTGCACATGTGAGCCAACTCGTAATATGCGTGTTCCACATGTTTTTGGCTCTTGTTTTTCTTGCTGGCCTACATTGTGTGAGGCGGGCTTTAATGAAATTTTCCTGGGGCCTTTTGTTTCAATGCATTCGGCTCATTCCCAACCGGAGCAAAACAGCCAACCCTTAGCGAATTTTGTGGCTGTCTGCATTAAGTTGGTCGCTTTGTAGTTATGTATTTTCACCCTCGACCATTCACATCCATTAGTCATGGGTTTATCAAGGTGCTTCCATCTCAGTTCGCTGAATGCGTGTTTGCCTCAAGCTGACCACACCCCTCCGTCCATATAAACTCATACATTAATTGCTTTTCATAATTACATTTAATTTCTTCGATAAATTCTCAAATGACATGTTCCTAGTGCCAATTTTTAATATCGAGTGCGCAGAATTGGTTTGAAGCTCTTTTGACTTTATTTTCACATATTCCAGCAACCTGCCCCAACATGTACCTCTCTCTCTACTTCGAACTGTGGCATTTGCTGCTTGCCTAAAGAAATTTGCCTTTTTCATTCATTTTAGTTGAAAAGCTAAGATAAAAAAAAACCAAAATAAATTGAGATGAAATTCATATAGAAGCCTCCAAAACTGACGCTCAAAATTTGTTGAATGCCCTCCTTGCACCGCTCCATATCCATCTCGCATTTGCTTGCGTTCTCTTCTCTTTTTTATTTTTTTGATCATTTTGTATGTTATCAACTTGGTTGCTGCTGTAAAATGTAATTGCATATGCAGCCACGCTTCAGAGCGTCCATAAAAGGAGCCACAGGAGTCGGCAATGTTGAGAGTTGCCAGTTGCCAGTTGCCAGTTACCAGCTGGCAATCGCAAAAGCTCCCAGTGGAGCAGCAGCTAGCAAACATTTGGTTCCATTCCCTTGTACTCATGAAATGGATATGAATACAGGGTATAATCTCAGATACTTTTACTTAATACTTCATACTAACAACGTCAGCATCAAAAGTTTCCTCGATCTGGCATGGTATATCTTTATTCTTGAATTCCATATTTAAATGCATATGTTTAGGTATTGGTATCTCATAGTCCAGCTCTACGGGATAGCTTGCTCTTACTTTTTTATTATATTTCACATATACAAATACAATTGCGATCTTTTTTACGTACAGCATTGCGTCCCGTTGAGTTCGTGTGGTTATTCTCTATTTGTACTGTTCCTGGCTAAAAGAATTTCAGTCTGAATTTTTCGTTTGAAAAATATGTGCAACAAACCCAATTTGGAGAATCGCTTGCTTCTGTTGAGCCTATTTATTACAAAAATCGGAGTTTTGGAATCTGCTTCGATTTTGCACTATGCATACAATATTGTATACTTATTGTGTATACATATTGCAAATTCGATATTAATTATTATGTAATATTAATTAGCTTCAATAAGTTGAAATCTTGTAATCATCTTTTTATTCAGTTTGAATAACTAAAATTTAAAGATTACCTTGCTAAAGATATCATCTTGCAATAAATGCGCCATAAGCTATATGTAAAATTTATTTTTAAAATTATATATTTTAAATCTTGTCAACATTAAGCGAATAAATTAAAATAGCTACTCATACATTATCTACACAAAACCGTAATTAATACCCCATTGTTATTCGAACACCGCCAAATACATGCTCACTGCGCACATCGAACCATTTTAAACTTTAAACTGTTCTGAACTCCTAACTTCGAAAAACCCCAATACTTGTCGAATTGTGTGTGTGTGTGTGTGAGTCAAAACTATTTTCGAAATGTTTTAAGCGATTCTAGCAAAGTATTTAATCCTTTGAATGTTTTATTGCTTAGATAGTGTTTACTCAGCTGCACAGGGTGCCGGGATATCATTCCCAACAGAAGAGGGGGTGTTTCCATATAAATGTTTATTTGAAATGCATGCGGGCTCTCGTAATACCCGAGCGCATAGTTTTGCATGAAAATATTTGTTAAAAAAACGCCAAAACATGCAGCGAGCTGAAATCTCTAAATAATAAATTTCTAAAGGGGGAAACAAATTTCAGCGTTGAGTTTAAAAACTTGTTCATTGTCATGTTGTTTGCGTTTGTTGGGGCTTTAATTATTTTATTGCTGGATTTTTACACATTCGTTCTCCAAAGGGAACGGACATTATGACAAACCAAAATATCCAATGCAAATTCCTATTCCTCTTTTGATCCTTTGGGTGCAAACTGGGCGCTTGTGTTCTAAACATTTTAATTCTCTTTGATACCTTCTTCATAAATATTTTATTGTGTTAGTTCATACTGGACACTAATATAAATAATAGAAAAATTAATAGGACGAAGCCATTTTCCATTGCTCCGGAAGACAAGTTAAATGGCAAGATAAGATTAATATATATGTATATATATTTGGTATTTGAATATATATTTAACTTCATTAGCATTGGACCACCTCAATTTCAACATTTTATATAACCTGTGACATTTAAATATGTACAATTCAAACCAATTATTTTATTTAAAGTTTGTGCTCTGCAATTAGTCTACATTAAATAAATAAAAAAAATATATATAAATAAATAGGTCGATATTTGTATACACTATTAACTTATGGAAGTGAGCATATACATACATACAAACTCGGCGTGTCTAAAAGATCTTTTCTTTCTCTATAACATGAAATTTTTATTTTCTGTCAATATTTTAAATAAATGAGTAGGTAAATAATCCATTATCACAGCTTGCCTACAACACCGAGTAAGAATCCACCATCAATTACTATCAAAGATTTCTTAATGCTATCGATCTATTTTTAAAATGTATTTCAATCTTATTCCCCTGTAATTTTCTATACTTATCGTATGTATTTATGGGACCAACAGTTTTGTACATATGTGTGTAAATATATGACTCTGTCGGCTCAGTCCCATAATTGGTCCTAAAATAAACTCGTACTTGTCTATGGAATATTGATAGTTATTCAGTGCATACATTCGCCATCGGTGAGTGCATAAAAATAAACGATTCGATTGTTTTGTATCCCTTAAATTACTTTATCTACATCATTTTTATGAGTGCACAGATTGTTGCCTCTCTGTTGATTTATTTAAATGGCTGCTACGTGTCAATATATGAAAATTAAAATTTCGACGCTTAATATAGTAAAAAAATAAATAAATGTATGCGCGGTATTAATTCATTGCATTTATTCAATGGGGCATTTCCAATAGCTGCTAGCTTTGAACAGGTCGATTTCAGGCTATGCCTTTTAATCCATTGATGCGTTTGCAAGTGATGGCATTAATTAAAGTATTCGTGATTTTATTGGGTGAACAGCGTTTTTTGTTGCGCATATTGAGATGCATTGAGTTGTGCCAGCTGCGCAGCATATAAAATAACTTGGTTGCTGGGTTTAAAAAGCTGTCCTGACCACATAGTTGTCCTGACCACAATCTGAACCCCTACTCAACACGCGAATCAAAATTTGTTCCCAGCCAACTCTAAGCAGCCATCCCATTTTGTAGCTGAAGCAGACAAAACTCGCGGCTAATTAAATTCCAGAAAGCGCGCAGCAAAAACCATGCCGACTTTTGAAGTTAAAGTCAGCAACAGGAAGAACAACAGAAGACCTTGTGATGACAATGTTTGCCCAGCAGGCATATCTGCTTCTAATTGTATCTCTGCTAAATATGTATATAAATATTTGAAAAATGCCTTTTTAATTGTACAAAGTCGAAAAGTTCTGGCTTAAGCCTTTCTGTCATAATTGCGATAAGCAAAACAAGCTGAACTCATTGACGCGAGTTGTTGTTGCATCATCGAGTGGCTGCCACTGTTGCGACTTCCTGTGCCTGACATACAGACAGATAGACAGGCAGGCAGGCAGAAAGACGAGCTGGCTGCTGTGGTGGCTTGAGACCTTTGGATGGAGGCTGTTGCTGTTGCATATTCAGGAGCTTCGTCAAGCAAAAATATTACATAATTATACAAAGTAAGTCCAAACAGAACAAGCAGCGACTCCGACAAGGACCGAAGCCAAGTGACTGGCGTTTTTGGTGTTTGATGACCCTGTTTATGAATACGTTAGCATTAATTAACTTTGATTTAATTAAACGCGCAGGGGCCACAGTCCCGGACCCGGTCACTTTTAAGGCCCCTTTCGCCGTTGCTCCTGTGCATGTTCCTTGTTAATCTCTTAACCAGTAGCAGAGGCATTGCGCCTTTTGCGGTTTGGCGCCACAGATGGCAGCCAGGGCAGCCAACTGGAAGAATAGCAACAGAACACTGTGCTAACACTGAGCTTCTCCAAAGCAACCTGCACCTTAGCTGATTATTTTTTTATTTTTGGTTGCTTATTTTTAGCTTTCTTTCTTGGCACTTTTCAAGTGGAAAATGCTTTTGCCTATTGACGTGGCCTTAACAAGTCAACACCGATGGCGATGTTCATATTCACCGTCGCACTCCGTTTTCTTTTGACTAAGCTTTAAAATTCGCTTGAGGTTTTCGGTATGTCGAGCATTTCACTTCTGAGGAAGCGAAGGATTACTACAAAATAATAGATAAAATAGATAATTATTTAATTTTATATCCTAGCGCTATATAAAAAGCGCTATATCAAAACTTATAAATTATTGCGATAAACACAAGGGAGTTAAATAAAATGAAGATAGATAAAGATGATTATATACAATAAATATAATTCAGTTAAATCTAATTAATGTAAAATGCATTGCTGACAATATTAATTAATTGAATAATTGGAATATGATGCACATATTGATGCATAAATACAAGCTGCTAAACACTATATTCCAGCCAACTCTTGGAACCTCACTCTCTGAAGGCTTCCACTTTTATTTGCTTGAGTCGACCGGATTTTTCTGTTTTTGTCTGTTTGCGTATCCGATTTTCTACTTTAGATCTCATTTCATATGTGCTTTGAATGCGTGGCGCTCTCTCTTTCCTCTCAGATGGGTCTTTGTGGTTGTCTCGTACCATTCTCTAGTGCTTTTGTTTATATTTTGCTGTCTGCTTTCATAAATTAATTAATTGGCCTGCGGCTGGTCAACAACGGCAACAGGCAAATAAATAAGCAAAAATATTTGATTTAATTTATGTGGCAGAGCACTGAATGCCCGCTCCAATTGCTAACTGCGACTGAAACTGAATCTGAGTCCGAGGCTGAGACTGGGAACTGGAATTGAAACTGGGACCCTTTGGCCTAGTTACTCTATCTCTGTCTCTGTCTCTGCAACCCAACCAAGCCAACCCAACCTGCTAGCCAGCCAGTAGAGAAGTCCGTCTGCGCCTGATGCCATTTACAAATTGCATTAGATTAAAGCGCGATAAAAAGCGGGACGACGCGTTCACTTGGCATGATTTCGACTTATTTACACTTACAAAAAGGCTAACCAAATAGGGAGAAAACGCGTTGGTAGGGAAACGAGGGGGAGGAGGTTTTGTAGCTGTTGAAAAATACGGCCTGGTAATATTTCCACGCCTTGCACATTTTACACAAAACTTGGGCACTGTGGACGCTCTCCGAACGGGGCATGTAGAACATGGTTAATTAGCAATTAATGAAGCGATAATGAAGCCAAGATAAACGACAACGTCGACTACGAATGACGATCATAATGATGCTGTTGATGATGATTACGATGACAACGAGGCTGTTGAAGTGGTGCACACCAAGGGGCCCAAGGGGGGCATCAAGGGTAAAAGCCGCAGTGTGAAGCTGTCGAAGACTTTGGCAGTCCGAGGCCGAGTCCGAGGCCAATCTTGTGGTTGCCTTTGCTGCTCTGTTTGTGTGTGTATTTGTGTGTGCTTGTGTTTGTTTGTATGTGTGTGGCTTCAACGGCCTTGACGAGGATTCCGCGTGGAGGATGCGGATAAAGCGGTAGTTGCCTGTTGGTCTTAGTTTAGGTTTCTTTCTTTTTTATTTTTGTATTCTAGGCTGCTGGGCATTAGCGGATTCTCTGGTTGTTGTTGTTGTTGCTCTTGTTTTCTGCTTTTTGTTTTTTAGCCAACCTTTAAATAAAATGTGTTTTTTAAGGGTCTCACTCTCTAGGTATGTGTATGGTTGTGCGCGCGAAATTGTATAATTTCCTTGGAAAAAAAATAAACACATTTTGCAGGTTAATTAGTTTGTCGGCGCTGGGCACAAAAGTTTCCTGCCACTTGCAGTGGCAAAAGCAATCCCAATTAAATTTTTACGAAGGCTAGAATCCGAAAATGAAACTCAAACTGGACAGACAAATGGCTATGGCCAGCAATTTGTTGTTTTCGTGGATGAGCCTTAGCTTAGATATGGTGCTTTGACGATCAACTCAACTTGTCTCGTTGTATGAATTCTTCTAGGAATTTTGTCCTCTGAATGTCAATACTAAAAGCTAATTGTATCGGCTTGTAGCTGACTATAACTTGGGTGCTCCTTCTCCGATCTTGATGAAATATAAGCAGTTGATCAATAATATGTATATGCAGATTGCGTATTATTAAGAAGATTCTGCCTTTAAAATTGTGGCACTTATTTCTATAGGAAATCGAAATGTATCAATATATATACCGTATATATGAAAACCAAAATTTAAAGTCTCTATCTCTTATAATCTCTGAGATCCGCGTGTTCATACAGACGGACAGAAGGACTGGACTCTATCGACTGGGCTGTTGATCCTGATCAAGAATATATATGCTTTATGGGGTCGGAGATGCTTCCTTCTGCCTGTTATATACATTTGCCCAAAACCATTATACGCTTTTTACCCATTCTTAATGGGTTCAGGGTATAATTAACAAAATAAATATATGCCCAAAAGGTTATTATATCTTCACCACACTAAAGATACTTGTCGTATCGTATATATTTTACCTATTAAGTCCATGATAGCCAATTGTATTCAGTTTTCTCCGTATTGGACATCGAGCCATCGCATTATTTGCGCATTCTTTCATTTCTATGTATCTGTTGGCAGAATAATCTATATGCCTCATTGAAACTCAGCAGACAAGTCCAACGAATCTGCCGGCATCTTTTCCTTCCTTATGACAGCAATATGGCAACAGCAACTGAAAGGCAGCAATTGCAATCCTGAAATGCGATCTAATTTTCATGTTATTTGATAGAAAACTCTTGTAGACATCCGTCGTTGCGCTGGTTGCCTGTGTGCAGTGATGCCAAGAATTTATCACACAACCACAACTTTTAGTTGCATCACTCGCCACGGCCGGAGAGAGGTGGAGAGGGAGGGATGGTTGGTTGGTTAACATGAACTGTGGGATGCTGTGTTAAACCACAGCCACCTCCACCGACTGACTCTCTGAATATTATCAAAAGTGGTGTATCTGAAGCTGAAGCTTCCTGAATCTCATATCGGGCATGGTGAACATGTACAAAAGTTGTTGTTAGCCGTGGATGCTTCACTGGCGATCGTAACAACAGCAACTGTTGCTGCTGTTGCTTGGCTGTTGCTGCTGCTGTTGTTGTTGCTGGCGCTGTGCGAGATTAAACAATGATTGCATTTTCATTTGCATTTTAAGTCACGGTGCAAGCAAAACCAAAGCATAAGAAGCCGAGGGTCGGGATCTCACTTGTTTTTGTTGTTGTTGCAGCAATTGTTTGTGCCATTAGCGATGAGCGATTACCAACAACATTTTATTGCCCAGACTCATCTTTCAACCAAGTCAAATCAAATCCGACGTCGTGTCGTGTCACGCTCTCATCTCTGGCTGCAATTGCAGCTGCCTTTCTGCTGCTTGACTTCTTGGGGGACGAGAAACAGGTTTGCCAAAACTAAACACATGCCGCCAGCATCGTCCGGCTAAGATTGAAATGCAAATCAGTTAATGGTGTTCCTGATGCTGTTGCTGTTGCTCTTCCACTGTGGCAAGGGCCAACACCATTCATTGGGGCTGATGTACGTGTTTGCATTCCTCCCTGTCTGCCTGCCTGCCTGCCTCCCTATCAATTGCTGCTGCTTGTGTTGTTGTTATGTACTTCAGCATATATAATTGGCTTGGGCTAGGCCAACTGGAATTGCTTCCTGTCCCCATTCTGTATAACCCATAACTCAAATGGCCAAAATGCTTGGTTTTAATGTGCTCTTCACACTCATAAAAATGAAAATTTGTGCGACAGACACAAAACCACCGCTTGGACCCACGCTAAGCTTTTGATATGTAACAGCTGCTGCCAGCCGGGATTCGGTAGTCCCTCGTGTGTGTGTGTGTGTGTGTTGTGTCCAGCAAACTCATCTCGATTACGAGGTGTAAATTTACGGGAAGCACATAAAGCCATTTGGCGCGAATGTCGCTATCTAATCCTCAAGCCCATGGCCAGCTCAAAAGCCAATTCATATATTTACCGTTTTGCCAGTCGACCTTAAGGGCCGTATTATGCTCTAAGCTTTTCGGACATTGCGAGGGACAATCATCATCATCACCAACATCATCATCATCATGTGAGGGAGGGCAAAGCTTCATTCATTTTTTATGAAATGCGGATTTTTGGTGCTCATTTGTGTGGCTCATTTGAGGGGCAGCTCAACGTGTTGCTGCGTTACCCTGGGTTTTCGCGGTTGATAAGTTACTGACTTTAGTGGCAGATCTATTTACAGTTGATTACTCGCCAGTGTTTGGTTTGATTAAGCGAGTATTTGAGCTAGAATACTTTCCAAATTCCCATACGACAAAACACAAATTAAAAACCACTTCTCTGACTCTACAAACAACCAATATTCACAATCAGACGTTTCTAATCCCATAATTGATAATTAGTTTTCGTCGAGTTGCCTGCAGATGTTGATCAGTATATACATATGTATATACTTTACTTCTTCTGCCTAATACATACTCTTGTCAGACTTCAATACAATCTTTTCCCCATTTTTAATAAGCTGATGGGTATTTATCTACTACCTACTATGTTAAGAAATAAGATCCAATATTTTACAGCCACTCTCTACGATTTTTCTCACTTATTTATTGAATTCACGTCATAACACTTATGCAATTCCCATTACAAACTACAAAGCTTGCCACCAAAGTTGCATCTTTCAACACGACATTGCCCAGCATTAAAATGAAACAACAACAGCAATGTGTAGTCCACATTGAGCAATCTATAAAGTACAATCACTTTCAACACCAAAATCAACAAAAAACGAGAAAAAGAAGAAACAACGTCTGCCCTTTAAATCATGCTCAGACTGAAAAGGAGAGCAGAAAACCACATGCCTAGATCCCGACTCTTTTAGTTCTGCTTGCAGACGTGCTTCGAGCAATGATTTTTCTTGTGTATATTTCACACAAAGATCGTAATTATGGGTTCGAAAAATCGTTGCGGCATCTTCGAGTGATCGAAACCTGATGAAAGGCCAGTTAACAGACGATGCTGCATATGAGAGCGCTTTATAAGGTCGTGCACTTACTTTGGCACAGTGTTTCTTTCCTTATTTCGTTGTCGTTGTTGTTGTTGCTGGTAATGGCCACGCCCCCTAAAGTGGCAGGCAGCCATGGTTATGTAAACATACAGCAAGGAGCTGAGGACCCACCTGAGGAGAAGTGGGAGGCGAGCTGTTAAAGGCCACAAAGTCATCGGGCCTTTGACGGTGATGATGACAGCAGCAACCACGAAGACGTTGGACTAGGAGACGCATTGTGATGTGTGGTGGCCAAAGGGCAAAGGTCATGCCAGCCACCCGCAAGAAACAGTGTGCAGTAAGTGTGTAAGTTCCAGAAGATGACTTGACTTCGAACTGATCCCAATTGAGTTGCGTGGCTCTTTGGGTGAACTCAGACAGTTCACAAGAGATGCCCAACCAATCAAAAGAATTGCAAACCTTGTTAAACACACTCTATTCAGTATTTCAAAATATTGATAGTCGTATTGAAAATGTTTTTCAATATAATCTACCCTCTATGCGAAAATTTAAAATTCTGTATTTTTGTGAATATTTCTATATTATTCCGTATTTGAAACAACGCTCTGACAACATATTATTAAAAAACAATGATGTAGTTTATACCTTGTCTCTAAATCTGTATAATATTTTTAAAATATAACTTATAGTTTTTTTTATTAATATTTTGGATATGGAATATTTATTACTAAGTTGACAAACGAAATTAAAGTGTTGAGAAAGCATCGAATTTTGTAGAAAGTTGCTGACTTCCGTAATGGAATTTTTGTACTTCAAGCTTTAAGCAAAAGTTAACTTCCCTGGCAGCATGGAGGGGCGTGGCACAAGCATTTAACTATTTATATAATTATACAAGCATTATTATGCTACATCAAACTCAGACCCAAGGCTATGCAGAATCAAATCCCCAATGCCATTAGCAACGCCACAGAGCTGTCAACTACAGTGCAGTACATGAAACTAAAGCCACCCTTGCCTTGAAGAAAATGGAACAGCCCACTGCGCAATTAAAATGAGTAATAGAATGTAAGTCCCCGACCAAATTCAAAATGAAAATTCATTGAAGGGCAACATTACGCACTACAATTTGTGCTGTGAGTTCCGTTGGGCTAATGAATTTAAATGAGCTACCACCTTTCCTTAACTTTTCCTAGATTGAGTGGCTTAAAATAATTCACAACAAAATGTACAGAAAAGAATGAGAGTAAAGTAACAAGACTTTTCGGTTTAAGCTAATTTTAATGGAGCTATGGAAATTATACAATAACAGTTGGAACTCAAACTTTCTTTCAACGGAAAAACTGTTTTATATTAGCTACAATTAATATTCATATATGTATAATTTATATGTGTGCCCTTAAAAGTCTCAGGGTTTCAGTTTAATCTATAGCTTATTACACCCATTTAATCCATTAATATATGTACAGAATATTAGAACAAAAACGATTTTATAAATGAGGTGCCGCCGCGAGCAGGAAGCAATTCGTTCAAGAGGAATCCTTCCCATAAGGGCAAAACGATACCAGCTAACACACACACCCTCACCTACATCCCCACACAGTAACTCACAAAAATCTCGATGGTAAAAGCCAAAGTGCAATGTCCGTGCTGACTTGGCAGCAAGAAGGGCTTCATGCTGAACTCAGCGACAACCCTGGCACTCCCTCCAGTTTTCCAGTTTTTGTTGATATTAAGTGGCAGGCAACATTGCTACCCCAAAATGCCCCAAATGCCCCAATACAGCAGCAATCAATCATGTGGTTTAAATTGGGGTATTTGTTTAAGGCGGTAAATTTTCAAAATATCCGTTCGTCTCTGATAAGGATGTGTGTCAAGTCTTAGTCGCCTGTCACTTGACCAGGACCTTTTTCCATGAGGTTACGTGTTGAGGCGTTGTGGCGAAAGTTTAAAGACCATATTTCGTGATTGCTTATCGGAATTTCTGCACAGATTTGTTTTAGGGGCTATTACACTATCGTACGAAAGAGAAGTGTAAAATAAAAGTGGGGTTATTTTCTTTTTAAGAAACACTTGACTAAAACGCAAACTGATGCTGTCTTAGAGCTCCTGAGTAGAGTAACCATTTAATTGTAGGGTATTCACAAGTACCTCACATCAGTTATAAGGTGCTTGTCAAATTACAATCACCAATCCGAGAAAAGGGCATCGGTCACTCGAAAAGAGTGTAGGCAAAGTTTAATTTTATGGCCTATGGTTGGGCCGAATCGAACTTGCTAATATCAAGGAAACCACCTTATGGCTGGCCCGTATTAATCATGCACCTGTCACCTAGCGTAAATGTTGTCAAAAGTTTGTATAAAATATGACAATGCTGCTGCGATTGTTGAGACGTTCTTGTAATGAACTTTTTAGATAAAGTTTCACAACATTTTCGAGAGATGTGCCACGAGGCATGTGAGGCGAGGAGTGACTTAAGCAACATCATAATGACGACTTTCTCACTCGGACGTTATCGGTCCAAGATAATGGTCGACTGTACATTGACTATTCGAAACGATTCTGAGCTGACAAGCGTAACAAAGTGCTGATGATTGATACGTAGAGTTAGCAGCTTGACAACTTGCCACATAATTGCATTTCAAAATGCCCAACCATGCATTTGTGTGCATCTCGCACTTGGGGGAAAAGGACATTGCAAACACATTATGAAGTGATTTCTAACTCAATATTGGTCAGACCAAATGTGATTGTGTTTGTTGTCCCTGCGTGTGTTTGTGTGTGTGTATAATTTCCCGCAGAGTGTGTGTGCGGACATTATGAAAACGACCACAAAATGCTGCACAATACGGAATAGGCTGCAGGAGCCAGCAAAATACACGATGAGGTGGTTTACGCCATTTAAGCCACAAGTGTGTTGTTAGAATCTACACTAAATGTTTTGTTATTGATCAAATATACAGAATACATAACATGTACATGTATATATAAATGCAATATTTATTTAGATGTTTGTATGTATAAGAAATTGTTGGGTCATTTGCCTAAATGTGGGTAATGTTGTGTTAAATTGGAAATTTGCATAAAATATTTGTTGTTTATTTATTGGCAGTATTGGCCTAAGGTTTGCACACACACACACACACACATAAATTGACACACACCTGAGAGCTTGTGCGGCCAGCTGGTAACTAAATATTTGATGCAATTTAGGCGGCAGTTTAATGGCTTAGTTATTCACATATATATTGATATACATATGTACACACAACATTTATACTTAGAAATGTTGAAAAGATCAAATACTGATAATGGACTTATTATAAAATATGTCAAATAATTGTAGTTCAATCACTGATGGAATACGAGTAAAGCTACTAAACAACAGCAGACCGAATATTGCATACTCTTCTGGATCGGAGTTAAGCTGCCTACATCTAAATTTTAGACAAGTCTAAGAGATATTGTAATAATTTAAATAATACAAGAATTTAAAAGTTTATCGGACCAACTTTTTATGCAATTACAAAACAATTTAAAAATATTATTGTTGGCATTCCATTGCCAAACTAAGACGAAACACACCTTGACGAGATTTCATCACAGTTAACAAGTGAGAAGTTGCCAGGCTGCCAAAATACATGCTTTAAAAGTTTAATAATGGAGAAACTAATTTCGCAGCACTTGCGCTAATCTCAATTTCAACTTTTATTTTATTTAAATTTGATGCTTTGTTTCGCAATGATAAAAACAAAGCTAAAACGGCACTTGCCACTCGACTGTTCCCCAACGCTCCCCAGCTCCCAGGCGGAACTTTATGTGTTGCCGCGAAATCTCAAAACAATCAAATTGCGAGAGTGCAACAAAAAAACGAAAAAGGGCCAACTCAAATAATATGCCACGGCTGTTGATGCTACGGGCTTTCGTGGGCGTTGATGTTTTCTCAACAAAAATACATAACAACAATAACAACAACAACAACAACAGCAACATCAGGGACGGCAACAAGCAGTGGCAACGAGAGGAACTGGAAGCTAACTTCAACTTTAGTGCGAAAACTTTTGCCACTTAACTTTTCTGAATGCATCATGGCCAAAGGGGCAGGGGAGGAGCGCAACGCAAGGTGCCCCAATCTGAATCCCAATCCCAGGGCCAGTTTCAGCCCCCAGACTACCAAAGCAATTAAAATTATTGCTGGTGAAAAAGTTATATTTTTCAAGTGCTAAATAAACACACTATAAAAGCCGCGAACGCGAGCCGACAACTCAAGTCAATATACGCTCGCTGGCCGCAAGATGGCGCACACACGTACGCTCACACACACACACTCACACACACACACTGGCACAAACCCAAAAACACAACCCATACACATTCAGAAGACGCGCACAAAAGTTGATTCAATGATGTTCTCAAGAGTTATTTACATATGCAGCGCGCACAGCGAACTTCACAGCAAGCGCCAAGGAAAACTCTCTCAGCAAATATTTGGCCTCCGCCTTTTTATCTATGCCAAATCGCTGGGTGGACTTCTGCTTCTTCTTCTGCTATGCATCGGGAAGGAAAGGAAACTTTGAGCGAGAGGCGCTTCTTCAAAGTTGGACCGAGCATACGATATGGAAGGGAAGACCAACAACAAGTAGCAATAGGATGTAATTGCTGGGTGAGGAGGCAATTATGATAATGTTCAAGTTTGTTGTGTTTCTAACTCAAAGAGCAGCATAGAATATGTTTATTAGAGAGTCGTCTCTCTATAAATACGCAAAGTGAGAAAATACGCTTATTTGGAATTTACTTCCAAATGTTTTTTACTTTTCTTTGCTTGCAATATATACATTTCTTCAATTCCATTTCCATTTCATTTTTATATATAAATTTAAACTGCAAGCATTAAGTTGAACAAGTTAGAATGCCTCTGTCGAGAAAGCTCGACTAATAAATGCAATGAGCCCAGATTTTAAGTAAATTAATACTTTTAAGCACAGGTTCCCTAAGTGGAGTTATGCAAGTATGCTCAGGCATAACTTAGGCATGTTTTAATTCATAAACCCGAAACTATAATAATCTTATGATGATGTTCAATAATAAATACACTTTATGAAGCCCAGCATTGTTTCTTCTGCCTATTTTGGCACAACTTCATTATACTTTTTTCCCATTTAGAGACATTACAAGCGCTTCTTTATTATTTATATTTATTGGTGCCTTTCGATTTATATTCGCATTTGCATTTGCAGTATTATGTACATTAGGATTTATCACTTCTTTCATTTCTTAAATCAATAGCTTAATAGTTTTTTTTTGATTGCTCTCTTCACAATTTGGTAAACTGTTCTTATTCCAAAGTCAATTGGAGAACCCTTCAGATTACATGCATATATATACGAACGTAGGCATCTGAACTTGTTGTTTCTTACTTAATGCTCCATTACTTAATGTTAAAGCTGACGCCCAAAAGCAATGGCAGTAAAGAAAACAAAGTTGCAACATTTGCTGAAAAGCTCAGAATACACTTTCACCTAAAAGTTGATAGAGTTTTGTGGAGAAGATTGTTGGGAGCTTAACCCACGAAAAGAAATCAGCAAATTGTGACAAAGTACAGAAGAAAGTGTCTGGAGCAGGGGTGCCAAGGGGGGTCGAGATGTGTAAATGTCTACTCGAGTGTAGAATTTGATTGCACTTGGAAATGTCTTTATGCGAGTGTTGAGCCAAAGTCATCGATGATGCTTTGTCGATTGTCTTTTATGGCTTGGAAAATAAACTTTTGCCTCTTTGGACACATGCTTCGGTGCACCGTCAACTTGTCGACTTGCTGCACTAAGAAACAGCGCGTAGTTAAAGAGAGTCAGGCGTAAATTCACTTAAATTATACATAGAGGTTCAAGCTGGGTCCCAAGTCTTCACTAAGTTGTAGCATTTGAAACAATTTGCTGAGTCACACATGCACACACACACACACACAACCATACACACATTGCTGTGACCCACATTTATACGCTCGAATTGATTTTCTATGCTGGCAATCAGCGCAGGACAACACACGATGCGTATACGCAATGTCCTGCCAACCCCAAAAGCCACTAAGCTGCTGCCAGCCAGCTATTTTTATTTTTATTTGTTGTAAATCTGTAACGAAGGCACGCACTATTTTCTGGCTACTGGCCCGTTATACACAAGTCCTAATGCCGACTCTGCAACAATCGACAGCATCCAAAATAGGCCACCTTCTTGTTTTTTATAATTTAATGCCTGTTTGAGTTAAGGCTGCGTATCCTTTCGCTATAAGCTAGTGTCTGTGTGTGTGTGTGTTTATTTGAGGGTTTTCGACACATAAACTATGCCATTTAATTGGTTCGGCAGCCTTGTCAAGCACTTGGGAACTCACGCGTTCGCTGGCACGTCTTTTGGATGCATGAGAAATTTGTTTCTGCATATTTAATGCAATTACCAAAAGGTTCTCCTATTGGGGCTGGCCAAAAAAAAAGGTGAAATTCCCCCGATAACTAAAATTGATTTAGCTGACAGCTTCGAAACAGAGCCAGTACCTAGGTCCTAGGCTTTCATATTGATAGCCCTAAAAAAGGTTAGTTATGATAATACTAAAAATAAAAGGTTTACTTTAACATATGATCATCAAGACAAGCTTCCAAAAGGGATCGGTTGGATTGTGTCTTGCAAATTTTAGTTATTTGCCTCAAACTTATAGTCAAAGATCACAGCAAGATGGAAATTGAATAATTGCGGCTGCGGCACGGTTGTGTGCGAAAAATAATTGTTTATAAACACAGTGCGTTTCTTACAGTATTTATTTGAAAATCAAACCCAGTCTGCAATCATAAGATAATCACATAATCAGTTGGAGAATAATACAAAAATTGAAGTGAGACATCTTAAAATGGTGAGGGTTGTGTCGTGTTGCAGACATGCAAAAAGATAAATATTTCTGGCATGAAAGTCTCAGCTGTTAACGTTGATCTAGACTCAAAGGGACATCACTTCAGAGATTATTATCGGTATGCACATTAAAATACCTTCAAATTGCTTCAAGCTTGTATCTATGTATGCTATTTTATCTCTCACTCTCAAGAGTTAAGCCCATAACTATCGTCATGCTAACTAGCTGCATCTTCCCAGAGTTTTTTTGTTGTTTTGCTTGCTCCTCTTGCATACATTACGTACTTTCAAAGGCCAATTTCGTTAGCCAAAACGCAAGTTATTTGCTCATTAAAAGGCCGGCAGAACAATTTCAGGAGTGCTTCGATTGTTAGGCACAGGCCAACTACAGCTGCAACTTAATGCTGCAAGCTCATGTCCCTTTTGCGTATCCTCAACTTCAGTTTGGGCCTCATCTTTGGCTGACTGGCAATTTGGCCAGCGGCGAAGAATTGTTTGCTCCACTTGAAGCTGAGACTCGGGCAATATTTCACTTGAGTCGCAGATCGATCTGCATGCATTCGGTTAACCGTTTGTCTGCCTGCTCACCTGGGCTTATCACGCGAATCTGTCAGATAAAGTTTGCATACGTGCACATACATAACTGGCACAAGAAGGCGGTCAGTTTTGTGTATTCCCTCCCAGCCACCCCTTGCTGACATCTCACGTTCCGTTTCTGTTTGGGGCAACGTGGCTTGCAATTAAATGCTGCTGTTCTGGGGCTGATTCTGCTGTGTCCGCTTTTGTTGCATGTTGCTGTTGCGGCAGTTGCTGCTGCTGCTGCTGTTGTACATGCTGCAATACAACCTGCTACTGAGGCTGGCAAACTTTCGTTGCAAACAGTCCCAACCACAATCGTGATCTTATCATTTTTCCTGCTTGGTTCATGTTCGATTTTGTGAATTTGTTTTACTTACTACTTACTACTTAGTATCTGGCTCTTGATATTTACTCGTACTTTTTTCATGACATCTCCCGACCTTATTTGCAAACAGACCGCGTCCAGTCTCTCAGATCTGTGCTGGCCATGCTTTATTTTCGATTTAAATAATTTATAAGAAAAACGGCTGTGCATTGTCCCGATCGTGATAAGCTTTGACTCTTCGATGAGACCGTTTTCTCAGTTTTTTTTTTCTCTCTCTGTCTTTTGCATTGTCTCTGTGGCAAAGCAATCGAATGAAAACAAAAAATGTATTTAATTTATTGAGGCTTACTGTAGATTTATGTCGGGCTCTTTGCGCTTATTGGCCATTAGTGTCAGCAAATATTAAGAAATTGTCGTAGCAAATGCTGTCGGACAGCCATTCAACACGATTATATTTTAACAAATAATTCATTTCACATTTTATTTAAAAACAATTTGTTATTTAAAGCAGCAATGTTTTACGATTCTACTTTTAAAATGTATCTGTGTATGTATATATATAAACATATATGTATATTCACGGTCTCTCTCTAAATAAATCGAATAGTCTATATTTTTTTAACCATGCTAAATTCGCATTCAGCCTGAAGCAAAACTCTAAATAATTTATTTTTAACTACAAGCAAACAACATCACAAATTTGATTTCTGTCACATTTACCTATTTGTGGAAACAACTCAATCAAATTAAATTGCCAACCAGCATGCCCCGCCCACGTTTCAGCTCAAATTCAAATCAAATAAAAAATCCTTGCTTGTCATCTGTTTGCCATAGCAGTCGTAGCAGTGCTGCAAGCATCAAAGAAGAGGTCCTAAAACCGCTTTGATAATTATATATAAAAGTTGTATACATATATACGAGAATATTGAAAAAATGTATCGCTTGGCAAACCATTTCCAATTTAGGTTTAGCAAACCCAAGGAAACGTAACCATAACTATCTACAAATATATTTTAACGTTTTTTAAATTGGTTTTGCAATTTGGTAGCATTCGTTGTTATTGGTGTCACGGCAGCGCCATCGAGATACTCATACTTAAAGATACACAGTGCTCGATATGCAAAAGATACAACACACTCACACACACACACACACACACACACACAGACAGACAGTGCTCCCAGCATGGAGAAGCAAATAACGGTTGGTATCTGGGTAGTTGGGTTGCTCTAGGTTGTAGCTGGAGCCAAGTGAATTGGTAGCTGGTTGCCATCGTCTCATCTCCCATTACCCACCTGCCTTCTTCTGCCGTCGTCCGTCAGGTCGTAGATGTTAATCGCTGCGGCACTTTGGAGTAAGTGGCATTTTGCAGCGTCCACCATCAGCAGTGGCAGGAGCAGGAACAGCAAAAGGGAAATGAAACGTAGGAGTGGGAGAGGGGGGGGATGGCAATGGCAGTGGCAGTGGTAATGCTGCTCGACTCTTGATATGGCAAGCCCACTGTCCCTTACATAGTTGGGTGGGCGTGGCCCATGTCAGTCCAAGCCGAACGAACGTTCGAGGCAAATGTTTGCGGATTTGAATTTAAATTGAAATAGGATGTTGTATATTCAAATGAATTTTAACTTAAGGGTAAACGGGTGGCGTAGTAGTGCAGTCCAAAGAGTGGTTCAGATTAACATCATCAGTTTGGCATTGATTGCTCGTAGATAGCACACAAAAGCGCCGCTGGGCTGCACATGTAACCGCAACCGAAAAAAATTTGATCGAAAATTGCTTAAGTGCAAAACAACGAATCGCGTATACCCTTTGGCAAGCTGTAGTCGTAATAGAAAGATAGGTTTTGTTTGGGCTTTACTTAAAAAAATATATAGAAATTCATAATATGAATGTTTATCACATATAAAATACACAATTCTTTTGCCGTTTTGTATCAGTGGCTTTAACAAGATATCTGTGTAATCCAGATGATGTGTAATGTGAGTGTATAGCACGTTATGTACGCTTGTGAGCTCACGGAAAAAGAAAAACTAATGGGTTTTGTAATAAGTTTTAGTTTTCATGTTTATATTAGCATGCTAATAGTGGCAATTGCTATATATGGGAGTGTGGTTCGAGCTGTGTGGAGCTCTGTTGAAACTGTGGCGAGTGTTTAGCTCAGTTGATGCCTCAATATTGAAATAGGCAATTTGCTTTTAATTTTTGTTTTGAGTGGCCGAAGCCCCCCAGGTAGGAGTTGACTTGTTATCTGTGGTTACTTTCCTGGGAACTGGGAACTGGTAACTGGTAACTGTTTGCCTGGCCGTGCTCATCGACGCCCCCAAGATGTGGAAAAGTTGCTGATAAGCAGCAAAGTTGACTACAAATTATAAACATAATAACTGACAATATGCTGCACCCCAGCAAACAAACCATAAACGATAATTAATGGAGAGATAATCTAAGCGCTGGCCTCGCTGCCATGGATTGGCTTTGACAAATCTCATGGCATGCCAATCGAAATGAATTATTTTCCCAACCAACGGGCCCCTAGCTGCAATTTCCACGGAAATGCCCCAACCAAACACTGCTGACAGTGACTGGGAGACAACAACAAGGCGAACAACAACAACAACAACAACCAGAGTATGTAGCCATAAATCTTTTTGGTATTATTTTTTTTGTTATTTTTCCCCCACTTTCCAGAACTAGAACTGTGGCCAAGCCGGAGTGACATTTGCTTTGGAGGCAGGCAAAGACTTTGTCTTCATTTGCAGCTCAGCTTCGTTTTATTAAAAGCGTTTAAGAGAACACGATCTGGCAAATAAAACGTGGCTTGTCTCTCCAGGCTCGATTTTCCCTAACAAAACGAGACACTTGAGAATGCAAACGGCCAGGGAGTTCAAGTTTTAATACTGTGCCACAAGCTACAGGTGGCTTATCACCAATTAAGCGATACATTATACAAATTTGTAGCCACAAAAAAAACATAAAAATTACTGAGTTTAACCCTTTTTCTTTTTATTATGTCATACAATTTGTCACTTGTCGCTGGGCGCCAAAGCTGACCAAAAACAAAAATTTCAAAACGGGTTCTTTACCAAATCGCCAAGCTCTCATGCCGAGCAGCCAAACTTGAATTAATTAATAATTGTGCCCTGGCTTACAGCGTTTTTTCTGATCTTTTTTTTTTGGTAATGAAGAACTTTTTGGTTACGTTTGTTATGAACTCGGAACGCATAAATCTCAACTAATTTTATGTAATTAGTTTGCATAATCTGTCACGGTCGGTTTTTCTTTATTTTCATATTTGTAAGCAATATACAAATTCTTCGCTTGGCTTCTGCTCTTGCATGCTTGATGTGATTATAATAATAAATGATTTTCTATTGATTTTGAAATACTCAAGAAGCCGCGGTATTTTGTCAAAGTACAGAAAGAAAAAAATTTTGAGGGCCGATTTTTCTGAAGCTGTGCAATTAATTTTCTGACAGATCAAAGTGTTGGTAAGTCAATTAGGAGTAACGCAGCAGCAGGTCGAAGGTTTTTCACATTTCAGGTAATAAAGTGTTAGTTGCGGTAGCTAGAAAGCTAAAAGAACTTGAAACGCGAGCTGAAACTGTATTGTGCAGCGGAATGTTGCATATTATTTATCAGAAATGAGCACAATTTAAAATAAGGTAAATAATGTGAATAGTATGGAATATGATGATAATATTTAAAAGAAAACACACATTTTTATTAAGGCTCACATTTCATTTATTATTTAAGAAAAATGTGTATGATATTTTGTTTTGCTCTAAGAAAACTTTTCATTCGACTTGTCATTATATTCAATCCACAAATAAAAAACATTTTTTAACAAGACATTTAGGAAATAGTTCAACTTAAATTCTGTGAAACGAATTTTACAAAATAAATTTATTATATTTACTATTCCGACGAGAGCACAACTCAACTCAATTTGCGGATATGCGCGATGCCACGAAACGTCAAACAAAATACCAAATTTATAGAATTTCATACTGCATTTTCATGTGCACAAACTCAATAGAACTCAATAGGCGCAACGCACAGGCAAACACAGCCAGCAAACATTGAAACCAACTAGATATTTTGCTCGACTATAAAATACCCTAAATAATAAAAAGAGAGTCTTTTTGAAGTACACAAAAACTAATAATATGCATAATTGGGTTTTTTCCATTCTCTAAATTTACGGGCATAAATAGATGAAAAAAACGAGGAGTGTTTGTCAATTGAATTGTACAATTGAATTTTATATATAGAGAAAATAAAAGAGAAAAGATTTGTCATCTAAATTTAAATCAGTCAAAACGTTTAGCAACCAGCTCAAAAACTCATCAGAGCAGCCAAACAATAGCAAAGGGGCTGAGGGGAAGTTCAGGAAAACAGTTTTGATAAAACCATGGAAAAATACCCGAATTTGCAGCAGAGTTGCGCTGCGATGGTCAAATAAATACAAAGCTAGCGAAACAATTCATGCCATGCAGAAAATGCAATCGTCAATCAGTGGACCACCGCTGAAGAGTTCACTCATAATTGAATTTCACGAGCGCAGCTTGGAGTGGCACCTGGGGAATTGTTCTCTAATATACAAATTCAGTTTGATGCACTAACAATCGAGTCGAACAGACATGCTTCGACAAAGACACGAAACAATGTGTCATACATGGAAATTGGTTGGAAAGGCTCAACGTATAACGCCGACGAATTGAATGCACTTACCTTACCAAATACTATAGTGTATGATACCCTGTGTATGAAGAGAAATGTAGATATTTTTGCTTGCTTCAGGGAGGCAAGGCAACTAAAATGCGCCACAATGAAAATCGCTCTGAAAACTAGAAAAATTCTATTGCTTTTACAAATATTAATAAATTATTTAAATTGTAAGAGCTGCTTTTTGAGTTTTTCGGTAATATATTTGCGAACTATACAAAATATTTCTAAATAGTAAATATTAAGTTTTGAGAATAAAAATCCTATAGGAAATGCGGAAAATGTTTTAAGGGCCGATTAGCTCAGTGTGAAACCGCTCAGCCTTATGAATTTATAATGTTGATTAATGATATAAGGAACAAAAAAAAGATGTACCCCTTAATTAAGAATACACAAACCCTGGATTTTACTAAAAATATATACTTTCTGATTAATAAAGTGATTTACCATAAGCGAATTTCTAAAATGCAGATCGATCTTTTTGCGTGCAGTTAATTGAACTAAAAATCATTAAACTACCCAACTCACTAGTAGTTGACAGACAATAATTTTAATTATATAGCGATTATAATTATATATGTATGTATAAAGTCTAAAGTCCTTAATCTAGGGTCTATCATGCAATTTTGGTGTTAACACGCTTATAACCAGATTATTGATACCCTTACGCAGGACAATGACCAGTGTCCAAATGTTTCTGGGCGATGTTGATAATGCCCCAATGAATACTGTTTAAAATTCATTTCATTTATCAACGAGTTGACGGTCCGGCAGGGGGAGGGGTCTCAGGTCGGGGTGTGCAAAAGTTGCGGGTGTTGGTGATTATTCCACTGCTGGTATGGCAGTCTGATGAGTTTTGTTGCCAATGAAACTTTTTAAATGGAATTTACGCTGCAAAATCGCGTTTTCAACGAAATGAGTTTTAATTGCAAGTTTTCCTAATGCAGCCAACGCACGCAGTCGTTGACGTTGCATGTAGTCACTTTGCTGTTGTTGTTGTTGTTGTTGTTATTGTTGGTGGTGCAAATTCGCTTAAATTTCCGCACACGCTTCTCCTTAAATAGCACAAAATTATGTTCATTATGATAATTTGAGTGTTTGTGTGGGTAAACCTGTTTGCAGACCTCAACGTTAACACTTTAGCTCTCTTTTGACAATGTATTCGAAATTTCAATATTGCCAGACAGCGTTTGCTGGCAGTTATATAAACAGTTCCCTCCATTTCCCTGTCCGTTGTATACAAGTCAATCCAGTGGTAAATGGCTGCACTCACCGCACATTTTTGGCAACAAATATGCATATTTGCAATGGTTATTTCGGTGTAAAATGTTTGTAATCCTGACCATGGCAAAATAGCTCAAATGCAAGGAAAATGCATAGTTCAGTTGTACTTTGAGTGCAGTTTGGTAGAATTTAATTATCTCAATTGATCTGCGAGAATTTTAAATGTAACAAATTAGTTGCCACAAGCATTGCATATTTCACTTTCACGTAGTCCTCCTCCTATTTCAACAATTGGACATGATCCATAGGGTTGTATTAAAGTAAGCGTTATTTCCATCCTTTTAAAATAATGTTTTTCACTTTACATCGCCTGCAAGGAACATTTCAGAACTGCGATTTATGTTTATATAGTGAATTATCGCCTTTGATTATCATAAAAACATAAAATATTAAATTGAACATCAAACAAAATTTATATATATACGGATTTTTATCGCATACGGTTCACATATTTCAGTTTTAAGTTACCACATTTTTTTCGATTTACCAAACCCAAATAAACTTAGTCGTGGAACTCAATTAAAAACTTGTCCACAGTTCGAAAATGTTCTCCGTTGTTGGTGTGCTGCAAATAGAAAACAACAATTTCCGACATATCCTATCCCCACCCTCCCCCCCTGCCCAAAAGCAGACACAGCCAAGAGCCAGCTGTCAGGGCGCCCCATTGCGGACGACAACATATACAAAATATTATCCGCAATAATTTCTTTGTTTATTTGTTGCCTTTGGTGCTGCAAATAAACCCATTTGCCAATTTCCGCATTTGCAAAAGGTATTACAACTCGGTCGTGAAGTGTGTAACAAAGCGGAAACCATACAGCATACACTTTCTTGATCAACATTAATAGCCAAGTCGATATAGTCACTCTTATTGGTTCGAGTCACAGTTTGAAGTGCAATTTTTTAATGAATGTTCCTGATTCTCCTCATCCATTAACACAGGTTATAAGGGGAGCCTTGGCTAATTTTTAGACTCTAAAACTTAACGTAAAGATCCCTATATATATTCCCACAACTTTAAGAGTCACTAACTTTGAAATTGGAAAGATTGCTGATAAGCTTCAACAGCTATTCCAGTCATCCAGCTCCCCTTAGTGCTAAAATTACCAAAACTGGAAGGATATACCCTGTAATAAAAAAGAAACAGGACACGCCCACCTTCGCCAACAGATATCAGAGTGTTTCGCAGCCGGATACGCTCGACTGCAACATTATCATTTGTTTTATATTTACAAATACGCCAATTAATGCATTTAATTTAGCTATTTTTATCTTTTAATCATAGCAATTAGAGTAATAATTAATAAGCATAACGACTACTAACCGATTATATAATTAAATTTTAAAAGTTAATTAAAAATATATTCAATTTATGTGCGTTATTCACACAGGTTGACAACCGCTTCACATAACAAATACTGGAAAGGCTTAAATCTGGTTTGCCTTGCATATTCATCTCTCTATTTTGATGCTAACTTGCTGAAACCTGGAGTATATCCTATATCGGATGGGAATACAGCACAACTTCTCCAATTGTACTTACTTAATGCTCTTATCAGCTTGCGAACATTCGGTCAGCTTTGAAAGGTCATTTAAGCTTCGGCGTACGAAAGATAGCCGTTCCCGATTTAAATTGCAATCGCCCCAAAAAAAATATGTAGCAGTTTCAAAAATATTAATGGCAAAGTGCATGAAGCGCTGTTGCCGAGTCGGGCAGCGAAAATTGGGAAATGGATATGAGTCGGGTTCACTTCTGAGGCGGTCGTATTTGTTTTTAATTAAAATAAATATAGCCAAAACCTATCAAATAATTGAAAAGCAATTTAATATTATTGCGTGCACTTGCCCTGCTTGGCCGTTATCCCATACCTCATCTGCCCCCGGTCTCTATATGGAGACCGAGTTGCCGGTTGCAAGGATGTTCGGGGTCGTACTTTTGGTGCAGATTTACACGCATTTGCCAGCCAAAATAGCCAACTGCATAATTTGGCTATTACCCTTACAGCTTAGAGTTGAACAAGGATTGCAGTAAGGACACTTGCATCTAAGAAGAGAAATCAGTATAGTTAAGTCAGTTAAGTTAAGACATATAATAATTGATCTACTTATTAACTAAAAATTCATTTTAATCTAATTTGAATTAATTTTGCCATCGCCTTACTTATCAATCGAGTAGTTCTTGAATGATGTTACCATTTTATTTTAAATGTGTAGTTCTTAAAACGCTCTTTCAAAATGTATATACTAATTTTACATCACGTTTAATAAATAAATAATTAAATATTAAAGTCTCTTATGTAATATATCTGAGTTGGGATTATAGTAAGGCTTCCTTTACGCAATGTATGAGCACACAATAAGGGTATTCTCGACACAGCTGCAACTAAGAGAAAGAAACAATGATGTACAATAATTAATCTACTTATCTGTTTTTTCATTGGCTTAATCGAGTGATCCTTGAATACTCTTATATTGTATAGTACATTTAATTTTAAATTGGCTTTAGTTCACATTAAATAAATAAATGTTAGAGTAACTTATTTACAAAAGCTAATCTGAAAATAGAGCTAGTAAAACATTATATATAATCACAAAGTAAGGGTATTCTCGACAAGCCCTTGCTACTGATTATCCTATAGTACATTTGTATAATATAATATATTTAAAACATGTTCCAACGCACACACACACAGAGAGAGAGAGAGACACACATTCATACACATACGCATATTTCGTTTATTCAGCGCTTATATTTTGGCATAATTATATTTTGGACTTTTCCGTGAGGGTAAATGTCTCGGGCACTCATGCGAAAAATGAATCGAAAATCTTTTTTAACTACAGCTGCAATTATAATAATTATTTCATTAAAAATTTTGGTTTTATTTTTCTTTTATCAGAAATTGCGCTTATAAGTTTTTACGTTTGTTGCTCTTCTTGTAGTGCTGCGAAAAATAATTATTTTTTTAAGTGTGTGGCATAATAAGGAAACACTTGCTGAAGAAGAGTGTACACCAAATGGCCCAATTACATTAACAAAGGTCAAAGGGTCAAGGCTGATTCATAAGAGCTTAAATTGCGAATATGATTATAGCATAATCAGTCAGATACTATACAGATTTTACAACTGATTAAATACAATGCGTATACAGTAAAAGGTTCTATAAATTAAATTAAATTCGCAAGCGCAGAATAATGTTCTGAATAATCTATTATATTTTAATGCTTAAGTTTTTATTTTTTATTTTATTTGCTTGCTGAAAACTTATACGATTTAATATTTATTTTATAAAGACAAGTATTAAGTCGAATTACAGAGGAATAGGGGAAATTGCGAAATGTGAATCCGTCGACTACATATATAATTTTACAAACAGCATATCATATTTATATATATACGTATATATATTTGTGTTTTATTGCTTAAATATTTAATAGTAATTTTACTATAGCTATATGGGATGAAAATGAATAACAAAACATTAAACTATGCGAAAAATATGCATTTATTGATTTCGACTGATTTTTAGTTACTTATAAATATATTGGCGTCTATATTCTGATTTACAGTAACTTATTCGTCTTTTATTTATTTTTTATATATTTACATGTACATAAATGCAGTAAATAAAGGAAATGCCAAACAAATAGTCGTAAATTTATTTCCCTATTAACTATTTATTCTTTCTATTCTTTAAATATTTAATAGGTAATATAATTTGATGCCTCGTTAACTAAAAAATACCGCAAACAATTGCACACAGTTAAAATTGATAACCTTGAGAAACACTGCGTCAGCCATAAGCGGATCCCAAATCTGCCTGACTTCCCAGCACTGGAACAATGTTGACCATAATGGGCCGAGTTTAGGTAGCTGGCGGCTCGTTTTCACTACCCCGTCCCTATTCCAAACCCTGGGCAAAAAGTAAATGTTATTGTTGTTGGCAACTGCAACCCAATACATTGCAAATAGCATTTGTATGAGCAGGGCATACAGATTCGCATTTGAATGACAAACAGTTGCTGTCTTGTCTGCTTGTATCTCTTTGCCTCCTAATCTCTTTTAACATTTCCATTAATACGCAGCGGTTGGCTGCGCTGCTTTTGGCCAGGCAACCTCCTCAGTGCCAATGATGAGAAATTAATGTGCGTACACAATTTCACATTTCACAGATACCCAAGCCGAACCCAGACATAGACCCAGGGCCAGGGCCAGGGCCTGGGCCAACTCCAGGCACAGCGTGAGCCGAGCTGAGCTGAGCCAGAGCGTCACGGTCGGTCCGCTCAGCGGGACAAAGTGCTAAGCATTGTTGGGAAATTTCATGGCGCTCCGCACGGGGTCCACAAAGAGTCGTCGTCGTCGTCATCGTTCTGCGATCATTGCTTTGTAAGGTGTAACAAAAAACCCAACCATAGAATTTTGTCAAATGGAAATTGTCGTTTGAGCGGACACTTTATGGGCTGTTACCGCTGCTGCTGCTGCTGCTGCTGCTGCTGCTGCTGCTGCTGCTGCTGCTGCATCTTGTCTCCTCTGCGCTGCTCTTGCGGCTTAGAGTTTTCACGCCCCGGTTTGGTTTACCTATTATGTGTAGAAATATAAACCGAATCGGAACTGCAGCGCAGACTTTCGATACTCTGCTACTACAAAGCAAACAAATTAGTTATTGTTCTAACAACTTTCGCTTGGGGATTTTATTTTATTTTCTTAAGTAAAACTAAAAATCGACATTCAGCACAAAGTAATTTTAAAGTCTTGCAGCAGTGTGGCAGTGTCAAAACGCCCCCTTAAAAAGCTATTCAAAACTTGCCCCAAATCGTGGCATGCTCAACTTAATTGCCCCCAAAGCTTTTGTATTATGCCCCACCAATAGATAACAACAGCTGATAAATAGCGCGTCAAATCGAAAGCGCTGCGGCCAAAAAGGCAAGAGGCAAGGGGCAAGAGGCAAGTGGTTAGGGATAAGAGGCAAGAGTTAAGAGAAAGGAGAAGGAGGGAACTGCCCATAAGCACAATTGTGAAATGCTTTAATTTCTGAAGTACCTTTAATGAGCATTTTCAACATGGTCATCATACAATCAACATCAACATCGACAGCAGCAGAGGCGGCAGCAGAGGCTGAGGCAGAGGCAGACGCACAGCATCTACGTATTACAATGGCTCCAATATTTGGACCATGGCTCGTCATAATTACTGCCCAAAGCATAGTTTTATTTTTTCAGTTTCTTTCTTTACTTTTTGTTGTGTTATTGTTGTTATTCTGACGACTGCCTGCTGTCTGGCCGCACCAGAATTGGCCCGAAAAGCCAAAGAGTGGCCAACAATCTGTATATGTATCGAGTTTATAGCTGGGCATCAGACATCGGCTGGGGAATTAATGATTACGTTGGCCGCTTCTGCGGCTTGATCCAGTAACCCCTTAATGCAAACACAGGCCAAATTCTCAGTTCAGTCAGTTCGAATGGCCAGTAACTGAGACTCACTCGGTAGCTCTTTCGCTCGACTGCTTATGGGCCTGGCTTGTTGGCTTGTTGCCTGCTCCCATGGCAAAAGGAAATTGTAATGATCAAAATCAAAATGTTTTCGTTACTTTAGCTCCTAATGAAGCTTGAATAGTGCGAATGACTCCACACAGTTGCCTGTTGCGCCCATTGCCCGTTGCCCGTTGCCCGTTGCCCGTTGCCCATTGGCCATTGGCCCCTCGAGGGCAACACAGCCGCACCACGCGCCTTTTAATCGAAATTTGATGATGAATTCTCAACTCAACTCAACTTAACTCAACTCGACTCAACTCCGACTCGATTCGATTCGAATCGACTGGGCTTGATTCTTGAAATGCTACTTGAAGCACCGCAGCTGAGGCGCTTTTATTGTTGGCCATTTGAGGCTTTGCCTCGCCGCTATTTACCTTTGTTATTTATTTATTGTTATTATAGTACATGCCTCTACTTGTGTTCTGGTTATTCGTTTTTCTTTCTTTTTTTAACTCGACTTTTTAATTGTATAAATGGGCTTGGGGTTTTTGGTATTTGTAACAGACTTTAACCGCCGCATGATTTGCTTGAAATTGTTGAAGATTATCGGAGATCTTTGTGGCTGCTTTTTCAGATTCACATTTCACATTTCTCAGTAGCATTTTCCGTGACTTTGACTTAACGTGGCCAAATGAAGTGGACTTTTGAGTCTACAGTAAAAATTCATAAATGCGATTTGTAAGCGGCTTAGTGTTATTTCTAAATGTTGCACAACTAAGTTGCTGCAGACCTTTTGCAGTCAAGCTTTTGCTGAAGTTGCTGCCCACTGGGCTTGCCCTGCAAATTCCATTTCTTAATAATAGAAAACATTAAAAAAAATATATATAAAAATATAAGAATATTTTTTTGTGAGTGTCGATTTAGGGCAAGCCTTTCTTGATTTTAAAACAATGTTTTCTTCCATTTAGAAATTATGTCTAAAAGCAAGGCAATTTTTTTTAGTTTTGAGGTTTCATTTTAGGGCTATTTTGCTAAAATTCATATCGATTTATTGCTGAGTGTGTATAAGTGAACATATTTGATGTCATTTTTGCAAATGTTTCCTATTAAATATTCTGCTACACAATTTTGAGAAAATTCGGGCTAATTTAAAAATTGACGCTTCCAAATTAAGCCAAAGTCGAATAAATTATTAATTGCTCTTTTAAAATGAACATTTTGACAAAGAAATACCAATATTAAGTTCCAGCTGTGAAAAAAATAAATACAAATTTACCAATAATATTTTGAGAGTGGCTGAAAAAATAAATAAATAAATTTTTAGGAGTGAAATATTTGGCCAACATTTCACGCATTGTTCTCGGCTAAAAAAAGGAAAAAGTCAACTTGACGACCGTAAAAATGCATTTGAATTTTCCTTTCACAAAAAGTTATTTTAATTATGCCACCAATGTAAACAAAAAAAAATGATTGTAGTACCCTTGAAACATGCAAGTTGCAACTTTTGCTGTGTGTTGCCTTCATTCACAGAGTCATTTTCCCTTTTCATTTGTTAAATAAAAGCAGCAAATTGAAAAAAGTACGCATGCAGCAAGTTTTGACTTTCAATTTAATTAAAAGTCTGTTGAGAAAAAGTCAAATTAATGCGCTATTATTTAATAGTAACAAGCTACGGAACTTTTGCAGCGTTGTGCCGCCGCCAAGCGAAGCATGAATCTAACAGATACTACATTCTTGCAACACTCGAAGGCGAGAGAGAGAGAGAGCACTATCGTGTGTGTGCATAATTTTCAATTCAATGCATTGCATTACACATATTCTACCCCTTTTTTTTTGTTGTTGTATCTAGCTGCCACCTGCTCTCAAACTAGACGCAAAGTTGCAAGCTCATCGTTGGAAAAAATAAATGGACAGCGGTGAAGTTTTTTGTTTTCAGTTTTCAAAGTAGTTTCGCTTTGCATATATTTTTTACGATATTTGCTTAAATTTGCATAAATTTGTTCACTAACTAATAAATACATAGTCGTTGCTTACAAATACGTTCTTGTTGCATTAACAATAATTGTTTGTAGTTTAAATAATTTAAATTAATCTTACAAGTGACTCTCAGTGCTTTGTTGTTTTTTTTTTGTTGTTTGTTGTTAATCTTTAGTTTTTAAATTAATGTACAATTTATGGGTTACGAGCTAAGCTTACGGTCTAAGTAAATACAATATCGTAATGAAAAATGAATAGTAGTAGAAAGACAGTAAGTAAGTCAAGTGCTAGAGATCGCATTAAGTTTTCTTTTCTTATTTTCTTTTCTTTTCTTTTTCTTTTTTTTTTTTTTGGTGCTATTTACAGAACAATAGAATTTTTCAAAGATTTTCTTGTGTGTGTTTAAGTAACTTATGTCTTAAGCAGAGCTTACACGTGTAATCAGATGAAATTCAAATATTTTTCATGGCATACTGCAAAAATGTAACAAGAATTGAAATTTGTTTTCGTATTAAGACTATAAGAATTTCATAGATTGTAAGGGATACTAGAATGGAATTAATCACGTGCAAACCCAGCGCTTTAGTGTCTTGTGTGTCTACTACTAACTTTTCTTGTTGTTGTGGGAGGGTTTTTGTCTTTTGTTGTTGTTGTTGTGGGGAATTTACAGAATTTGGCATCACAGTTGACAACGCGACGAGGAACTAAGCAAAAATGCTCAGCTGCCTGCGACGATAGTGCTCCGAGGATCAGTGCGTGAATTGGCGCAGGGTGTTCGTCGCTGGCGTTGGCCTGTGCTGCAAGGAGCGCCTGCCCGTTGTGGCACAGAGGCCGTTACGCAGTGGCAGTGCTGGTGGCAGCGGCGGCGGCGTCGGCGTTTTGCTGCGGCCCATCTGCTCCATGGGCAGGGAGTAGTGCGCATTGCTGTAGATGTAATTGGGATCCATCATCTCGCCGAGCGGATTGCCGGTGTCAAACTCGCGTTCGCGCTGCTTGAAGTGCTCGTGTGTGATGCGCAGCTGCTGTGGGGCATGCACCAGGGGCACGTCAGCGTACGAGTAACACGAATCGCCCACAGTCGCTGTGGCAGCTAGAAACTGCGGCTTCGTATAATGATTCAGCTTCGATTGCTGAGGATGCTGCGCCTGATGTGGCAAATGTTGCTGTTGCTGTTGCAACTGTTGATGCTGCTGCTGCTGCTGCTGATCTCGGTTCATTGTTGCCGTCTTCATGTGCAGCACAAAGTTGGCGCTGTCATCGATGCTGCCGGCGAGACTCTTGTTGTTGTTCAGCTTCTGCTCAGTGTGCAACAGTGTGGCAGACATGGCAGACACCTGCAGCTGCTGCAACTTGTGCTGACCATCGCCGGAACTCAAATCATTGATCGGCATTGGACACATGCCATAATGATGATGTGCAGCAGCTGCAGCTGCAGCCCCAGCAGTTGTCTGATGTGGTGCGGTGTAGGTGTTGGGGAAGGTTGAGTGGATGCCGAGGGAGCAGGGATGGTGCTGGAGACGAGACATGTAATCCTCGTCGCAGAAGGTCTTCTGATACTCGCGCTCCTTGCGACCCAGCGCCGAGCTGCCCCACAGGCCACCCTTGAGATACTCGCGTATCTTGTGCCGGCAGCGGTACATGACCAAGGCCAAGGCAGTTATCGTTGCCGCAGATCCCACGAGGAGCGCACCGATCAGCGCCTGCTTGCGTGGATCGCTGTGACTGCAGCCCATCAGGGTGGGATTCAAGTGCTTGAGCGACTCACCACGCAGACGTTCGGGAAACTCGCAGAGCAGCTGATCCGTCAGCTGATCCTGATCCTGATCCTGGCTGGCATTCTTGGCGATCAGCAGATTTCGCAGCCACATCACACGGCAATCGCAGGACAGCGGATTCTCCGATAGATCCAACGTGCTCAGATCCTTCCAGGGAAAGAGACCCTCGGCCAGGGAAGTCAAAGCGTTCGCCTTGAGTACAACATGCCGCAAGTGGGGCAAGCCACTCAGTGCACCCTCCTGCACCTCGACAAGCATTTTGTTGGAGGACAAAGTCAGAGACTCCAAGTTGCCATTGGCTGCGAAGGCACCGGTCATGATGCGCTTCAGTTTGAGTGCTCCATTGATGTCCAGTCGCTGAAGTTGCTTCAGACCCACAAAGGCACCTTCGCCGATCAGCTGGAAATCATTTTGGCCCAGCGACAACTGCTCCAGACGCACCAGGTGACTGAGACCCGCGGTGGGAATTTCGGTCAATCGATTGTCGGAGAGATCCAAGATGCGCAGCTCCTCGAGGCCAAGGAAACTGTTGTGGGAGATGTTCTGCAGACTGGCACCCTTCAGCTCCAGCCTCGTCAGACCCTTGAGATCCTGAAAGGCGGCTGCCTGAATGCTCAGCAGTGAGTTCATGCCCAGGTAGAGTTCAGCCAGGCTGGGCATGGCCTGAAAGATGACCGGATCTGGCACCGAAGTCAACGCATTGTCATCCAAATATAAAATACGCAGTTGTTTGAGGCCATCGAATGCCTTTGGATCGAGGTAGCCAATGCGATTCTCGCCTAGATTCAGCTCCTCGATCTTGAGCAGCGGCGAAAATGTGCCCTGATGCAGCTCCGAGATGAGATTACCCCTCAAATTCAGCACAGTCACAGCGGAGAGTCCCATGAAGGTTTTGTTGCTGATCTGGCCAATTTTGTTGTGGTTCAGATGCACCTCCTGCAGCTTCTTTTGGTAGGCAAAGGTGCGCTGTGGGATCGTCATCAGGTGATTATACGATAGATCCAGAAAAGTCAGCTCCGCATAGAATTGTATCGAGGAATCGATCGTTTTGATCTTGTTGCTCTTGATGACCAATCTTTGGATGGATGGATTCAGTGCTATGGGCAACACATCCAGGTGCCCCTCGCCACACTGCACCACCAGAGTGTTGTCGTCGCACTGGCAGCCGGGCGGACAATTGGCCAAGGCCTCTGTTTGCCTCGGCCAGCTGGCTATGAGAATGATGCAGATGCTCCACATCCAGATGCAGATCAACTTTTGTTTTAGTTTCTGCATTTTCGAATTGATTTTTCTTTTGTTGTCTTGCGTTGTTTTCCTCGATTTGTGCTCAATATCGCCCTTATGGGTGTGTTTGTGTTTGTGTGTGTGTGTGTGTATGTTTGTGTGTGGCTGATTCCTAGTTTTCCATGTTGCTGTGGAAGAGAAAATAGAAATGGAAAAACTGTGGGTTAGCTAGATTCGAAACTATTTTTAAGTGATATTTCTAAGAAATTTTCTATTTATTTCTAGACTTTTTTACTATTTTTAACAAATTATTTTTACAGTTTCTCATTATTTACACAATTTACATTCTCGACTTTTTTTATTGACATCATTTAATTTCTTATTTTTTTCCTGCTTTATTTATACATATTCTTTTTATTTATCATTTATATTTATAGTTTTCTTAATGTTTTTCTAGCCTCTCTCATTGTGTTTAATGATTTATTTTTATATATGTTTTTATATGTTTAAATTTTGTGCTCATCGACTTATCTTGTTTATAATTTATGTAATAAATATTTTAATTTCTTTCTAAACATTTTAATTTTCAAAGGGAACAAATTTTAATTGTTGCTTCGCATTTGAATTTTATATGCTATATTGATATCTTCATTTTTCCGCAGATCTTAAATATCTATCTGACTATTTTTATAATTTAACATATTCAGAATTATAAATTTGATTTTCATCACTTTAATTTGATTTAAAATTCATATTTTCACAACACTTAACAATTTCTACACTTTTTGGTAGTAACACTTACCTTTTAATCTTTGGATTGTGCACAGCAACCATTTGTTGAAATCTGCAGCACGATTTGGAAAATGATAAAAACAAAAATAAATTTGTTTTGGGTGTTTTTAGCCAATTTGAACTTTGCTTGCTTTTTAGCCAAAATGCACTGCACTTTTAATATTTTTGTGATAAACTCAAAATTTCACATGCAGCCAATAATATTTATTTAGCCAATTCATAACTTTTTATGGGTTTGGTGTGTTTGTGTGTTTTTTTTAAATAAAAAATATTTATTTTTTGTTGTGTGATGTTTGTGTGTATTATTTGGTTGAAGATGTGTGTTTTTGAAAATCGTGCGCGATAATCCAGTGGCTCGCTTTGCTGCACGCTTCAAGTTGTTGTCACACGGCGTTTGGGTTTACGTTCTTTTCATTTGTGGCAAGTTTGGGCCAAACTAACAGAGACAGTCAGTGCTGGGCTAGTGGACAACCGAACACGACGAGACGACGAACTACACTGATTTTACTGAGCGAGCAGCGCACTGACGACACCTCGGTCCGAGTGTTTTCAGCTGCCGAGCACACAGCTGCAGGCAACCGTAGATAAACACCACAAAGCGCGGCCTTGCATTCTGCCAGCTGAGAGAGAGAGAGACAAAGAGAGCGAGAGAGCGCGAGCAGAGCAGAAAGTTGTGCACAGATAACGCAGCTGAGAGCAAACTGGTTCTGAGAGCAGCCGACGCCGCCACCTCAAAAACCACTCAAAGCAACTCACTCATTTATCTAAGCGTATTTCGGGCTCTCTGACGCTTCGCTAATGCAATTGCAGCACGACGTCGTGGCTCAGTTGAGGCCGGGCTGCCATCAACGTAAAACACGAAGCATTGAGTGCTGCGACCAAAACCATAAAAAGCGCCAAAGTAGCCACATTTTTTGAACCTGCTTTTTTATTTAGCAAATTGAAAGCAAAACTGTAAAAATGTCAATCAACTTGAGTCTCATTAAAACACAACATTTATTTAAAAGCAACACTTAAGGCGAAAATTCTCACTCACTGAAACTAATATCTTTTTGAACAGGACACTTCCCTTGACGCAATTCAATTCGTTGCCACACATGCCACATTTTCCAAGTCGTAATCGAAAACAACTTCAAACTCAGCGGCTTTAAAGTGTTAGAATTATTTCAAGTGCTGCAAACATTTTTTTTCGGCATAACGCACACACACATACACACACACACACACATACGCATATGACATTTAGCTAGATAGTTATTTATAGTGTCACTTGATACTTGGGACAAGGCTGTCTATTTATCTACTCGCTGCTCGTTGTTCGATGCATTTTTGAGTTATAGCCCCGAGCGAGGCTGCACACATACCAGGAAAGAAAGATACTTGCAGATAAAATAAAAAAAGTAACAAAATATGCAGACTGTTCAACTATTTACAAACACACACACACACACTCGCACGCACGCACAACCAACTATGACAACAAGAAAATCAACTGTAAATGGCCATAACTTTGTCGAACGGCTTGGGGAGCGGAGCACTCCACTTCTGTCTGTCTTTTATTTGTAGGGGGGGGGGGGGGAAGGAAGTTTGTTGCTGGCATTTGCCGGTTGCATAACTTGCATATTTTTCCCATCTCGAAATTCTTGTAAAGTATGCAAAACATTATTCGGCTGTGTGTGTCTGTCTGTGTGTGTGTGTGTGTGTGTGTGTCGACAATTGTAAGTCTGTACACCTTATTGTTGTTGTTGTTGCTGACTGTTTTATTTGACTTGTTACCAATAATTATTTTTGTGTGCCGTCTGCAATCGTTGTCAACTTTGTGGTTACCTACAAAAATGGCTCGTAATTTATTTCACAAATGGCCAACGAAACTCAAACGTCAATAAATGCAATAAACATGACAAAAGTAACCAAGAGCAGTTTCGACTGGAATTAAATCATTGCAACAGCTCATAAATCTAACGGCAAATAAATCATTGCTTTCATTTTGGATTTCGATGCTCTTTTCGGGCACAGCTGGGAAAGACAAATATTCAATTTTGGTTTGGCTTACTTAAAAATGCATAAATTTGAAAATATTCTGAAAGGGATCCACTTACAAATATGTTAAATTTAAATTAAGTATAGTAAATTAAGCAAATATAACTGTAAATACTAGTAAATACTGTAGTAAAAACAAAGTTATGTTTGGTCAAACCAAATTGTAATCGACTTGAACTACAAAGTAAAAGAAATAAAATAAAATTTTATTTACATATTAATATTAGATTTATTGATACAAATTTATAGATTGATTTATATATTATTATTATAAAAATGAAACGAGAACATTTGCTTTTAAATTAATTATTTATGAACCACAAAACAACATATTTATAATACATTTACATATTTGGCTCACACCAATACCAATTTGTATACGATTCCGTGAAAAGCAGCCGAAAACCTAAAATTATCAACATTTTATTTTATTTTTGACAGCTTAAATAATTATTTGGAAATTTTTGGTTTAGAAAGTTTTCTGACCTATCTGGAGTCACCAGTAGAATTCTTAGAGAAATGTTGCACTACAAAGTATGCCGAAACGGATTGGTAAAAAGGTTACAGCAATTATGTTTTGATGGCGACAGCAGGTTGCCACTTGCCACTTGCCACATGGGAAGCAACTGACTCATAACTAATTACAGCTCGCTACATAAAACTTTGCACAATTTCCGTAGTGCAAACCAAAAAAAAAACAAAAAAAATATGGAAAACTTTAGAAAAAAAAACTGAAGCCAGAAATGCAACACGGCTCCGTTCCGTCAGCAGTTGATCTAAATCTAAAGCCACAAATAGCTGCAGCAGCAGGTGTGTGGAAAGCTTTTTGGGGTCTCACGTTACACAAACACACACACACACATACGCTTGCAGAGAGTGGCAATAGCAAGTGAAGCAAACTTCAGTTTGACGCAACTTTCAATTTGCGACAATGTGTGAGAATTTCTTGGCAATAAATTTTGACAGCATTTGACGCAGTTGTTTTTTGTGGCAACACCAAAAGGGGTAATCGCATCTAAACAATAACTGGCAATGTTTGTTCTCGCTGCATATGGAAATTGTTTAGTAAAATGCTAAAAGCACTTAAACAATTAGACAGATTTGGGGAGCCGTGTGTAATTAGGTAAAACACAACAAAACACAACACAACACAGCGCAGCACAGCAACTACCGTTGCATTCGACAAAGCACAAATGCAAATAATGGCCGGCCAAAGACTCGAAATGCAGCCAAGCCAGCAGCTCAAAGCCAACAACAACAACAAACAACCAACAACTAACACAACACAAACGACAACGACGCACTTTGGGCAAACAAAAGCGAAGGGCGAGGTAGCTTATGGGAACGCTTAAAGTGACCAGCCATCCATTCGAACTCGCAGTATGCCAAGCTAGGAGATACCCTGCAGAGAGACTTTCTATTCAGTTGTCTCAAATTATGATTATTAAGTGTGTGTGTAGCTAAAAGACAATTTATTTGTATTCATTTATTGAATATGAACTAAAAACAGTTAACAACTTAAAAAAGCAATATTAACATATATTGTTACATAAGCAAAGCGTAGTCAATTGTCTAGAAGGCAATAGATAAAGGACACAAAATGGCTTGGTGATAGGGACATTAGTCTTTTAGTCATCTCAATGCGATATTTCACATATATTTGAAAGCAGGTTTTTCACACACATGTCTGTTTGATCAACCCTCTACCCTCGGATGTTTACAGGGTATGGAAACACATTGCAGCTGGCTGCGCATGCGCCGTGAGCCGTTGCCGCATTGTTGCTTTTGTTGTTGTTGCTTTATTAGAGCCGTTGTCTTAACAAGAAACTTGTTAGTTGCAGCGGGTTAAGGCCAACAAATGGAAAATGCTCAATGCTAAATGGTAAGTGGAAAATGAGAAAACGAGAAAATCTCATCAAAATTGTTTGCTCGACGCGACAAAGTCATCGGCCGGCTGCTTTGAACGCAGCTCAGCTGTCCACTTTTCTCCAGGCCCATTTGTCAGAGCATTTAGTCAAACATTTGAAGAAGACCAGTTGCCATCCTAGACAGAGACAGTTCCGGTGGCAAATGCAACTTCCGCAATTGCTCGGGCCCATTTCCTACGGCGTTCCCATTGTCTTCAACCCAATAAAATATCAATTGACTTGCAATTAATCATATTCCTAAATGTGCAAAGGCCACTAAGAATGCTGACTGCAGCACGGATTGGAATGGATTCCATTGCCCGGCCAAACGAGCCAACGAGCAACCGGAAAGGAGTCTCTTTGTCCCATTGTTGAGCATTACTTCTTCTTCTTCATTTTTCATTTATGCTTCACACTTTTTTTTCTATTCACCTCTGGTTTAAAGTCGTCTCCTGTTGCTACTCGTTTTTAGAGCGAACTCACAATAAATAATGAATCAAAAAATGAGCGTTAAATGCAATGAGACGAAGACGAAGACGAAGACGACAACAACAAAAACCAGCAGCGGAAGTCAGCACACAATGGACCAACGCAAAGAGACCAACACAATGAAACTCCGACTCCGTCTTCGACTGCGACGCCGACTGCGTATTGCCCACTGCCAACCCCCCTCCACTTAGCCCCGTCATAGGTTAAGTTTAAATCGATGCCATGAACAGTAAGTAAATACCCACAACCTTGCCCATGCATGCATGCAAACATGCATACATATGTACATTCGTCTGTACTTACATTCACACAACTCCATCTCTCCATCTCTCTCTCTCTCTCTCTGTCTCTGTTTCAATTGTTTATAGGTAACTGACCGTTTGCTGACTTGTCATATTTCTCTCTCTCCGCTTTCGTGTACCTTTTCTGTCTGAGCTTTGCTAATGCATCTCTGACTGGGAACTGAAAGCATCATCGAATGTGTGGCATTTCTGAGATCTCAGCAGCTTTCAAACGTAAGTCGCCTTGCTTTCAGCTTTGTGCATTTTAAGCTCTGAGAGCTGTAAATACTTTAAGGAAGTGTGACAAGCAGACATCAAAAGCAACCGAAATACTTGTAAAATCACTGAGACAATTTCGACATCAGACCAAGAAAATTTATTTTGTCTAAAGAAGTTTTAAGGTAAATATAAATAAATATAAATATGTGTACAATTGTATATATATATATATATATATATATATATATTATATTTTGAAAGCTTTGTAAACAATTATTGCTTTTTAAGATGACAACAACATTTATCGAACTTTGGCAGTTGTATAATTATGCATATAAGTGGTCCAATCCGACGTCGAGCAAAAATATGGACTTATAAAAAGTTCTATCTAATTAGGCTTAAGACTGAGGGCGTTTTGCTCATATAGATGGTGATCAAGAGCATGTATACCTTCTGCGCTCGAGAATCCTTCTTCAATGTTCAATGTTCAATGTTGTTCTGTTCTTCCCCTCTATACCCTTTCTCCCTATACAAATTTCACGCTTATATTTCGATTCTTTTGTTCATATTAAATAACACGTACAAAATTAAAGCAAATTCAATGACTATGCAACACATTAAACTGTAAGTTGATAGCTGCTTTTCCCATTGAAACTGTGGTCATTACTCAATTCGTATTTCAAGTTCTTTCTAACAACTTTTTAATCGATCCAACTATCCATCTAAATAGAAACAACTTTAAATATTCGAGCATTCGAGATCTAGACAGTGAACTCATTTTTGGCATCTCGAATCGTTCACTTTCTTTTTAAGAGTTCCGCCCATAACACACGCACACACACACACACAAACACATCCAACCCACACTTTTCATTTCCGCTGATCTCTGACTCATATCGTAGAATGGAGCCCAGAGTAGAAACTCCGAAAGAACTTAGCCTACACCTGATGCCCGACCTGATAATTTCAGTGTGAAATTGAAGAGAGTATCTCTGTGGAAAAATAGAAATTCAGATTTCGAGACGATTAACTGCACAACATGCCCACTCTACCACGCTAGCATTTGGTAACCCTACAAATTAAATTCGAGCCCTGGGTAATTTCCAATGAAATGGAAAACCCAGGCGCCAGTCGAAGATTGTTTTCCAACGAAGACTTGAGTTGACCACAGGGAGGTATAATTACCTCCACGCTGGAGGTGGAGGTGGGCACCAAAAAACAAAACGTGGAGAATGTCTTTGGGGCATATTAACATTGGATTCAATTAATAAATGACGTTAACGTGCTGTCAAAATATGAAATTGTTGATGATGCAGTGCCATGTGAAGCCAGCATGTGGCATAACTCCAAAAACAAAACATAAATCTGTGCTTATCTATGAGATACATTTACAAATGCAACGACTGGCCAAGCTGAGCAGCACGCAAAGTGCAAGTTGATATTGTAGACTTCATAAATTATAATTTGCCTGGTCTTGGGTCAGAAATAGCCGGCAGCAGCCTCAAACCTGGACACTTGACTACCGATTATAATCAATCTTTGAGATAGATTTGCTATAAACCAGACCCGACCCGACCACAGACAGCCAGCAAATGATGGGACTGGCCAGCTTGCGACTGATCACGCCAACTGCACTCCAACTCCCATTTCTAGATGGCTGTGCCACTTGAGTATCTTACATGTGTCCATGTCCAGTGGATGGCTGCTTGGCTACGCCATGAGGCATGATCCTTCCGCCCGTCGATCTGCATGCAACACAAATGCCTTATGCAAACATATGTCTCCGCATTGTCTGTGCCTGGCTGCGACACGCATTTATCAGGCGGCATTTATCACGACGAAGACCAAGCCACGGCTGGCATATCAAGTTGCAGTTGCAAGTTGTCGGTTGCCGGCTGCCTGACACATAATTTGTTTTTTGCTCTGCTGTTCAGATAACTCAAATGCGATATGCGTATCTCATAGATTATATTTGCTGCCTGTCAGTTTGTTTTTTTTTTCCTTTTTTTGCCTTGGCTATTTTTGGCATGCCTCGAAGTTTGCCTGGCCGTCTGCTATTTTTTCAATATTCAATGCATAAGCAAATCTGTTGGCTTTTCCTGTGCCTGCCTGGCTGTCTGGCTGATCCATGATCGTTAAGCCAACATTTGTTTTGTCTTAGGCAATCTAACTGATCATTTTGCATAAATAATGCGCGCAAAATTAAATGAGCAAAGCAACTACAACAACTTGCAACGGATGTGTGGACATTCCAGGATCTGAAGAGACTCCTGTGCATGTGCACATCTGTTTCTGATTGCACTTTTCCGGTGTATGCCATGCAAATTATGTAGATATAATCTGAAGTCAGCACAGCAAGCACTGATGCCATATTGCTATTATAAATCCGTTTATAAATATTTTTAAAGCGCAAATCAATGTGTGGAAAACTAATAATATTCTCATGGCCAAGATTTAGAATGTCAACAACGATTGGTTTATTCTGGGATTTCCCAATCCTTGCATAAACTGTTTGACCGTTTTACTCCCAGATTTATTATATCTTTTATTAATTTATTTTGTACTCTTTCTTCCTTACAATAATAATATAACTACTAATAATTTATTAATTGTTAAACTTATATTATTCTATATGAATACAATGACTTTGATTGATATGGATTCCTAATGCCATCACTTCAAGTTAATTCATATTTTTGGAAAGTAAGTAAGTAGAAGTAAGCTTGTAATGCTTGTCAGAACACGATATATTTTGAAAATTGAAAAAATGTAGTTTGTCAAAAAAAATACATGATTTGTTGCAAGTAAAAATAAAAGGTAAATGAATGCTTGAGTTGACAAGTTGATAGGCCGAATAAGACCGAAATAAGGATTTCAAAAGTGACTTAATTGCATTTAATTGATTGAGAATCAGTGACGTAGGTCAAGCGACTGCTTAAAGTCAATTTCGTATTTAAGCTCAACTCTGATTTGAGCGTTATCCTGCTCAGAATAGGTGTCAAGTGGCATTAGCCAAGTCATGCGATGCGAAGTGCGCCTGAAAGTATTTTATTTTCACAGTGTATAACTCGTTGCTGTAAGCAAGTCGGCGACTAAAGTGCAGGGTAGCATAAAAGTGAGCAGAGCAGATTATAAAGAGGGAGAAGAAGCGAGAGAGAGAGAGAGAGAGAGAGAGAGAGAGAGAGAGAGAGAGAGAGAAAGAAAGAGAGTGAAACGGATGCAGGGACGCACATCCTCGACTGAGGCAGAGGCAGTGGCAGCGATGCGTGTGCAAACAGAGCCAGCCCAAAGGCAAGCCGCACACACAGAACGTATTGCAACTTGAAGATACAGGTACAGGTCGAGTATGTGTATGGGGCAGGTGTGTTTCTCACGCAGGGCAAGCTGGCAACAGCTAAAGGAAGCCAGCACACATATCTAGGCTTCAGTTTCAAAGTGTGGCAACGTGTGGTAATCTTTCTGACCGGCGGCTAGCAGCCACAGCGCCACACATACGCTTCGCTCGTCTCAGAAACAGCAACGGCAACGGCAACAGCAGCAGCCACATCTACAACTACAGATACAGATACAGCTTTTGGAATCCGCAGTCCAACTCAGCTCAACTCATTTGGCCAGTGATTCGGGAATGTGTTCACTCTGCTCTGCTCTGCTCGGCACTGCTCTGCTCTGGGTATATTTTGATTTTGCGGAGCCGTCTTTCTAGTTTCGTGTCTCCCCAACTTGATAGCATAAATCAAATGGGAAAATAATTACGGCTGCTGGCGCAAAATTTGCACGTGTATTAATTTCTAGCTGCTGCGCACTTTTTAAATCGTAGCAAAACGCTGGCAACTCGCAATTATGTGCCACAACGTTGCCTGGGTGATTGGTGGGGCGCGTGTTTTGGTCTGCAGCTTATCATTTAATACGCATCTGCAACTTTTTCGCATTTTCGCACACAATTTTTAAGCGATGCATACAAAGCCAGGGCCAGCCTATATTCTCAGTTTGTGGAAGGTTCTTATTTAATTGTAGCCTAGGCTATCAGCAGCAGGATACAATGCGGTTATAACTTATAAGAATTAAGTTTGGCTGGCTGTGTCTGTTTAGACTGACTGTGATTATTGCTTTTTGCAGAATGCATTTCTATAAAAAATAACCTATCTTTAAGCCTAGACTTCTTTGAAGGTAGACTTAACTATCCCGCAAATTGTTTCTGCTATGTTTGCCTTAGATTTAGCCGAATGATATGAGCAGACAGTTGAATTGCTTGGAATGCATTTTCAGTCTGGCACAAACAGAACTAACTGAAATAATAATCAATGAAAACAACTCGAATAATCCTTAAATATAATTAAACTCTTTGCTCAGTCAACTCTGACATATCGGTTTAATTGCGCTGTATGAAAACAATCATTTTGTACAACTGATGGATTTAATACAGCATTTAATTTCAGGCTATTTGTGCCGTAATTTGATAATGTTGAATAAACAGTAATGTAATTGTTGAACAATAAATAAATCAATGACTCGCATGCGTATATCAAGAATTTAACCATAAACCGAGAACGAATTTTCCCAATCAAAACAAAACACGCTGCTGCAGACATAAAGATATTACCAATTGCCCAACTGTGGTTCATATGTGTTCATATTGGATGGAGGCTGTGTTTTCCATGGAAAACGATCATTTCCACTCCCAGTAGGTTGCAGTCAGTTTGTCGCCAATGGACTACAACTTATTTTGATTTTTATTGTAATCAAAAACGCTGACAATGCACATAAGAGAAACAAGAACAAAAAGGTATCAAAAGGTGCAACACAGTGGGTTTCCTTTTCAGATCATTCAACAAGCGAGGCAAGTGAAAATTTATGGAAACCAAAGGGCATTCAAACGTAACTCAGCATTTATCTTTCGTTAGAAAATTAGAATCTACGTGTGGCACCCAATCAATGACCACAATCTTCAGGTTTGCTCTGCGTTTGCGTTTGGGTTTGGGTCTCTGAGCCAATTGTTTCAGTTTTTTGTTTTTTCTCAGCAGACTCCATAAAAATGCATTTTATGTGATTCTATGAAAAATGCTCAGACTCAAATTCAATCGCAGCTCGGGATTTATGCATGTCCTGAGCCTGTTCTCTAAATGCTCCGACATGTTCTGGGCCATAGTTAAACTCGTATCTGTATCCTTGCTGTAGGTCTACTACTTAGCTATTTCATTATAAATTAAACTGTTATCGCTACAACTTAATCGAGCCATAAAGCTGACTGACCATTCCCTGCAAACTGCCTGCCCCCTTCAGCCTTGGTGTGTGGCAGAAGCAGCACCAGCAGCAGCAGCAACAGCGGCAACATGATTCTCTCTTATCTCAATTTGACATTTGTTAATTGCCGCGCACTTCAAGTACTTAGTGTATCTTTTGGGTCTTCATCTGCTTTGCTTTTTTTCTTTTTGGATTTTCGCTTTGCTTTTTTATGCTTGTTCTAAATGACTTTTTAATGTTTTTAAGTGTAATAAAGTTGTTTTCCTGCCATTGCGTAATGAGTTATTTTAAACTACATTGCGAGTGTGCCACATTTGGTAATCTGCGCCTTGGCATCATTTTAGTGCGACTGAGACACATTTTAATTAATTTCTGAAGGTCTCCCAACTCAAAGGCTAATAGGCAACAGAGTGCCAAGATCAGAGAATGTGCTTCTTGATGCTGCCAAGAAGCAGGCAATAAAGGCAGCAAAGAGGTCATTGTCTGAGCAATCTGATTGCATAATTAAGGACCAGTCCGTGAGTCAGTCAATGAGCTAAGTTATTTTTATGATTAACTTTTTGCTTAAAACGTAGTTAAATTGAGGCATGAAACTTCTCTAAATATGCTCCATTACAGCTCAATCTTCGTGCGTTGAATGCAACTGGGGAACCACATGAGAAATGGGCGAAGCCAACGTAATGTAAACTCGCCTTTCCACGCATGCTAAATAGCCCATAATAAATCATTGCCTTATGATATTAAAAATATAGACAAAACGACGCACGGCTGCCAGCGGAAAGGCCTTCAAGTTCAAAGGAAAACGACAATCAGAGCACCGAGAGAGACAGAGGCAGTGGCAGTGGCAGATCCATTGGCAAAAGCCAATATTATTATACCTCATATGATATGTATTTCTGATATACAGGGCATAAAATAGCAGCTCGGAAGTGCTGACAGGCCGGGCGGCACAGTGCGTTGCACACAAAGCTGCCAGAAGAGGATGAGGGTGCAAATCGAAGATGAAGTCAACCAATGGCAACGGCAACAACAACGGCATTGGTAAGCGAATAACCGCACTAAATTATGACTAGGTAGAGGCGCTGACAATTCAATGCGCGGGCCCCATACGAAAAATACTCGTAATACAGGCTATGAAAATTTATGCAGCATGCAGCGGAAGGGAATGGAAAAACGTTGAAACGTTGAAAAAGTCCTCAAATCGACATGCACATGTGACTTCAGCGAGTGCATTGCTGTTTGGTAATCCGTAAAAAATGATGTCATAATAAATTGTAATTTATGGGCGCAATGCACTCCATTCGCCTGCAAGTTGGGGGCCTCTTCTTCTAGGAGGCAGCAATCCAGCAATCCAGCTAGCGACAAGTTAGGCCGCCTCGCTGACAGATGAAGGTTCGTTCATGAGAGTCTGATGAAGCCATTATGATGACTTAAGCTCGGACGCTTTTCGACACGATTAATTATATCCGAAAACAGCAGACAAGACGAGGAAAGGGGGCGCCACATTTGGGCATGTTATTAAAAATACCTGGCGTTCTGTCAAGACTTGGTTTCCTGTGCACCAAACAAATGTCAACTTTTATGCCTCAATGGCCTGGGAAATGGCAGGCAGTTCAGTTGGCCCTCTCATTCTCTATCTCTTTTAACAAGCTGACAAATAGATAAAGTGCAGTCAAGTTCTGTTTGAGAGGTAGCTGCCTCTGAAAGACATCGTGCCACAGTTGATGTATCGGCTGGTTGTTTTGATCTGACATTGGGCTATTTAGTATGCAAATGTATGATTGTGTCTAACAAAGTGACAGCAAGGCTGTCGAGCAGGGAACTGCAAGAGGGGGAATGAGCACGCACTCATATCTCTATAAATGTATAAGAGATAAGTACAGTCTAGGGTTAGGTCACCTCTGGTTTAACATTTTCTTCTATTCTGATTATTCTTCTAAATGATTATTTCTTTATTCCATGCTTTTCTAACGGTAAATTTTGTTGACTTTTAAATTTAATTTAAAAAAAGTTAATTTATATTTATTTTTTAAGTTTGATTATTATTTTTGGTAAGAAATTGACAATAATATAAGTGCGGGAACAGGAAATTAAGCAATTTCACGCCCTGTGCCACAGTTAAATGCCCATTGATGGGCAACGCTTAGAAACAATAAATATTAAGTGGCTTTAATTAAAAATTACAATTTAATTCAACAAGCTTGCAACAACCCACTCCTTCCTCTCCTCAAGTGGCAGTGGCCGGCGGAAGCCAATAGAAACATTTCTTTTTTTTTTGAATAACTGCACCAGCATTCAAGCAGAACAAACATTCTAATCATGGCGGGCATGCAGCACGAAAGTATCTGTCAGATACTAAACAAAAACAACTGAACGCAACTGAATGCTGCAGCTCATTAGCGCCTGGCGACAGCGACGAAGCGCAACGCGGAGGGCGTGGGGAGTGACGAGGGCGACGACGCTGCCGGAAATCAATTCCCCCCCATTTACGGAAAACTGTCAGAAACACACACACAAAAGCACTGTTGGAGAAAATATGAGGTTTTTATTTTTGGGTTTCCAGAAACAATTGCATAATCAACGCAGCCCGCCGGTGAAAGGGGGAAAGGTTGAAAAGGGGAAACAGGGAGAGGGGGAAAGGGTGTGCATTGCATTCACGCCTGCGCAGTGGAGCACGTGGAGCATGTGCCACCCCGCCGTGAGATTAGATAAATTTATGAGGCGACACATTTAGTCGAGACTCGTCTGGTTGCCTGCCACAGCAACTGTATTCAAATTGAACTGTTATGCAATTTAAATTGAAACAAAATGTTGTGAAAATTATACAAAATGTTGCAATCATCAAATTAAGCTAAAACTCAATTTATGGTCGATCAAGGAGTAAAGTTGTTGACTAAATCGTTGTTGTATCGTTGTATTGATTCCAAAAAGGACCACCAGGATTATGCGTTCGAGGGGCAGATAAGATGAAGCCACTTAAATTTAGTTGTTCCCTTTGTTGTCCAGGGGCAACATTCCAGGCGATGTAGTTGTTTTATTTTGTTCCTTCTGGCTTTTTGATTTTATTGTCTGCGCGCGAACTGCACAACAAAAGCTAAAATTGAAAATTGTTAAAATGTACGCCACACACACACACACACACACATACACACACACAGCGAGCCACTTTCTTTTCTATCTATGTGTCTATCTTATTCTTGGCCTTTTGCCTTAGTTTACTTTCGCTCCCCTCTCCTGCCACACAGCACTTTTTGGCAGCGCAAACAATGTGCAGGACTCCAATAAATAAGCACAGAAGGCTGGACGTCGGACAGAGGACAGTGGACAGAGGACAATGTACAACGGGCACGTTGAGCTGTTTGTTTGCTTGAAAATGGTTTTAATTGTTGTTGAATTTTTTGTTTGTGTGCGTTTTTCTTGTTGTTGTTTTTCTTTTTTTTGTGTGGCTCTCGCACATTGTTGACCAAATATAATGAGATAGCTGAACGCTGGCTGGCTGGGTCATTTATGTGTTTGTTTTGGTTTTGGCTAAAAGTAAATTAAGTGCCAATGTTAATGGCAGTTATGGCTGGCATCTGGATCAGGATCTGTGCAGACAACAAAGCAGGCCATTTGGGTGTCTTAATGTGCAAGTAATAATAGCTAAAAGTGTGTATAGAGCCAAAGATAGTAGCTCAAGATTTATAGCCCAGCCACTTGCATAAAGTGTGTAGCAGTTTGAGGGTGGCCCAAATATGGTTACAATTTGAAATGAATGCACATACGTATCGGCATTCACATACCAAGTTAAAAGAGATTCAATTGAAAGTTACATAAAAATACAAAATAAATTAAGGAGAAGGAATCCATTTATAAGTTGTTTTGTGGCTCAGTCTAATCACCATTCATCATTTATCGACGTGCATAAGCTTAAATGAGAAACAAAAGAAATTCAAATGCATTATTAACTTATTTAAAGTGCAATCATTAACATTGATGGCAAAGGCGACTTGTCCCAGCATTGCCATCGTTCCCCAGACAATTCGATTAAAGTTAAGCCATTACAAGTCAAGACGCCAGGAAGCCCGAAACACTGGCTGGTTGGTTCCCATGTTCTCAAGCTTAGCCCGGCCACAAATAATATAACAATTTAAATAACAAGCATGAAGCAGGCAAACACCAAACGCGTTAGTTAGATAGATTGATCTACATGTACACGACAACAACGTGGCCAAGTGGCTTCGACTTCGACTCCGGCTCTGTGTCTCTGGCTCTGGCTCTGTCTCTGGCTCTGTCTCTGGCTCTGTCCCTGGCCCTGACTCCAGCTCCTTGTTGCTGACTGCGCTTACAATGTATTTCTGTTTACTTGGCCCTCTCTTGTCCTGGAGTACCGGACAGCCATGCTGCCTGTTTGCCTGGCTGGCACTCTGGCAGGCTGCTGGTTGCAAGGCAGCCAGGCCAAGAGCATGTCAAAACAAAATAACATCTTTAGCGCGCAAACATGACAAAACATCAGAATTCCACCAGATTAACGTCAATTTTAATTGCATTCACTTAGCCAAGGCAGCCCAGGCTCAGTTGTCTATGAAAACCTCAGCATAGAGCCCCAGCTCCCAGACAACACCATGAAAATATGCATAGGACCAAGGTACAAAAATAAAATCAGAAACCATTGAAAATGTTCTTGTCGTCTTTTCGAACTTCTCATACCCTAGAGAAAATAATTACCTCAGCTGTTAGAAAATTAGGAAAAATTACACCAGAAATGCTTAAAGATATTTGGTTAATATAATTTGGCAGTAAGGGTATTTATAAAATATATTTCAAGATAAATATTTGAATTAATATACATAATATTATTTTACAACAGTAAATATACAACCAAAACTTGATCTAGTTCAGGGTTTTTGACTGATTTTAAAGACTTACATGACTAGCACAACGATTCAGCCGCATTATTTATGTCTCAATTTGATTATGTATTCAAAGATATTTTTATCAATATATTAACAACATTTTAAAAGCCCAAGCAGCTGGCTGCACGGCTCAGCTGCCGAGTGCCTGTAAATTGGACAGGTGTTTTCCTAAGCAAAGCTGTCTTCGCTACAAAGTGATATGCCCTGTGCAAGGGCATTAAAACAAAATACAAAATCCATACAACAAAAGGGTTTAAGGCCTCTTCTGCCTGCCTGGTTGCAGCCAGGAGAAGCACAAGCTCAAGCAGCAGCAAGGCAAACAAAGTTTCACAAGGTTGTGATTAACATGCGATAAAAAATGACCAGGCAGGCTACTACCCAGGGCAACTGGCCCCATACCAGGCCAGACGTCTGAATAGACCTGGACGTGAACCTGGACTCTGACTCTCTTTTGGCCGTTGGCCGCTGGCCGTTCGGGAGCCAGGGCTGCTTGGTCAGTTGGCTTACGTGTTTGCATTGGCAGAGAACAGCAACAGCAGCAGCAACAGCAACTGCAACTGCGAGACCCTCGCAACTTGCAACGAGCAACGCGCAACTCTCGACTACTCTCGGCCACTCAGCGGACAAAAGTTAAGTGTCTGGCTGTCACATGCGATTTGCACCTGCCGGATGAGCAATGGGCCAAGGCGCGGGTCCGGTCTTGCTCTTTGCGTGGATTATTTATCATCTGCGCCACATCAGAGGCTAAGTTTCGTTTTAAGCAGCATCAGCATCAGCTTCAGCTTCAACTTCAGCTTTAGCTGAGGCTATAACAAACAGCGCGTGCAAAGGCCAAGATCCACGCTTGCCAGATTCTTTTCATGGACTATAATCAGGGCCAAGGAATGCGCGCAAACATTTGCACAGCTTCGGGCACCAACTGCGAATTCTGTTCATAAATTTTAATATTTTAATTTAAGCCATGCCGATGAACACATAAAACGAGCCATTAAAGAACCAAATGGATATTCCTAGTGCCACTTTGCAAACACAAAGCCAAATGCAATTTCTTGCTAAACTCTGTTCCAGTTTCAGTTTGTGTTCTTCTTCTTCTGTGCCTGGACACCGTTGCCATTACTATTGCTGTTGCTGTTGCTTTTGTTGTCGGTTTGGATGTTGCAGCAACGGAGCTTACATTTCCTGTGAATACTGTGCTTTGATTTTAGGAAAATTAACAACAGCTCAAACAACTAACCAGTCGAGTCAACATTACGGCCCAAACGAATGAGCGTCATCATCACCAGCAGCACTAATCCAAGCAGCAATAACTACAACACTTATTACAAACAACAATAACGAATTCCAAATGCACTTTAGAATTTACAACTTTAACTTTCACTATAAACCAAAAAGTAATAAGATAACATTTATTTTGAAAGAGTTTAGTAACATTTATTTGCATAGTAATTTCTGTCTGAAAAAACTTTGATAGCTGTGGTTTATGGACCATTTGTGGGGTTCTTAAAATAAAATTCTGGAAAACGTATTTGCTTTCGTCTCATTTTCCATCTTACTCTCTTTCCCACCCTTTCTCACTTCCATCATAACGTATTACTTCATTGAAGTTTAACAATTTTGGTCAGATTTAGATTTTTTAGTAGGGTCTCCCCAATCTTCGTAATTTAATATATCATTTACTTTAATTGACTGTTTGCTTGTCTCTTATTTTAATTTAAATGTTTTTTTTAAATTTTTAAATTATTATTTTTTTATTGTAAAATTTTAATTTTTTAATTTCTTAAAAACTTTATTTATAAGGCAACTATAATTCTGTACTTGACACCTTAGTCGTTCTTGACTTTAAAAGTTAGTGTGTGGCAAGAGCGTGCAGTGATTCGTATTGCGGCATTGCATGTTGTTTGCTTCGCCAGTTCCATTTGCCCCTCAGCTCTGACTCTGACTCTGGCTGTGGCACTGGCTGGGGTTTCGGCAGAGTCTCTGGCTTTACAACGAGCCCCAATGATGCCACTGACTTGGCTTTGGCCACGCTTGTTTGGTTTAGCTTGGCCGCAGCGGCTAAACAGGTTAAAATGTCGTTCAAAATGTCAAGTCAACACTTTGATGTTGTCCGTGTCAGTGTGCTGCAGCCAAGCGAGCAGCAAAACCGCTGCCAACGTTGGTCTGCAACTTCAGTTTCAGCATTTGCTACACAGCTATAGCCACAGCTACAGCTACAGCCTTAGCTTCAGCTTTGTTTGCGTGTGATCTGCAGTTTATTTATGCAACATTCAGCACACGACGAAACATGCAACATTGCCGAAATTGTTAAGTGCAGACGTCGTGCTGTCATTGTCGATGTCGATGGCGATGTCGACGTCGCCATAGCCTTTGCCATCGTCCAATGTCCACAAACATTGTTGTTCTAATGCTTGAGGAAGTTTTCCTGTAATTGCACAAATGGAACAGTAGCGGCACATGTGAGAATGAGGTCAGCAATTAGAAAGGGTTTAGTCGCTAGTGAAGGGAACTCTCAATTACACATTCACTTTGAAGTCTCTATCTGAGTTTTTAATTGTTACTATGCACAAATTTTTGTATTCAAATCTCAAATATCATTTAAAAATTGCCAATCAAGGTTTTTATTCATCATACATCATCATGTAATATTACTTGGATTTACATTTAAGCACAAGGAGGTCATATCTAAATTTGGCTAATAGTTGCGATTCTTGCCCATTGCCTGCATTGCCTGATCCTGGTTTAGCGTCTGACGCACCGAGTAAGTCGGCCGCAAGATGACGAAGCTGACAAGCAGTTGATCACTGACAACCATGACGGCACCTGCATTGTCGAAGAGGCCGCAGTAGTTGGGTGCTGAGAAGAGCGTGACCAGCTGGCGTTTGGCAAAGAACTCATAGCCATCCTCGACGACCTGATGGCCACGACAAACCACGTCGATGCCCATGCGAATGCAGAAATTTCTCACAACATCGGCGCCGAAGGTGACGCTAATGCCGCGATCGTTTGAACTCCAGCCAAGGACCTTCCCATCAGGATCACTCCAGAGTAGGTCACACATGAGGCCCTCGTCGGGTATATCACAGGGTCGCTTTATTGCCAGTATGTCCTCAAAGCTATGCAGACTAGGACTCAGACCTCCATGGACACAGAAGATGCGACCACCCACCAACGCCGCCAGCGGCATGCAATCGTATGTATCCACAAAGTAGCGCCAGAGTTTGATGGAATAGCGACGCTTGCACTCATCGTAGAATCCATAGATTCGATTGATGCTGGCGCTCTCGTGGTTTCCGCGCAGCAACATCATCTGATGGGGATTGCGCACCTTATATGCGAGGAGCAGCGTAAATGTCTCAATGGACATCTTGCCGCGATCCACATAATCTCCCAGGAAGAGATACTTGATGTCCGGCGGAAATCCTACTGAGTGCAATATGCGCAGTAGGTCTACAAACTGGCCGTGCACATCTCCGCATATCTTAATCGGGGGCTGTATATCCAAGAACGTTCTCTCCTTGAGGAAGGCTGCTCTGGCCTCCGTGCACACATATCGTATTTGATTCTCGGAAAGTGGTATTCCTCTTGCGGGATTCTCACAGTTGACGAGCTGATTGATTAGCTTGTTGAGATCAAGACTTGTCGGTACCAAAGTCTGCAGATTTTTCGAACCAACTCGCTCACGACTTATATTTGATTTAGAGGATCGCTCTGCCATATTTTATAAACAAATCAAAATTTAGTGCTGACAAAAAATACACTTATTGCTAATTGAGTTGAGGGAGCTTGACAAATGGAACAAAATGACCTAAAGTACAAATTTTGCTTAATTCATGATTGCAATAGTAAAATCTCATTTATTTATTCATTTATTTAATGTCAACTAAACGTAATAGTAACAAACAACGTATTCAGCTCTATAAATAAATAAACATCATAGTCAATTCACATACCGCATACACTTAATAAAAAAAGATCCGTCAAGTAGAATTGCGGTGCCCCGATTTGGGCGCCTAAAGATGAAGCGCTCCTGGCTTAGTCCAATGGCTGTCAAAATGCTGCCCAAAAGGCTGAACCTCAACTAAAGTTGTTGCAATTCTGAGAATATTTTACGCTTGTTGAAGCTGACAACAGTGTTGAAGCCACCGCCAACGATGACGACGACAGCGTTGTCGATGTTGCTTGCTTGCTTGGGCTTGGACTGGCACTGGACGCGCTTCTTGTTATGGAGATGGAGATGGAGCTGGAGCACAGCAGAGCAGAGCAAAGCAGAGGTCTGGAGTCAGTACTAGGGTTTCGTGTTTTGTTTTCTTTGCACTTCAGTTGTATCACATCAATGGCCATTGTGTACGTCAACTTTGATGTTTCGGCAAGAGTTGTGAAGTGTGAGGTTTTAGACGTTCTTATTGCACTTTGCCGCTGAGCAGCAGGGACGGTGGTCAGAGTCGGTGTCGGAATCCGAGAGGCCAAAACTACCGCCTTGACAGGTGAAGAATGCCAAAATCGTTTCGAGTGCCTCCGTTGCCAGGTTAGACTTAGCTGGCTGGCTGGCTGGCCGGTTGGCTGGCGTTGTGTCCACTCCAAATTCAACTCAAGCCTTTTAGAGGGAAAGCGCGGCGAAGGCAACGACTCTGAGGGCGGGAAAAATCGACCAGGCAGGAGTCAAAGTCTGAGTTGAGTCTGTTTCTTGATTTCGTATTTATTTTGTTTACACGTTTTCTTTGAATTTTCTGTTCTAATTGAGTGAGAAGTGCGGTGAGTTTGCAGTTTTCCCATCACACATCCAGGGAGAGATCCGCTACGCTCCATCATCATTATCAACATCCACATCAACATCATCTGTTGCTACGTTTTACGCGTCTTTAATTGGATTTTCATACCTGTCCCGAACCCAGCCGCGATGTTTGATTGGTGTTTATATAATGAACTTGCAATATTCTCCCAACCAAACAGCTGCTCTTGTTATTGTATCGCATTGTGCCCGTATTGCCTGGGCAAAGGCGCTCCAAGCGTTGCCCGTGAAATTCAACACACATCATCGCACTTGGCCTTTGTATTCGTTCTTCCTCGTTACTTTTCTCTTTTTAACACTAGGAAAACAAAAGTTCTACAGCGCTTATTATTGGTTGATTGTTGGTGACTTTGTTTATTTAATTTATGTTATTATTGCCTGATTAAGTATGGAAAGGCGATGACCAAAAAAGGGTTTACGTTATTTCATTAAAAATTGATTAGTGTTAAGGTACACAAAATTGCTGAGCTAAGTAACAATGTAATTACGTGCAGTTGGGTTTGGAGCTCACTCCAGATTTGGAATAAGGAGAGTATGACTGAATAGCTGATGCATCACAGAATTGATGACCAGCAAATTAATAGTTGAATTATTAGGTTAAATCTATTGAAGAGGGATTTATATGAAGACGGCAGGAGAGAATAGGAAAAGAAACGGAAAACTAACTATTTAGCTCTGGTTAATTAATGCTTATTGAAAAGCGTTTATCTATAATCAAAACTTAATGATTTGATTAACACTAATCGCTTGTAATGATATATAAGCATTTTATTGAATTTAACTAAAACCTAAAATCAGAACCACATATAAAAACATATATGTGTATTATATATTTTTAAGAGATATCTAATTAAAAGTGACTAGGAAAATTGAAATTTTAAGTGATCATCAGAGATAAATAACTTCTTTAATACAATATATAGAAACACATATTTTGATCAGCAAGTGTAAACAACATTTTAGACGTAGCTTCAATTTCCATTTCCTTGGATTTGTTTAGTTTCGTGAAACATGAAAACAATTCTAAGTTGCCGAAACACGTGCACGATATTTAATAGATATCTCTTGGTCACTAATTGTAAGCCTCAAGCTTTCAAGAAACAAACAAAAAGTTGTAAAGCGCATTTTACGTCTAATTAAGAGCTCAGCTAAAGTTGTGGGACGCAAAAAAAACACAATATATGTTTTTGTATATGCAAGAGGGAGTTGGAGTTTGCTTTGTGTAGCCCTTATTCCAACTGCACCATCTAATTGCAATAAAAGCTAGTTAAGCAAAACACACACAAAACACAGAACGTAATAAACTCGCTGCCCGTTGGCCATTTTTACGATCCTAATAAAGCAAACAGAAACAAAATTCATCATATCTGGAGCATGGAGCCTCCTAATGAGCAGCTCGGCTTAGGAGCTGCAACTGTTTTTAATGGTCCCATAAAAATGTGCCAAGTGGGCAGGCAATGGCGGCGTTTATGATGAACAAAATTAAATGGCTTCAATAATTAAAACACCTGTTTTAATTAGATAGAAATGCATGTACACGGTTCGGTGTTTTTCTTCTATGCTACTGTGAGAACAAAAAGTGAACTTGGCCAGCGACAAACTCAGATGCGTTGAAAGTTCCTTTAGGTGTTAAGCGGCAGACACAATTAATGACTCGTCGGCGGCTTCAAAGTTGTGAGTGTACAACTTTATCATAGGTAAAAAAATGTGTGTGCCCAAGCAGCTGGAAATTTTCATCTCTGTTGCGTTTAGCCGGAAAACTTGCCACAGCGATTACCGATTTACCGCTATCGGCTTTTCCAAGTAGTTGTGGGCTGGTTGTGTGTGTTTGCCTTTGACTGCGGTCACAAATATGCCAAAACATGATCCTCACATGTATTTGTTATTTGAATGTCTTGAGACTAGCGCACACCCCAAAATCTAATCCTTTGGGCTTGACTTGAGCTGTGGGTCTGCCCTCCTGCCTACCTGTCAATGTCTGACAATGAGCATTGCATTCCAATTCTTTTCTTCAGGTTGTTGTCTGGCCTTCCTTCAACGTCTGCTTCTGCTTCAAATGAAGTGCATTCATCCGGTGGCAATCCTTTTTTTTTCGTTTCTTTGTGCATCATTTCAGTTGAATTTGCGTTGACATCCTGCAGACGACTGCCTCGTTCACCACTCTTGTGTTGTGTATCCTGTTGTTGTCTATATAACGAGCGTCGCTGACATATCCTTTAACCATGATTAAAAACGTAAAGTAAATGAAAATTGTTTTGTGCTTACGCCTCTTAGCACACCTTGAAAACAATAACAAAGAATCCCTGCACAAATAAGAACAGGACAGAAAGAACTGCACTGAACTTGAGCTGAAAACGGGAGAGCTAACTGGAGTCTCAGGCGCAATAGGACAATAGACAATTCACAACTGGGTTCCTGTAGGCTTCTCGTTCTAGCGTGTCTCCTGAAGCACTTAAAATTCTACAGATTTTCCCACTTAGCGATAAAGTTGCCTGTGAATAGCCCCGCAGTTGGCTTTTGTCTGAGACACCTAGGACTTTGAGGGACTCCCCTTCCCCTCAAGCATTTGCCATGAATGGGGCAGGGAGGGGGAGCGCCTTGTGATTTCATGCTTAAATGGAGTCGTTAAATTATTTTCTGAAATTGAGTCGAGCGCCTGTTGTTGTCCTGTTTGTAGGTGGATGTGTGTGCTTGTACCACATGTGTGCGTGTGGCATTGACATTGGAGCTCCACTTTGCTTGAGACTCGGCACGTTGAGTTGTAAGCGGAAGTACTTAGCTCCCACTCCCACTCCTATCCACAAAACCACTCGCTAGCATTAAAATATGTTGAGCGAACATTTTTTTCTTTGTTTTTTCTTTTACATATATATATATATATATACGTATATATTTCTTTTTTTGGCTGTTCCTTAATTAAAACCAAAATGTTATTGTCTGCGTTTGGGATTTTTTTAATGCGTGTTACGCGTGGCATTGAAATGCATTTTGTATGTGATTTCACGGTTTTATGGCTGACACTTTCTTTCCCGAAGCAAATGGCCTTCACACAGTACAAAAGACGAGCACTTGAACTTGACATTGCATTAGGTTTCCAGGTGGTCTTATTTACATCTAATTTTTTCTCCAAGTTGCTTTAAAGCATGTTTTTGAATACTAATTAAATTAGTCTGATGCCTGGTCTTAACCACACACGATCCATTGAGTACAGCTCGGGACAAATTTACATATTTTTTTAATTACCAGTTACTGCTTTTGAATTTGATTTTTATGTTTAACTTTACTCTCATTTAAATCTCTTAATTGCCCGAAATATTCTTATACCTGTTACAAATGTGGTTAGTTTTTTTTTAAATCTACTTTTTCCTCATTTTCAATGTTGTGCTATAAATGTTAATATTCAACTTTAAATATTTAAATATTTCCATATGTGTGAGCAAGCTGATAGTCTTTCAACTTAACGTGCATAGCCACTGGACAGACCCCTTCGAATTCTCAGCTTATCTGTATCACATTGCTTGCATAGCTACACGATACTTCACTTTTCCAAAACAACGCTTTCAACTTTAAACTCCGTAATGGACCATTTTTGAGCCAATCGAAAAAAAGCAGAAAAAGATCTAGAACAAGGTCAGCTGTTAACCAGAGCAGGGCAGACAAACCACGCCAGGCCATGGCAGAGCCAAGCGAAGCCCAAATCCAATATGGACAATATATCACATGACGCCTACAATTTAAACTGCCAAAAAAATGAAATGCAAACAGGGCGAACGAAGAGAAATGACAAACATTTATACAAATAACACCATCGACTCCAATTAAAGCAGCTTTGTGCATCTGGATGCGGTTCCTGAAGGGTTGGGGGGTGGGAGGGATGGACGGATGTTGGGAAGGAGGTAAGAAGGGTTGGTGAATGTTGGCGGCTCTTTTGCTCGGTTCGCTTGTGTCTGATAAAAACCGCAAAGCGAAATGTTTATGTATACAGAAGTGCGTATGTATGTGAGAGAGTGTGCGTGTTTTTGTATGCGTGTGTGTGTGCGAGTATAATAAAAATGCAAAACAAAAGCGGCCAAATATGTTTTTGGGTACAGCGTGGGCGCGGCAAGTCGTCCGGCCAAAGACAAGCAGTAAAAACAGCAACGACGTCCAGCTCCAACCGAACCACTTCCAACTGTCATTCGCATGGCGAACGATGACGTACTGATGCACTGGACAACAACAACGGCGGCAACAATAGGTCAACACAAGAGCTAATAGAAAGTGATCGAGCTCTAGATACCCAAATGATCAAACAAAAATTAGCGGGCTTTAAATTATAAATATATCTAACCAAACAGAAATGACATCTGTACACATAAAAATGTGTCAATTATAGGTTACTTTTAATATTTTAAATAAAATTAATTATATCAATTATGTAATTATAAGGACATCTCTGCTTACACACCTTCAAATTTTCTTTAAAATTGAGTTTATATTGTTCAAATATGATGATGTAACTGATGTACCTCTGGCGATGCTATTAAAACTGTTGCAGCAATATTTGCCAGCAAGGCGAAGCGAGCGACGCGTCGGGCAAATAATAATTTATGCATGCGTTGCGGTAGTCAGCGACATTGGCCAAGAGTGGGACGAGTGGCAAGCAGGGTGAAAAATGGTTGGTGCGGCGAATAACCGCAAAATGTTTGCATTGCATTTGCTGTTGCTGTTTACAGGGTCCGCAGTTAAAGCAATATGCACTCACAATATGCGAGCAAAAAGTGAATCTGAGCTACAGCCGGAAAACGGAAATTGTGGCAAGCGCGGCACTCGCAGCCCTCCTCCAGCGGGTCCGTTACCCCATCCCCTCTACATCTGCCGTCCTGGCACGATCTGAGAAACCACATGACTTGCGACCACTGCTCTCAAGGATTTATGCTTCGCCACCGTTTCAGTCAGGCCAATCTGTTGGCTTCTGCAGCCTCAGCTGCGATTGCGTGTTTTTTGTCGCGCCCTCCGTTCGCTAAACCAATTTTTGGCTTTGGCTTTCAATTTGCAATTGCAATTGGCTACAAAATGTGTGAATTACATGGCACAATGCGAAGCTAGATTCCGTTTCTACGGGCTTAGACCAATTTTCATTGTATGGCAACTGCTTTGACTTTGAGTTACGAGCACTGGCAACCCACCATAGTTGCCAGTTTGCTCATCTCCCAGCTGGTTTTTATTAAACGCTTCACTGACTAAAGCGACCACAGCCCAAACCCGTAGTTGGAGCTAACTTGATCAAGTGGTAAACTATGTCAAGTGCGGGGAGGCCACTAAAAGCCTGCCATGGTATTTGTATCATTTGGCCAATAGTGCAAAATATTGGTAATTGGAATTAAAAGTGATCCATGCAAAACGTAAATGTTAGGTTTGTAATGTCATGACAGACAAAAGTTGTTGACCTAACACAGCTACATAGAAATTTAAAGATTTTGTCTTCATATTACAGAAGGTTCTTCACTATGATAGATGTGTTTTATGTTGACAACCAAAATGAACAGTTTGCACTTTCTGTGAGCGAACGTGCAACATATGTATTTTGTTTCATTCTGTCGACTTGGGGTACATTTGAGACTACTTACTGGCCCAGTACACGTTAAATTACAGTCTGCTTTTCGAATAATCTTCTTTCAATGGCGGCTTATTAGCCACCCCTACTACAGGTCGCTTAACAAACCCATAAAACCAACTGTGCCCACAGTTTCCACCATAACTACATCACCATTCAGTCCGCACATACTGAAAACGACTCTCAAAAAAAAAATGCACAGATATGAGTATATTCAACAAAAAAATATTATAGGAAAATTGCGCAAAAGCGACATATGAATTTAATTGCCTAAATAATCCCAATCAAGGCAGGGAAATCAAAGCGAACAAATGTTGACAAAAGAGCGAAACGAGCCAGCGCTGATTGCTTTTAATATAAAAATATAATGAATCCGCACTCGAAACCCATCAAAATCACCAAAACGAAAATGAAAATAAAATCGAAATGAATGCGGAACGCAACGAATGAGGACAATGACAACTTAATTTCTGCCATAGAAAGTGCCCGTAAAGGAGCAGCCAAAATTGACATATTGACAGCCACACAAAAGGCAGCACACGAGCCATTTTATGGGGTGGACCAATCCTAACCGCAATCCCAGTGCAGTTGTCAACGGTGGCGTCAAAAATAACAAACATTGCGACAGCAATAAAATATTAAAAACAAATTAAGGAATACGCCGAAGATTTAATACTCTTGCTTATGCGCAGAAAAGAGATGATTTTTATAGCTGTAATTTCTTTGACACAATCTAAAATTAATTGATATCAGGAAAGATTTTATTTAAATTTAACCAAAAATGGTGTTCAAAATTGGAAATACTATATATTTTATTAGTTATAGATATTTATATTTTGATTAAATTGTGATTCCAAATATATGTAAAATTAAACTTGTCAAACTGGATCCAACATTTGACAGAAAACTGAAACCATATAGAGACTGCCAGTAGGAAAACTATTAAACCAAATTTGTATTACCCTCGTAGAGAATAATCGAACTTTGAAGAACTTTATATCTTATTAAAAAGGTCATCAGTCAGGAATGGAAGTCTAGGTGGTAGTAATAATATATGAATATAAAAAAATATATATATATACATAAATATACGTAGTTATATATATATATATATATATATATATTTATATTTCATTTGATTGTTTATTGCTTGGTGACCTATTTTTATGATTTTTAATTATTTAAATCCCAGAGCCAGCAAAAAAAAAATCTTTTAACTAAATTAGCTTTACAAAAATGTGAATTGATGAAAATATTTAATGAAAATATTTATATATATTTAGAGTTACAGAAAACTCCTTTTAAGGGGTGAGCGATTTGTTACAGGTTTCCTGACAAAGTTAAATAACTATAGTAAGGGTATAAAACTGATACGAAACGAGTATATAGGCTGATGCTTAATTGAAGCTGCAGCAGCTACAGAAAAATCCAATCAAAACGCAATGAAAACCAAGAGCTGAGAATGAGGCAGCTGTGACTCAACTTGATGTCTCTCTGCATACACTCTAATACACACACAGAATGGCACACACACACACACTCATTCAGTCGTATTGCTGTTGATGTTATTCCAGCAAATAATCACAACGAGGCACAACAAGGACCTTGTCAAATGCACGTAAGCGATATAGATACAGATACTGAGCCACACAGATATTGAGATATAGATACAGCCGTTGATAAAGCCCAGCTGCAAACAAACATAGGACGAGTCACTGTCGGAGTAGGAGTCTGCGAGGACATCAAGGTTGCATCGTCCATCAGAGCGTGCATAAGCCCCCCGAAACCCGCAGTCATCGTAACTCGACCAAATTGCAGTCACCCCGGGCACCCAAACAAGCAAATCCAATTTAAGCCACAATACACAAATCCTATTTTTGTTTTCCTCAGACTCTGATTCCTTGTTTCTCTGGTCACATTAATAAATTCTTTAGCCAAGCAACACAAAAATATATGTATATATATGTGCATACAAATGTATATACAGAACTTAATCTGACAACCAGTTTGTATCGCAAATAGTTTACTCAGCCCATGCCTTATGGTTTTTTGGTTAAGATTAGCCAAATACCAGACACCTCTCAGTCTCTCAACAATACACAGCCCAGTCTGTCTGCCTGTTTAGTACAGAGGCACTCTCTGTTATTGTTGAAAGTACTTGGGATGCAATCACAAACCAGTCCAGATACGCAGCTGCATTTGCTTAAAACTGTTTTGGCAAAATGGTTTTTGCTTGTGTTTTAGTAATGAAGTCCGTGCTCCACAAAAAATTATTATGAGCTTGATAGGAAAATTAGAAAAAATGCGATCTGAAATATATGTGTAATTGAAATAGGATACAGTAATCTAACTGATCTAAGTACTGCCTTAGCAAGCTGGCTAACGCGACTGACAAATGAAACCCTTTGATTAGTTAAATATTATCATTATGGACTAAAGATATCAGTAAGAGTTACAGAGTATGGATCAAGCAATCAAGTGTAATATGTAACACTTAAAGAAATTTCTGTAGCAGCAACCACAAGTAACTTGCTCTCAGAAGGATCAGAATTTTCCTTGACTCTTTCATTTAGATTGCAAAATTTAATGCAAAATCCAGTTGAATGTCGTAATAATACTCAAATGATAATTTTTGTGGCAAAACTCTTAATGATTAGTTTAAAGCACATGGTTAAAGATTTTTCACTTATAATTAACATTCCCAGGCTAACAGCGTGGCAGTAACATTTAATTACCCAGCCTACTTAAACAAGCTTTAATTTCCGACGCACATTTGTTCCGCTGCACTTAAAGAAGCGTACATAAAGATGTAATCCCAAGCAGATAAACCATAAAGCTTCTAAAGCCCTTAAGCTATTAATAAGCACATCTATATCCCAAACCCCAAGTCCTCTGCCAGAGCTGACAACTAATTTTATGGGCATCACATCAACCAACGCCAACAAACAACTACCAGGCCAATCAAACATGACCCCCACACACACGCGTAACAGTCGAACGCCACAGCTCATAAAAAACGCCCACATGACAAATAAGACAAAGCACACATAAACCACGCCCCCACCGAATGCCAAAAACTCATTCCGCTGATCAGCACGGGCAAAACAAAGGCAAGAAGACGAAAAAAAAAAAACAAATTTGTTAGCTGTGTTATGTAAATTGCACACAAGAGTGTCGAAGCAGGGCAAGCAGAGCAGCCCCTACTAAGCCTATATATATATGTATGTATGTACTATATGTATGCTCCCCCATACATAAGTATAAATATATATTATGTAAATAAAAGAAATAATAAGCTTCGCCGAGCCGCACAAAAATCCTAAGATTCAAAGCCAAACGGACGAAAAAAAAAAGCGAGGGAAAATAATTTTCATGATGCGTTGATGATGTTTATATTTACGATACGACAAATATGCAATAGGTTGACATGGAAATGGGTGGGGCATGCAGAGTCAGAGGTGGCAGGCACTGAAATCATTTTGTAATGTAATTTGTGTTGTTGTTGGGGATACACTTTTATGGGAGCCCGGGCATAATCAACATTATCCAAAAACCGCAAACCGCCTACAAAATGCTGAGGAGCTCCCTCCTGCGGTGCGAAAGCCTGGTCGCATTATCATCTCATTGCACAGGACTTAATCCGGCGGCAAGTTATTAAAGCGTAACGCAGCGTTCCTTGCCTCATTGTCATCATCGTCCTCGTCCTCGTCGCCATCGTCTCGTCCCTGTCGTCGCCTCCGTTTTATTGTTCGCGCTGCGCTTAACTTGTTTCGCATTGTATGAAGCGTGCCAGAGCCGACCGGAGAGCCAAGGCGAATGAAGGCGCTGCCTTAATGCTAAATGATCCAATATCCTGTTTCCTGCATTTGTCTGTGCAGCACCAGCACCAGCACCAGCAGCAGCAGCCGGCGTGGGAGCATCGCCAACCTTAAAAGGTCCTTTGTGGCCTTGCCTCAACTCCACTCGGTTCTGGCTATTATTTACCCGCTCTGTGCGAACTTAAAGACGCTGCCACTGAAAGGAACTCTGTACAGTTATTTGCTCAGCAAGTAAAAGAATTTATATGGGAAAAAGTAAGGTACACAAAAGGAAAACTGATGTTGTATCTGATTCTTTGCACACGGCAAGTTAAATAGCAAAATGTAAAGTTTTAATTATGCAGCTCGTAGTCGTCCTCCGATTGTTAGTCTAGGCACTAAGTCTCCTCATTTCATCTGCTGAAGATGCGACGCCAAAAGTTAAAGTACACATAATTAGCAGTAGTTTTTTAGACGTTTGCACAATCTTTTACTCCTCTTTTTATATTTGGCACAGCTGCCAATTTTGTCATTCATTGTAGATGTCTGTGTATTTTTGGGATATGCCTGGCCGCCCAGTGACCAAAAACTAGGCCAGCAGCAGCTATGAATACTTGCTGTTTAGTTAAGCGCACAACTGTTGACAAGCGACGAGGCTTTGGCTAATTAAATGAAAATATTAATTATAACAAAGGCACAAAATACACTTTGGACAGTTTTAGAATAGGCTAACATTGACGTGATTAGAGTAGGCAGTTTGATATTGTAAATATAAATTAACTGTTAAGCATATGGCTTTTGCCAAATTGTAATTAGCTGCAAATTAATGAAATGAACATATCATATCCTTCCAGTTGATGCACTGCTGCTTTCAATAATTACAAAATATTTCTAAATACGTTTTTAATTTATTTAAAATATCATTAAAAAAAAGAGAGACTCATGTTCTGTCCAGAACATTAGCCACGCAATGACTTTCTTACAAAACCCTCATTGCCAGAGGCAATAAACTTGAGCAACGCCTTCAAGTATGCTTTACAAAAACCAAAAAGTTTCACTCTCGCTGGCAACTTTTAACGCCGTTGCCTTTTGTGTCGATGTTTTTTGGCACCAAATGTGGCAAAATCTTAGAATGGGGGAAGGAGTCTTGCTCGGGGCAAGGCATGCGCATAAATGTTACATGTCGTAATATTCACCAATAACAACAAAATGAAAACAAAAACAAAAATAGGAAAAAACTCCGAAAACATGCCACAAACATGAACATTGAAAGCCGTTGCCAAAAACCAGCGAAGGACGGAAACAATGAATGAAAAGGAATTTTTTTTTTTTTTGGCTAACGCAACATAATCTTGTTAACAATTTGTGTGTTGATTGTATGTGTCTGTGGATATGACACATGCGACAACAAACAAAATAACAACAGCTTCAAGAAAATATGCTAAAAAGAGAATGAATTCTTCAAGTCAATGGCAAAACACGCAGCATTTGTTGTGTTCTACATAATCCTGTAGGTGTGACATTTGTATGTATAAATTTCAGCTTTGATCCTTTAAGCATAACTCCCAGTCCTGTGGGACTACCAGATCAACAGAGCCAATTGCCAACTGAAACGCAGTACAAATAAACAACAACACAAATATGAAATAAAATATAAACGGAAATGTGGCCACGACTTCTGATGTTGTGTATGCTTCGGGTGTGCAACACTTGAGGCATTTGCCATGCCACGCAGCCGCCACTCCAGAGTTCTGCTACTGCCAACTTAAGTTGTCAAAATCAGCAACGGTTTTCTTTTCTTTTCACCGGCCTCATGCTATTTTCTGCTTTTTGTTTAAATGTCATTTTCTTTGTATACTTACAACATTTGCCTTCTGCTATTTGCCAACACATTTGGCATATGTGGGCATGTGTGTGATGTGCTAGGTGTTATGACATTTGACCGTGCGCACATCAAAGAATTTGTTTGACGAAATGCCGATGGCATGTTACAATCGCACATACATGTGCGAACATGTATCACAATTTGATATGGCAATTAGCCTACAAAGCGGAATTACAATATTATAATAGGACACGTGAAAATAAACCTGGAAGTTAAGGTTGTCGGCCGACAACATTGATTTTCAAACCAAATAAATCTCAAAAAGTTTTGCCAAAATCAAGCCTTAGTTGTTAGTTCTGTTCATAAGTCGTTTCACGCCGGAGTTCAATTCGCAACTTGGTTTTCTATATCTACCAAGGCAATTCCATTTTTGGATTAGTAACACATTTTATTACCATGAAATTCTTTAATCTTGACCATATTAAAACTTATAATATATAATATATATATAATAATATTTATCTGAGTTTTCCATATGTGTAGTATAATTTAAGAACGTGTAATTCGATTCTAATATAGTTTCAATTCTGAGTTATTCTTTCTCAACACAAATGGATTTTAGCTGATAAGCTCTTTAACCAAACCACAACCACAGCAACACCTACTAACTGACCTACCCGCATGTTAGATAAGTGGCGCAGCTGGGACTTTCAAAACCAACCCCAAATCAAAGAGTGCTCAGACCCCTTAATACCAGAACTAAGCAAACAAACAAACAAGAGTATCATGACAACCCAAAAAAGAAAACAGAATCAAGTAAAAACAACTACACAACAGCAACAAATACAAATACAACCCCTCGAATGCACTTGAACTGTCCGCAACACATGCAGTTTGGGTTTTATTCAGTGTCGCCGGGGACGAATATAATATTTTTTTTGCAATGTGTGGCAAATTTTTGCCTATGCCCACGTACTGAGCGGGACAAAAATATCTAAATTATGAACTATGACAAATATTATATTGCTTTGGGCTTGGCAGTCCTGTACGGAAGTGTGTAACAAAAAACGGTACAGAAAATGGGCGCGTTCTCTGCAGACCGTCGGTGATTAATCATTGTGGTAAATTGAAATAAAAAAAATAAAAATAAAGGGAAAATTGGAAAATGGAAAAATAGGGGCTGTAGCTGCCTGGGCTTGCTCTTGGTTTTGCGCTGGCTCCTGCATCGTGTGGCAACTGTTGCCAGTAGTTTCATTTTGCTGGCAAATGTTGCATTTTGTTGGTCATTTTGTCAACTTAGTTGCCACGAACGGCAATGCGCGTCCACACGGTCGTGCCACGAAAGATGTATTGCTCTAAGCCGATTACGATGTAGTCGCCCGTCAGTGGTCTGTAGTCGCCATCGTTGCACAAAGTAGCAACATTTTCCGGGCTCTGACTTGGGTTGGTGGAATGGCAGCCAACTCGATGTTGACACCGCTCAAAGTGGTCACATTAAGTAAGCTTAGGTCTTAGTAGTTTTAAGACTTTGTTGATAGTCTCGGCTCTGCCAGTTATGGCCACAAGTTGAAATAGGTTTTGAAAAAGTCAGTGCAACGAATGAAGTGTTAGAAACAGCTATTATACGGAGCTTGCAAGGAATATAAAATTATTTAAGAGGGTCAATTAACATTTGTTGAGCCAATGCAGTTTGAGTGGAGTAGCACTTGCGTGGGAAACATTCTGTCACTTTCCATGGTTACCCCAGCTTTAGGGTAATCAAGTTCACAATTCAATTGTGGTAGTATTTATGATATTACTTTCCAAAAAATCATAATAGAGTTAATACAATATAAATACAAGACAACACGCAGGACTCAGTGCAAAACTAAAATCAGTTATAGGCACTTTCTTCTCGGGATATTTGCGACTTAAAATTTTTCAGTCAGGATCCGAAATATTCCTATGTCTTTGTAATTTACTTTATCACTCTTTTTTCTCATTCCCTTCTTAATGTTTTAATTTTCTTATTCCTAAGCTACAATTTGGTCTGTTGGATGTTTTTCTGTGGGTTTCCCAATCCTTGCAAATAATTATAGATTATTTTATATTTTGATACACCCAGATTTATTATATCTGTATATTACTTATACATTTATGTCAATTCTTAAAATACCCTTCTTAATAATTGTGGACCGTTTTTAGTTCACATTAAATGAAATAACAAATAACAAAAACTCAGTATTAGACACTAATTTGTCTGTTCCGGACAATTGACCTGCCCGCTGATGCTAATCAAAAATATATATATATTTTGTTTATGGATTTGAAAATGTATCTTCTGTTTAGTTGCACATTTCGAGACATAATTTAAAGGACACACATATTTTTGCTAAATAATTCCACTGACAGCATACAGAACACAGGAAATGTTGGACAAATCGAGCCAATCATTTCTCAACTGACCCTCTGCATTACATTAGCCGATGGCTAGGATACAATTAACCCCCATAACAATAGAGAAGTGGCCTAAAGTGCCCAGCAGCGAAACAAGAATAATTGCAAATGCAGTAAAAATCGACAACGCTAATGCTTTTCTGCAATTGATGGCAGACGGGGAGCTCATAAATTTGCACTCGAATGCACTTGAAAACGAATCCAAACAGAACTGACCGAAGTTGACTGATATCGATAAGTGCCTCCATGCGGGACACATAAAATGTCAGGCAACTGGCAGTTCGAGTACTTTAGGGCGAATCGCTGATACGCAGTTGGAAAAGTGCGCAATGTAATGAAAAGTGAAAAATTATTAAAGCGCATTTAATGCAGTTTGACGCATGCGCCGATGCGATGTTTGCCCCTCAGAACTGCGCAGTGGCAGCTGCTACCGTGGCACACCCTAAAGAGGAACCACCACCACCTTTGCAGCAAGTAATCGCAACGCATCGCATTGCTGGCAGTCACCCCAGCATCGTTATCCTTTTTTGCCGAGGCAAACACGCAAATGTGTTAATTCCGCGTGTGTTCGCTTATCAATCTGCCACTTTATCTGCCTCTCGACTTTTCCCCGTACATTTGCTTGCCACATGGTGGGCTATTACCAGGGAGACCCTTTGCCTGTCCATTATGAGTTTGTAATTTATGCCAGAAATGCTCGCATCCATTATGAAAACATCAACACACGTTGTGCAAATCAAGTAATTATCATTAGAGACTTTCTACATAATTATCGGGCGTTCGGTTGGATTTCTGGGTGGGTCCTGATGGGTTTGTCAGCATGTTGAATTATTTTGATTTATGAGTAGCTAGGGAACTGCAACTGGCAGTCTTCTGTAATGCATGTGGTGGCTAAGCTCTGTGAGAAATTTGTGATCTATTACCTATTCAGTATTCATTTTGAAAACAATTGGATAGAATCTAAAGAATTATATTATCTGATATAACGACGAGTGACACACTTCATCAACAACATAAAAAGAACACAACATATGATTCTCTAAACTCTTGCTAATGGAACTATGAATATGCAGCGATATGTGGAAGGTTTAAGGGAGATATCACTTTATCTGAGGCAGGTATAAATACTTCTTGAAATTAATTTAGCCATGCTTCCAAATAAAAATCGGATAGATTTTATAATATCCTAAAACCATTCAAAATTCATACATACATACGTATATACAATGAGTGTATGCTCATTTTTTTGCATGTTGGTTTGAATAACTAAGAATTCTAAAAATTGGGTTAAAGATATCTCTAAGTCGTGCTCTGACTAGTAAATCGGTCTAACAAACTCATCCCAGTTCCATTAGTGTGTGAATTTCCACATCACAGCGTTCTTTTCAACATGGGCGCACCCGAATAAAATTGAACAAAAATGAGGCAGTTTTCACATAATTTTCATTTGCTTTTATAAGCTTTCACCGAATACCTAAAACTATCTCACGAGCCATCATAATGAACTAACGACAAACCCAGAATGTCAGATTTCAATCATTCAAAATACAAAATTATATATATTTTCTTTAGCCTTGAAAATTTGCTCAATGAATAATTTGCTTAGATAGGTTTATGGTGCAACTGCAATTACAAATATTATGCAGAACTCAACATGTCCATGACGACTCTATTTGAGTTTAGACAAAATGCCATTAAGATATCTGCGTGAAAGTACTAAAACTTTCGAGGATTTTTAGAGTGACCTTGCAGACTTCCCTATGTCTTTATTATCAGCACACGCCCAGCGTTCGCCCATTGCAAGGTCGACTTCACTTTGCGCATGCGCGGCGCGTGGTAAAATAAACAGGCAAGTCAAGCGACGCAGGATAATGAGCGGAATGCTGTATAGTGGCTCAAGGCTACAATTAGACCTTGACTCGCCAAGCGGACAGTTGTTTTTTTTTTGGGATGGGCAATTGCCTGGCTAACCCATTGTGGACTAATTACGCGCAAGGTCAGTGTTTATCCTTGGGTCATTTGCTGGTCGCGTGTGTTCGTGTGTGTCCAAAAGTCGCCTGTGTTTGACATTAATTGCACTTTTCCAGCTGAGTGCGTGTCCTTGGAAGCCAATTGCTCAGCTGGGATAAGTCAAATTAATGTTTAACTGACCCAAGGACAGCCAAGGAACTGTTGGCAGTTGGTGCGAAAAGTGACAGTGTGTGCGTGTGGGAGCGCTCGCTTCCAGGAAGGTCCTTTAGCTCATATCGCAGTGCAAAAAAAAAGGAAGAAATGTAAAAAATATCTTACACACGAACACACTGCGAGTGTATTGGTGTGGACCAAAGGACCCTTGCCTGCTGCGCGTTTTATTAGATAAAAATTTAATTCTATTTCTCTTTGTTTATTTTTGTCTTCTTCTTTTCGTATGTCCTTGGTGTGAACTGCCAATAAAAGTGTTTTGGTTCTGGGATACCCTCTTTGCCGTTGTAAAAATGCAATTATGATTGCATTATGGTCGCCTTTGTGTTTACTTTAAAGCAGTTTACCCATTGTTTGCTATTAACGCAGCCCGCATAGTTGCAATGCCAAAGCCGTCGCACATCCAGCCATATCCTTATCCTCAAGCATCCTCAGCTGCACACTTCTGCAATTGTCATTCGCGCCTGCACTCGTCATCCACGTCCAGTCAGCAATGCTGGTCGATAGCTAATAAATAATGTACGCATTATCCTTCCATGCAAGTTGCCTTTTGTGAGCTCTTAACAATATGTTCGGTGTATTTGTGTGTGTTCCTTTATGTTTATTATTGCCTTACAGCTATCTCTATCTATATCTCCATCTCAGTATTTAACTCGCTGTTATTTCTCTATGGCTCCAGGTGAATGTTTTATTCACCTTGACAATCTCTGTGTGTGGCATAATCCTGATGATTCTACACTCCCGACTACAGTGATAATATGCAATACATATTTGTAACTTAAGTCGAATAGAATATAATATTTTATGTTTCAGAAAACGAAGGATTGCTAGATTTTTGAATGTAGCTCTTTATAAAATACTGTTTTTTTAATTATTTTAAATTTTTTATTTAAAGGGAAAAGTATTTAAAAGTAGCGAAAAATAATAGCAATAATACAATTTTATGGGAAAATTTTGCAATAAAACCGGAACGTGTGTTTTCATTTAACAGCGGTATCGGGATATCTCCAAGTCGAGGTCTCTGAACTATAGAATTCTTACTTGTTTCTATTTATTTAAATTGACACTAAATGCAGATAACTAAAATAGTCAATGTGCATTCAAGAAAGTGGAATATATATATTTTGATTGAAGTCTACAACTTTGATGACCAATTGGGTTTGATTACTCTCTTTCTTTGGATATACAAATGGTCAATCTCCGTTAGGTAAAACATCAGCATATGTTTATTCAGGAGTCACTTGCCAGCTTATCATGCATATCAATCCTAAGAAGGGTCTTTAAGTTTTCTTTTACCTGTGAACTGTTGGCTACCGTCTTAAAGCTTATTGGGTTTGGGCTAATACCCCCATAATTTATTTTTAATGATGGGCTTTTCCTGCCTTCAATAGACATTTAAATTGTCTGCGCAAGTCAAATGATATGATAAGCTGATTGACGTGCTCAAAAATCGATGAGACTGCCTAGTTCTGAGTGTAGGTTCTTCATTTTATTAATTGATGAGTGCCAGCAACCGCATTTATACGTCTAGACAACGATGACAACATTTGCTACAGGTCACAGAGAAAAAACGAAGGAAAATAAAAACAAAAAACCGATGCTAACCCTGGAATGCTTTTAATTTGTATGGTGAGCCGTTGAAATCATAAATCAAAATGTGTGCTGCGCAAACTGAGCTATGGAAGACAAGTGCCGCTGTGGTCTCCATCTGATAATCAGCATTTTGTATCTGACGGATCGCGCGGCTAATCGAACATATCACTGAGCTCTCGGACCAATGCTTGGGCATCATCCGCATAAATTACACAAATTGCATTTCCATGTCTACAGTTCTGATGGATCATCGCCTGCGTCGTCTCTGCTCCTTGCTGCTCGATGTTCAACGCTCAATGCTCAATGCTCCATGCTCGACGCTGGATGGTCAATGCTCTATGCTCATCAGCATAATCGTTAAAATAACAGCGCAATGCACTTCGATTTTGTTGACGACGGAGACCGGCTACCGTTGCCCACTGACGATGCCCCTAGGACCCCCGTTTCAGTGGCAGTGGCAGTCGTCAGTGGTCCGCAGCTGCCCCAAACGAAACACAGAAGCCTCTGTATGTGTCTGTGTGTGTGAGTGTTTGGGGGGAAAGGGAAGAAAAAAAAAACTGGGCGCCTCTGGATAGGCCAATGCTTTGGCCGTTTGTTTATTGTGTCGGTAAATTCGGAGGCATGTTTAAACAGCGAAATGAACTTGTGGATAAACACCATTATGGTTATTTGGCATCCACTTTGGTTGCCACAACGCTTATTTGTTTGCCCACCGGCTGCATTGCCCCGGAGCTGAACAAACATTTTGGGCCTACTATCACTACCTACCAGAGGCTTCTTTCTCGATAATCTTTGAGTCTGCTGCCCATGTGGGCGACTTGTTTGAGGTAGATTTAGTTATTTAATGCAAAATTGACATGAGTACTCGCAAGTTGACTGCGAGCTGTGACTCAAGTGTGCATCTGAGCCGTTTCAGCCATGAGAAGGTTGTGAGTGTTGTCAGATGGTGCGATTGTGAATGTTGTTTGTGGGTGGCAAAAAGCCCTGCACTTGTCGCCCTTTTGACTTTGTGCCTGCAGCTCTGGGGAATAGTAGCACTTGACTTGTTTGGAAACTGGCAAGTGGTTTTTGTTTGTTGTGGTATTCAGACTATTCAGGTATTCAGTTCAGACTACAAATGCATTGGTTAAGATAATTCACAAAGCTACAAATAAAGTGATAAGGAGTCCGTTAGTTCAAAAATTAGTTGTTGCTGAAGTTATCCAGCTACCTTCCCATTTTGATGGCGTATTTATTAACATGTGAAAAGATTATTTATAAAATACATATTTAAGTAGATCTTTGAACATTTCTGTTCTAATCGCATAAGCAAAATGTCTTCTAGAAATGAATGTGTTGGTTCGTATATCTATATAGATATATATTCGCATTGCAACAAAAACCTACACAAAATTTTCATAAGGTAATCTCTTTCTCAATTCAAATAGGTCGACCCAATGGTTAGATTCGATAAGTCAATGAACATCTGCTACTTGTAAGCTATGAGTAGATGCACTAATAAAAACTGACAAGAAAGTGAGAAATTTTTACAGATATAAAGTAAAAATGTGGTCAAAATAAATACACAGGAAACATTTCTTAATCAAATAACCTAAATTATAATTTCATAATATTGCCATACAACACACTTTTCTTTAATCAAGAGCTTATTTACTTCGAATATGATATACAAATCTTATTTGAACTTATAAGCTATCATAACTGCATTTTTCTCTGAGTGTAAAAAACTTAATAAATCATCAGCAATTAATCATAGCAAAATTTAACGCAAGTGCAAGCACATCCGAGTTCTGCACTAACCACGATTGATTTTTGCCAGTCGAACAGTTAGTTCCCACACTCAAATCCTTGGCACATCCTTGCCAGCTGCTGCTGCGCGCAAGTCTGTGAAATATTTGCGAACACACAAAAAAAAAATGACTGCACCGAAAAGCAGAAAAGTAAAAATACAAATAAAACAGGGGAAAGCAAGCGAGCCAAGGCAAAAAGGGTGCGACGCTGCAGTAAACTTCCGGCTGACCAAAAATGCAACAGGACCTTCACAGAGGACCTGGTCCATCGCCTTCTGCATGCAGCATTGTTTTTGCCGATTTGACGCTCCTGCTGGTGCCGCTGCTCCTGCTACTGCTGCTTCGTTTGTTTATTGCCACGCCATGGCAATACCATACAATGTCCTTCCGGTCATTTATTAACGTCAATGAAATGGGTCCAGTCCACTGCAACTATGAGACGTTCTGATTTTTTGACCATGTTTGCTGTGGGCTGACGCTCGACTTGCCAACGACTTGTCGCATGGTCAACACAAATTTCGCTCACTACGTTAACGTTGCGACAGTCGAAGGTTGAGACCCCATTCACGTTCGTATCCGCATAAGGCCAAATTATTGAATACTATAGTATAATTTATAAACAAAAAAGAAAGTTGGACAGTTGAACTTTACAGTTTATGTTAGCTATAAAGTGTTGTGGAGAGTGTGTTTTTATTCCGAAGCCAAAAGTCACAAGGCACAGTGAATGTGTTAGAATATAGTATTTGTGAAACCACATCAAATAAATCTCGTGACTTATTTGAATTGCTATATTGTATGGCATCTAAAGTATTAAATATCCGTTGAATGCCTAAAATTATTTAAAATCACTGGCTCTAATTGCAATTGCATATCGATTCGTATTACTTAAAATCGAAACTCGGAGCATTTGTTTCGAATATATTTCTTTAGGTTTTATAGTCTCTAAGCTTAACTTAAATATACGGACAGATGGACGGATACTGGCAGATGAAACGTCTTTTTTTTAAATAAGGAAATACTTTGATATTGGGTGTATCGAATTGCATAACCATGCGACTTGTTTGCTTAGTTTCCTCTATTGTTACTTCTGTACATCCTAACATTTGTCTTGTCCACTTCCTGTCTTCTGGACTCTATAGTCTTCCGAAAGACATTAGGCACACTTATTAGATACTTCTACCTGTACACAGAAAGGAGGTAACATCTAGCCAAGATACAGCCACAAAATCCATTTCGTATGGCAAACCGTATCACAACTGCAATTGCATTACAATGCTTTGCTTATTGTTGTACAATTTCATGACAATTTTTCAGCATCCCATCGACGGGGGAGTGGGAAATGGGAAAATCCCATCAGAGTAGCTAAAAAACACAAACAGCAAAGTCACAGCGTACATTTGTTCCTTATTTACTTGATGAGGGAGAAGGGAGAGAGATAGAAACCTCGAAACAGCTGTGCAATTGGATTTGTTGCTGCTGCTGTCAACCATCAATGTCATGCATACAATTGTGAATGACACATAAATATTGGCACAATGGCCAAGACGAAAAAGGACAAGGATTACATACACAGAGAGCAGGGGCAGTGGCTGTCTGAGATTCATGCTTAGAGCCACTTCCTTACACTGTTGGTTTTGGCCTGGCCAATATAGCGGCATTTCCGTTTCCTTGTGCAATATTTGTCTTTGAGTGAGTGACACTTTTTGCCAGAACTATGGAAGCGGCAGAGCACAAAGCCAAATGGTCGGCTAATCCTCATGTTTACGGGGCTATTTACAGCGTGCCCCTGAGAATTTCAACAATAACCAAAAATCGACAACATATACGAATGCGAATACCCAAAATGCCCTTACAAATTTTTGTTGGCCACCGTTTGCTTATCTTTTTTGCAGTGGTGACAACGAGAAGAAAAACTACTTTGCGAAATTGCTTTAGAATAAAATTTAATTGAGGATTACGACAACATGGGACGCTTACACTTCGAAGGTGCGTGTGTGTGTGTATGCGTGCGTGTGCGTGTGTGACCGTGTGTATTTGACAGTGTCTGTGTCACATATAATGCCTGTTATCCTGCCTTAAGGCTACTTAGGGACTGTCTCACATATTAAACATATTACATTAGTTGCTCCTCTGGTCTGGTCTCGCCTCCTTAAATGGCTCTGGCTCCATGGTCGAGGTCCTTTGGCTGGATGCACTACCAGCTGCCATTTGAACATGTGTAATCATCGTACGTGTCGGCAATTGACAATTATTATTACGCAGTTTGGTGCCATTAGCAGGAAGTGCTGATAATTTTACCATCAGCTGCTGAAATGGAAGGAGCTCCTCCTAAATTCGAGTTGGGTTTGACAATTGCATTTATGTATCCGATCTGTTAGCTAAATGTGTAAGTATTTTAATTAATTTATAAAATTTAGTACATATATTTTACTGCAAAGTAACTGTTCTCAAGTCTTTTCAAACTATAAAAAAGCAGCAGCTAGGCCATGCAAAAGGAAGTGTACACGAAAGGAAAATAAATGTTTATTTTAATAACATTAACATTGAATCTGAGAGCCAAGTCTTAACCAAAATTGAATACTATCATAACTAAGGAAACCGTAGTAAAATAATTGCAGTTAAACCAATATATACCGAAGCTTCTGAATTTCTCACAAATTCCTTAGCCGAGCCAATCAGATATTTTTATACGATTCTGCCTTGCCAGCAAATTCGAGAGATATTCTTCAATTTACTCAACTTCTGCAGAAAATATGAAACCAATACGAAAACAAATGCAAAGCACATTCGCTTCGGATAGTTAACCGATGCTCTTGGCAGCCAAATCAAACTCCAATTATATTTAAATACCATAAAAAGCTATTTGATTTCTTTGCCTAAAACCCATAATTACGAACAATTGTCAGTTGCTTGTGCACTCTCAGGGCCGATTATTACGGCTGCGTGATGGAAAATTATACGTTAACAACGAGAACCAGTAAATTCCAATAACATTTGGAGTGGTAGCCTGCTGGCATTTGAGGGTATCGAAATTCAAATGACATTTGTCACGCGAGCCTGTCGATTTCAAATGTAGACGACTATTAAAGTTGATTCCATATTGAAGTTCTTAAGAATTATTTGCTTGCCGCTTAATTATACCCAAAAGTTTTGAATTTTTCAGACAACGCTTCGTTGATTTTAATAACTTTCAACATTACTTTTTTTGCGACTTCTTTTCGATGCGTTGCATTTTATGCGCTTAAGGTAAAGTTTTTAGCGGTCTTAGCTCATTAATCACACGGCACAAAGAGGACCAGCTTCACAAAAATAATTGAGGGAAAATTCCAAATGAAACTTTAGAGCAAGGCAAATAACAGAGCGAGTCGCTTGCTTGTATTCAAGTCCAACAAATCAGCGTGCAATTTGCTCATTGAACTATGATCGCTTCCAAAATTAAAGTTGAAAGTCTTTTCTTGGCTGCGACTTGCCAAACTTGATGACATAAAACTTACGCTGCTGCCACACAGTAAAGTTAGCCGCGGTGCTTTTCAAAAACTTTGCGTGATTTATAACGCATGCGAAACGGCTAGACTAAGCAAACTGCGACTGAGCCTGCCACTGAGTACTGAGCACTGAGCACTGCAAATGCCACAGGGGTACTGAAGAGACACGTTTTCAATAAACTTTTCGCCGAGACATATTCATATTTTATTCATAAATTCATACAAATGGCATTTAAAATGCCCGTCGAAAGCTGCAATTGAAATGTGAAGCGACTTTATAAAAACTTTTAATGTAGTAAGATTATGAAATTATTGTGCGGCACCTAAAATGATATGAAGCTGCTTAGCCAATAATAAATAAAATTAAATAAACTCTAGAAAAATTCGTGGGTAAGGAACATTAAATGCTCAGTTAAATACTTCATCCTGAACTAAAGTATGCGTTTTATGATGGTCAGAATTCAGTTCCTAAAGTAGCTTTAACTTTTATCAGTTTCCTATCCCCCTGTTCGACGTAGCACCCCTTTTTTCACTTATAGGATGTGTTCCAAGTATTAAATATCTTGCTTTAAGGGACATTCGGTCGTTTCACAAAACCAATATAGTAGTGTATTTCATTTCAGATTATAGCAATAATTTGTATATATAGAGAAATTGGCGAATATATAGATACTTGGTAATTCTGTGAAGCCTTTTGACTGGCGCTCGCTTAAAACTGACACACACGCCTTAAAAACACAAACGAACCTTTCTTTTCTGTTTGTTTCTTCAAAATCAGTTTCCACCTGCATCCTTTCAAGCGAAGCAGTCAAACGAGCGGCAATTGTATCGGTTCCAGGGTCTACCTTTTCAGGCAGGTATAAAACGCGTGCCCTTTTCCAGAGGTAGTATATATTTCTACCTTTCGTACGATTAGCATTTGAAATCATTAGCCCGTTGCTGGTTCTGGTTCTTGTACTGGTGCTAGTGCTGGTGTTGTTGCTGTTGTTGGTAATCGGCTGCAAGGTGCATTCTGGAACCACATTCGTGGTCGACCAACATCATCATCATCATCATTTTATCTGGCAATGTGCATCTTTCTTGCATTTTTTTGTTTTATTCTTTCTTTCGGCCTGTTTTGCTTTTGAAAGCCAACGGCGTCAAATTTGTAAATGCACCTGGATTTTATTCCTTTGTCTGTCTCGGACGATATTTGTTTTCTTTTTGTTGTTGGTGTTTTGTTTGATATATGTATGTGAGCATTACTCTACGTCTTGTTGGTTATCCTTTGACATTGTGGACGTGCAGCCGTTCGGGAATCATCATCCATCAAAAATGATTGCCGAAAGATGTTTCATGTGATTTGAAATTCAAAAACGAGCATTCAATTAGTTTAATTGCTGTTATTTTGGACTCTTTCTGAGCAACCCAGCAGGTGAAATTGGTCTTGGCAAATAGACTCTATCGCTATTTATTTGCAAGATTTGCACAACCAGTCTATGTGGATGGGCGTGCCCAGTCGGTGCTGTAAATGGCAAATAAAATTAATTTACAGACTGAAAACATCGAAATGTCGTAGATTTCAGTTCAATTCAATCCCATCCATAACAGAGAACTTACAGTTTAATATAAACTATCTCCTATATGTAGGAATAAAAAAAAACACTAGAGATTTTAATTTATGTTTCCGAACAATGCCACTTTTTGGTATTCCTACAATCTGTTCAGAAAAATAAAAAATTTACAATATGAATATACTATATTATAAATTATTTGATTTGTTTAGACCAAATTTTAAAAGTAATTTAAAATTCAATGAATTAAAAGCTCCGATTTTAATTCGTAGAAAATTCTCATTTGAATAAGATATTGTCACCTATTCTTTCAGACTTTCAATGCAGCTATACAAGATTTTGCTGCCTTTTTAACTCATATCATTTTGATAGTACCACCTCCCGTAACTCAGCATCTCTACACCGAATCTGATCGAAAAATTCGAAAACAAAAACGGAAAACAACAATCCGAATGTGCCGCCTCAACATAAATTTAATATGGAAAGCTCATGTTTTGCGGTCGATGGGACAACCTGTTCCTGCTATCAAAAATCACATTATTAATGTCGCTCGCATCGCGACCAACTGAATTTGGTCAATCCACTGACATTGTACGGTCGTATTTCAATGATAGCATAAGTATATTAAACATATGCTATCCACTAAATGAAAAATCAGTGCTCCGAAAATGTCGATAATGTGAAGCCTGGCACCACTTGCGCCGCTCTATCTAGTCGCGCTTATCTTAACTAAAGTTTCTTTTAATTAAAAGCAAAGCAAAGCCAAACCAATCGACGTGAGAGAGACTGTGCCAATGACCCGCATCAGTATCTGTGGTCTCCGGTCTATCGACTCTGCCGACTCGGGTCTCTGGCAAGCAGCCGAGATTCGTGAGGCCAAGACAAACGCAGTAATGCACCGGCACATTATTCATGGCGTTATCAGTGGAATGGTCTTCAATGTGGCCGGGCCAACACATGCAGCTTTGCGTAGAAATGTGTGCTACATGTGTATATGTGTGTTTGTATGTTTGTGTGTGCGTATGTATGCCGACTGCAACACTTTAAAAACGTTAACGCTGCCAACATCTATTGGTTTTTGGTTTTCAATTTTTCCAATTGGACACCAGCCAATTCGATTTACAGCACTCATAGGGCCCCCATGCACTTGGGCCAATTTGAAAAGTAGACGCTGAGTGAGCGATAAGCGTTCCATGCGATCGAAACGTGCTCAATTTGTAGAAACCTTGGGCTTGGCTTCGCTTGGCATACAAAATTGCATGGCGGGAAAAACACTTTCCCATTCGTTTTCGATGAAATACACCTGCATACGCCACAGCGCCAGGATAAGTATCTGGAAATGCCTTCACGCATTGTCCTTACTGCTCTCCGTATTAATGACGGCACAGGCACAGGACTCCGTTTGCCTTTCTCCTACTCCCCATCTTAGGGACCCTATAATTTGTGCCATCGCTTGCGTGTGCGTAGCAGCATTATAACCTGTATTTAATAACGGTCAGCAACTTTTAATTTATAGGCGTGACTCCGCTCCATGTTATCCTTGACGTTAGCGTCTACCTGCCTACCTGTCGCCCAGCCATAAAAAATGAAGCGACGTTCCACGTTCACTAAAGAAATATATTAATTAAAGCAAAATGCGGAGCAGCTACAGGTCTTAGTGCTGATTGCCGTTCGCCAAGGCGATTGACTGCAGGTGATTCTTTTGAGAACTGTTGGGAAAATTGCTTCCATAATTGCAGTGATTTCTCTGCACTCATTGTTACAATTTCCTTGTGATGTGATGAGTAGCTGTCAATCGGAGTGGCTGACAATGACTGTCGAGTTGTTAAGTGTCTACGTTTATCTGCAGTTTGTGTAGAGCGAGCATTGACAAGAAAATAAATTACAACAGGAAAATATGTTCAAGGCAACAAATTATAATTGGAAAAGCAACATTCGAAAATAACATGTCATAAAGCAGATTGAACAGTTGACAGGACTTGGAATTGGATAAAGCAAAAGCAACCAAAGCAAACCAATCTAAATGCTAGTAATTCTGCATATTCTTTAGATATAATAATACCTATAATACCTATAATATTAATGACTAGCACATTAATTCCCCAATACCATTTTAGCTGGCCTTGAATCTTCTTTTCTAATGGTACATTCTTCGATTCGTGCTAAGTTGTTAAGCTTATAAAATTTGTTAGAATATTTCAATGTTTTAAGCTGTAATCATGCTCGTAAAAAATGCAAGACTTCTGTTCCCTAGGCCATTTCACAGCTTCGTTTTATGACCACAAAGCTAAGCCAAACAGAAAACGTTGTCTTTAGGCACGAAATCAATAACAATTTTTCACAACTTTAAGAAAATTTTTTCACACCCAACAACACAAGAACGAAACAACGAACAACCGAATGCCTTTTATAACGTCACACAAAGGAGTCTTAAATGATATTTATGTTGGCATTTATGTAAAAACCACAAATAAATACCATAAAGCATATGAGAAAAGTCCAAAAACCCGATGCGCCTAACATGCGTGTAAATAAATGCGAATAAGTAAAGAGGCCCCCTTTGGATTTTCGTGTCTAAGCCTTTTGAGTGACGCGTAAATTAAATAATTTCTTTGTCCGCTTTAGAAAACGAAATTTACATAACACTAAAGAAAAATTGTTGAGCCCTGCGTCAGCGGGAGACCTCAAGCCGTACCCTCTGATTACCATACAGAATGGAGAGAGCCGCAGACTTTCCGACGACCTATTGAACCTCAGCCGAGAGATCGGCTCAGTCGAGGCTCAGTGGTAATTTAAATTTCATTAGTGTGCACTACTGTTGACCTCAGGCCGAAAATACTTACAAATGCACTGAAAATGCTAATAGAAATCTCAGCTGGCCCAAAGACAAATGCACATTTCTGGCACCTGCCTCAGACTCTTGAAGCTTGAAGCACTTCAATGCCGTCAAAGACATCTGCAGGACAATGCACGTGAATTTGTAATTAGGCTCTGTCATCGCTGCACTCACTTTGATTCCCAATTAAATGTTAATAAGTACTTGAATCGCTCAACTCTTTGGAGCCGCCCGAAATTGTTTACCTACGTTTGTCTCAGACAATGGGACGCTTCAAACCAGAGCGGAAATGTGTCGTCCATTGAAATGCTAAGCAGCGCCCTCTGGTGCCGGTCGCATAAATTAAACTGAAATGTGCACTCTACGATTTCCGGCGCCCATATAGATAACACTCGCCTGGTGTCCAAATTCAAGACCGAATTCTCGTTTGAGTGTGTTGCCGTGTTTTTTGTCTCTTAATGTCATATATTTGTAATATTGTCCAAATGTTTTCGTTTGAGTTTCTTTTAGTATTGTGCTTATTCGACCTAAGTAACTCAATAAGTTAACAAAGTCAGATTTCAAATGTAACCAGCGTCGATTTCCAATGCAAATATGTGGCATGTGTGGCACATTTCTTTGAGTAGTTGTTGACTGAAAATACTAAGCAATACTTGGCATACAAATGTACGAGTTCGAATTGCGATAGGTTAAGTCTTTCGGGAGTGGTATTTTCTTGTAGATATATCTCAACTTGAGCACTCTTACTGATTAAAGATAATTTGAACCCCATATTGACTTAGACTGAAAACCTTATTAAATAGAGAAGCTGAAAACAAGAGCAACAAATTTTTATTTATCTAACAAGAATTTTGATTGATTAAGATATGTATTTCCATATATTTCCCACTTCAGCGTTGAAGTGAAATGCAACTAAATTACAATCATTATGTTTAAGAAGGGGACTGATATTCCGCATCGACATGGCTCCTGGAGCCTGTTGATATTCCCGACATGCCCTACATTTATCACAATCCCAGCTGGTTGAACTCTCACAGTACGGGAATTCAAAACAAAAGTTGGCTTAAATTAATGCCCAGAGCCGGGCTATCAGCTGCCTGTCGCCGTGTGACACATCAAAATAATCCCGACAGCTTAATTATGTACGGTTTAATGTGCGGCTCATTGCCAGGAACAAACAATGACCGAGCGGCAAGCACATCCTTTGCAACATTTTTCTGCTTTTTTTGTTCCATGCCTGGAATGTTTGTGTGAAAGGATTTATGCACAAAACGCCACCCGCATCGCTAAGGATAACCAGGCACATCACATCCCAAATATATGCAGGCTTTTATGAATTGCCATAACGCTCGGCTGAGTGGTTTAAGCGACGGTCCGCCGGCATGTGAATTTCGAGGTAATTATTTGCAAACAAAAAAATGGAGAAAAAAATGAAAAACCCGTCAGCACATAGCAATAATTTTCCGGCTGGGCCTCAACTTTTTAATGAGAAAAATGTAAGCAAAAAAGCAAGTAAAAAGAGGACGGCTAAAAAAAAGAGAAAAAATGTAAATAATTCTTATCACTTAAATGAGAGACAACTGTCAAATATCACACCCCAATTGGAACCGCAGCAAAACGCTGCGCAGAGTGTGGAAACTAACACCTCGGGCGTTTGTGCAAACGTTTCTTATCTGGGGCCCAGGACTCAGAGCCGTGCAGCATCAATCAGTAGGGGCAGGAAGTTGCTTATCGCCGCACAAATAATCACACTTTAAATATATCAAACGAGGCTGAAAAATGAAAGCAAAAGCCCGACACGACACATGTGTAGATGATGTCTGTTGTTTTCTTGTCTGCCACTCGTAGGTGTTGTACAAATGTTTGCTGAGGGATTTTTGGTTAGTTTGGCTGTGACAAACAGCGCATCTGAAGTTTTCCTTTGCTGCGTGATTCGGGCTAATCCCAAGCGATAATTTTGTGTGTGCCCCTCGAGACGCGAGTGAAATAATAATAATAATAGCTGACATTGACATTGCGCAGCCAGCGATAAGTTTCAAAGTAACACATGCCGGTAATGATTCTGCTTGATGCTGATGAATGTGTCGAGTGGAAACTTGAACAGCCACTCGTGACATATGCCCATGAAACTGTCGGTTAAAAACTGAGTCTGGTTAATGGGTGTGGTGGGTTGCAGCCGCTAATACGACATCAGATAACCGACTTACTTGGCTTTGCCGTGGGTGGTTTCAACGGGTGATCATGCTCCAAACTCAACTGTACGTGATAAGTGCGGTAATAACTGAGCTGCTTTAGATTGTTTTAAAGTGTTACTCATGTTAAAGCATCAGCTTTAATCGAATACGTTAGGATTGTCTTTTCAGCTTCAAGATACATGTCATGTAATGTAATGTCTGCCGAAATTTAAACTTGAAGAAAATTTACGGAGTTTCAAAATTAACTACTCACTTTGCCATTACTCATCCTATTTGTTTCCTAATTAATAAAATAATAGCAAAATAAGAAGGAGCAACTCTCTTAGGTACGCCGAGGAAAATATGCCCTTACATATCAATTTAATTCCGATGTTCGAAATGTTATGTTTTTGTTAATATTCCTCATTTGTATAGTTAAATGGTACTTATATGTTTGATAAAGATAACTTTAAAGTTTCGACTATATATGATACCCTCCGCATCAGAACACAAATTTCGAGCTTGTCCTATAAGTACCTTAAGTTAAAGACATATGTTCTTCAAGATTTGATTTATATTCCAAAAAGTCTTATCATAAATTGTATTTATTTACGCTTAATTTTGACATTTTACAATTGGATATTTAGCACCGCTTCCAATCTATGACAGCTTAATGTCTGCTGAGCGTTCCACCCTTAACACATTTCTTATAAATATGTCGTTGTTTTTATATCGCCGCCCTCGCCATTAATATCAGCATAATTTATAAGAAATCTGTTATAGTCCTATTAACACTCTGCCTTCAACTGTAGCGCCATCTGGCATCAGCTGCTTAACAAATTGAGATCTCTGGTCCCCGGGCGCAGGATGCATGTGCTCGTGGATGAGTTGGCACCTTCTCGTAAACCGCATCGCGACATGAACATAAATAAATGAAATGAAAAGCGTATCGAATGTGCCACAGCTGTGGCAGTCCAGCAATTTGCAATGCCTCGCGCCACGCCCTGCCGACCACCCGCCCCACAAAATTTATATTGCACAATCAGCGCACAAGTGTTGCACTCGAGGCGCCTCTGATGTGAAGGGCAATGCCAATGCCGCACACATGCAGCCACACCCACTTCACACACACACACACACACATCTATATATATATATTTTTGAGTGTGTAAGCCCACTACACAGTATCGAGTTGGAATCGGTGCGATCGCCCACCTTTCTGGAAATGTGGTGCACTTCACACCCGGTCTACAAATAGACCGAAGTTGGGCGTTTGGATCAGGGAATCGTTCTGGAATGGCTGAGGGAATGACTGTGCCTAATGCGCTTGCACTTGAGCGCTGTTTGCTCAAGTCGCAGCTGATGATGACTACGCTCTATGCTGCTGCCTGAATTCCAGCCAGCAACACAAATAAATTAAGAATTTTAATGCGGACAAAAAACAAAGGGACTTTGTGCATGGGCTAAGACCAGAGACCGGTCCGGCGGCGTCGACACGACTTCATGCTTAATCAAAATGTGTTGTAGGCTCGCCTGCTCAGATCCTTTTGAACTGCCGCTGCCACTGTAATATTTAAACCAGATCAGTTCCATGCCGCCAATGCCGCCGCCAACGTTGCCATTGCCGTTTGCTGGGACTGGGAACAGCCATCGAGAGAGTTTGAATCAACTTATTCTTCTGGGGAAAATTACCACAGCTTTGTTAATGAAAGGCAAACGAATGGAATTTTAACGAGCCCACAAAAATCTTAGGGTAATGAATGCCTCAGACCGAGTACAGGACCTCCTGTGTTGTTTGTCCTTGAAAGGTGATAACGCCGCCGTTTTGTGTTCCCATCCCTTTCCTTTTGTTATGTAACGAATTTACAATTTATGTTGCGCTCAATTGTCTCAGTTCGATTATTAATATCCTTTTAGCGCAAATGACAGACATAATCTTTGTTTTTGCCATGATATGTAGTGTGTTCACGCCTTATAAGGAGCGTTTTCAATTTTGCTATGGGAAAATTTATTAACAGTAGCTTAGAAATGAGGAAATCCTAGAGGCAAACTTATTTCCGGCTTTATTGTTATATGATCTCAAAGCTGCAAATCTGTGTATTGGCTAGAAAAATGTATGAATATGAGTCTAAATTGTTTTAAGTTAAGCCAAATTAAATGGAGCAACAAGCTTTGGTGCTAATGCAAATAGTCTACAACCTTTTCACTATTAATGAGTCTATATAATTATGTCTGGGGGATGACTACATATACAGGCTTATACTTTTGCAAATGGAAATTTAATTACTATTTAATATCATATATAATGTCCTTTCTTTGGTAAACGAAATATTTTTGTCATTCTATTGGCCTTTCCTACTTATAACTTATTATAAATCATTATCTCGTTTTCCCATAGGATTAATCAAATTAAGACTCTTTCTGACGTTGGGGAGTCCCAAATTCATGATTGCTCACAAGTTTTCTATCAGGATCAAATCAAATCAATGTCTATATCAAAGTATTATTCTCCTGGGGCCATATTCATAGTAGCTTTAGCGGTGTGTTTGTACACATATGTATTTTTGCCTTACCAAACTTCCATTTAAAAATAGAATATACCCTAACAATTTTATTATTATAGACCTCAAAGGGCTGCCATTAATGAAATACGAAACTGCAGATTAAATTAACAAGCAAAACGAAGACATACATATATACATATAATCAAGCGGCCAAAGAAAACAGCTAAAAGTAAACATGCGAAACTCAAACATAGGTGAATATGAATGAAAGGGGAACTAAAGAACCAGTGGAAAAGAGTAGACAAATGTTTGCTTGTGCTTACAAAATGCACTGAAGTATGCACACAGGCTGGTTACTGAATGCCAATGACAAATTTATGTATAAACTTTAGCGCTAAAGTGCCACTAACTAACCCGTACAAAGACACACACACACACACATTCACACAATTTCGAGTGCAATGGCACGACGAGGCGCCTGGGTGTATGCTTTATGAATAGGGCATAGAAAATGCAGTTCTATGAATAGAGAGGACGCCCTCCGCCCTCCGCCCTCAGCCCTCAGAAGAGCGAAGAGAATGCCTCAGGCTCGCCTGAGCACTTACAATAAGCACTCCCGCGATGAATATTATTAAAGGAGACCCATTTGAAAAGAGCGGCGGCGCCCTGACAATGTCAATGTGCTGACTTCTCTGGTCGACTGGGGAGCAGCTTTTAATGATTTATTTGAGAAAATTTACACGTGAACAAAAAAAACAAACACACAAGATGAATGGAATGTGCACACACACACTGGTGCATAAAAATGGAATCAAGACTGGCACGGGGGCATTTTCGGGTAGAAGATACAGATACGAAAACGCCTGTATTAAGTTGCCAGACCATGAAATGCTTTGGCACGTACGTAGCGCCAATTTTGCGAAGCTTTTTGCATAAACAAAAGGCAGGTGAGAGGCAGCTGTGCCGCCCTCGGTCTCAGCCCATTTCATATTCTTCTGTCTCTTTATCACTATATTTGTGTGTGTGGCTGTGTGTGTGTGTGTGTGTGTTTGCGATTTCAGTTACAATTCGCGCTTTTTCATATTTTTTTTTTGACGATTTATCATGCGAAAATTGTCTGGGCGAGGGTTACGCTCACTTTGCATATGCAAACCAACATTGCTATTATTATTTTACTGCCCGGTTTCCTCGCATTTCCTATTGTTATTTTTTGTTGCTTACCCTGCGGCACTACGTAAATTTAGTCACGTTGTTTAAATAATAAACTGCAGCATAAGCACACAAACACACACACAAACACACTCACGCACATCCACAAGCGAAATTATGCAAAAATATCATCAGATTCGGAGAATGATGACAATGCGCATACGACATGTGGCTTAGCCAAAGTCTCTCACGGCTAGTAGCCACAAACTGATGCCACAAAAGATACAACTTAATCAGTGAATCGTTAAGTGAGTTACGGGACAGGTGAATAACTTTTGTTGCATTCAGGTTGGCCAAGATAAGACAAAAATTAAACACAATTATTTATTCCGTATCGCGAAGTAAATATCTTTGACTTCTAATTAGCATGAAATATACACAAATACAGCAAGTCATCGATAAGGTGTGTAATTTAATGACAATAATCAAAACTTTGAATATGGGAAACAAGTCTGATGAACCGTTAAAGCTGAACAGAGATATGCATCTGCTTTTGCGCATTAAAAAACGGGTAGTCCGAGGCAGCAAGTCGTATAAATTTATATCTGTCTTTATAGCTTAATGCCACCCATAAAATAGTAAAAACATTTAACGATGTTTTGGAATTGTGCAGAAAAGTAGCTACACGATCTGAGCTGAGCTCAAAAGTTAATGACTTAATAGTTGACGGTATCTCTCGTAGTTTCTTTGAAATTTTCTTGAAAGCAAATATGTAAAGTCTCTATATATGTAACATCTTTAAATATGTAATCAAATTAAAAATTTATTATGTTTGAGTTAAAACTTCTGGCCGAATTTACTTACATTTTATACACTTTGTGAAAACTTAAACTTTATTTGCAATTATATTTTACGCAGTGAAGTTTTTAAAACTTGTTCCGACTAAACAGCTGCTGTTACTCACATAATTACCATTTTCAGGGAGCCAGTTGTTAATTTACCATAAATAACTTAACGTACTGCATAAACACAAGATTGGACGGGGAGGGAGAAAGGCTGCCCACCTCAAGCGCCGACCTCGACCTACAGCAATTTGTTACATTTTAGCCCGGGCGAACATAAAAATTATTACACCCGTTTGCCAACTTTTGGCAATAAGAAACAAAACTCTAGTCCTGAATTGGGGACCTACTTTCGCCAGAGCCAAATAAAAGGGGTTACCAAATATAGCCAAATACCATATAAAGAAGCGCAGAGCAGACAGCATCCGCCGCTCCCTTCCCTCGTCCTCCCATTCACATATATGGTCATAAAATAGTTGTCGCAACCTGGCGGGATAAGAATCTGACTCTGTCCCAGACTCTTCCTAGAGCGCTTGCCTTCACAAACAAACACACACACGCACACACACATACAGGCACACACACTCTGATTACTTCGTTAAGTTGCATGTTGGTACAAATTGTTTCCAAAGAAAGGCAATGGAAATAAAAATTATTGCCCCAAAACAAACAGGCAAGGGTTAAAGGTAATCACAACAGCATGAAACTTGTGAAAGGTGCCTGGGTTGTGGCAACTATAAAGCTACACTATATAAATAAATAAAAACAACAGTTGCAACAACAACAACAATATCTCGCTGTGATTATCTCGACCAGAGATTTTAGTTTATAGTGCATCCTAAGATCTAGTGGGAGAAGGGGCAACTCCTGTCAAATATGCAGCTCTTATCAGATATTGTCATCGTTTGAAATGATGCACAAGTGTACCAGAACCAGACAACAAATTAAAAGCCACTCGCTGGGAACTTCATTAGAGAAAGTCACAGACGATGACCCGCAGATCCCAGACCCCAAACCCAGACATAAGACACAAGACCAAAACCCAGACCCAGACTCAGACCCACACCCTTTGCCTACTAATTTTTAGTAGCTGTGTTGTTTTGTGTTTTGTCAAAGCTAATTAGTACGTAAAAACATTAACAATGAACCGCAGTGACGAATATATGATCGCCTCAGAGAGCCAGTTTGAGGTCCAAGTTCGACTGCATTTCAAGTGTGAAATGCATATTTTGTCTTACCCAAGAGCAAGTTTTAGGCCAAGTCATTATTACAATGGCATTTGCATAATACGCGTATTATGCGTATTAATTACAGCGCAGACATTTGCATTTAAACGCCTATTTGCTGGCCAGGCCAACAACAACAGACGAAACAGATCGGTGGTGGGTCTTCAGACCCAGTAGCTAATACCATCATTGGGCCCAACTATAATTATTAAATTAACAGACAATGCGTTGGGTTCGCCGTTGGCTAAAGACCTGCAAGATGCGTACATTTTGATAGGTTAAAAAGCGACCACCCGAGCGTGGAGAAAGAGCTGAAGATGGAGCTACGAGATGGATATGGAGTTGGAGATGAAGCTGAAGCTGTTCCCATATACAGAAAACAAAAAGAGTTATTATGTGCAAATTTGCATAAATTTCACGCTTGCCAGTGAAATGATGCCAAGAGGAAGTTGTTAGAATGTCTGGAACTTGGCTTTCTCAGGCATCGCCAAAGTATTTAAAGTATAGAAAATTAATTTCTTAATCACTGTTTTCGAGCTCAATGTGGGTGTCCAGAAAAGGAAGTCGTTTGTCTTCGGGAGAGCTGGGAAGGCAGCCGAAGAGTGATCTCTAGTGTTTAGTATTAAAAATGTATTTCAAAATATCAGATGTGTTAACACTGAACACGCGCTTTACAACTACATAGCTTTTGATGGTAATAAATAAAGTTTAGATATTCTTATAATTATATGCAATAACTTTTTACCCGGTACATAAGGCATTCATTTAGTTAGAATATCAAAAGAAAAATAACTTTTATCACATGATTACGTAAACTACATTTTCAGAGTTCCTTACCGCTTACAAGGGTTTCTATCAATTATTATTTTTTAGCCCAAAATCTTAAGAAATTCACTACCCAAATGATGTACATCGGAGAAATGCTCCAGAAGGGATTTTGGACACTTTACATAAACCTTATCACAATCGGCACCCGCATGTCCCAAGCGTTCGGCCTGCATATAATCGTTATCCGTGTGCTCTGACAAGGCATCTTTTGAGCTGGAAGGACTATCAAAATATACAGTTAGTTCAGTATGTGGCAAGTTCACTCGCACTCGCTCCACTCACGTCAGCAATATGTGCAACAGATCCCCCAGCAGACCGTTGCGTTCATCAAATGGCGCTGCTGAGCTCTCGCATATACTCTTCAAAATACACTGCCGACCATTGAGATGCATGCGAAGAGCCATCGTCTCGAAACTTTTGTAAATGGACCAGCGATATCCATTTAGCTCCTGTGTGGTGTCTTCCATATCTCTTGAGGCAAGGCCCAGTTCTTGATCGGTTTTCTGCATGACTTGCTGAAATACTGTCGCATTATCCATGAGCATTCGATCCGTTATTTCGTGGAACTCCTTTGTGCGAAGGTGCTCGGCTCTATTGGGCAACAAATAGTGAACCTTTAACACATAGCCAGTTGTAATGGACTCAATGTCGAGATCATCCACTGGTATACCAAAGCCAGCTATTAACTAATTAAATCGCGTCAGCACTACAAAGACTTGAGTTAATGAAGCATACCAACTTTGAATCTGGCGGGTCGGGATCGCGGATAGATGAGGGGCAGCCATCGTGCCTTCCGCACCAGCAGATCGCTTTCATAGCTATGGCTTTCGTTAAGGGCCAAAATAACAGTCAAATGAGCCAAACTAAGTGCTATTAGCCACATCAGCTGTATTTGTGTCATATCTGTATATATCGACTATCCTTTTCCCAATGTGCTTCAGGTATACCAAACCGCACAGACCCGCTGTTGCCTTTTAACTACACCAACAACTTTGGAAAAGACAACTTCTTACTTTCTTTTATAAAACGAAAGTGCCAACTGATAAATCAAATTAAGCACAAGACCAACTCGATGCCGTTGAATCACGATAGCCATATCCAATATTGCTGACAACACTGTGTGCTCATTGGCTCAATGGCTGTAAGAATCGATAAATTTTATAAAAACTGCCGACTTCGCGATCTTTCAATTTACACCTTTACTATCTCCCAATCAATTCTCTAGATCAAACATTGATTATTAATTTGAATAGATGAAAATTAACCTACTATTTTAAAACAACTTTGTAAAAACAACAAGTTAAAAGAGAATTTGGGCTTACTTGATGTACTCAATTAACACTAAAATCAAAGTCAAATGAAAATAAGCCACACTCTCAAATAATTTTAAATTCTTATAATCTTTGAAATGCACTTTGCTTGAATACAAAATTTTGCGTATTATTGCTAAAAACTGAACTTTTCCAGATTGTCGTGCAGCTCACTAAAGTGATGCAACAAACTGCGACGACACTCTTTGAAGACACGGTCACAGCCTGCCCCTGTTTGTCCCACCTTCTCGGCGTAGTAGTACTCATTATCCGCATGCTCAGACAACTTATCCACCGAAGAAGATGGCCTATAAACAATTTAAGACTCAGACCAGTTGTCGTTTCAAAGACAAAAACCTTTACTTACGTCAGGAGTATATGCAGTAGATCGGCAATGAGTCCATTGGTTTCATGAAAAGGTTCCTCGGCTGCCTCGCAGATGCTCTTCAAGACACAGATGCGTCCCTGGTTGCTCAGACGTTTGGACAGGCCCTCCAGGCCCCTGTATATCGTCCAGCGGTAACTGCTCAACACCTGGTTAGTTCTAGCTAGTAACTTCCTTGTGCTCTTGCCCAAATCATCGACGCCGACCAGAAAGTTCTCGAACATGGGTCGATGCCTACGTGCTCCCACGGATCCCAACGTGGGCACTTGGTTAATGGGCAGAGCTGTCGGCGTTCGCAGTGAATTTACCGTCTCGGGCAGCCAATATTCTGCTTTGAGGACATAACCTGTCGTTACCGCCTCATTGTCGAGATCCTCTAGCGGTATTCCAATGCCACCAATAAACTGATTAAAAAATGGTTTTATTTTTAATCTTCAGTCTGGAACTCTATTAACTCTACACACCATAACACGAGTGGGAGATGTTGCTGGAAAGATGAGCCACGGGATGGGAGCCCTTCTGCTACGGGCGTGTTTCGATAGGCTTCCATAGGCAGCAATTGTACTCGAAAACAAATTACAGATCATACCCATATATAATAGTCGACTTATTCTCGCATTCATTTTTTAATTATATCGTAGATATGTATTTTAATTTTAAATCACTTCAGTTTTGCAGACGTTCTTAATGCTTTGCCCAGCAGCGAGTTACTGATTCTATGCTATTAGAATCACAAAAAAAACTTCTTAAAGTTCTTGGTTTAGCATTTATTACCGAAACAAAATCAGTCTTAAAAACAACAGTCTGTTGTCCAGAGTCTGCAACACTGATGAACTGTTACAAATTCTATTAATTAGCACCAACCGATTAACGCTTTCCACCCAGCAGGCAGAAAAGTTACTAGGTTAGCTCTGATACTGTGTGAAACATGCATTTTCTAGTTTTACTCAGTTTTATTGGAAAATCAAGAATAGCCTTAAGCACAACTGTTAAGCCAGATATGCGAGATTATGAATATTTAAGATCTACTTTAATTATATTTAAATATTTATTTATATAATCGGCAACAAGCCACAAGCAAATCTACATTGATCTTGATCAACACCTGTCATTAACAAATTAAAGTTACGATTTAAATGAATAAGGGATATAGTAAATAATATATGAAAAAAAAAACTTTTTAACTTTAGTAGAAACCACAAATTTTCAATACAAGATCTAGAATACCATATGCAAATCAGGTCTATTTCGTTGTATTCATAAATCGATGGAAATATACCTTATTTCCATCGTGTAAGATATGTAATGGACTTGGGTATTTACTAGTCGATCACTGCTTAATATGTGGAAATTCTGAGGTCTGAACTGCCCATAGGCTTTTAACTTAGTTCTTATGAAGAATTCAGATTTATCATAAAGGAAAGGTGTCATTTTTAAAGAATCTATACTTAATATAAAGTTGTTAATTAGGTAACATTATATTTTTAGCTCATTTCCATATTGATATAAAAAGTGAATTCTTATTTTTGAACGCACTTAAATCTAAAATTCTTTCCTTTTCCATTTATATGTATTTATTTTTATAACTTAGTCTTAAGGTTTAATTTCAACTTGCTCAACATTCTCATTATTAAATTTCTCATACCACTTTAAGCATCGGTCTGTCGCACCCTGTACTGACTAACTGTTTCGACACCTATTTGTTTCTGCTCATCTGCAACTTGACACTTGCAACTTGCAACTCGAAACTTCTTACAGTTCACACTGCGCATTGCTCGCGATGGGTTCAAATCGTTACCATTCTTGTGGCAACTTCTTAGTTAAATTGACTCTAGTCTTGCTGACTGTACAGATGACCAGTGCAGTGCTGTTTTTTCCACGTGGCAGTGCAATGGGAGTAAGCCAATTCCATTTCAATAAAATCACATTTTAATTATATGTTTCTTTAGTTCACGGCCATAGTGGCCATACCACTGGATCTAACATATCGCAATGTGTATATGGCCTTCCACTTTCAGTCCCGCTTCGCCTTGCCAACAAATGACACCTTTCATGAGTGGATCGGGAAGGTGAGTGCTTGAATTCCGACTAGTCATCCTAATATACGGCTTTGCATATAGTGGGATCTCGATGAACATTTTGTGGGCATTGGGAACAATGTGACGAACATCAATGGACGCAATCTGGAGAAACGTGCGATTTCTAGAGCGCACCGCATAACACGTCACGACTTCTATCGCGCGATTGTTAACTATTTGGGTCAGTATGGCTATAATGGCACGGCCTGTTTGCTGCGCACCATTTGCGAGGTGAGCGCTGCTCCACTGGATGCCGACAACGGCGTATTGGGAAGCATATTCAAAATACTATTCATGTAAGTTGTTGGGTGAACCCATGCGCGGACAACTTCCCAATCTAATTAGTGGCCTCATGCCGTTTACAGGCCAACAACAAGCGCCGCCGAGTTGCGGCTCCAGCACGTGGACACTCTTTACGATGCTTCACAGTTTGGCACGCGCGGCTTGGACTCGGACTGTGCTGATTACGTGGCTGGTTGTGCGCACAGTATGCTGGACATGATAAGCATTCTGCTTTGAATCTAATGCATGCGTGTCTGCACACTTAGAATGCAATATCCCAGCATGCATATAAGATGTAAGCTGTAACCGACCTAAACTTGATGCTCTCCTAATTAAACGTTTATCGTAAACACCAATCAATTTTTGGCATAAAGCTAACTTAAATACAACATTGGTATTCGTGGGTGTCTGCTTTTCAAACAAAGACTTCAATTTCAAATACAATTTTTGACAGTGTATTTTAAGAACAAAAACAAGTAAGAATGCTGTAGTCAACGCGATGTGCTATACTATAATATACCCTGAACCCAGCTTAAGTAAGTTAAATAAATATATTCTAGCTTGCTCTCATTTTTTATGATTGGCAATGACGATGTTTGAGAGTAATGAGATCAATATGAGAATAGATATTCGCCAATAACTTGAGTGATTCTTATCAGATTTTTATGGAATTGATGAATAATAAAAAAAAAGCTGTGCCTGAGAACGGGGGCAGTCGGCAGTTGATCCTGGTCAAGAATTTATATGTACTTATTAAGGGTTTTGGAGATGCTGCCATCTGCGTGTTAAGCACTTTTGCACAAAACCAATATACCCTTTTACCCATTTTGAATGGGGTCAGGGTATAAAATTGCGAAAATCTGTAGCAATGTTTGCATAACAAGCAGCCAACTAAACTTGCTCGCCTGCTGCGTGAAATGTTTTAATTTCGCTTAAAGCGTTTAAGACACCGCATCGCTCTGGCAACAAAATCCATATGATGGTGATGAGTACTGGTCCTAAGCTGGCCGCAAAAGGAATCTGTAAACACACACACACACACAAACACACATGTATTCTCTTAGGGTCCGAGGGTATATTTGTTGAGCAAGGCGCAGTGTTGAGCGTTTGTACCTTCTTTATTTCACTTACTTCTTATTGTTTTTTTTTTTTGTTTTTTGGCAGCTCTTCGCCTCTTTGATCGCTTTTTCCGCTCCTTTTGTGGGCTAACAAAAAGAGAACTCTTTTTGTTTGCGGTCTGAGCCTGTCAACAATGGCTTACTGATGTACATACATACATACATACATGTGTTTCAGTTGCTGGGCCAGGTTTTGTTCTTTGGTTTTTTTTATTTATTATTATTATTTTGGCTGTTTGTGATTCCTTTGATTTGATTTGCCGCCTTAAAGGGAACTCGCTTTTGTTCATAAGACGGTCGTTCTTTGACGGACTGGTGAGAGCGAATTACGCCTTCTTTGATTTCGCAAACCTATTGAAATCATAATTAGAAGACAAACGCTTCAAGTTGTTTTAAGCACAATAGCCAGGCAACAAAGCAGAAGTGCTTATTTGCGTCGTACAGTTAAGACAAGGATTCCTAAGCCCTAAGTGCTAATAAAGATAAGGAAGGGAGCACATTTTAGTTGAAAGTTGAGGAAGCTATTTGATTTCTACTCCTTGCAGCTGGAAGTTGAGTAAACATCAAAATGTGTTCATAAATAAACATTTGAAAAGGGTATTTAAAAATCATACGCATACTTTACTTTGTTGGTTTCGAAATATCATCACAGAATCGAATTTAAATTCTGGTATGCATGATTGGTTCCGATGTAGTCTTTTCGGGACAAATATTATAAGTTGCAGAATCCGCTTTGACACCCTGCTGCATGTATAACATATTTAATTTACATGGAAGCATTAAAAGCACGTTAAGGAGTACTAAAATCGATCTTTAAATAGTTTTTTCGCTCTTTATGACTTTAAGTAAGTTCAAGAAGCACACATCCAAGTCACGCCACTGATTTATTATCCACAGTTTCCATTTGCTGTTTTAAATTACGCTAGAACGACAAGCACATACTAAACCAATTTAATAGACTTGTCAAAAAGGCAACCACATAAAATGGCAGGTGGCTGTGCCGACTAAGCCGCAGTCATTTCCTGTGGGGAATTGACTTGCGTTGGGTTTCTTCAATGGGGCTGGCACAAATTGATTTGTAATTAGTTGCAGTTGCAGTCAACAATATGATTAACTTGGCATTTGGCGAGGCCCCCAGAACCATGTGCTGTCTAAGGTTACAAAAGAGAAGAAACACGGTCCCAGATGTGCGCAGGCGTGGATGGGCCTCAAGGAATAACATATCCACTTGAAAGATGCCATGCATAAATTACACTTAAGGAATGCATTATCCTTGGCGATTGACAGTTCCTTTAAGTAGCCAGTCGGCACTTAATATGGGCATATGGGGGCGTTCTAGTGAGTTGTAAACGCGTCTGTTGAGGCTGCTGTGGTTTACCCAAAGTATCCAGCATGTGTCAACAAATGTTGGGCTGTCTACGGTTCTGAGTATCAATAACATATCATATGAACTATTCCAATCCGTGGCAGTTGACAGTTGTGTGCAGTCCGTGTCATAAACCAGTGCAGAGCATAAAATTACATTTCCATTTCATCGCTGACTTTGATTGCTTTTTTTTTTTTGCTTATTGAATTTATATTAAATCCATGTTTTTTACACTTGGCAGTTTTTAAATTAGACTTAAATCCACTTTGACAAGCGCATATAAACATTAATTGAATTCCCAAATGAGCAGTTTATGTGAAACTTGTAAATGAACAGTGGTTTCACCCACCTCAACAATTGGATTAAATGCGTGAAATAAAATGGCATTCAACTGGCGCATTTGTTTGCGGGATTTTAGGCTTATTTAATTTAGTTAATGAAATGTTTTTGTGTAAGGATTTCAATGGTTTGGCTAACCAATAAGATTAGGTCTACAAAAGCGATGCGTTGATTAACAATAATTATTAATTAACAGCAATTTTAGTATAAAACAAAAAAAAAACTATTAATTAATAAATATAATTGTTATAATTGAAACTCATTTTATCAAAGTGCCAATAATGTAATACCTTTGCTGTCAAATTGTCAATTAAATCTACTTAATTAACTTGCCTTCCCTAAACTGGAATATACATATGCATTTGAGCTTACAGACAAGAAGAAATTGATTTCATATTTGACAGACCTTATCGGTTATTCTAACAGAAGCTATTTATATATTTTACAGAATATAAGGTTGACAAGATAACACCTTTCACCCGATTGTTTCAATGGAATCTACAGTACACCCTCGCTTGACGCAACTCACAAGTCCTCGACGCAGCTATCGCTAGTAAACTTTATGGATTGGAAGACGTCTGCTCCTAAGATCATCAATGTTTGTCTCTCTCAATTTACTTTTAGCTTTGATGCAAAATGCTTTTTCTAAAAAGCTTAAAATGAGCTAATCATAAAATTCAAACGCACATTTATCCCATGAACATTTTGAATAGATTCATTTGACTGACTTTTTCTTAACTATCTTCTGCACCTGAGCATGAGCGTATCAAATTGACGGGAAAGCAACTGATTCTAATCATTAGCTGTTGTCAATGTTCCCACGAAAACTGGCAACAGACACCGCCTTATCGCTAACATCAACACCTAGTCTCCTGCTTAATCAAAAGTCATCATTTTCTTTGCATAATTCTAGTGAAAGGTCATACAGTGATGGCCCAAGCCATCATCATTCATATTCATGTCTGCCATCTGAAATTGCCCCCTTTAATTCATTGCACTAACAATATCCCTCCAAACATTTTGTAGCCTCCCCTCAGTCCTTGGCACTGCATTCATAATTTGATCGATTGCAGCGTTTCCAAACTACTTTGACATTAATTGACTCCAAATATGCACAAGCGCATGAAATTATGAAAATCTTATTAAAGTCAACCAGCCAGGCGAACGCTTCAATGAGCCTTTTGTTGGAAAAAGTTGAAGAAAAAAAATATAAGAAAAAAACTTTACCAGGCAAACTTCATAAATGCTAATGTGGCTGGCTGGTTTGACGGGCTGGCTAAGAAATGATTGATGGTCTTAGCCAGGGCTAGGTAAAAATTCGGCTCCTATGGTTTGAGGTTTCTATTTAGTATTGAGTGCAAAATTATGCGGTGTGCACACCTACTGTCAAAAGAAAAAGGATCAATTCCCGACAAAAAAAAAATGCACCTTTTACCTTTGAGGCGGTTTTCGGCAACCCTCTGAGCCAATTTAATCCAATGGCTTAGACACAACGAGCTCATCCTAAGCGCCTTAACGCATGTTGCAACATATTTACTATGACCCAGCCAGGATTTAGTTATTGTTGCGTTGGACAGCATTGCAAATATTTTGAGGTTGCCGCCTTTGTATGCGATTCCGGTTGCCAAGGGCGACTCTACAATGATCTCAGTTCGTTATAGACAACAGTTCTTGAGAAAGAAGAGCAGAAATTGTAAAGACATCACTGATAGGTGTGTGTTTGTGGGTGGACTATCTTATTGACAAATGTTATTAGAATCCCTTAATTCCCTTGATAATTTCTATACATAGTTTCTTACAATATATTGCGAGTTTACCCAACATTCTCACTCAAACTTTTGATTTAGGAAGCCGTCTGCATTTATGTATTACCTAAACTATCCTCACATGCAAACCAATTTGCCAAGCCCAAAACTGCCTCAACTCGCAGCCGACTCACATGAAATTTGAACAGAATAAATGTATTCTCAGCTCTTTTGTACATTATCAGACAAAACGTCTGACATCCTGTTTTGTTTGGGGTCCTGTGCGTGTGGCGCCATAAAAAGCATTTTGTGTAACTGCGGCGCAAACAAGCTCGAGACTAATTACAGCAAAAGATAACGCCAGAAACCAAACCGCACCAGGATAATAATCTAAGCAAATTTATCAACACACACATACACACACAAAGATTCAAATGGAAATGTCCATGTATGTGTGAGTATGGGTGTGTACGAAGAGAGAAAAAAAGGCACATACAAATATATAAGCCTTGTGCTTTGCATGTGTGCAACACCAAGGAAGACATACACGAAAGGATACAAGTGAAAAATTATGCGATGGAGACTTTAGCAGACAAAAGCAAACAAACGCCAACAAACGAATAGGCCAAGGGGCAGCCCCAGTATTCAGTTCAGTTGTTTGTAAAGTGTGAACTTGAAGTTAAAACATGCCACGTGCCGCAGGCCAACAGAAAGGACGCACATAGCCCACAAGCTGAGATTCGGCTGGGAAAACGACACCTTTAATTTTAACCCAAAACGAAACTGGAATACACTTGCCAACTATTTAAAGTATGATTCAATATACTTAAATTGTAAATTGCATTAACCTTGCTACAAACAATAAAAAGTTTGTTGATTATTCATTTTTTGCGGGTTTTCCCAATAATTGCCATGATCTTGGACAAATTTATCTGTTTGTACATCTTATATTTTAATTACTTTTGATTTATTTGTAAAATTCATACGGTACAATAAGTCCAGCATAATAATTATATCCATGCAAGTACTTGAAATTAAAAAAAAAAAAAGCCAGGTTACTCAGGTAGATCAAAAATTGTTCTTGCTCCAAAATTAATCAAAAGGCAAACGGCCTCCAAAACGTGTAGCAGAACACCCTTAACCCCCAACAGCAGTTTTACACTCACACACACAAACACACAGGAAGAGAGTCCTGCCTGAGTAACAGCTTTTTAGCATAAATTTCGCGTTACACGGCAGGAAGTCGTCGTGCGTCAGTTGCTTGCCACAATTTCCATTAGCGGCACAAGCGCCACATGTGACGTTGCCGCTGCCACAGCGTTTGACATTTTAAGGAGCGCCAAGCGAGTAGCCCCACAGGTAAACCCCAGAAGTCGATGCCCTGCCCTGCCCTGCCCTGACATGTTCTGACATATCAACTGTGCAACACGCACAATTTGAGGCGAAATTCTCAAAGGTAAAATAAATAGAGAAACGATGGACGAACGTTAAATACACATAAGTGAATAGCGTGGCCAAAGAGCCAACAAATGCGTTGAAAATACATACCTATAGCTATAGCTATAGCTATACCTGTACTTGCAGCGAGGCCAGCCACAGTTCAGTTCAGTTCAGTTCGGTTAGGTTCACAACTCCCCCTGGTAGATCTCCAGTTGCCCAACACACCTGTGTTGAGGGCTCGAATTTCAATGAAATGTTGAAATAGAAATTAAATGCCAGACCGCATTTTAGACTAATGCCAAAATTACGCGCTCCCAATGTGCTCGTATCAGCTTACAGAAGCAACAGCATCTTTCTCCCGCCCCTTCGTTGTACAGGTATCCAGTGTGTATCCTGTGTGGCAGACTGACAGCCTGAATCAACCACAATATATACACCTACTTCCTCTGTGCAGAGCTATTCTGTGCTGTGTCACATGAGACGCTTTACCAAATAAAAAAATATTGAATACCCACCGGGCCCAAACCACAATGCCAACGACAAGGTGGTGGCCCAGGAACAGGAACAACCCAACACTTAGTTTCGGAAATGGCTCATAGCTGAGCTGAGCTGAGCTATGATGTTGTTGATAGATTGCCATCGTCGGTAATAGTCTGTGGTCCGGGCGCAGTAAAGTGTTTTGAATTTGCCATGCACAAAGCAACCTTTGCATGTGCAAAATTTAGATAGACTCCTCGATAAGTTTTAAGCGTTTATAAACGATTCGTCGATATTGTCAAAGGCAAATGGCAAATTGAGTGCATTAGGCCTAAGCAAAGGAACCATTTGCCAAAATATTATCCGACGAAGGGAGTGATGAATATCAGTTAAGAGATACGGAGAATACCTTGTGCTAATAATGTTACATAAAGTCGCAACGGCAATCTTACACACGCAATAGATAAAATGATGCCAAATTTGCAAACGGAGTAAACTTACGACATTTCAATTAAATAAGTACGCCAATCAAAGTTGAGATTCATTGACATAACTTTGCTCAACTCTTAAAATTAATATTAATTAATGCATTCAAACAATATGTTTGGATGGAGAAACTCGGAACATATACTGGTCTGAGCCCGCGACAGACAAAGTGTAAAAATTGGGGTGCTACGTCCTCTAGGTGCCCATGGAATTCATAAAAATAGATAATTGCTATTCGATAAAGCTCACATTTTTAAAGCTACACTAGGCGATGGCCTTCAAAGATCGGCATTTGCAACGCCAATCACCGCCGCCCCCAGCCCCCCTACAAATATAAAATTGCTATATGTTCCGTCTTTACGAACGAGTCCAAATTTTACAACCAGTCCCACTACTCCACCTGCCCAAAGCCGTTATTCCGGAGAGTGTGAGTAGAAAAGACCGCATATCTCCCACAATTTTAAAGATAAAGACATTCAGCGTGGAAGGTAACCTGCTGGTAACCTCTTCACAGATCCGCATATTCACTTTCAGACCATGCCGTAGAAATCAGAAATGCGCATATCTGCCACAATTTGTAAGCTAGAATCACCAGATTTGGAAAGTAGGTAACTCCCCTAAGTAACAACAAATTATACATACAGTGACGGACAGCTCAAACCGGGCAGGGTCAAAGAAAAAACGTAATTGCCTGCCATAAGCTAACCATTCATTATTTTTCAAAAATTCCAAAGACCGATGGTAGGTATATATATTAACCACCAAAATTAATATATGACCCCAATACACTGGGGTTTTCCCACCCGCTAGGTAGGATTATAAAAATGTAGCATACTTCTTTTTTTGACCCTGCCCGGTTTGAGCTGTCCGTCACTGTATATATCTTATATCTCAGAGTATATCGCAGTCGGCTTCGCCTGGCTGCAACGTTCTCTTTTGTTTATTTATTTATTTAATGCCAACTAAGAGCAATCAACATAGATAATTACAGCAACTAGAAAACATATTAACTGAAATAAAATATAATATTTTATGCATTTTGAATTTAAATTACAACAAACATATAATCAATTATTATTATTATATTATTCAATTACCAATGCTTTTTATATAGAAAAATATAGCATGTCGATAGCTTAAAAGTCGTTAATCAAACATCAAGCAAAAAGTCGCAGAGACACCAGAGTTGTCCAGAGTTGTTTTTAGCTGATTCGCAGTCGCACAATTCAAATGGCAAAGGTACTTGAGAACTACTTTTGGCCAGCGGCCGACCAACAATTAATAACGCTTCAGTAGAAGCGCAAAATTGACAATACGTGGAAGCAGACCCACTGCTCGATATGCATTTCAATAAAAGTTCCGACAAAGGCCGTAAAACAATTGGCCAACAACGGACAACGGAGTCACAAAATTACAGAGCACTTTGAGGTCCATGCATTTGATTACGAGGAATGAGTGCGAAACCTTGAAGCTGACAGTCCGAGTCCTGCCCAGTGCATTGGTCATTCGCCCAGAGAGTGTGCTGCATTGTGGCAAGCCGAATGTTGGACCGGGTCGAACAATTAGTCCACGCCCCTGAGCATTTTTACACCTGGTAATTGCTCCACAAAACGTCGTGTAATTTTTCTTTAACGAATCTCAAATGACTTTTGTCCTTTGTCCAGCAATGTGGACCGCAAGGAGTTGTCCAGGTCCGGGTGCTGTACGCAGGATTCATTTGTTTTGTTTTCAGCTGCGGGGCAGCCAAACATTCGCATTGCTTACTTTATTAAAGTGTTGGAGACATTTATGACCTTGGTCAAAAATATATACGAGCTGCATGTTGGCTACATGATTAATGCTTCAACCTTGGCACAATGCTGGCAATTTGGTTTTGTGTGCAACTGTTTCTATTGAGGCATTGTGCATCTGTAGGCGTTTTGAGCTGGACTCTTTGTCGGCGCAGCAGCATTCTTTACACCTCGAGAGACGGCTGCTTCTTTCTTCGACTTAATACGTTTACAATGAGACTGAGAGACGAGAGATGACTTTTGAATTATTGTTCCAAGGAATCGAACCTTTACAATATTTGGCCAGCTGAAAATGGGTCAGCATGGGTTACACACACACACACATGCGTAAGTTAAGGTATGAAAATAATAAGCAGCGTGCAAGCTTTTACACATTCAATTGATGACTTTCAATGAGCCATTTGGCTAAATCGCTGGGTCATCAGGTTGAGGATGAGACTGCCTCATTACGGACCACTTTCCCGGGGCCAGTTATTGAGAGTGTGGTTGCGCGTGGACTTAAATTCAATTTAAAATACATCAGACTGTTTACCGTAATAATATCAACACACTTATGAATGCCTGCCCGCAGTTTTATCTTACAAATATCCACATTATCGCCCTCAAGCGTCCAACCGATTTCTGGCTCAGCCATTTGCACAGGCGCACAGACGCACAGATCAGGACCAGTTTCAGTTTCAAATTCAGTCTGCGCTCTCTTCTGCCAGACGCACCAGGTGCAATACTTTAATGAGCTTTTGTTGTTCTTTTTACTGTTTCTCTTGCTGTTGTTGTTGTTGCTGTTGCAGTTGCTGTTGCCTCTGTCGATCTTAACGAGTCGCCGACATCGACAGCGCTTGCGGCTGCTGGGTATGTATTTTTTTCTTACTTGGCTGAAGTTAAATAAATTTAAACTTGCCACTTTTTTTGCAGGCAGCACGCAAGATTTTTTAAGGCACAACAGCTGTGAATACCCTTAGTAATTTTCATTAGAGGGTATACACATGTACACTGTGGAATACGGATCTTCCAAAAAATATACCATTCTCCAAGTCAGATTGGAGTCTTTGGGGTGTATTACCTGTCTAAAACGATAGATTCCTTATTGACCTTCCCTCCCTAACTAACGATATGCTATGTGCTGTGCTTGTAGTTAAGTTTCTAAGTGGTGAAATCGATTCTCCTGCGTTGACATTAATTTTGATTCATTTTGTGGTTCCCCCAGACCTACTTACTTAAGTTACTCATAGGTTAAACAATAATGTATTCGTTGTGGGACTAGAGAACTAGACCAACTGCAGGGTAATTGGCAGTCCAACCAAGCGTTGTTCATCTCTCTCTCTCTGGTTTCCATATCATTTCTGTTGAGTTTTTACTGGCATGTTTCTTGTAGCTGTTCCGCATCGCGCTGTTTATGCAGTTAACTGATATTTTTGCATGCCAGATAAAAATGCTGTGTGCTGTACCAGTGCACATCTGTTATCCTGACAGCAGGCAGGTGAGGCGAGGACTCGACCTGCCTGCCTCCCTCCCCCGCTGCTGTCGCCGTCGCCGTCGCCGTCGCCGCTGTTCCCGCTGCTCGCACGCTGGGGAGGTAATCGATCTCTTGTGGTTTATTTACATCCGTTATTGAAATTCGCTTTTTGCCTTTGGTTGTTGTTGTTGTTGTCGCTGGCCTTTGTTTTTGTGAATTGGCTTTGTAGTCCTTGCTGTTATTGTTGTTGCTGATGGTGTATTGATGACAATTGCAGTTCGGCATGCAGCTGGAACTTCATTTACATCCGGTTAACGCTTTTTACAGCAGATTTTTTCTTCCGTTTTTAGTTTATATGGCAGCCGGCGGAAGTAAAAAGCATCGCAATTCTTTAATATTTATTTCCACATTAGTTTACTGATTTTTATATATAACGCAAATTTAGGAAATTGTAACGTAATCAATTTCCACACAATGGATACTAGGGACAACAAGTCAAACAGGCATAATCCTTGAGCTTTATTGGGGAAAGCAGTTTTGATTGGCAAAGACTTATTTGTTTCTAAGTATTCAGTTTATTAGCATTATTATAGCCTGTATATTATTTTTTTTCTTATTTTTTAACTCATTTTCCATCAAACATTTGGGATGGGACAGTAAATCAAGAAGAAATATCAATAATATTTTGCCATAATGGGTTCACTATCGCTGAAAACTTTTTCCCACATTCGCACCAGCCGCATTCCCAGGCGTCAATCAACTGAATTTGCCTCACCTGTTCTTAAGTATTCATAATCAGCAATTTCACTAGCAATACCAAATTATACATTTCTGAAGCCTTAGTGCCACAAAATATGCACCCAATAAGCAGGGGCAGGCAACTTCACCTGTCCACACGGATTTCTAACTTGTAATACCAAAATTAATGCTTTAAAAAGAACACAAAGCAATCCATGACATTAAAAAGATAAAGACCTGATCACACACACACACACAGGTATATTGAGATTCCACCTGCAGTTCAACATATAATAATCCCATCAACATTTTTGGATACGCTTTGCAAATGAATTGTATCGCGGCCGGCAAAGTCGAACAACCTGACCAGACAGGGACAGAGACCGGGCCACAAAGCGTGGATAATAATAATGTGGAACCGAAAATGAGCTGGGATCGGTCAGGACTGACGACTGGCAGAAGTGGCGACTGCCGATGCGGACTCTGAAGTTCTGTATTTGCACCTGCAACACTCGCTGCAGACAATTTGATGAGCCTTGCGCGGCTTATAATTAAATTGAAGTTGTAGATACAGTTTGATATCAGCAGCGTTGCGCTCCATAAAACATATGCATATAAAAATTATATAATGGCTAAGCGTGCGTTTTAGAAGCCTTGGCATTTAAATTTGTCTGAAAGGGAATAACGCCGAACGAAACCCTACATAAAAGTCGCATATATAAAAATGTAAAAATGCTAAGTACATTGTCCAAGACTTGGCTTTCGAATCTGCCTTTATTCACTTTTTTTACCCTTGCAAAGGGTATATTATTTTGTGATGGAGTATGCAAAGCATTGTGGAAAGAATCTCAGTTTTAAAGTTAATGAAACCTGGTATATATCAATTTTCTCTTATTTTATTTTTTGCATATATAGCTGCTATTGAAATAATGGATGGACAAGATCAAACTTACTATTAACTAGTAAGATTTTTGAAATAAATTAGCAAAATCTGACTAGTACGTGATATGTCTGTCAATTGTATTCCGGCATTTTGTGGACTATTCGAATTCATTTGTACAATAGACATAGAAACAAAAATCACATCCATATCCACTTTATAAGCCGATCCTTTACTGCACCACCAAACAATTGAATTGAATCCACTTCTATTGTAGAGTCCGTTTGACAGCTTATTTTCATGCCACACATTTACATTTATCGAACGAGCAAAACTGCAAATTTAATGTAGGCCTTAACCGAAAATAAAGCTGAAAACTATGCATATATATATATATATGTATATATGTATGTATTGTCATTGTCGAATAAATCAAAACTCGCACACAGGTCGCTTTGCCAAGCTGCAATTGTATGCAAAAAATAAAAATAAAAAAAAAGTGAAAAAACGAAATAAATAAGTGCCGCAGGTGGCCACAAACTGTCGGCCGTCCGATTGTCTTTCAACGGTTCAAGTGTTTGTCTTTGCATCCAGTTGGACAAATTTACATGCGCGCCTCGCACACAATGAGGCAGTCGCAGGTAGGCACGGCTGGACATTCCATTCTGGCCACTGGACAATGGCCACACGTCGATATTCAAATATATAAATTTTTTCCCCTTATTTTTTTTCTCATTTTGCGCTGCCTGCTCAAGGCACACATTTGAGCATTAATCGCACCGGCCAAATATGTTTTAAATGGAAAAACTTGTGAAGGATGTTTGGTCGTGTCATTTCCGCCTTTGTAATGCTCGTTATCCTTTGACAGTGTGTGTGACAAACGTACAGCTGTGTGGGTGTCCTATTATTGAAAATATTTGTAATTAACGAGCAGCTCTTAAGCAGTGTGGAAGTCCAGCGAGCGTAAATCCATCAATCATGTTTTAGTAATCTTTGATTTTGTATATAAAATATTAGTTTTTGGTAACTCGTCCTTTTTATACCGTTGTGTAAGACCGATGAATCCGTATGATATTGATAACTGTGGAATGAATCAATCTTAATGAAGATTTCCAGAGGAAACCATCAAGACAATCATGACTTTTTCTTGGGTGCAGATCCATCGGTTTATGGGTTGTTTAGAAAATAGTAAATTTGACGCGTATGATCAGGATAATTGGTCAGATCAGGGCGGTTGAGTGTACGAAATCTGTGTATACAGGTAGGCAAATGCCTCACTGCAAAAAATGGACTGGAAATATCATTACATGAATTTATAAAATTTGTATTAATATCAAACGAGTTTTATAATATTGGAATCTTACAGAGATTTCGAAGACAATTTCTACCCATATAGTCACATCAATAGTCTTTTGGCAGACTTCTTGCTTTAGATCCCCGAATGTACAGAGTGTTTCCAAATAATGAGAGCCACTCTCAGACAGCTCCCATGCAACATCTTCCACCTGTTTCTGGATTCTTTAATTTAAATTATGTATTCACCAGCCATAACTGCGGTTAACATACATCAGCAAAAAAAAAAGTTGTAATTTGAAGAGGGGAACATTTTGTGCTGACCAACTATAATAGCAGCAAGAACAGTAAAAATGATAATATTAATAAGGGCGTGCAGCATGCAACTTTGGCATTTGCATTGTTTACGGCAACTGGCAGCCGAAGGAATGCTCTCGAAATTGGTAAGTCATTTTGCTACTTATCGCAATTAGTTTGTGTTTGTTTAATTATAAAAATAGTTTGCCAACAAAGTTTTGTGCGCTGACATTTATTTGGCGTGTAGCCTCCCCACACCAATCCACCAATCCACCCCACTTTCCCCTCCACTGCACACTGAACTCATCAAAAAACTTGTTCGACATTGGCAGCATGAAAAGTGAAAAAATGAAAACGCAATGAGAAAAAAAAATGTGAAACTAACAAATTTTATTTAATTTTTGCTGCGTTTCGTTTCGTTTGCTATGCAAATTTGGCGCTTTTGATGCGCTTTTAATTAGTCCGCTCTCTCCCCGCATGGAATAACGCGGAAATCCGCTGTCAATCGGATTGTTGTCTTTGTTTTTCTATGCTGATTCGTATTGCACTTTGATTCCACGCCCCCCCCCCCCCCCATTTCCCAGCCACTGCCTGTCAATCGCATGCAAATGAGCTCGTTCTTTCGCTCAACGCTCGACGCACGACGACAGCAGCCAGGTGTGACCAGGTGCTCTGTTTGGGTGTTTGGCTGTTTGGGTGCGGCGGGCGCTCAACGTTTTACGTTTTTAGTTTTATGCTGCGAAAATTGAAGTGTCCTTTGCATATTCAGCAGCATGCAAATGCATTGCACTCAGCCTGCAATTACAACACCACTCGATTCGAGGGGACGCTTTTCGCATGCCTCCGCTCCACATAATACCCGGCATCCATTAAAAATGGCACGAACATAAGGGTATAACCAAAGAATATATCTACGTACATACCTAGAGTCTTTGGCATAGCAAAGTTGTGCAGTTGTATGTATGTGATAAATAATCTCTTAATATTAGGCAAAGCATTCTATTTTTTTTAGAAACATTTCCCATCATTAAAAAGATTTGTAAAAAGTTGCAATGCCAACCCTAATTTTCAGAAAACATCTTTCCGAAATTGAGAAACAAGTAATGAAACTTACTTCGAAGTTTACATTCTGATTAATATGTAGACCAACCATTTGCGCCAAAAGTAAGGCGACTTGCATAAATGTAGGGCTATTTTTTATCAGTCTAAATCATTCTAAACAACCAATTTGATCGAGCAATTTCCGTCTGTCCAGGATATATATGTACATATAATTTTACGTTGCTTTGATCTTAAGTACATTAGCCCTATGTAATTGTAAAAATCTATTCACTCATTACACACTTATTTATTAGAAAGATCTTTTACAAAAGTCAGAGGAGCTAACGCTTATGGTAATAAACAAGTCAATTTATGTTTGCATAAGCCGTGCTTTTATAGTTTAATATGTAACATTATTAAACATATGGTTTATAACTTTAATTTATACCACAAACAGAAATAATATTATTTATTTACATGTAATATAGCTGGCATTTTATAGTTTAAGATTAAACACTTCTGATGTTACAAAAGTGAAGACTATTACATTCCATAGATACTCATTTTTGTTGCATTCAACGATACGAAAGAGGAGACAGGAATTTACCTTGGCAATGTCTTTTTACAATGAGAAGCATATCAGTTAATGTTGTAATATGTAACGTGCTTTAATTATATAACTTAAGCTAAGCTAAGCTAAGTAAAATTTATTCCCCAGTTTTGCTAGTGCTGGCGGCTGCTGCTGCCGCTGCCTGTGTTGCATGATGTTTGGCGACCGCTTCCTGGGCTTTGCTTAGCTGTATGTAGCCTTCGTGTGCACGCGAACGGAGCTCGCTTTCGACACTTTTGTTAACCGATTTTGAAATGACTGCCTTGATTTTTTGCGTTTCATTAAATTTGCCCTTCTTCGCTTGGATGGGAGCATCTGTAAAAGGCAAGCAAAATATAATTTCAAAGTTTTACATTATTGTAGATCTACTCACTTGATCGACGTGTGAAGGCCGCTTGTTTCTGCTGTTTCTTCTTGTTTTGTATGGCAGCCGGTAACTTAGCTTTCTTAAATTTACCTTGTGGCATTTTGCTGATAAAAAACAATAACTACGCTAAAAGCACGTTTTTGTATGATTGTTTTTGTTTCACACAGCTGATGGCCGATACACTGTATGGTGGTCAGCCGATAAGTTATCGAAATGTTAACGCGAAAGTGAGCATGTCAACTCACTTAACCCTCTGTAAAAATACTTTTTAGTTTGACGGAAAGACGAATTTAATATTCCCTTTCGTAGTTCATATTTATACAAAAAATCGCACCTGAAAACAACTTGTAACTATAATAATTTAATAGAAAATAATGTAATGGTATCATTTAATTTCTTAAACAAACAGAATATTAACTTTTGCCACTACAAAAAAAAATTTGACATTCAATGCAAAACGCAAATTATTATTGTGATATTTGTTTTAACAGATAATAATTTAACATTTAAAAGCGCTAAATATTGTTGTTATATAATTTTAAATGGATTTTTTGTGTTGTTTTTTGTTTTGTTGTACATATATGTATATTTATAACTATAATTATTATTTTCATACACATAACTAAAATCTACAACGCGCTTCCGATTTAAACTCGTATTTGTATTTAATGTATGCCGTTATGTCTTTGCTCGCTTGGCGCGCGCTTTTACTCACTTTGTGATTAATGCATTATTTTGTTTTATGTTTTTTTAATTTTTATAAAAATATTTTTCGAAAACTTTAATGAATTATTAAACTGGTGTGTGTGTGTGGATGTTTATGTTTTCAACATATATGAAACAATTAACTCAATTTTCCGACTATAATGCCAGTTACGATTAATCCTATTATCACAGCAATCACTAGAAGTATTAGTATCTTACGGCGGTGGCGATTACGAGCGGCAGACGCATCCTTCAATTGGTTGCACCCCTCCTCCACATTGGCGGCCGTCTGTTCAATGTTTCCCTCGATGGATTCTGCAAATTAGAAATTCGAATATGATAATATTCATATGGTAATAATATTTTCATATTTTAAGACACCCTGTTAAAATACATAACAATTGATGGGAATTTTTAATACAAATATATAAATATTTCTAATTTCTGCAATTTAAATTTAATACTTCAATTCATTTTTATTTTAATTTAAATAATAATATTCAATTTTATTTTAAATTTAATCTTAATTCTTTTGTACTTTTCGTATTTAAATGTTTCTTTAATTTCAAATTGAAATTGAACTTTTTTAAATTTTTTTTTTTGGGTGTTTTAAGAATAAATAAATAAATAAACTATAGACAGCTGATCGAACAGCTGCCTCATAGAAAAATCAAAACAAAATCGTTATCGGAACAGGAAATCGATATGAAAACAAATCCCATCATTTAAAAGATCTTTAATCTTTACGTATTGATTGTACTCACGGATCACCTCTCCCTGTTCAATGACCAAGTTGTGCAGCTTGTTCATAATGACATTCACATCGATGATATCTGTCTCGATTTGTTCGACTTGGCGTCGACGTTCCACAAGCATATCGTGTTGGCGCTCGAGGCCCGCCTGCTCTTCCCGCTGCACCTGCAGCAGCTCCGATCTGGCACTGATCTCCGATTCCTGCTCGGCGGCGGCAACCTGATAGCTACGCCGGGTGGCCTGCGAAATTCGCTTCTGCTGCGCTGAGTATTTCTCGACAACGTTCTGAAACTCTTGAGTGAGTTTATCCAGCTGCAATATCTGCTGGCGGTCGCCATGACGCACAACGGCTTGGAGCCGTTGCAAGTCGCTGCTGGTTGCCTGGACACGTGTGTTGGTCTTTGCATTGATGCTGTGTATTTTCTCGCGCAACGCCTTCAAATCCTTGGGCGTGCCAATCATTTTAAGTTGCTTCTCTAGCTGCTTGGTGCTGCTGTTGATCGCCGTGATATTGTGGCCAATATCCTCGCTCAGTGAGACAAACTCTGTGGGACTGAAACCGGAATTGCCCGAATTGGAGGCAGCCGCAAAGCTAACCTCGGGTGTGGCACTCGATGTGGCACCATAATCACGAAGTATGCTGCCTCCTCCAGTGGGATTATTGAGTGCCTGTGACATGATAGCAGCCCTACTCTCTGTCCGTTTCGTTACAAATTTAATCACTCCAGATCTGTTTCTGTGAATTATCTTGGGTTTTCTTCTTTTTTTTTGTGGGTGGTGTGTTCTGTCTGCGAATACAAAGAACTTGAGTTATGCTATGTTGGGGCCTCAAAGCTTACCGCAACTATCTACAAGCTAAAGCCCCTCGCATTACACAAGCAAACAAACTCGAACTGCGAGCTAAACAAATGATTCACTTTAAGCACAGAGTTTATCAGACAAGCTAACATATGACCAATACACATACACACACATGCGCACCTAACACATATATGCAAACATATGTATGTCGTATGTCTGCGGGTGCAGAACACACCAACACACACATGTACACAGTGGTTGCCAGCATTTATATGGCTTCCAATTATTAGTATTAGTTACCTAGGAATTACTTCAGTGGGCAAGTTGAAATCCAAGTTTCTTCTTAACTAATTTGCCCAGTGCGCAAGCCTTTCACTGCATTACACACAGACACAACTTATTATCGATAAATACAATACTCTTATTAGCCATGCTTTGCAGCCCTGCACTCAACACATTTGACAACACTGAACACTGATAAGCCAAAGAAAGTGCGCGCCAAGTGAAAAAATCCGAATTTGCACTGTCTGATCATAAATAATTCACGTTTCACGATTTCCAAACTCATGACTTGTTTTTAAAATTTGTACTTGAACATTAAGACTATGCAAAAACGTTTGCCAAAATTCATTATAACTTAAATCTTGCCCTTACGATACAACATAGCTTAGAGCGACTACGTATCGATAAGAATTGAGAGTTGTTGGAAGTGTTACTAAATACACCATCCATTTGCGGAAATTGCCACTCCATAAAAAAGACGACAAATACTTTTTCTTTACGTTGTTTTTGTAATTCCGTAGCTTTAACGTACAGAGTTATGCTAAAAAGTAAAAATCCTCATTACTCTTGTCCCTCTGGCTGGCATTTTATTTAGTGGGTCTTGGCGGCCAAACGCTTGTCGCGCTCCTCCGAGATGCTCAGCTTCACGCCCTTGCCCTTTGGCAGGGAGATGTAGGGCTTGTTGCCCTTGCCAATGATGAAGACGTTGGTCAAGCGAGTGGCAAACACATGTCCCTGCGAATCCTTAATGTGCACAATATCGAAAGAGCCGGGATGACGTTCACGGTTAACGACGGTGCCAACACGTCCCAAATTCCTGCCTCCGGTGATCATGCACAGATTGCCTGCGAATTGAAATATGATGCTTATTATTACACTCAATCTTTTTTGGATTTGTTATAAATGTAATTGCACGTAAAAGTTACTGAAATGGCTAATAAAATGCACAAATTAGAGACCGTCGTATCAAAAATTGCTTTGGGCTTTGTTTTTGAACCACGCAACTTGAATTTGAATGCGCTTTGTGGTCTTCGAACCAGCCAAGAATAATCATCAAATAAGTCTCATTAGCACCTACCCGAATCGAATTTGATGTAATCGGTGATCTTGCCGGATGCAATGTCCACTTGCACCGTATCGTTGGCATGCACCAGCGGATCGGGATAGCGGATGGTGCGTCCATCGTGCGTAACCAGGAAAGGAACACCCTTGGCACCCAATTGTGTCTTGCGCACCTTGCACAGCTTGTACTGCAATAGCCAGAAAATAATATTTAATAATATACAATAGAAATATTTAATAAAGAAATCTCTTAAATGTAGGCTAGTTTACATTTATAATTGAATTAGGTTGATTTGTAATTGCACGTAAAAGTTACTGAAACGGCTGACAGAATGCTCAAGAATCAGAGACCGTCGTATCAAAAATTGCTTTTGGCTTCATTTTGAACCAATTAGCGTATGGATAAAAAATAAACACTAAACGGTCTTCGATAAAGCCCACCATAAACTAATGGCAAGTGATCTTCTAGTATTCACTTTATTCTTACCTTTGCCTCCTCAGCGGAAATGCGATGAATGGTGAAGCGACCCTTGACATCATAGACCAGGCGGAAGAATTCACCCGTCTTCTCAATGGTGATCACATCTATAAAAATTATATCGAATAAATAAATAATATAAAATAAATAAATAATATGAATATTAAATTAATTATATAAATATATATATAATAAATATAATAATAATATAATAAATATAACATAAATATAATAATATAAATATAATATAAATTAAATAATAAAAATATGAAGTAAATAATTAAAGTTATAAATAATAATTATAAATAATTAAATATACGTAATAATTTAGATAAATGCCAATTAAAAATTCGTCTTCTCTTCGACGACTCACCCATGAATCCCGCTGGATAGGTGGGATCGGTGCGTACCTTGCCATCGACCCTGATGAGACGCTGCATGACAATTTTGGTCACCTCGGCGCCATTCAAGGCGTACTTAAGGCGATTTCTCAGGAAAATCAACAGCGGCAGCGATTCGCGCAGCTTGTGTGGACCGGTCGAGGGACGGGGGGCGAAGGCGCCTCCCAATTTGTCCAACATCCATGCCTTGGGTGCCGCTAAGCGCTTCAAATGTTTCTTAGGTCCACGAGCCTACAAAAATGGAACTGAAATTAAATCGAATTCTTTTTTTTCGACGTCTCTGCAACAACAAACAAAACTCGAAGTTTTTCATTTAAGCGAACGCACTTTCACATAAATGCTCACATATTCAACAATCGCATAGTTTGTAGCATAGTTTTTGTTATGTTTCACTGCGTTTTTGTTTGTATTGCGCGTCGATGGCAGCGTCTTTAAATTGCATTTATGTTTTTAGTCTTACCATCTCGTACGATACGTAAAAAAGGAAAGGAAGTTGGTGAGCTGTCAAACCATTTGACAACTGTTGGCAGCGTTGCCATCGCGCTGCACTTAGTGTGACCAACGCCGAGGAAAAAAATGTTGCATAACGTATGCACGATTAGGGTTGTGAGTAGCGCGCCCGCAAAGTTTCAAAATTCAAAATGCCTGTGATTTCTTTTACAATTGTTTATTTTTGTTGTTGTATGTATTATAATAATTAATAATGCTTTCAAACTCACACAATTTTCGTTTTAGGTATTATTAATTACATTCTGTAAAACCTACTTAGACATTAAACAGTAGTGTTGTAAGCAAACATTGTTGCCAATTAACTGCAGCAACTTACACTTCGCGAAACGTTTTGCGTTTGCTTTATGTATTTTTTTTTCTCTTTTTGTTTTTGTATCTAAAGCACATCGGCTTTTTTTATTTGTATGTTGGTTTTTATTTTTTTCTTTCCTTTTATTTTTTGTGTTTTTTTGAGAAATATTTTGTTTTCTTTTTGTACATAATACAAAAAATGTATTTATCATGCACGAAGTCGTCTTATAATGAGACTTAAAGTGTATGAAATAAATTGTTAGAAATATTAATTAATGTGTAGTATGCAATTATGAATGTTACGTTAGTATTTAAATGGCTACGCATGTCTGTCCAACTGTCTGTCCGTCTCTCTGTTTGTCTGTCTGTCCATATGCATATGTATCTTTTTTTATGAGGGAGTTCGCATTTATGTTAACGTTATTTCATTTCTCTTTTTAGTTTAGTCAGTTTATTGTAGCTGTTCTTCTTCTTCTTCTTGATGATCTTTTTGTTGTTGTTTTTTCAGTCCAACTTCTTCATGGATTTGAGTGCACGTTCGCGGAGCTGTTTCTCCAGATCCTCATTGATGCCGGGATTGCCAGTGATGAGTAACGGCAACTTTCCGTTCCGCTTGGCAGCCTTCGTGGGAAGCTCTTCGTCGTCGTCGTCATCGACGCCGCCGCCGCCGCTGCTGGCGTCTGAGCTGCTTGCGTCTTGTCGATGCTTGGCGCTGCTGCTGCTCTTTCGCTTATGCTTCTTATGCTTCTTGCTCTTCTTGCTGTGCTTCTTATGCTTCTTGTGTTTCTTCTTCTGCTTCGATGACGACTCAGCATCCGACGCAGAGTCGCTTTCACTTGTATCGGCCGCTTTCTTTGATTTCTTACGTTTCTTTTTGGGAAAACGATCATCCTCCGATCCGCTGGCCACGCCTCCTACCCCCCCACCACCGCCCCCGCTTCGTGATTTTTTATGACTTCGCTTGCGACTTCTGTCGGAGCTTTTCTGCTTCTTGTCCACCATGAATGCATCCGTTGGCAGCAAATCATTTGACATGCTGCGCTGCAGTTTCTTGTCTCCGCTGCGTCGGTGCTTCTCCGACGACGCCGCCGTCGTTGTTGTTTCCTCTTTACGCTTCTGATTCGCCACCAGCTGTTGCTGCTTCTTCTTTGTCGCCTGTCGCTCATCGCTACTGTCGTCGTCACTCTGCTGCTCACTGCTGCTGCTGCTGCTGGCAGAACTCCGCGGCGCTTTAGCTTTGCTAGTCGACGACTTCGCTGACGCTGACGCTGACGCAGACATTGACTTTGACGTTTTGGCGCCGCGACGCGACTGTTGACGCTGCTGCTGCTTCTTATGCAGCTGCTGCTGCTGCTGGTCGTCGTCGTCGCTGTCCTCGCTATCATCGGCGCTGCTGTCGGAGCTGCTGCTTTGACTTTTGTTGTCGCCGCTGCGAACTTTCTTTGGTGCCGACGCCGCTGCCAACGCAGCGCTGCGCTCATGCGATTTAAGGAACGGCGACGGTGTGCGCGACAGGCTGGCAATACTGCGGCGTCGCTGCGACTGTGACGGCGGTTGCGACTGCGGTGGCGGCTGCGACGTCGGCTGTGACTGCGACGGCGGTGGCTGCTGCTGCAGAGACTCTGATTTGCGCAGCGACTGCGACTGCTGCTGCGACTGCGACTGCTGCTGCGTCTGCGACTGTTGCTGCTCTTCGCGACAGAGATCGATGGTGTTGACAGAGGGACCAGCAAATTCCACAGAACGACGTTTGCGCTGCTGCTGGGGCTGCCTTGAAGTAGAACGACTACGACTGCGTCGCTGACTGCGACTGCGACTATGCTGACTGCGACTGCGCGAGAGACTGCGACGTCGCGGCGGCACTGGACTGACACTGCGCTGCTGCTGTTGGCGACGCGGCGGCGGTGGACTGACGCTGCCAGAACTGGAGCGACCCATGCGCTGCTGCTGCTGACTGCGCAGCGGCTGACGCTGCTGATCCCAGCGATTAAAGTTAGCTGGCGGCGAACCGCGACGCTCGAAGCGACGCCCAGGCGAAAACTGCTTGCGGAACTGCTGCTGCTGACCCGACTGCGGCTGCTGCTGCTGCGGCGATTGGCGACGGTCGCGTGAGTAGCGGTGCTGCTGCTGCTGCTGCGACGACGGCGGCGGCGACTGACGTCGATCGACAAAGCGACGTCCGCCGCCATTGGGACTATTCGGCCTGGCCGCCTGCCAGTGGATGCGACCGCCGCCGCCTCCCCGATGATTGTTGGGACTATTGCCACGGTGCAGCTGCTGCTGCTGCTGCTGTTGTTGCTGCCACATGTTACGAGGATTGCCGCCGCGCCCACGCCCACCGCCGCCGCCGCGAAAATGCATCGGCGACGAGCGACGCCGATTGTTGAATCTGTGTACAGAAAAATAATGAAAATTGAAAATGAAAAACGACTGCAAAAATGGCGAGTGTCAAGTAGCGAGTGTCGAGTAGCGAGTGTCGAGTATCGTTAATTTAAGTGCTGATTTTGGCAATCAATATGTCTATTAGCAAAATCAATTTGTTGGATACTGCAGTTCTGGAATATATATACATACATTATGGGATAGTTGAATCGCCGATTATCAAATCTATTTCTAAACATTTTTCTTTCGGGTTTTTGCTCTTTTCACTGCAACGTTTAGATTTCTCGAATTGATTTTTGGTTTAGTATTAATTTTCAATATTCCTTAGTGTAAGACAAATTTTTGATTGTAATCGCAGAGGGGTTTTGAGACAGAGAAGTTGTCAAAATAAATTGCTTATCGACATTTTGGACAAAAGTTATCAAAACAATTGGTTTTCAAAATGTTGACCAAAGCTGTCAAAATAAATGCTTATCAAAATTGTATCCTAAAAAATTGGATAAGTTAAGTGCTTCAAATATAATTTCCAATTTCAATAACGGGTCTGACTTTGCTTTAGAATAAATAAATAATAAATTTGAATTGCTTAATTATTTAATCCATGTTTTAGGTTGTGTATTTTGACAGACTTTAGTTTCATATAACTTTAATAACTGGTATATAGATTATGGATTCTTACCGCCTGGGTGATCTGGAGTAGCGCATGGGCGATCTGGATAGCATGCGGGAGCGTGAACGGCGTCGCGAATTGGAGCGCTGGAAACGTCCACCGCCGCCATTATCTTGGCGCATGGGACTGCGTCCGCGTGGCGAGAAGCGTCTGCCGTGTGGCGGCAATCGTCGTCCACCGCCGCCGCCTCCTCCTCCTCCTCCTCCAAATTGGCGGGCACGAGCATCGCCACGCTCCATGGAGCTGGCGGAATCATCTCGGTTATTGCGATACTGTCGCTTATTCTGCACGCTGTTCTTATTGCGCCGATGCTCGAACTGCTGATCCTGCTGGCGCTCGGGCGACAGTGAGATGCTGCTGGCCCGGGAACGGGAGCTGCGTCGGCGACGATTGCTCCGGGCCGAGGAGCGGGATGAGCTGTGGGAACGGGAACGCGCCGCTACAGAGCCTTTTCCTCCTGCCGAGCCTTTGCCTCCTGTTTTGCCTCCACTGCGTGATCTAAAAGCCAAATAAAAGTTATCAATTGCCATGGAAACAGATATCAGATCTCACAGATAACAAAATCGAATAAAGTCATTGTCGAGCTGCGATATTCATAGATATTAAAATGTTGCTTAATCAAATCTAAGTTTTGTATGAATTAAAAAATGTTGCAATTCCCAATTGAGTAAATAAATATTGAAATATTTATATATCGCAGGACACAAATATATATATATCTGCATATAAGAATCTACATCTAAATCTACATTATATATATATATAGAATGTAGAATGTGTGCGATATTAAAATAGTTCATACATTTTGGCTTAATAAATCAAATTTAAATTTCGACAAGACAAATAAAATATGCAATTTCTGCGTCATTGCGATTTTAAAAAGTTGCAATTCCCAATTAAAATCTTTACACATCCTTACAAATCTTTAGACAGGACATAGATATGTGTATATATACCGTTACGAACAAAATAAGAAGTGTGTTGAAAGACGTATTTCTTAAATTCGTAAGTTTAAGGAACTTATGGACTCTTATGAAACGAGAGAACCAAAAAAACTCTAATTTTATTTACATTTTACATTTTTCAACTTTTTTAAGCAATTTTATAAAAATTTGTCTTTTCAAAATGTTTTTTAAATTTGTGCTGCTATTATTTTTTCGCTATAAGAATCTATATTAGAATCTAGAATTCTACAACTAGCATTGTTTGCATTCAATAAGTTGATTCGATCTCAATTTTTGGAGTCAATTTGTACCTGGTGCGACTACGCGATGAGCGCGAACGTGAACGGGATTTGGCCTTGGATTTGGTTTTGGAGGCGTTTGCCGACGACGGCGGCGACGACTTCTTTGCCACAGAGTGTCGTCCATTTAGAGTCTTTGCTGTGCCACCAGCCGCATCCGCTGAACGATTGGATCGTGAGCGGGAATGTGAGCGACGGCGACTCGAACGCCGCTCTCTGGATGTGCTCGATGGAGGAGCTGCTGCTCCTGCTCCTGTTGTTGTTGTTGCACCAGCTGCTGCACCAGTTGATGCAACTGGTGAGGCACCACCACCCGCACCCCGTTTGCGTAGACGTGCCGCTGCATTTGCGGCAGCCTCGCGTGCTGCACTGTTAATGGGTGGCGGTGCCGCAGTGTTGTTGTTGTTGCTGTTGTTGTTGGACGAGGCAGCCAACATTTTGGAGGATATGGAGCGACTGCGTGAGCGAGACTTGGATCTGTCGTGGCGTCGCTGCTTGTCCCTCGCGCGTGACTGCGATCGTGACCGGGATCGGGAGCGTGTCGAGTCACGTTGACGCTGCTGGTGATGCTGGCGTTGCTTTTGCTGCTGCTGCTGTTGTTGTTGTTGCTGCTGCTGCTGTTGTTGCTCCTCCTCGCGCTTGAGTATCTCATCCTTTTTCTGCTGTATGAATTCGGCAGGAATGCCACTGTCGCTGTCCTGGGCGGAGAGCAGCAGCGACCAGAGTTCACCCATAAATTGGCGCGCATTGCGTCCGTTGAGGAAGCCAGTCATATTGATTTGCATCTTTTTGGGGCACGGATATTTCTCCTCCTCCAGCTGATTGTAGACAAATTCAACAACAACATCGTCCTCGATATGCAAGATATCGGTGATTTTCTTGCTTATCCAGGGACGCAGCACATCCAACTTGACCTTGGACATGTCTACGCGCTTGTTGAGACAATCCCCAAATTTCATTTGCTTCATTAGCTTCTTCTCCTTGTCGCTGAAGCGCGTATCCTGCTGCTGATTGGTGCCCTAAACGAATAAAAAACACATCCATTTATAATTAATTTTCCAACACTAGATTACTTGAAACTGCTAGACGCCAATATTATTCGCCTGTTTACACACATACACACACACACACACACACACAGCATAAGCAAATCATAACAACAACAACTGCTGCTGATCATTAAAAGAAAAATACACTCAAATTTTTGCGGCTCTCTCTTCATCTTCTTCTTCGTGTGCAGCTCTGCAGGGCCGCAGTTTATCGATTGTATTGAAAGCATCGGCTGCTGTATATGTATGATAAGCACGCACCCTTCTGCTAAGCTTTGTACAACTCAACACAAGGCGTAACAACAACGTACCGTGAACATCATTTTGAGATGAGAGCCACTTGCACTCAGCTAGCTAGCGTTACGTAGGTTTTGACTGGGGCACCGGCCAACAATTTGTGTTGTTTATATTTCTGTGTGTTTTTTTATATCATGCCACACAATCGATGCGCGCGCTTCGCAAATCAACAACAAAAATAATGTTGTAATATTTGTAACTGTAACCCGGCACCACGCAACAAAAATTGTCACATATACATACACACACACACACGCACACACTCGGCGTGTGTGTGTTATTGCAAGTGCTAGGCGACTAAGTTTGCGGTGCGATAAATGCACACGAAAAGAGAACACAGTTGCAATAAGTGCTATAAACACACAATGTTATTCCGTCGCCAAACACAAGATTGCACTTGCAATAAATTTCGCCAGCTTTTTGGCCTTTTTTCTAATTTTTCGCTAAAAATTTCTGCGTGTAGCTAGTGCTGGCACGAAGCAAAACGATACACGGCAACCGAGGGATGAGCCGATAGCTGCAGCGGCAGCGCATGCACTTTAACCGCAAAAAAATTATCGATAGTTTCAGTGGACCAAGGTAACTCACCTGAAGCTGCTATATTGTACTCGATACCTTTTTTATTGTAATATGAGTGCTTGCGTATCGGACTAAATTAAATTCGCTGCGGCAACAGCCAAGGTTTATTTAAAATAATTTAATTCATTTAAAATTAGTACATACAAATACATTTTAACAAAACGTTAAAAAATGCGTTTTATAATTAATTTACTATTTGTAAATATAAACTAAATTTGTTTGTTTTGCCATGTAAATTGTTAATTTCATTTGTCGGGTTTGCTTTATTATTTTTTTTTTTACTACAAATCTAATAATTTGTATTGCAGCTGATGGTGCGCGCGTTTAATGATATTAAATGTAAATGTATTAATTTTAATTTAAAACTTAATACTAGCATTATTTTTCGAGCAAAAATCTATTCCATCTTTACAGCGACAGGGAGAGATAAAGAGAGACAAACTAGAAACGAATAATAAATAACATTGAACATTTGATTTTGCTACGAAAAATAATTCCACATTTAAGCACATTCTGCCGCTCTACCCCATCATACGTAAACTCGCTCAGTTCTTTTGGTTGCTGTTGTGTACCAGTAAGGATCACACTTTCGAATCCCACCATTCCACATCCCACCTCACATCTCTCACTCCCACCCTCTACGGTATCATGTTCGGCTCCTGAGCGGCGCCCGTCGAATACTTCGGCTTGCAAACGCATCCACTCTCAACCAGCACATAATCCTGCCCGGTCAGCGTTACAGGGCCAAGTGGTATAACAAGGAACAAATACGGCACATATGTTTGCGTGCACTCGCCGCGTACCACGTCGCATTCGGAGGATCTGCAGAGTGAAGATATATTGTTATTTATAAACATGTTTAGAATTTATATATGAATATTTATTCATTTCATTCTAGACTTAAAGATATACAAGAATAGATTGGAAAGTCTAACAAAACTAATAATAATTTAATCGTATTGCCAAACGTTATCATTAGCAAGATCATAAATATAAATATGATCACACTATTACCGTTACAATTTGGTTTTCTTTTATTTAATTCATGCGCGATCGCTTTGATCGTTCTCTTTTATTCGCTCACGAACTTGACACAAACTCATCACGAACACGATTCCGATTCGTGAACGAAGTTGAGCGAAAAAAAGCTCCGGATCGCTGAATTGTTTCGATCAGCAGCTCTCTGATATACACTTATAAAGTTGCGAAAAACATAGAAGCACCACTTTGACATTTTTTCTTGCGAATGAAAAAAACAAGACATTGCTTTTGCAAATTTTTCAAATTATGATTTTTGACTTAGTATTCCTCAATAAATTAAAGTTAGTACGCTGAAAAACTCTAAATATGTGTGTAAGGAGATATATTCTTTCACGTTTAAAATCGAATTCGTATGATTTCCATAAACTGACACTTGAAAATATTTCTTTTGAGAGTGGTGCTATTATTTTTTTTCGCAAGTGTATAATATCTTCACATAAACATTTACATATGTATGTATGTATGTACAATATATTTACACACACATTCATTATGGGTTTTTTTTCGTTTTATTTTTGAATACTCACTCGCACACCTCGAAGACGACCTGCTGCAGCAGATCAGGAAACTTTTGCACAATGGTCACGGGCTGACCCGAGGTCAAGCTAACGCCGTACATGGGCGCCGTGGTGTTGTATCGCGTCTTGCAGAGTCGCGCCGGTGTATCGCTTTTGCACTGTTGCGCCGGCGTAGCGTTCTTTAGCGAGCGACCTAAGCGAATCGCAAAAAAATACAAAATTAAAAAAATGACCGGTTAAGCAATCATCAATCAAACAGAGTCAGTCAATCAATCAATCAATCAAACGATAGAATCAATTGCGGCCACGCCATGATTATCATTAACGCATTTGTGGCTGACCGACTTACCATAACGATTGCTTCCGATAGCCTCATTGTTCACCTCATCGTAGGCCCTCAACAATGCACTCGTCGTTATTGCTGGATCCAACGTGCTGGGCAATTTACTTTGGCGTCCACGTCGCGAATTTCCGTTCCAATTGGAGAATGTGCGCGCAACGGCCGCACTGCAATACATATGTAGATGATCGGAGCAGAGGCGTTAGAAAAGAAAGTTTTGCATACTTGACAACACTGACTCATTCAAAACACACACACACACAAATGCATACCTGGGATAAGGCGCGTTATTCGGACCCATGCAGTCTAGGGAATCTGTCAACGCATCACCCGATAAATATTTAAGTCCACGCGCTCCGACGCATTTGCTGGGCGGAGGCGCATCGTCAGCGCTGCTGCTGCTGCTGCTGAAGCTCGGCCACAGCGCCGCGTTGGCGCATCTGAGTGCAATGCTGATGACGCAGAGTGCCGTTATCTGCTGCAAAGCGAGTGAGAGAGAGAGAGAGAGATACAAAAAAAAAAATAAAAACCGTTTGCATGCATATCTCAATATATTATCTATGTATATTGTTAGCGGGCCAAGCCTCTTTCTTCGCTCATAACGGGAATCGCGAACATGCCAATAAGTGTCAGGCCAAAAACGGCTGCGTCATCCATCATAAAGACAACAAATACAACAAATGCGTGCTCGCTAGATATTATACCCTGTAGGGAACCCAGATTACAGGTGTATCACTCGTTTGGCATAAAATCGAATTAAATGTTTTTATTTTGTACTAATTTAATCAAATTTTTTACGTTTTTTATTATCTTTTACTTAGTTGATGTCTTTAACTCACTCTGTCATAACTTTTAAGCCTGGTCTGTGTGCTTGTGGCTTTAACGCCTAATATAATTTCCAGAAATACAAGCAATCTACTAAGTTACGTACATATGTATGTGTGTACATAAATGTTATGTATGAATACATGAATTGTGAGTAGTAAGCAATTTCGTTTTCATCATCAACAGACCAGACAAGCTCAATAAGACAAATTTCTATTTTCTTTAAATAAAGGCGGGCGGTTACAGACTTGACCCGCTTCAACTTTTTTGTAGTAAGTTGTTAAGCAAATTAGTAGAACTCATAAATAACCACAACAACAACAGCGGCAGCAACAAAGACAACCGCAATCGCCCCCATAATCATACGTGAAAGTAAAAACAAAAGAAGAAATTCCAATTGGCGCGTCCAAAAGCGGACAGCAACAGCAATAACAACAACAACAACAGCAGCAAGAAAGACGTGAATACATTTTTGAAACCACATGCAAAGTTGGCTTCTAATACGGTCTGAACTTTTTATTGCCACTACTTTTAGTTTTGTGTATATCGTTGGCTTGATTTTTTCTTCTTTTTTTGGTATTTTCTTTCACTTTCTCTGTGCAGATTTTGGTTGATCAAATGTTGGTCTGACCAAAAAAAAAAAAACAAAGGCGTGAGGCCAACGCCGAAAAACCAGTTACGATTGAATCAAATTGCAGCAGCACAACAAAAAAAAAAAGAGATTCCCGCTGAGAAAATCATTTCACATAAGCCGCCTTGCTAAAATGATAATAAGCTCAAGTCTGACCGTCGCCGTCCCCCGACAAGTTATAACGTGCACTGGTCATCCACTAACAGCATTTGATGTTTATCAATAATAAATAAAAAAAAATAATTGCAAATGCGCATGCGAAGTTATTTTGAAATTGATTTAAAACATTTCTTTTATTATTCGCATTACGCATGCCTATCTATTATTACCGTTGTCTGCATCTTGCGTGATAAAATGTTTCATTCCATGCGAAAGCATTTAAAAATAACGACAAAACTAAACTAAACTTTCTTCTCAATTGCACATTTGACAAAATGATTAAAGTGACAACCGAACTCATTATGGCCCATTGCGTGTTTGCCGCTGGTGGGAAGTGAATGAAAGCGAAATTCTATTATTTAATTCTTTTCACAATTCACATTACATGAAATTAATGAACATGCTTTCGTTGCTCTTTTCAGGCAGGTCTGGTCTCACAGTCGGGTCTTCCTTCATACGCAGCGGGGCCACTCTCACCTGAACTCGAAACTCGGCGCTCGAACTTTGGCTGGCCCTTTTGTCAAATTCTTCTGGTAGTTGTCATTAAATGCTTCCATTGTCAATGCCGGTTTTTAACTTTCTGTTTTTCGACAATTTCATTTAATAATCATCATAAATATGTATGTATATGTATAGTGATGTGTGGTGCATGTATGTGTGAATGTGTATGTGTGTGAAGCTTAGTTACTTCTCGAACTAATTTCACATTAATGGCAATTTGAAGCATTCCAAGCGTCATTCGTCGTCGTGTGAATGGCAATTGGCTGTGGCCGCCTGCCTCCAAGGCGAATTTGGATGAAAATGAGAAAAGCCTAATGAGGGGCAATATATTCGTAACTAGCCAGCCGCTAACTGTTTGTCATCTTGCTGTGATTTCATTCAAATTGACTTGGGGACTCTATACAAAAAAGATGCAAATAATTATCATAATTATGATAAGCGTTTTTTGTTTCCATCTCATAATTGGGTTAGAAATTGTAAAATCATGCATTAATCAAAAAACCATTGAAGGCGCTTACGGCCACAATTTGAACTTTTTCGGACTAATGCGGCGTCATTAAGCGACGACAAAAGAGCGCTTACATAACAGCAACAGCAACAACAGAGAACGTAAAACAGCAGCGGCAAACGCACAAAATGTCATATTATATATGTATGCATGTATGTGTGCGAATGCGTGTGTATGTTTTTGTAGTTGATGACTTAACGCGTAACAACAAATAAAAAACAAAGTAGAGAAGGTGAGAAAGAATAAGAACTAAAACTACAGCAAAAGAAACAGCAAACTATAAAGAGCACACACACATATCTATACATATGTGCAGACACATAAGGTGCCGTTATAACGAGGTTAACGACCCATATTCATCCATCTCTCTCTGTCTCCATTTCTCAATCTATCCGTCGCAGATGTGACAGAAAAGCATGAGCATTTAATAAAGAATATTTAATTCTCAGACACAAAGCAACAATTGGCTCCGATAATGTGGGGCGCTCTCAGCAATAGTTCAAGTGAAAATTGGTTTTTGAAAGCAATGAGGCGACGACAGTTTAAATTGACAGCCAGCAAACAAACAAACAGCGGGCAACTCGCAACTGGTTTATTGATAAGCAGCTGTTGGCACGCAGAGTGCAGAGTTCCACATTTCATCCTCATTCACATTTACACTCACATTCATGATGGAAGTCAGTGATGGTAATCTCTATTGATTGAAATAAATTACTATTCGTTGTGGTTGCCTCGCTTCGCTTTGCTTTGCTTTGCTCTGCTTGTCTTGGCACAATTTTCAAGGTCTTTGTTGCTGCAGGATCCGAAATGTTTCAATATGTTGTACAACTTGTCGAACATGTTGATCATTTGTCGAACTGTTCTCAGCCTCGCTTTGATTTTAAGCCGTTGTTTTTTTTGGTTTTTGTTTTCTTTTTTCTGCGATTTGGCGTGATAACCCCAAGCGACAAAACTTTCAATATGCGGTTTCTTTTTTTTGGTTTTCTGTTTTTCGCTTTGTATTTATAAAGGTATGCAAAGCACGTTTTCTCAGGCACAAACCACGGTGCGCACGAGGATTGCCATTTGTCTCTGTAGCTTTAGCTTTAGCTTGGAGAGCTTCAAGCACTTCTGCTGCTGTTGTGTGACAGAGATAGACGCTGACAAGTGCAATGTCTGCGGTTGTTGCCGCTTCTCTCCTCCTCCCACACGCCGGATGACGACAGCTTTCATTTTGGGCTGCTTCGCATGCTGCGTGCGTTCTTTGGCCATTTGGCCATTGTCCGGCTGAAGTTGGCGGTTCGCGCGTGGAAACGAGGTTAAGAGCAAATAAAACAAAAAATTTCGCTGCCCCCAAGTAGAACCGAAATAATAACAATAATAATTAGATACAGTCGCTGACACTTTTACTCATTACGGTTTTGGTTTTTTGCTTCTTTGGGCAGCTCCCTAAAAATTTCACTAAGCAATTCTACACGCTTTTTTTATATCTTATATCTATCTGCTGGAGGCAGACACGACTCATCAATTATGGGCTGATAGCCAAGCACTGTTAGTTCTAGACGCTACATTAAATAAGCCAGTTAACACAAACTTATAACAATTATCATATATAAGACGGCAATCAGAATCAGAAATGGCAACAATGGCAATAACATTTTGACCCAGAAAGACTGAAAAGACTTCTTTGTTTTACAGTTTCAGTTTTTCATTCCGCTTATGCACCGTTTTGCAAATATTCAGATTGGTTGCTGCTAAGGTTGGGTTCCTCTGCTTCCTCTTCGCGTCACACTCAAGAGGAGGAATGAGGAATACGAATAAGAACAAAAGTGGCCACGCATGAATGAGATTTCCACGCTCAAAATATGAACACACGCATGTGTATATGTGTGTGTATCAAAAGACCGGCTCCACACATTCACTGACACACACTAAAAATGACAAGAAAAATAAATAATTAAAAAAGCAACAACGACAATCACGGGACACCGTATAAAAATCAAAGTATGAATATGTTTAGCCTACTTTTTATAAAAACTATGTTTTCTGCCCGCGGACTGATTCTTTGAATCAGTCTGGGAATTTGTTTTGAATCGTCTTCATCATGGCTTCTGAACAGGCGGACCGGGATTCCATGAACATAGTGTTAGTGTCAAAGGTTTGCAGATCGATAAGCTGCACTATATTACGCTTAAGCTATCGCACAAAAAGAGATTGAGTAAATAAATGCCTGCAGAATATTTCAATCGAATTATTACTCAATCCGAAACGTGCCGATCTCTTAACAGATTTGGTTTTTATGAATTTATGCTTAATTTGGCTGTTTGCTGTTTATTTTTTTAAAATTATTATTATTATTATTATGCCTTTGTTTAACGATATTTATATTTTATAGGTTCACTATCACTATCAATTTAATTTTCATTGATTTTTTATGAACATAAATGCCCAAAATTAATGTGTGCGAAAAATAATTAATTTGGTTGTATTATGGGAAATCCCATAAGTGTATAATTGAAACGTGATACGACTGGCAAAAAGTGCCTAGTAAAAGTTATTTGAGCACGGCAAATTCATTAAAAATTCGTTGCGTTAAGGCTGTAACTGTGAGTGTGTGTTTGGGTGTGCGTGTGTGTGAGCACAGCAGGCAAAAAGAAAGTCAATGAAAGGTGCTAATTTCAACAAGTGATTGGCTGACAACACAAATAGGTCGTCGTCATCGTCGTCGTTGACATGCAAACAGAGGTAACCAGTACAAATTCCTGATGAAGCGAAGAAGAAGAACAAAAAGCCAAGCAGCCAAACCCAAAATCGCTTAATCTTTAATGGACCCACCAAGGTGTTTCTGTGACTCTCTGCCAGGCAGGCTGCACGTACACTTACATACATAATACATATTTATGTACACATGTACACACATATTTTTAGAGTTTTATGGCATACAGGTTTGCATCGTTAAAAGGAATACAGACACAACGACGACAAGAGAACAACTGAGAACAATGACAAGAGCCAAAGAGAGTTGGCAGCCTAGGAGAAAACTTCAACTTGAAGCTGAAGCTTCCTTTGCAGGCGCTTTATTGGCTGCTGCTGCCTACTGTCTGTCTTCATACGCTGTACTAAAGCTAAAATGTAACAGTAAACGCATTTGTTTCAAATGTTGAGTAATTCCCTTTGCTCATCTCTTCGGTTTAGTTGATAAATTGAAAATATTTACTACTCTTCTCTTATTTTTATTTTAGCAAATATTATTGTACATCCGTACAGAGTATCGGCCGATCGAGATCAAGAGAACTTTTTAGTTTTTTCTTCTTCTTATTTTTCTCTTTTTTTTGTAGCTTATTGAGGTCACTTACTTTGACAGAACTTCTACTTAAGCACCGGTATTCCATTTTTAAAGTGTGTTGAGTTGTTTATTGATCTGCTGTACTTGGGAGCAGCTTTGTTGTTTTGTGTGTTTAACGTTTTTTTTCTTCTATTTTGTTTTGTTGTTGTTTGTGTGTATACAAATTTGATTTGCTTTCTTCACAGCACTCGATCGAAACACGTAACGGACACACGAGTCACAAAAGAATTTCAATTTCCACAGCTCAGCGTCTTTTTGGTCTTTTTTAAAAGGAGTGTTGAGAAAACAACGCGGGAAAGATGCTGGCAAAAACAGCGAACCGAACAGCACGAGCGCTCACCTTGGACTGACGTGCACAGGTAACGTTAACCATTCCTTAAGCACTTGGCCGCCCCTCTGACGTTAGCTGCGTTTGCGACTGCGCGACATCGCGACTGCGCAGCGACAGCAACGCATTGCTCGTAACCTGTTGCCACCGTCACCGTTGTTGTTGTTGTTGCTGTTGTTGTTTACTCTGGAATTGGAGAATTGGTCTTGGTCTCGGTCTCGGTCGCTAGTTCGGTGTCGGTCTCGCTGTCTGTCTTCGTATTGGCCATGGTCTGGGCCGATGTATGCGTGTGCGAGCATCGCAAAACTGCAGCAAAAGCAGCGACAGACGAACGCCAAAACGCACATGCAGCATGCATGCACATGGAGAACGCACAATTCTGTCGCAAAACTGCGCATAAATCCCAAATGCAGCGTGGACGTCATTTTATTGTTGCAGAACATTTGCAACCATTTGTCAGCTGGCAGTTGACAGCTTCAGTTGATTACAGTTGACAAAGAGTTTCTGCATCATTTCAGAGATAATAATAATAATAAATAAAGAATCTCAAATAAAAGGTTGCTTATAATATAATATATATAATATAACCATAAAAAAAATGTATTAATTGGTGTTTTACGTCTGGAAATCGATAAAAGTCGATAGTCGCAAATCGATAAAGCCACATATCTCCCAAAACTGTTAGGCTACAGTCATCCAATTTGAGCTCGGCTAGTAGCCGCGGGGGACATGGCCAGGAAGTTTATAGGTCAATCTTTGATGGGGACACTGAGTGATCTATCTTCCACATTTGGTGGATGTAATCTTAAAATATTCTATTTTATTGATTCCCCAGCCTCCATTCGACGTAAATCCAGAATTTGAACATATCAATATTGGCTTTCGCCTAATCAAGCTAAATATGTTTTTGGGATACGGCCCGTCCTATTAAGGAGTATAATTAACTAACTGTAAAGCTTTAAATAAAATGTCATTTGTGCTTGTAACAAAGTGTGCAGTTATTCAGTAATCCCAAAGCTGAATCAAAATTAATTGTCTTCCTGAAAACAATCAAAATAAGTGTATTAAGAATGAATGTAAATAACCATTTAATGGCAAACTAAATTACAAGTTCCACTTTTAACAGAATTTGTTTTTTTGCTACAGGTAATGGCTTGTAACAAATCAAACGATATTGCTAAAGACACACGTTAGTTTGCATTTCTTCATTAGTGCGTTTCAGGAGCAGGCACAATGAATAAGTCGGAAGACTCATTGAATGGTTACGGCGAAGTTCAGCAGGGAGCATCGATGATTCTTTTTATCATAATTGGCTGCATTGTGGGCTTGGTGGTGTTGTGTCTCTTTTGTGCTTTCATGATAGTCTGCGCTCCTTGTTTGGCCGTCATGTGCTGTTGTTCGGATCAAGTCGAAGATGGCGATGATTAAGTTGCTCAGCTCTTTGATATGAAAATACGTTTGGATACCAAGCAAAACCAGCAATCAAGAAAGAGCGAATCCAAACACAGTTTGTGAACTATTTATCACTCTAAATTATAATTCAAATGAAAATTAACTCAAAGTGAAACATTCCCAAAATGCAGCGAAATTTTACTTTTATTATATTTAAACTAAGCTGTGCAATATTGATTCATGAAGTGAGAAATTGGTTAGTAAGCTGAAGCTTTGACTATAGCTTTCATTTCAAAATAGAGCTTTAAACTCACTCTAAGTCCAATAATTCACTGTAGGTAAAAACTGCGGTTCCCAGTAATTTATCATTCAAGTTTGTCTTTATGTATATAGGCTTTTGTGAGTTCGCCGAACAAATGTTGGAGTAGCTTCCTAGTAATCTTTGGTATCAGAGTATAAGCAAACCTTTGACTGATAATGTCTCTCTCAGCTATTTGGTGTTGCGAATCTGGCGTGATTTCTGTCTTAAACATATTGTAATGTTCTAAACGGCCCAACAATGTAGCTTTAGAACGTAGAAACAGTTCTATGAATCAAATTGAATGCTAGAAAATAAAAATGAAATAATATGTAAAATTAATAATGTTTATTTTTTTTTACTTTTTCATTTGTGAACGACACAATAAAAAATAATACAAAAAAATGTTACACTCTATTTAGCTGCCTCAGCTACCTGAGACACTGACTAATGTAGTCTTGCTGTCTGGCTGTCTATAGCTACATATCTACATACTATGTCTAGAGATGTCATTGAAGTTTTCACCTGCATGAATAGAAACTGAAAGCATTGCTAAAGGGCTGAGACTGACTGCATTTGATTGAATTACAATTAACAGTATTGCATAACAGCATATTCTGTAAAAATCTATAAATACATATGGATGTATGCATGTGTGTCGATACTAAAGGCGCTTTTCATTTTGGGAAAGTTGCCGTTGCCAAGCGATATTAGTTTTAATTTGTGATGGTTATTAACAAAAGATGAAATAAAAAATAACACGCACATACGCACACACTCAGTTACCAAACTTTCAAAGTTGCGCTTGTGCTCACATTTCACTTTGGTCAAATACAAGAAATTTCAAGTCAATTGTCGTCGTTGTCGCCGTGCAGAAAAAGTTGGCTTGCAGTATAAATAATATTAAATTAATAGTAACAATTGAAACAAATGTCACACTCGCAGCGCGCAACAATAAAAACATCGTGGCTGAAACATGAGAGGCCATTATATGTTGATATGGTTGTTGCTAGTTGTTGTTGATGTTGTTGTTATTGTTGTTGTTGTTGCTGTACTAGCTGTCCACACGGGTGTCATCGACGCGTCGCATCGTCTGCCATCATCACACAGTGGGCCCAGCACTGGACATAGTCTCAAAGTGCATCATAAAATGGCCCTTACACAATTTCTTTCTTTTTGACCATTTCAATTTGTGCTCAAATATCCTGTTAAGGTTTCAGTTCTTGGCTATTTGAACGGCAATACATATTTGCATTTGTGACCACTGTGCACCTGCCGTTGTTTGGTCATCATTTTCAGCGAAAGTAACTGAACAAGTTCCAATGCCAATTGTGCGGTACTTTTATTTTTATTTTTTGTTTTTGTGCTCACCAACTAAACATGAACAGTCGTAATTTGGTTGCCAAAAAGAAACGAAAACTCGAACATTGCGTATAGAATTTTAGATGGAGAGAAAGTAAAATCAGGTTTGCCGATACATTTTTGTTACATTTTTCAAAGTGTGCCTGGAGAATAAGAGAATTCTTTAGTCTAAAAATGTTTAAAATTCGCGTACAGCTTTAAAATTTCCTTGCAGTTTTTGAATACGTTTTGGTTGATGTTCGTTTTACGCGCGCCCAATCAATGTTGCATTAGCGTTATCGACTACAACAACAATACAACCGTGCGTACAACAAACAACTGCTTACCAGCACTATCGCCAGCAACCGTGTGTGTGTGTGTGCGTGTGTGAGCGATTGAAGACAATGGCAGCGGCTGCGAACGGTGTTGTTCCTACCCTTGCAAGTAAATATCCAACCATTAAAACACATTTAATTCCATGCACATCGATTGCTGTACAGGCGATCTATATCAGACAAGTGTTTGCGTCATCCCGAAACGCCGACAGTGCACATTAAAAGGGCTTTCGCCTGAGCGCCCTAACCGCGTGTAAATACATATACACATACTCGTATATACACATATATATATATATATGTATATATATAATATACATGTGTTGGTTACAACGTTTTATTTTTTTCTTCGTATTTGTAGTTCGCTCTAGCGTGGCTGTTGAACTGTGGTCGTCAGCTGGTGCAAAGCAGCCATATGAACACAAGTCCAATTTGCCGCGAGAGGAGACGAAAAGTTCGCGTTCAATCTGCTTCAGTCCGGATGGCCGTTATTTTGCCTACTCGAATGGCGTTGCGGTGAAGGTGCTAAACGTGCCCCCCACCACTTCCAACACTGATGGCAACAACACAGCGGTTGGTTGGCCGGTGCAGTGCACGTTGCCCCGCCCGAAGGCCTTCTATCTGAAGTTCTCGCCGCGTGGCAATTATCTGTGCACCTGGGAGAATTATGCCATTACCAAGGATCGTCCCGAAGGTGCTCCCAATTTGCTCGTTTATGATGTGGCCACGGGCACGGAGGTCTTTGCCACTGTGCAAAAGAATCAAATGGACTGGCAGCCCTCGTGGTCAGCGGATGAATCGATCTTCGCATTGGTTGTGGGCGGCGAGGCGCTCTTTTATGATCTGACCGCTGGTTCAGCTGAGGGATTTGCGAGCACTTCTCGCAAAATTGGCGGCAGTCGTGGCGGCATGCTGTCCCTCGGTCCGGGCAATAGTCCGCCGTATCTGGCATTTATTACGCCCGGTGCGAAGGGCGCACCCTCCATGTGCAAGCTCTACAAGTATCCGGCCCTGGGCCAGAATCAGAGTGTCGCCTGCAAGAGCTTCTTTCAAGCGGATCGCGTTGAGATGCTGTGGAACAAGCGTGGCAGCGGCCTTCTCTTGTTAACCAGCACCGAGGTGGATAAAAGTGGTGCCTCCTACTATGGCAACCAGGCCGTTCATTTTATGGCCACCAAGGGTGACACTTGCTCCGTACCATTGTCCAAGGAAGGACCCGTGCACAGCGTCAAATGGAGCCCAAAGGCCAATGAATTTGTTGTCGTCTACGGTTTCATGCCCTCCAAGGCGGCCTTGTACAATCTCAAGTGTGATGTTGTCTTTGACTTTGGCGAGGGTCCGCGCAATTGTGCCTACTTCAATCCGTTTGGCAATCTGATGGTGCTCGCCGGTTTCGGCAATCTGCCCGGCGCGGTTGAAGTCTGGGACATCAGCAAGCGGGAGAGGATCGCCAATCTAAAGTGTGCGGACACCACGCATTTTGAGTGGCATCCAAATGGAGAGTGGTTCGTCACGGCGACAACTGCGCCCCGGCTGCGAATTGGCAATGGGTGAGTCAGTCTGAGACCAGAGATTGTCAATTTAATGTTTAAAATTTATTTCTTTTGTAATTAGGTTCAAGATCTATCATTATTCGGGTGCCTTACTGCATGAGACATTTTGGCCGCAGGGGCAGGAGCTGCTCGGCATTGAGTGGCAGCTGTATGCGGACAATACGTTTGCCGAGCCCAAAATAACGAAGGCCAAGCACGAGGGTATCAAGTCCAGTCAGCCTGAGGCTAGCAAGAAGGCTTACACACCGCCCCATTTGCGCTTGCTAAAGGAGGGAAAGAATCCGGAAAAGTATTTGCCGCAGCCGACGGTGCCGGGACTTCCAGCAGCAGCACCAGGTAATAGTGGCCGGAAATTTTGGCATAGACAATATGACTTGGATAATCCGATAATGAGGCGATACCAGGGCGAGCAGCAACAGGGCCAAGGCCAGGGCCAGGGCTCAAATGTCGCCAGCTCAATGCGATCCAATCGGCGCTATCGACCCTACCAGCATAGGCGCTACTAAATTGTTGTAAAGATACATCATCCATCATTCCATTCCACATTCTCCATACAAACCCCCCAAAATGTAGGATTTTAGAGCAACGTTGGCTGTAAGTAAAATAAATATCGTATTGCCTACAAACATATGTAGTGGTTATTTAGGTAAATTGTAGTCCTCTCTCTTTATCCGACTTATCGATGATATTTGGCAAAACAAGTTTATATATATATATTTTTTTTTGCTAGGCTCTTTATGGGTTAGCCTTTCTTAACCTCCTCTACACTGCTCCTACTCAAACCTCATCAGTGTATATATATATATCAATATCCTATTCTAAAACGATTTAACCTCTTTCAAACAATAACTTAAATATATTTAATAAAAATGGACTGACTTATATATATATAAATTTGTATGTAATAATTTGTATAGCGTAAGGTCTGCGAATCAAATAATGTATCTTTCTTATACATAGGTCTTAATTTTTTCTCCTCTTTTTTTGGGTCATCAAAACATTTTTCCGAACTATTAACAGGCAATCGCTAATTGCTCTCATTATTTTTGTTCTTTATCATTTGAAGGTTCGGGCAAGAATAAGAAGAAGAATAACAACAGCAGCAGCAACAAAGCCAGGGGCAACAATTCCATGAACAACAAACAACGTGAGACAACTGGCGATGCTGCTGCCACACCGCAAGATGCAGCTGTAACCGATGCAGCTGTAACTGATGGTCTTGAGCAGCAGCAGCAACTGCCTCCAACTGGATCAGGATCGGCTGCTGCAACAACCATTGGTGAATCGCCGCGCAGAATTGCGCCGCCAAGACAGCGACAGCAGCCACGGCAACAGCAGCAGCAGAATCATCATCAGCAGCAACAGGTGCAACAAAGGTCGTCTGAGCTTGGTAGCACACCACGTCATCCTGACACTGCCAATGGCAATGTTGCACAAAATAACAACAATAGCGACAAGGATCGCAAGATTCGTAGTGTTGCCAAGAAATTGTCCGATATTAAGAAGCTTAAGTCGCGTCAGGGTCAAGGAGAAACCTTGGAATTGAACCAATTGAATAAAATTGAAATGGAAGCCAAATATCTGGAGGAGCTCAAGGCGCTCAAATTGTCCGTCTAAGAGCGACATATGCTGCATGCCATCAACTGTTAAATGTGTGATACAACAACAACAACAAAAAAACAAAAACAAAAGAGTTCACTGCAACAAGAATAAGAATAAGAATGAGAATGAGAACAACTCGAAACACTCCGGAAGTTCGTTTTTCAGGGTGTCGTCCATATTATGTACTTCCGAACTTCTTGTATTTTTCTTTAAAAGAAGTGAAAATGTGCTTTTTACTTTACGTGCGCAAATTTTTCAAAGTTAAAAAAAAAAACATTTTTCTACCATTGTGATTTTTTGAAAATATATATATTTTTTGGCAATAACAATAATAGCAACAAGAACAACAAACTCATGTATATGTACCAAATTGTGCAACACAGTAAATAAATAGTTTCCAGATGAAAAAACATTCGCATTCACGTTTCCCAATTGGACTTCTTTTTCACGAACTCCTCGCGTCCATCTTCCTTGACGGCCACATAATAGCCAAGACCCTCGTATTTGTAACGCATATACGCAATGTAACCAAAAACTCCAGTAACTGCCGCCAGTCCCAGGCCCATTACGATCTTATTCTATAAAAGTAATTTTTACAAATCATTGATTTAGTGTTGAATCAGTTTCAATTTGGGTGTATGTTGCACTTACCGGTTTCGTGTACAGTTCAAAGTTGATGAGTCTGAAAGCACTTGTGCTGCGCATGGAGCGTATTCCATCACCGGGCTTTGTTTCTTGTTTGTTGTCACTCATTGTAGATTAATTATATTTTTTAAACGAGTCTCGAAACGCATTGCACAATTGTGGTAAACAGCTAAAATACTTGTGTGCGCCTATCGATATCGATAGTTATACGCAGTTGCTGGGCAGAACAATCGATGAATACAAAAGTATTGCAAGGTGCATCATATTAAGGTTGTCCATTTATTTTAATTACCCCTAAGGTTAAGGTTAATTCAAAGTATTTGACAAAATAAGTGAAAATTAAAAGTAAGTAACTAACCATCAATAAATCAATTTTTAATATTTTGCTTATGTTAATAAATAATGAAAACTCATATTGAATTTCATAGCGGAAACAATGCGAAATGACAGCCAGCTATAATTCCCAATTGGACCTCTTTTTAATGAACTCTGTGCGTCCATCTTCCTTTAGTGCCATATAATAACCGAGCCGCTCGTGTCTCTGCCGCACGTAGGTTATATAGCCAAAAACGCCAGCTGCTGCAACTAGTCCCATGCCCACTAAGACTTTGTTCTACGAAAACAAGACTTCAGTTTCTTTCAAATTACATTTAGATGGATTTACCTGTGTTGAATTAATTTCGGCGTTGATTTGCTTAAATATATTTGTTGTTTGTGTGGGGCGTATACCCTCACCGGAGTGTGTAATTTTCTTGCCACTCATAATAATAAATTTTTCGAATACATGTGAAATTTTGACACAAAATAAAAATAACTGAATGAGAATAGCGCCTAACAATAACGGCGAGCATTGAGCTACAGAAAACTAAATCTGTCGATAACGGAACGGTAAAAAGCAAACTGACATGAAATACGAAATCTGGGATGGGATTAATTGTTGGATTTATGTAAACTTAATAAATTTTACATATAACTTTATGTACATATTTGAGAGTTTTGTGTCTTCAATCGTAGCACAAAAACCAATTTACAAAATATATGTTTCATATATAAGTTGTGTTATATACAAGAGAATTTTGCTCCCCGGCTGCTCTACTCAAAGTCGAACTGATAGCCGCGATCCACGAAGCTAAGGCCCCGCTCAGAGCTAACGGGAAAATCATCCATAAACACAATGTAATCTTTGTAATCTGCTGAATGTTTCAGTCCCTGCAATGAATGAAGACAAAGAAAATAATTAAAAATATTTAGCTAATACCAATCACTCACCGTTAGATCTACATAATTCTCGAAGCCACAGAGAATATAATAAATGAGCAGTGGTCGAGTGCGAGTAAATTTACTATGCTTTTTATTCGGCTCTCGCTGCTTTAAAATGTTCAATGCACGCTGTAGAAAGTTGGGTGTCAGCTCCCGACAATAGGACACATCCAGATGGTGCAGTTGCGGACAGAGTTCAATGAATTTGAGTAGCATGTCATCGCACAAATATGTCCAATTGCGTAGGCACAGCAGCTGCAGGTTCGTCATACAAGTGTAGCGCTCCAGAAAGTCAATGGCATGTGTCCAACTGCATATGGCCAGGCGCTGAAGCTTGCGATGTGACCAAATAGGCAAGTTGGCATCCCAACCCGGCTCCAGTGGCATGTAATAACCATCGACTGCAAGGCCAACAATATCTGGCGCCTTGCGTTCCATTATCTCGAAGAATTCATGCACCTCACGAATCTTGTGATCATAGCTATCCACACTAGCCAACGGTGGTATGCACCACTCAGTGTCCAGGAGAACAATCAACTGTTTGAGAGCTGGCAGTTTGAGAACATCGGTTAAAACTGATTTCAGCGTGGCCAAATTAAGCTTTAAGATGCTGAGATTCTTAAGGTAGTCGACGCAGTTATTGAGACGCAGTTTGCTGATAACATCATACATGCGTATGTCCAGCACTTGCAGATTAAGCAATTGACTGTAATTTGAAAGTAAATGAACTGTTCCAATATATGATATATATACAAAATACCTGCATATCTCATCTAGATATTCCTGCTGCAATTCGTATTCCTTGTGCTGATCCTCGTACAAGTGCAGCTCTTGCAGGTGACGAAAGCTCGATAGATATCGGCCCTGAATTGGTGTCGTTAGACGAAGTCGCAGCAAATTCGGCATCAATTCAGCCATTTTGCATATGCTGCGATCCGATGGGTAGCAGTCCATTTCCTCGGGATCGTAATAGAAGCTGGTCACATTGGGCAGCACGTACACTTGCATCTCATCCAAATCCTTCAGCAAGGTGCACAGACAGGTCGACACATGCATGTGGCGTATAAAGGGACGCATTTCCTGTATGAAGTAGCACAGATCCTCATAGTTGGGCAACAATTCGCGCCACTTTTCCAACTCTAGCTGATCATATAGATGAGAACTGCGCCATCGGTTCAGGCATATCCATTGAAAGCGCTGGCAGACTCTGGAGAATGCCACTTCACTGCGCAAATCCTGCAGACGCTCAAATATACATTCCAGACAATCGTTGTTTAGCTTGAAAATATCCGCCGTTTGTCCGCCGGGCGTCGGCGGCGTTGCAAGTGCATTTGACGGCTCTTCGGCCATAACTGTAAGATTTCAAATTGTTTTCCTTTTGCTTTACAATATGTTTTCGCTCGCAACTGCGTTCTAGTTTATTAAGTAAGTTTAATTGACTGTTTGGTTTGGGCAAGAGTAAAACGAATTTACAAAAAGTCGTCTCATAACAAACAAAATTGTACCACAGCTGTTTGAGGCCAGTGTTGACAAATAGAGATGGCTATTTAGTTCGGAACGAGTTCGTACTAACTGGTCCACGACAAATGAGCTAGGTTGGTGGTGTCGATTTTTGAAAAATGTATGTATATATATATAACTTATTATAATAAATTATAATTGAAATAAGTAATTTAAAACTTATTTATAATATATAATTAAAAAATATATGAATTAAGTAATCTAAAACTTAAAAATATTATCATGCACACCATTAATTGGTTGAAAATTGTCATATAGTAAATATTAATACAATTATGTACAAGTAAATATTAATACAGTATCGAAAATCAATTGAGTAAATGTTAATACAATATAGTAAATTAAATGAGCAATAATCACGACCAATAAACTGCTTAGTAGTATATTCGAATTGTACAACACAATTTAAAAGTGCTGTAAAACTAGTACTCGATTGCCAGCGAACTTATCGAATATATCGACACAACACGTGTGTGTGCGCCGTACGGTTTTATGCCTTTTATTGTGACTGCAGCGTACAAGACGTTGCTTGAAGTTTTTAGTGTCAAGCAAAAAGAAGGATTTAGTCAATTACAATGGCGGAACTGCAAAAATTAACCGATGCCATAGTGCTCGAATATCTCAAAACCAAGGATAAAAATATGTCTAAAGTGTTTGAATCTAAAACCAAAGCGGTAAGTTTTGCTAGTACTTTATTTTTTCCCCAAGCTGCATATCAAAATGTATGCTTCTTGTGTGCAATGCGTCGGCGGCTGTGTCGGCAAATGTGACTTTTGTGTGTTTGTGTGTGTGCAATCGATACAATTGAAAATAGTTGAAAATTATTGGTTTGGATAATTTGCACACTATTCCATGATTTCCGACCATGCTGAAAAACACGTGTTTTCACTAACCAAAAACTTTTCTTGCGTACTTGTGTTTTTCCTATGCGTCTTTAGTCTGCCGTTGGAAAGAATACCCCGAAATTGACAGAGATCTTGGCCTTTTATCAGAGCACAAAAAAAATACCGCCATTGAAGAAAGGTGGAACAGATAGTGACGACAGTAATTCCAGCGATTCAGATGAGGTAGCGGCACCGAAAACAAACGACGGAACAAATGGAAAGACAGCAGCGGCAGCTAAACCAGCTGCCAGCTCAAGCAGTGAGGATAGCTCCGAGGATGAGCAGCCAACGAAAAAGTCGTCACCTGCTAAGCCAGCAATGCCAGCAAAGAAAGCAGGTGCTGCTGCATCTTCAAGCAGCGAAGAAGACAGCTCGGATGGCGAACAGCCGCCAGCGAAGAAGGCAGCTCCAGCTGCTGCTGCAAAGGAAGCGACCAAACCCGCATATACCAGCGATAGCAGTGACTCGGAGGGGGAGAAGGCAAAGCAAAAGAAACCGGCAGCAGCTGCTGCTGTGGCGAAGGCACCAGCTCAAAAAGCAGCTGCATCCTCCTCCGATGAGGAATCCTCCGATGAGGAGCCAGCTAAGAAAACTACTACGACCGTTAAGCTCGCACCTAAGGCTGCTGCCAAAAAGGCAACCGAGTCCAGCAGCGAGGAGGACAGTGATGATGAAGTGCCGGCAGCAAAGAAGGCTTCAGCAACTGCGAAAGCAGCTGCATCCAGCAGCAGTAGCGAAGGCAGCGACTCGGAGGAAGAGAAAAAGAAACCAGTAGTTGCTGTTGCCAAGGCAGCGCCTGCAAAAACGGCAGCCTCCTCTAACAGTGACGACTCTTCCGATGAGGAGGAAGCCCCCAAGCCATCACCGATTAAAGCCGCCAAGAAAGCGAAGAAAGCCTCAAAGTCCAGGTCGGACTCCTCCTCGGATGATGATGAGGAACCGCCCAAGAAAGCAGCTGTCAAGGCCGTAGCGCCAGCCAAGAAACCACTGGCGAAGGCTGAGTCTGAAGACTCGTCCTCAGACAGTGATAGCTCGGAGGATGAAAAAGCTGCAGTGAAGCCGGCTGTCAAGAAAAACGCAGCAGCAGCTGCCAAAAAAGAGGAATCCTCATCATCTGACGATTCTTCCGAAGATGAGAAGCCGTCCAAGCCAGTAGCAGCCACCAAGGCAGCTGCCAAGCCAGCTGCTAAAAAGGATGACAGCTCCTCTTCGGACAGTGGAGAAGAATCCGGAGAGATGAAGGCCCTGCCAAAGCCAGCGGTAAATGGAAAGAAGCGCAAGTTCAGCGGTGCCGATGTGGAGGAGGAAACCCCAAACAAAAAATACAACAATTTTGTCAAATCGGGCGAACAGCAGGTGAGTTGTCAAGAAGCATTAATTATAATCTAAAGGAAAGGGCAGAACAGTCTTCAAAATGTTATAATGGGATAAAAAAAAAGGTGATAAAATATGTTTTTCCAATACACAGTTGCGAAAAAATAACTACACTCTCACAAGAAATGTTTGCAAGGAGTCGTTTTTAAATTTGTACGTTTATGGAACTTATGAATACGTTCTTATAAGTGGAAGAAGACTCTTAAAGAAAATTCTGAAACGAAAAAACCATAATCTTAATGGAAGGAAATAAACATGTCGTAGTGGTCTCCCAATCCTATTCAGAAAGAGAAGGCTTTCGTAAGTGGAATCTAGACTAGAACTTGTTGAACGTAATCAAAGCAAAATCTATATTTAATGGACAACAAAAGCCACTTTTTGGAGGAATTGTCAAGATTCAAAGTTATTAGATCAAGATGAAGTTTCTGCCCGATCCCAAAAGATATTCAGTGACCTAAACTAATTGGCAATATGTGCAATAGCGAAACAGTTTCACATCCACGCCCAACAACAGCAACATTAATAATAATGCCAACAACAAAAGTGGTGGTGGTGGTGGAAGTGGTCGTCGAAGATCGCCTTTCCGGCGTGTGCGCACCGAGGAGGTGACTATCGATTCACGCGTCCAGGACAATTCTTTTGAGGCGAAGGTGAGTGCCACAAAAATGCATTTGAGAGGGTACGCGCGCTGTCTATGTGTGTGTGTGTGTGTCTGTTGTGGGGCATTTTTACTCCTATGTTTTTCGGACAGTTCCGGGAGGGGCTGAGAAGTGAAATTGGGTGCGGTTACACACAAATTAGCTAAAGCGCCTTTCGAACTCAAATCATTTGTGGCACTTGCCTTAGATTATTTCAAATTGTATTAGCCATTTGCTTGCACTGCTTGGCTAATTTGTGTTTAACCAATTTTTGCGTTGCTCTCTTTAAGGATGGTTTCAAGAAGTTTAACAATGGACCACGTGGACGCGGACGTGGCGGCGGCTCTGGCTTTGCCGGCCGTCCGGATCGTAGCACCTGGGAGACTAATAATGAAAACGGCGAGGATGGCGGCGATGGTGGCTTCAAGAAGACGGGCGATCGCAAGAGCTTTGGCGGCTTCGAGGGAAAGTCCTTTGATGGACAGCGCGGTGGACGAGGCGGAGGTGGCCGCGGTGGTGGTTTCGGTCGTGGCGGTGGTGGTGGTTTCGGTCGTGGCGGCGGCGGCGATCGTGGTGGACGCGGTGGATTTAGCCGTGGTCGTGGCGGCGGCGATCGTGGTGGTCGCGGTGGATTTGGACGAGGCGGCGGCGATCGTGGTGGTCGTGGTGGGGGCTTTGGCAATAAATCTTTTGATTCGGGGCCGAAACAAAATAAGAAGATCACCTTTGACAATTGATATGGAAACTAGCTTAGACATAGATATCCCCACTACGCAAAAACAAACAGGAAAAATGCAATCCCAAATGAAATAACTGTCAAAATAATGTGGATATATTTGTTTCCCGTTATTATGGTATTGAATTTGGTTTTTTATTTTATAACGCCCCCAAACAGACAAACACACAAACACACGCACCTTAAATATAATACATACTTGTTGTATACATAATAATATTAACTAACTTTTTATATACGATATATATAAAAATATAGAAAAACGCTGCCGGCTCCTGGGGAGAGCGCGCCAGCCTTGATTTGAAACACACGCGCGGCAAATCCTTCAAACACGAGAAGACCAAAAAGAAGCGCGGCAGCTATCGGGGCGGTCAAATTGACACTGGCGTCAATTCCATAAAATTTGACTAGATTTATGTTAGCACATAACATATATGCGTACATATTTTAATACATAAACTTAAATATTTAGCTTGTAAACATGCCAAACCACCCACATACATGTATAAGGCATACTTTGGACTACAAATTGTATGGCCAATTATCGATATAATGTTTATTCTGACTACTTATGAATCGCTGTTCAGCAGCCAGCATATTATATACATAACTTCAACCTAAGATCTGGTAAATATAAATCGTGCTGCAAAATGCTGTTTTTGTTTTGTTATCACTTATGGTTTGCGCTGCTGAACGACAGTGCATAAGATCATGGAATGGCATCGCTAACCATTCAACTTCAATATATCATCATTTTGAGTAGCTCTGTTCTTCTACACGAAACTTCAATATATAATATTTAAGATCAATCGCTATTATCGACTATCAAACCTTTTGTAGATAGCGAGTGAAACATACATGTAATAAACGTAATGAAATAAACCTTTTTCGTATTTGAATTTTATTGTGCTATTCAGATTAAAATCCAATTAGGCATTTCATTTAATATATGATAAGCACTTGTTACCAGCCGGTTGGCTTCTAGAATACCCGCCCTTTTGATGTAAAAAAACTGCGCTGATAGTTGCCAAAGCTGGCTGGAGGCGGAACCTGTGGGAAGCCACCATATCGATAATTGCCCAGATATGGTAAGGTTGCCAGCTATGATTTGGAGCTCTGCAGCATGGGAGGTGCCACCTAGGTCGGTTAAGGCATTTGCACCTGGGGCGGCAGAGGCGAGAGTTGTGGCTGGAGCAAGGGCATACTTGGAATATCGCTGCCACTGCTTGATGTGGATGCATAGTGTGATGGCATCGCTGGTCAGATCCTTCAGCAGATACGCCTTTTCGATTTTGCGTGGAAAAAAAATACTGATCTTATTCTATTGCCGGAGAGCTGAATATCTTATCCTAAAAACAAAATAACGACCAGAGAAATGAAAAACATGATTTCAAACTTGCTACTCTGCTACTTGGTTTTTTAAAAATCTCTCTACTGAGATATATTTATTACATTGGTGCAACATGGACTCCAACGAAATGTCGCATTCGTGTTCGTGTTTGATTGATTGATTGATTATCGGTCGTCTATCTGAAGACTGCTGAGCTAAAGGTTTGTAACAATGGTGATCTAAATTAATCCAGATATCCGAAAGAAAAACAAACAACTTTATTTCTTCAGAAGGTGTGATATGTCGTGCTCATTTTATACCGTTTGGATATAGTTATATTTAAATAATTCTAGTATAAAAATCAACATTAACTCTACACACTGCAGTTACGATCCAAAGAATAGAATAGTCAACATTTTCACAATAAAATTAATGTCATGTCAATTATTAATTAATTAATTCCAATCGCTTAATTAATATTCATTTCGCTGTTTTCGAAATTTACCTCAATTTGAAAATAAATCAGACTATAGTGGGACAATCTTTCGAAAGTATTTTTCCAAGCATACTCACCTTGGGCAAATCAATTAATTTTCCATTCATTTTGAATTTATAATTTTATTTAGAATTTCAATATTGCGTTTATGTAACTTCGTATCAGTTTTGATCATATGTTTAATTTTTCCATATTATATACACATTTGGTATTGAAAATGTATTGTCAAGTTGTTTGCTTGTATGTTTAGGGTTTGCGAACTTTGCCATTTATATACATACGTATATCTGCATATATAGTTTATAGCAATAGTAACTACGTGTAACTTTATAGCGGGTGCTATGACAGCAAAGCAGAATAATGGATAATAATTACAAATTATATAATTAAATAATCACAATTGGTTGTAAAACTTTACTTTATATGATTTAGTAGGTAATATATATATTATTCGAGCTACATTTTGTTTGTGTGTGAGATTTTAAAATGTAATCAGCATATCAATTTACAACTTCTTAGGGCATTTGCTTGTTCGAGGCGATTAAAATACAGCAGAGATTCGATATAACATTTAACTACATACAAATGTATCGGTTATATAGGGGCTTAGTGGGCGAAAGGTGCGTGTGTTTTAAAAATATATCAACAAAATACATATACAATCCCTTTATATAAAGCATATATATGAGTTAGTAGTTTATGTGAGATTCCAGTGTTTTTGTTTTTGCTTCTGCTTTTGTTTTTGTCATTCTTTCTCGTTTACTCTTATTCGGACATATAGGGATAGTTGATGTCACGCAAGGGCACAAATGTCTCCTTAATCGACTGCGGCGATGACCAACGCAGTATATAATGCGGCCCACCTGCCTTGTCATTGGTGCCAGACTTCCGGCCGCCTCCAAATGGCTGTTGTCCCACCACAGATCCCGTGCACTTGTCATTGATATAGAAATTGCCAGCTGCTATTTTGAATTCTTCCAGAGCGCATTTGATAAAGTCTCTGTAAGACATAGTTTTTTTTTATAAATATATATATATTTAGATCGATTGACTTGCGCTGGCTGCACTTACTCATCCTGTCCGAAGACAGCGCCGGTCAGAGCGAATGGTGTTGAAGTATGCACCAGTTTCATGGTCTCTTGCAGATCTGAATCCTTATATACGTAAATAGTAACCACGGGTCCAAAGATTTCCTCAGTCATAATGCGATCCTTGGGATCTTTGGATTGCACTATGGTTGGATTTATAAAGTAGCCCTTGCTATCGGAATACGTGCCGCCGGCAAGAATCTCCAAATTGGGACTCTTTTTGGCATGCTCAATGTAGCTGGTAATGCGTTTAAATGCTTTGTCATCGATAACAGCCGATGTGAAAGTGCTCATGTCCTGCACATCGTCAATCTTTAGTTTGCCCACTTCGCTCAACAATCCAGACTTGATCTGCATCCAAATTAAATGTTATTATTATTTGGATTTCGTCGACCAGCAGCAATGCTTACCTGTGGCCACAGGGACTCGGGCACATACATGCGGGAACATGCTGAACACTTCTGGCCACTGTACTCAAATGCCGATCGTATTGTCGCGGTGACCACGGACTCAGCATCCGCTGACGCGTGCACAAAGTGGAAATTTTTGCCGCCACATTCGCCAATGAGGCGCGGGAAGTTAACATATGTATCCAGATTATTGCCCACTTGCTTCCACAGTCGATTGAATGTGCTGTTTATCAGTATCAGTTATGAAAGTCAATGAAGTGTGGCATACCAAACAAAACCAGAAAAAACTACTTACGGCACCGAGCCGGTGAAATTGATGCCCGCCAAGTGAGGCGAGGCGGTTATTGTGTCACCAAACACTGGCCCATCTGCAGGTACAAAGTTCACGACACCATCGGGCACACCAGCCTCGCGCATTATGTTGAAAATCCGCCAATTGGACAGTAGAGCCGTGTCCGAGGGCTTCCACAGCACTGCGTTGCCCTACAACAGACAGCGGACAGAAATAGATGTTGATGTGGATCGTTGAACACATATTGTGAATACCCAATCCCTCCACTCATACCATCAATGCAGGAGTGTAGGCCAAGTTGCCACCAATTGCGGTAAAGTTGAATGGACTGACGGCGGCTATAAATCCATCAATGCCACGATAACGCATCGAGTTCTTCGTGACCTTTATGTTCTCGCTGATGGGCTGATATTTGACGCACTCCTTGAGAAAATAGGCGTGAATGCTGCGAATAAAACAAATGTTTATTATTCCACACTGTTTAAAATATTCAAAGGAAACCGAGAATCGGGATCAATTGCAAAATGCACAAAGAAAAACGACTTAAAAAATGAACATGAAATACAAAAATTGTATTTTCAAACGGCATAAAATTTATCAGCTCAGCTGCCCTTCAGATTAAGTTAGAATTAGTTAATAGATGACATATTAATCGAGATCAAGTCAAATCGAAAAACTATTTAAAAATGAATATGAAATAGAAAAATTGTGTTGTCAAACCGTATGAAATCGATGAGCTCTGCGGACGAATCGATTTCTGCTTGTATGGCCGTCTTAGCCTGTCCCAGCATGGTGGCTGCATTCAACTCCTGACGATATTTGCCGGCCATTAAGTCAGCGGCACGATCCCAAATCCGTAAGCGATCCTCCAGCGGTACTCGGTCCCATTTTGGTTGCGTTTCCACAGCAGTCTTGATGGCCTTCTCCAATAGTTTCTTATCGGCATAGTAGAATTGCGCCAACTTGTGCGCATGATTGTGTGGCATCACCTGATGCATTACCTTATCCGTTTTGTACTCCTTGCCACCAATGACAATGGGCACCTCCTCACATTTGGCGGCGGTGCTCTTCAGTGCCTGTTGCAAGGCTTTGCGTTCCTCGGAGTTTTTTCGATAACTCAATATGGGCTCATTCGTAACACTGACATCCTTCAACTGTGGTTGTTCAACAACGCTGCCCAAACTTCGTGCATAGCTGTTTGCGATTGGAGAATTGTAATATTATTAAAGATATGCTTGTAAATTAGATTAAATCATACGTTTGAACAATGCTTTGCGGCACGGAGGAGGAGCCGATGGCTGGAGAACGCATCAATCGTAACATCTTGTTTGCTGGGAATGATGGTTTGGGTTCGTGTGTCGACTCTGATGTACTTGTCTTGTTATGCAAACGCTAGAATTTTGTCGCTCTGCGCGATAACATAGAAAAAAAACAAGCAAAAAAACCAAAAACAAAACGTCATTAATTCCATTTATAGCAGCAGCGCTTTTATCAGCAACCTTGAACGTTCATTGGGGGCCTGACTCTGGCAGCCGGCGCAGCGCCGCGTGATTTTTACTTGATAAGCAGCCAAACGTGCGACAGACACACACCCACTGTCAATGTTACCGATAACAAAGTACTATGAAAATACTTTCATATACGTATATATATAAAATTACAATCAAATCAAATGTCTCGTGCGAACGCAAATGCCAACTGGGCAAGTGTTGTGTAAACGTGCGAGTTTCTTTCTCAAAGCTCACACAGAACGTGCACATATATAAACATACACATATATACATAAATACATACACAGGTATCAGCTGTTCTCGCTATGCTGCGAGTGTGGAAATTTCCCACTGTCAAAACTTGTGCATGAAAGTGATTCTTGTTCTGGTTTTTATTTTATATATATTAAATACGATGAGGGTAGCTCGAGCGAGAAGCAGCGCATGAAAAGCACCCCAGTGCAATCTATATACATACATAAGTGTAAAGTCAGCTCATTTTTTGTATATTTTTGTTGTATTAATTTCAGTAAATATGCATGTAAATCAATTTGTTAGTTGTGTTCTTATTCTGTTGTATTGATTGAGTATTACCACTGAGCTGGCGGCAACTTAATCTATGTACATATATATCATAATATACATAAATATATGCCTGTATGTAATGTAATAAATGGTCACAAGTTTTTGAGGCCAAGTAAAACATGCGCACAAATACAACGATACTCAGCTGCAAGCTAGATACACCGATTCTGGCAGACACACACACATGCACTCACTCACGTACGTATGTATATATTTACGTACAGGCGCAATTTGGATGCACATCGTTTTGTTGTATGTGGGCCGCATTACGCAATGTTTTGATTTAGCTCTGCCATTCACTTTAGAAGTATATATATCCAATTTTTCACTAGGATGTCAGCATTATTGATTGCTAATTTTTATTTTACATCTATCGTAATTTTAAATCAATTACTGCTTACTTTGTGTATGTTTTATTTTGCGAACGATGTGGAGGGATAGACACGAGAAGTCTTTGTGATTGTTTGGCCTTTGTGAGACTACCTACGTAAGTATGTATTCATCCGTTAGAACAGAATGTGTGTGTAAGTGTGTTCAACTTTTAAATTTTAGTTTGATGTCACAGCTGATGCCTATCGATAGTTTTGTCGCTTTCCAGTCACTTCAAGATTTATTACTATAAACGTGTTTGAGTACCAGAGAATAAAGCAAGGATAAACATTGTTTTAAGTTTGTAATATTTTATGAAACAGTAGGCTAATATCAATATTTGAACAATCGTATCTATGCCATTATATATATTTTGGTCTATTTGCCTATTTGTCTTACCATTGGCCTAGTTTGTATTTCAAAAATTGATTACTCCCATGAATATATCGAATAATTTTACATGCGATACTCATCGCTTAATTTCGCAGCGCGCCAAACTTGTGCACCACATATGCTTACATTTTGCAGCACTTAAATGTGTTATCGACTTTTGCCGGGAGGTTTGTATTTTTTTTTAATGTTTTGTTTTTCGCAAATTATATGAATTGGAAGATGAATCATATTTTATATGGGAAGAATATAACAGACTTTTTTACTTTTTATATTAAAATCATTCATTTAATAGTACAACAAAATCAACTACAGTTCAATACTTAATCGCTATGTGTATAATATAAGTGACTAATTAACTTAAGCATTTGTCCAGTGCTTCGCTTAACCATAGTAGCCTCCACCGCTACTTGCACTAGCGCTGGCAAATCCTCCGCTGCTGCTCGCATAAGCTGTGTCTATAAGAGAAAACAAGTCCAAAACACTGACACATATATACAATGCAAATTGCAGAAATTTTAAGAATTGGTTAGAAATGGTGCATTTTACTCACTCAATCCACTATAGGGATAACCATATCCATAGCTCGGGTATCCATAGCTTGGATAACCATAGCCATAGTTTCCTCCACCGCCTCCTCCGCCACCTCCTCCGCCACCGCCTCCGTAGCCGTAACCAGGATATGTGTACCCATAGCCGGGATACGAATAGTACGAAGGATAGCCGTATCCATATCCATAGCCATTACCATAACTACCATAGCCGCCTCCGTATCCAGCACCCGCACCGGCACCAGCACCCGCACCCGCACCAGTGCCCACTCCTCCAAAGTACGGATATCCACTATATTGCGATTGCACCAGTTGACTCTGTAACAGGATAGCTAACAAAGCTAACAAGCATAGCCAAAAACAGCGGTTTATTGAAATATCCTGATATGCCATATTTGTTGTTTATTCCCCGTGTTTAATCTCACTGAAATTGTTGTGAACACTGCTTGCCAAAATCAGAGCGTTAGCTGTTTTTATACGCCATAAATGTTATTTTATTTTTCCAATTTGTACTCTGAAACGATTTTTAATAGCGCCTAATCATTCACCATTTGATCAGCAATTGCTGAATGTTGACGTTGCTGTCGTTTTTTCTATATTTTATTATTATTTTTTGGCTAGCATATTGTTTGTTCATTGGAGTGTGTCGAAAATTGCGTTTGCACAGATTTTACAAATGTAAAGACCTTCATTACATTATCATGAGATTATTATAATTTGGTTGACAACAAATAAAGCAAAATATAATTAAAACACTATGAATACATAAATAAGTAAGATGTGCATGAAGTTACCCTGTCAAATGCGAAAATACAGGATCGGAATCATTATTAGTTAACTTTTGCAACTTTATAAAAAAATATAAAAGCTTCTACCATAAAAAAATAATGAACTACCAACAATATGAATGATAGGCATACATAAAAAACGGTTCGTCAAAATGAATGCAACCATTTCAGATAAGTTTATGTTGCAGATTTGGCAAAAATTTAAAAAAAATGGAAAGAAACATTTACAATAAGTATTTATGCTTATTATATAGGAGAACAAGTTAAGACGATCTTATCGGATCGAGGTTTTTATGTAGCCATTTATGTATGAAGACCAAACTAATATTTTTCTACGGCTTAAACTACTAGGGAAGATTGATAAGAAGCCAAGAGTAGTATGATGACTCATGAAGATTGGAGTCCCATTTGAAACCACTTAAAAAGGAAATGCTGCTTATAGTTTGTATATTGAGGAGATCAAACCCATAAAGTAGTTAATTTCCATGAAGGGTACACAATAATGCGCATATGGGCGCATATTTTTTTCATAGTTGATTGCAGGGTATAACATTTAAATAAGTATTAATCATATGACTCAGATCAACAGTTTTGTTTACTTTATAGGCATTTAAAATAATTTTTTTTATTCGTTTTTTATTTTAGGGGTTTACCAGTGCCTACTTCTGATTTAATGCATAAGCACTGTCATTAACCTTACAAATTTGATGACATGACATTAAAATATCAACTGGGGTGATTTTTGGCTTAAGTATAATTTCCAACTCTTTGAGGTTCAATGGTCCGACTGGTCAATGCTCATCAACGCCCTTCAATTGAGGTCGGCTGTGAGCGATTAATATTAACCACACTGTGAGCAGAAATATAATTATAAATGTTTTTCTGGTGTTTTCAATGCAATACAAGTTCATTGTGAAGGATTTTATTTGGACTGTTTGAGTTCGATCGCCGCGCTTGCCAGAAATTATTATTATTGCTGTCACCTTGGTAAGTTTAGATGGTTAGAGTCATAAAGTTAATGACATAATTCTAATACCAAAAATATAATTATACAATATTATTGGAAAATGTTTTCCAAGTCGAGCCCCATAAATTCTGTTGTTTTTCAACACAAGTTAAATATTTTCGTAAAGATTGGCTTAAGATAAAAGATTGATGAGGTATTGTTGTGATGAATGTTGTTTTAAATGAAGTTCTGTAAATTTAAATTATGTTTCCATCAAACCAACCATTTCTGATGGAAATTTTTAAAAAATTGAATATTCCGCCCAGAAATTATTTTTCGTCAACTGATTAGTAATTCCGTGGAACTAACTGCTAGCCCATTACTAGACCATTTGTTATGGCTGGCCTTGTTATTGCTGTGTATCTATGCATGTATGTCACAGGGCCAATTTGCACAGTTATTTATTCGTAGATTGCCATCTGTTATTCTACTTGGATTGGGTGACATTATTGAAAATGACGCTGCACTGAATCTTGAGCACTTGCCTCGGCAAACTTGAACAATTTGCGCTTAAAAATACAAGTCACAAAACTTGAAAAACTTTTGTTGTTTGCACACACACACACATGGGATGTATTTGTGTGCCACACACACACCCACACCCACACACACACACACTCACACACAAGTTACATACATTTGCAATTGTGTACACAAATTGTGCACAACATTTGATTCATTCATTAATTTTTAAATCCAGCGCAGCCCGCGTTACACTGCCCAAAAACGTTATGGCGACAATTTTGTTCCGTTTCTAGTGTTGTTTCTGTTGGCATTGTATTCGCTGGTTAGCATAGCATTTCATTCCAATTCCGCTTTGTGCCATGGGCTGTAAGTATTGTAAGCAGCTGACGTTTGCTATTTTTTGTATTATATTTTTACCCCCACCATCTCCTCTTCTGCGCTTGCTGTCATTTATTGTTGCTGCATTACATGGCTCCAGGTGTTTTACTGGATTGTTGTTATAGTTGCTTCCGTTGCGAGTGGGTTTTTGGAGTGATTCTACTTTGAGTTGCAGTCGTTTTGCGCATGTCCCATCTCAAATCTGTTGTTGGCTCCAACATGGCACCCTGTATTGCTAGTTGTATTAAAATTACTGCGCTTGAAGGCAGCGATTCTGGTACTTGTTGTTATATTTATAAAAAGATCTGTTTGGTACACAGCTGATTGACAGATACAAATGTATTTGGTTTCAAGTTTTAAATATTATTATTAGGAGAACATATGAATTTGAAACTGCATAATTTAACTTTCGAGATCTTGTCTATAACATCAAATTATGTTAATTTAGTTCCTTTATCTACTTTCGATCCTCCAAGTATATGCAATTTTGTATTCATAACTCGAATTTTATAAAATTTACATACTGGTATGTGCCCGCGTCAGACAAAGCGAAAAATGTAGGTGCTACATCTACTAGAAAGCTAGGATATCGATAAAATTGCTAGTTCCAAATAAAACCACTTATCTCCATGCCTTCAGCCCCTACAAATATTTTAAATGGCTATATCTTCCGCAGTTTTTGAGTTCGAGCCCTCAAATTAGGTAGGTATATTACTGGTAAAGCCTTGCCCACACTTGCATCTATCCCGTATACCTTTGTTCATTAACTATAGTTTTTATATAATAGTCTGATTCCTGTCTAACTAAGACTTCTTTCTTAGATGTAAAAGTACGCTTTATAGTGCCCGCATACTAATTCTATTCGGCTTCTTTGTTCGTTTGTTTTAGCTATGAATTTCGAATTCAATTTAGTTTGTTAATGGCTAAATACATTCGTCTCTCTTATGTTGCGTAAATATTTTGAATGGTTATTGGGAAATATGTTATTAGGCATGAATATGACAATTCAAATTAACATTTTTGTCACTTACAATAAGTCGACAAATTATCCCGATCTGATGTCCACGAAAGTATATCTTCAAATAATATATTTTATTCCAAACGCGACTTGTAAAGTTATAATCTATGATGAATGAGGTAAGTACTCACTCTCAAAAATAAAGTACTTTGTGTCTCAAATATGTTTTCGACTTCTACTTCTAGGGAGCGCTACGCATTCTGCTGGTTTTTTTTTTGAGGACTTATTGGCTTAAATCACTATCTACAGCAGCATATTCTGGCAGACAAGGCATCATTTGTCCATTATGCTGGTCCAAAAGAAGCTCAGTGAACCGCCTAAAGCTGACACAGATTTTTTTTTACCCATCTGAATGGAAATTTGAGCTTAAATGGGTATTCTTTTTACCCAGTCCTGTGTGAAGTTCTGCTCACCTTTCAAATATTGTTCCCCCTTAAACACACTTTACATATTAAAAAAAAAGTCTGTCTATATGGGTAAGAGGAGCACAGAAGACAAGGAGCATCCTTCAGCAACTTCATTACACATTTTTCGTCTGGCAAAATATGCAAATTGTTTGACCAGCTCGACACTCAAGCGTGGGCTACTCGTTTTTGTTTGGATTTTTTCGTGTAATTAATTAAAAATTTTGTTTCCACAGCTAGTTTATTCAGTTTTGTTTTTGGCCTGTTGCCTGTTGAAATTGAAAATATAAAGCGGTAATTAAAACTTGGAAAATATCAGAACGACGACATTAATTGACCTAGAAGGGGACGACGCGTCGAGGAGATCGCAAAATGTTGACCAGAAAAACTCACTCACTCACAATCAAGTCGAAACTCACTCAAAGTCAGGTGCGTGCCAAATGCAACTGCAAATGTTACGCATACGCCGCATGTAGCAAACGAGACAAGGCACACGGCATTCGCTCTCGCTCTTTCACTCTTTCACTCTTTCGCTCTCAGTGACAATAAGTGCATGCGAGATGAAAAAAAATCAATTAAAATGCACTCGAGTGCATTTTCAGTTGTGTGTGTGTGTGTGTGTATGTGTGTATGTGTGTATGCTCTCCTGTAAGAAATGTGTTCTTTTATTATTTAGCGTGTGTGCTGCCAAAAATAAGCAAAAGGCAGAATTGTTGCCGCTAAACCCCAAAATTTACCGCTCCCATTCCCTCCTCCGCCCATCTGTAGACCATAGTGATTCGCTCTCCCACGCTGTGCCCTTACTCAGTGCGGCAAAATTTCAATTCAGTTATTTGTGCAGTTTCGCTCAGTCAAGTTGTGTGTGTCCTGTGTGCGCTTCACATCACCAGATCAACCGACAACCGACAACGGACAATCGACAAACGACAAGCAACAGCCAACCAAATTCAACTCTGGCCACACAGCAGCTAAATAAATAGATAGACCAACGATTGTATTACCCATTCTATGCTTCTCTCAATCCAATAAACGTCGCCAAACAAACAAACTGCATTAGCAACCTGCCCCAGTGGCAAACGACAGACGCCGCCAAAACCGCAACAAACGTCATCATAATAAACCGTCAGTCTGTGCGTGTGTGTGTGTCCGTGCGAGTGTGTGTGCGAGTGAAAGAGAGGGTGAGAGAGTGTCAGTGTGTCCGCGTGTATGTGAGTGTGTTTTTCTAACTGTAGTTTGGCGCCCAAATTATCAAACGGGATAATAACGAAAGCAATTAACAATAACCAGAAACCAATCATTGAACTAAACCAAAGAATTTATAATTAAGCGCAAAACTCATTGATTCGATTAGCGTTGCCATTTACAGAGCAATGCCCATAAATAAATAAATCCATCTGCAATTTGGACGGGTGAGTTAATGGACAGTTTTATTTGTAAACTCGATAAACGTGTAAGCATTTATTTTTATATTAAATATGGGAGAGTTGTTCGTTGTCTAAAATAATGCATTTCAATTGATGATTATGCCCATGATTGGAGATGATTGGAGTGCATGGTTCGATAAGCAATCGATAACGATTTGTAAATTAAATTATACAGTATTACAATCGGCAGATATTCCGTGTTTGCGAAGCGGAAAATACGTCTGCAGGTAATCCAATTAATTCCATTAGAAATCTGTATTCTAATAAGCCTTGTGAAGAATTGAAGAGCCGTCTCCTTCGACCCTCCATCATCACTAGCCAAGTCGATATAGCCATGTCTGTCTGTAAGTCTGATTCTATCCGATCTAGTCTCTCACTTTATCGCAAATATAAATATTATCTGGATTTTGATAGTATTATAATATATATATATTATATATTTACATTCAAATTTTATTCTGAATCCATTTTCGTCATACTTACTTATCTGCCCAAATTTTCGATTCTATTTCTATTTTCTATTGTTATTCTTAATTATGAGCAAGTTCCTATCACTTTTTCCATTTCATTTTTAATTTCATTGGCAAGCAATTTCTATTTCTATCATCTATCATAATCGGCTGACAGTATTTGCTCATCAGCCTTAATTTTGAGTAGCTCCGACTTTTAATGAATCCAGTTACTGGCGATAGTGTCCAGGGGCCGGGATAAAGTAATTTAAAGCAATTCGGTGGGAAAATCCTATTAAATGTTTAAGAAATTTGCTCGGTCCTCGCTGCGTCGGAACACATTGTTCTCGGGCGAGAACAATGGTGCAGGCTGGCAGAACTAATTATAACTTCACTCGACACTAGAAAATATGAAAATGAGCTAAAAATGAACTTTGCGAGACAAAAAGACAAAAATGAAGTAAATAATTTAAGGGCACAAAATTAGAGTAAAAAATGTAACCAATATAACTCTCTAAGAAAAAAAGAGACGCACGGCAAACATAAAACAACATGCGGCACATTTGCACAGCGAAAATATCAAAAGTATAAATATGAAAAAAAGCAGAAATGAATGAAACTATAGAATACGTGCACAGTAATGAAAGGCCTGGGGCATAAGTTTTAAATAAATATTTGACTGTGTATATGTGCATGTAATTTAACAAAAAGCAAAAAAAGAAATAGCAAAAAACACGCATATAAAAAAGCAGAACGAAAGTCAGCCAAAGAAACGGACAAGAGTTGTTTTGAGCAAGCAGGCTGGGGATTGTGTGGAGAAAAACTGCAGCACATGAAAATTATGACGAATTATATTTAACTATGGGCAACAAGGAAGTCGAAATACTCTAGGAGAAATACTACAGAAACTAAAATTGGATTTTTGTCTACACATTAAACACTTGTCATTTATCAATGGGAACATACAAGTAATATGGTAAAGGTCAAAATTGTATCTATATGCACGATGACTTGTGATTTAGTTATTATACCCTCTCTTTGGAATTAAAAGTTGCTGCTTATGTGGACGCTGAAGAGTGGGCAAGGTAAACATGCAGAACAACAAAACTGCCTGACTGACTGCCTCATTGTCGACTGGATGCACGTTGCGTGGGTGAATTGCGGACAGAGGACGGAGGTGGTGGGGTGGGTTGCTTTGCTGCATGAGGGATTGGGGGTAGGCACTATTAAGGTCTTAACAACGGCGACGACGCAGTCTGGCCCCAAAAGTAGGTTGAGGTAGCCGCCAAGCGCCGCCATGTTTAGAATATGCACACAAAGCGTAAGGCCAACAAAAGCTGCTAAAAAGGGTTGCCAGATGATTGCGGGGTATATCTGAGCACGCGTGAGTGGAGGACGGGTTGCGAAGTGGAACGTGGAACGTGGCATGTGGGGCGGTAGGTTGTTTGGCGGTGCAAGCGACTGGTTGGCTTAAGGACGGGCAGCCTTGTTGCTGTAGACAGTGTAACAAAAGATTTGCTTAGCTTTCATGTAAAGCGTAAAATACAAACAATTATGCAGCTGGTTGGTAGGATACAAAACGTACCTCTTACCATAAACCCTTCTATCTGCGACCTCCCACCTCCCAACGGCAACGAGCCCGCATTTCCTATTTAGTAGGCCGTCGAGCCACTTGAGCCCGAGACTTTGCTACTTGAAAATTTGGACAAAGGCACCTCGCCTCAGTGTAGGCGACCGTTGCTTGGCTGCTGACGCTCGGGCAATCTGCCGTTCTGACGTGATTCGAGGCCTACAAAATATGACAAATTACAAAATAATTGTGCGCACAGTTCAAATGTGGTGTCCTCGATGTTGTTGTTGTTATTGTTTTTGTTGTTGCTGCTGGGTCTGTTGGTGTTGTCGGTGTCGTTGTCGTTGTCGTTGCTGTTGTCGTTGCTGTTGTCGCCAGTCCAACTTGCAATATTAATGAACTCTTTTACATCGTCTGTCATTTCCATTGCATTCGTCGGCTAACGCAACCGCAATGTTGCGATGACTTCCCCCATTACCCCGTTACTCAAGTTTAGCCGATAACGGTACCCCGTCTGCGCCAAACTATTTGCCTTGCTGCGGCGTAGGCGTAGACTCCAGCAGAAGGTGGGAAGAGACAGGAAGCACCATCCCGCATTTCGTTGCAACCAGCTGCGCTTATGCGTTCTCTTGTTTTTACTTTAACTTTATGACTTGTATAACTTGTAGTCACGAAATTTATGAATGCTACTTCTTTGAATATGGCATCGATACTTTTATCTATCGAATGGAAATCTATTCAGAGAGGCTTGAAAAATAAGTTCTAGACGGAAAAGTGAAGCTTTCAGTTATAAAAATAACATGAATTTATTTTAACTGATATGTATTTTGGAATTAATTCAGCTCAAAACTTTAATTTTCTTTAATTTTCGATTTTTAAATCTGAAACCAAAGCTCTGAACTGTTCTCTTTGGCTAGTCAAATCTTAAAACCTGGTAGACTGTAGTTAATCTGCTGATATTTAATTTGAAATTTTCTTTTTTCGTTTTAGTACATACATTTTCAATTCACAATTTTTCTTTATATTTTTTTTCTTTTGTCTTTTTCCTAAAATGCCTGTTTCAAGTCTGGCTTTGAACTAAATATTCCAAAACTTACACAATATAGGTATATATAATATATAACTAAGTTGTGGGATTCAGATTAAGGTAGACATATATGACACTTAAAACTCATCCTTCGACCTAGAGATCGTTTGGCAGATGAAGGCTAGTGAAGCTGATCAAGAACATATACAACTTTCTGAGGTCGGAGACGTCTGCTTTGATGCGTTGCAAACTTGATATCAAAATTATAAGAACGTAGAATATGAGTCCTGAGCACGAGCTGCTTATTACCGTAACGCATGAGCTTGTCATAATAAAGCGACTTACCCGCACGGAACTGTCTAAAATATTAACAATATTTTCGTCATAATTCGCCGCAGCTGTAGCTGCAACTGCATCCTGCTACTGTGTCCCTACGGGGATGGTGGGGGTGGTTTGGAAGGGCGGAACCTGCATGCGAGCTGGCATCTATGGGGCTCCCAAGTGAACATGGACGTGCTCGCTGTGCTTAAAGCTAGTTACTCAAATGCATTTTATATGGCCCTCTGGCCGTTAAAATTTTGTTTGCATTGCCTCGCGGGTATTCATAAAAGCTTGAGGATATGCATCGATGCTTTAAGCTGACAGTTTTGCTGTAGTCGTAGCGGGCTACAGAATGGGGCAGCAGAGCAGAAGAGGAGAGAGAAGAGGAGCTGGCGTTCTCGTTGTCGTGACGAGCTAGTTGGCGTTGGAACTGAAAAGGAAATTAAAGGAAAATGTGCGTTGCAAGTTTGAGTAATGGAACTTTATTCGGTCTATACAAACAGTTGTCAGGACTGGCACCCAGACAGACGGTCAGACAGACAGGCAGGAATGCCAGTTGGACTTATAACATGCCATCATTCCGGTACTGTTTGCTTGTGTGTGTGTGTGTGTGGATGTGTGCTGTGTGTTGCTAGCCAAAAACTTATTAGACAGACGGAAATTGAATATTGTTCTTGTAAATTTGTTAAATGCTTTTTTCACTCGGAGCGATTCGTCCCTATCCTGGCTGCCGTTGACGTGTCCTTTTTTTCGCTCGACTCCATTTTTGCTGTTTTTCTTGTTGTTGTCTGTGACGAGTGTGTGGTTTTCCGTCTTTGTATGACTTTTAAATTGTTTATTACAAAAACGGTATGTAATTAGCAAAAAGTTATCATTTTGGAAACAGTTTATTACAAAGTACGGTCTGAAAATGGTCACGTAAAAATAAAGTTTCTTTTCGACAATTTCAAAACATTATTTATCAAGTAATTAGAGCTAAAATATATTTATATGATAGTTAAAAGTATCGAAAGTTGAATTGCAAATTTTCATCGTACTTTAACATGAAATGAAATTATTTTTTTCCAAGAAATGTTTTTAAAGAATTTGCTGAAAGTCAAATAATTTAAATAAAATAATTATGTTCCAAAAAGTGAAATGATTAATATTCAAACATCTTTCCTTTGGAAGTTTCGTTCAAGAATGTTAAGTTCTTTGGCATCGATCATTAATTTAGTATATAGAAGTCATTACGCTAATGAAAACTTATTACTACCAATTCGACCATCAACTAAACATTGAGATATAGCAGACCATGCAATTTTCTTGAGCTGAAAACCCCATCAATTCGCCATCATCTTTTACTGTACACTTTGAAAATTATTTAATCAAAATAATATAGCATATATACATATATATATTTATCGTTTTCCAGATTTCAGGAACACATTTTGTAGTTTGGTTTTTGATTCAAAAACATATAAAAATCGTCGAAGAATTTATTGCAGATTTCAAAATCAGCACATTCAATTAAATATCGAGTGCCTTGATGTGGTTCCACAAAACTGATGATGCGTTTAGTGCATCAAAGCTGACACTGAGCATGAAATCAAGATTTGTTTGCTTTTCCTGCATTCTAATTAAACTTTATTGACCCGCAGTTGGTTTCTTTGGTTGAATGCGTTCTATTTATTTCCGTTTTCGTTCTTCTATGCATTTCGATTAACTCGGAAAAGTTCTTGTATTTGTATTTGTCGACGTTTTTTTTTTTTGCTATAAGTATAAAATGAAATAACGCAAATTTTAAGAACGATTAATATTCTCAACTAGTCCACAGAAGTTAAGCACTATGTGACTGCTACTGATATGAGACAACTATTTAAGAATCATAAATAGTTTGTATGGGACAAGGAACATAGTTTTTTATTCAAATAATTCTTTGGATCAAAGCATTACTCGGCGCTTGACTTAATTTTTGATGCATTTTCCGCAAAACTAGCAGCATTAAGTGGTTAATTAACTGAAGAGAACTCGCGTCGCACATACGACCCGTTAGTCGCCTTGGTGAATAAGTCAAGCACCTACGACGCCAACACATAAAACATTTTAGCTCACGTCATCATTAGTTACACTTTGTACCGTACAAAATGGCATTAAGCACAGAAATGCAACTAAATGCTTTTAAATTGTAAATAAGCCGACACAACTTGTACATGTTCCGCAGACTCTGCTGATTATTAAAGCAGCTTTTGAATCGTTGTCTGCGGCATCTCATTCCGTCTTCCTCTTTCTCTCTCTCTCCCTCCCTGTCTCTGTCTCTGCCTATTTCTCTATATCTTTTAATGCCACTTTAGTGTGCCGCTTGGCTGGGCTTAAACTCTTTGCTGGCATTTGAGCAGCAGCTGCACAACTGTAGTCGCTGCAATATCTGCAATGCCACTTTGCATAGTCGTGGAGGCTAAACACACACACAGGGAAACACACACACACACAACTTGGAACTCAGAATTGAAGTTCAATCCTCCGTTTCTTCTTGGCCAAAAAACAGAAACGCATGTAAATTGGCCAATTTTGTGCTGTCCCGGGCAGGCCAATCCGCCCACAAACCCCACTCCAACGTGGAAATTCTTTTCTTTTCATTTGTCTTTTTCCTACGTTTGCTTTCTTTTTTTATATTTTTTTTTTTGGCGTGCACATCTTTTGATTTGCAACTTGCGCGCTTTTGTTGCATAGCTTTTTTTATATTTTATTTGTTGGTACTTTGACTATCGTCGAAAAGCATTCGCAACTGCAGACAGGGAGAAATGCATTTCACGGAAACTTGGCTGACGTTGCCTGCCAAAATGCTGGAAAATTAAAATTGAAGCTAATGGTATTGCACAATGTATATGCATATTCATTTCCCTTTACAAACGCGATAGCGAATGAGAGGCCATTAAAGTCCTGACTACTACTTCAGTAAAAGCTGGTTTGTAATTCGACTTACGACTTAAAGCTAACGCTAAGCCTGATCTTTTAAATGGTTTGAGCAGTTAAATGGTAATTGATATATTCCACAGTCATTTATTTAAATTCTTGAAATGAAAATCATTTGGATATATTACCATGCATTTTGTCTAAGTCAAACCAAGGTGAAGTCAAATATGTGCAGTAAATCATTATAAGTCCCTGGAAAGAAGCGACACACACATAGATTTTTCATTTTAAAAATAAAACCTTCATCGGTGAGCTCTGTTATTTCTTGAGACAACTCGTATAACACATATATAATGGCCATGTAGGGAGCACGTAAGCTGTGCTCCTCTGAAGTAAACGCTTTTGACTGCTCCTACCCCATATCCCCCTCGCTCGCTCTCTGTGGCTGTTCAAGTTACATCAATCAAGTGCCGTCTTGCCTGCAAGTGCAGCGGGAAAGTATGCTACAGTTTTTGCACTTAAGTAGCTTCAGCTGCAGCTGCAGCGTGCGTTTGAGTTGACTCTGTGTGGAATTTATTGTTACTGCTGAACACCACACAAGTTGGCAATATATTTGTGGCACGGTAGCATATCTGCGATTTGTCATGGCAACCAGAGCAGCAGCACCAGCGGCATCGTGAAAACCATTTTGACTTCTGTCGTCTGCTCATTAAATTTTCAAATAAATATTATGCTCGAGCAAGAGCACCAAATTATTAATGCCTTCGTCAAACTTTGGCTGACCGCAAAAGCAACTCACTGTTAATATCCACTCAAGGTGTGCAGTCACTGAGGAATTCTAATTTGATTAGCATTGAGCAATTCCCTTCAAGCCGTCCTTGCTGCACTTGCTCCCATCGCTCCACTTGGCATCTCAGATTGATGTCTGGCAATCGCTTACAGGCGGGCTTCATTAAAAGTTTAGAGGCTGCGATTGGTTGCGGTCTTTGCTGAGATAGAGTTGCAGCTCGAGGTTAACTACCCGCAACATTTCATTAAAACTTAGGTCTCCAACTTGCCTGGAATGCGAGAAAAGGATGCTCTCGACAGATATGTGGCTAAGGAACGGATTATAGTGGAAAAAACCACCGAAAAATGGCGACAAACTAATCGTATTCAAATGAGTTCGTTAACTACTTGGTCTGGGTATTTATTATTTGAGATATTTGGCCTTAAACAGGATCAACATGATTGAATTGTTAGGCAAATTTGATTAGGGGCTGCATAATAATTTGAAGAAATTAATGGCTGCAATGCCTAAATAGAATTGAACATAATTTGTAAAGCTGTACTAAATACGAATGCCAATTTATGTCTGACATTTAATTGCACTGCAATAAATACTGATTTGATTCAATTTTATTTCCATATCGAGGAAAATGTTAGTGCCAAAAACTGATCAAAACCCCAACGGGCAGTATGAAATATTTGATATGAAATTCCAATTGAGGTCAATAAAAACGAAATGTGGAGTCAGCTCCATGATTATCTAATACTGAGGAAACCAAAGTTGTTTTTTCTTCAGTGTATGGACATGTAATTAAAATGGAATTAATTGGATAATAAATAAATGACATAATGCCCAAGAATTGTTGTCATGCATATTCCAATGCCCAATTAGCCCATTTCACATTGCACTCAAAACACTTGAGATAGGAGCATGTCGCAGATACATACATACATATATACATAGATTTCGCTTGCTGTCCCTGTACAATTAAATTAACAATCTTTTATGCATTTCTAAATGTTGGTCGGTGCAGATTTTCAAAATCAAAAATAATTACAGCAAATATTTCAGTTTGTTCTTGTTGCTGTTGTTGATGTTGATGCTTTTGCTGCTGCTGTTGTTGTCTCTGTTGCCATTTCGCATACTTTTGCGTAGCATTGTGAGCAAAATAGAGGGAAAAAGTGCAGCTATAAATAGAAGACATCAGTGGCGAGTGGCAACGGCGCTGGCACTGTAAGTGCCTCCTCATCGGCTGGGAACGAGACGAGTGGATTCTCAGCGCATAGCCAAATGCATTCGCTGCCTGTCAGCCGACGCCTCGCCGCGTTTGCAGAAGAGGCGGACGAGCAGGAGCGGTGTTGGATATGAGGATTGGGATGGAGATGGGGATGGGGGGGCTGCTGGCACTCAAGATGTCACAGGGCTGGCAGTAAAATCTTGAAAACTTTCGCTCCTCGAGTGCGCGCATAAGACCCAAAGTTTATTCAGCTCGATAAGTGAGCCCTTAAGCAATGAATCGACTGACGAAATAAAATATATATTCTTTTATAAATTGTAATAAGGTGTTTAATTAATATAATAACATCAATGTCAAGAGAAAATTTCCATTCCAGTAATAAATTTGACAAAACAGTAGTTTACTTAAGCATTTTAATTGGCAATTAGGTTGATTTAAGTCCAGATTTTAAAAGACAAACTTGGCTAAATTATTTGAGTGTTAGACCTTAAACTTTTTCAATATGAAAAAAAGTAAAAAGTAACTATTTGCAAAGTTTCTACAAAATAATAAATAAATATAAACTACCGTTTTTACAAAAATTATTATTGTTATTATTGGGGGGCCTCATGCTCTGCGACCTGTTAGGTCAACTGTGTCTCCTTCTGAGCCTATAGCTCTTCTATCAATCCTTACTCCTGCACGGTCGATTTTCTATGTCATTTGAGCTGAGATACTTTTTTCTGGCTATTCAGTTTGCCATCATGTGCGATGATGAGGATTCTTTCTCTTCAAAAAACTTAAAACTTCAATTTAGATTTACAAAACAGAAAGTCATGCCCCATAATATCATTGTTAAGTGAGGTTGCATTGCAGCCCTAGTGAATGGCATCACTTGTCTATTAGTTTGCGTATATGTTGTCTATATATTATGTACTAAATCTGTCGTTTTCCTTCAATATGTCAACGGTGTTGGCCGTTGACGTCGCAGCCATCGCCATCGCCATCGCCATCGTAGCAGGTCTCTTTTTTGGGCTTTGCTCTCGACTGGCTGGCTGACTGACTGGGCTGCGTTGTGTGTGTTGTCGTCGTTGCGAAAATTTAATTAATGTGAAAATTTGCACAGACTGCGTCTATTTATAAGTTGTTGTAAGTGCTCGCCATTGCGTGCCCCGAGCCGCCTCAACATGTACTATGTATGCCATGTGCAACGTAATTGAAATTTGTGCCGTATGCAGCCCAGGAACTATTCGAATACTTTGAATACTGGAACTTTGTTTGAATAAGCTAATTTCTCTCTGACGTGGCGTTTTATTACACGCTAAAGCAACATCGATACTCACACGTGGATGAAATGAAACCTTGATCTTTTTGTTCTTTTTTTTATATATGTACGTATATGGGGGTACTCACGGCGTTGTTCACGCTTTTAATATGCAAATGTGACATGCTGGTGATTTTCATGTTTGCATATCAAACAATTTGACGCGTTGCGAATGCTCCATTTTGGGCGGGGCAGGAGGCGTGTGGGAGGGGCGCGTCCAGGCGCCAGAGACTATCCCGACAACTTCCCGATGACGACCACTGCAAACAAAAGCACTCGAAAAGCTGAACAAGCTGACTGTAAACTGAACTCAATGTCAACAGGCTGAACCCTTGACACGCTTTTGTTATACCCTAGGACCTAGAGTCGTTATGGCCATGCCAAATACCATCGTTTTGATCACAACATCCCTTTAAGTATAAGAAAAGTCGTTATGTATTAGACAACATTCCATTATAATACTATAAATATATTTTTGGGCATTTATTTATATATGTATACATAATGTAAATTTCCATTCCAGTAATAAATATATTTCTTATATCCATAAATAATATAAATTTGAAGTCCCTTTTTCGATAAATTTGAATCATTAAAATTAATCAATGATCAATTAATGATTAAAATTGGATGTCTACTTTGCAATGCCAGATAAAATATGCATTTCTGATTGTATTCAAGAAAAGTTAACTATTTCCTTTTACTTTGATTTTAAATTTATATTTTAAATTGGCAACAGGGTATTTCACCGCCTTTTGGCTGTAGCTGTGCAACGGGTTTTTTGCTTTTGAGTTCCACTATCACACACAGGTGAACTCTCATGTAGTTTCCCTTTCGCAGCTGGAGGTGGACGTGCCTGCTTGAGAGTCTTGAGAGCATCAGTGAAAAGTGTAATTGAGTTTTGATTTAAAGTCCTTTGATATCAGACACAAGACCGGCAAACCACCTGGGTCGCCACATGGTTAGGCGACTACTTTAACTTGGCTGGTTTCGCATGCTTGAAGTGCTTTTGTTAACTTATCGGAAAAGTCAATCGATAGGCTGCCGTCCCTCTATGATTGTGTATACGTCCGCAATGCCTGACTTCTGGCCAAATAACAAATAAAAATAGTTGCAAGCACAATAGAAAGTTCTTCGCAAATTGATTTGTTGCAGATGCTTTTGGGCCTTGCGCTGCCATTGTCAGGCAATGCCAGTCATGTGGTCTCTATACTCGAATTTGGTCTGATACTTTAATTACTTAGACTAATTGAAAAGTTTTGCTCCCCTCTTTTTTTTTGTGGCTACCAACTGCAAACTACAGATTGCATTTTAATTAAGCCCAATAGCTAAAATGGGAGTTCAATTCCAATTGATTTTTATTCATTTCCTATAGGACTGTGCAAAAATGTTTTACGTTCCAGCAAAATAAGAAAAATTCTTGTTTTCCGCTTCTATGAACTACAAAATGTAAATAAAATTTGAATTGAAGTTTCCATTTGAAACAGTCGAGAGTAGTGAAATGCGGTTTCTGCAATAGGAGGCAAGGAACATTTTTGATTAGGTTCATCAAATATTTATTTAGTGCTTTCTGACTGGGAGAAGGTCAGGTGTTTATCCATCTCTTAGATCATTTTAGGCTTTCGACCACAAATCGGAAACTTAAGACAGAATAGTCGAGATTTTTGGTTGACCCTGAGTGGGAAAGTACTTTTCGCTTGTCTTTTCACATGTTCCTTGTCAGAACTCAGAGGAAACCTCACACCTAGCCTAATCGTGTGTGTGAAACACACAAATCTTACCAAATATTCTGACACACTAGATTCATAGCATTAGAAATGTAAACTCTTGAAAGCAACGTGTTAAACAAGGTAAATCAAAAATAATTCCTATATATATGCATATATCTAAATGTAATAACAAAATTAATAATGAATAGCCGTTACATAAAAAGAACATAATACAAACTTCAATTAAAGAAAAAACGAAAAGAAAGGTATTAAAACGAAGTAACTTTTTATGTTCGTATTTTTTAATTCATTCTAATTAAAATTTTTATAATATGATTAAACCGATTCAAATCTTTTGCGTAACTTGACAAAGGCTGCTAATCATACGGATTTGTTATTCGATTCCTTTTAAATTAGGATTCTTTGCTCATGGGACTAAGAATTTATATACTTTCTAGTCTTCCTTATGTATATGCAAGGAGTTTGCTTATCGATTCGTAACTTTATTTGTAAATGTTTGTTCTCATCTGGAAAGTTCGATTAGTAACGCAATTTGCCTCGTTTATTAAGTCTGATGTAGCTTTCAACGCTGTTTGCTGGCCCCTCTTCTTTTCATTGGCACAATACTCATAAAATCTTGTTCACTGGCAATTATGCTTAAGTGTTCAGTTAGGGATTTTGTTAAACTAATATCCACTGTTCTCTTACATAATGAGCTCTTAATCCTCATCACAATTACAAGCGCTGGCCACGCGACAGCGGCAGCAACATGCACCTTCGTGGCCCAAACTCATTACAACCTCATTAAAGCGTAGCCTTATGGAAAGCAAAAAATAAAAAAATGTTACAACGGTGCTTAAATTTGTGGACCCGCCGCTCCTTTAAGCAGTGAAGCTGTGCAGACCCCTTTATAATTGCCGCATATCGTCGCCAAAAGCAACTCTAACGGAAAATATTTTGTAATTTAAAACGCGAGCGCGCCAAACCCAAAAAACCAACCGCACACCTTTGCGGCATTGGAGTTACCTCAAATGTCAGCGGCGTCGGGGGGGGGGCAGCCAGTTGCAATGTAGCGCTAATAGATCCCAAAGCTAAAGCCCACTGGGTCCCAGTCTTCCCACTGTGCCCCCCTGTCTGTGTGTGTGTGGGTGGATGTGGGCGCAACTGGTACTGGGAAATGAATATTGTTTCTCTGTTGGGGCCAGAGCAGCCGCACGAAGGCAGCCAAAAATGTGTTTTCAAAACGAGCTAAAACCCAAAAGCAGTGCACAGTTATTTTAATTAGAAACGAAACAATTTGCATATTAAGTGCGAAAGAGAGGTAGAGAGTGACAGAGAGAGAGAGAGTGGGAGAGAGGGAGAAAAAGAGCAAACGTCATGTAAAATTTAAAATTTTTGTAATTTAGTCGCGGGCGTTTCTGGACTCTGGGGATCAAACAAACAATAAGTTAACTTAAGTGCACTTTAAATAAGTGATGAGGCTGTTTTGAGCAACAAATTAGAGAAATGGCTTAGAAAGAAAATGCGAACATTTTAAAACAAGCCAACTTAAATAGCAATTCATGTTTTGCCAATGAAGACAAGGTTTTCAAAAAATTAAATGTTATCAAAAACAAAAATAAAATTGTTGTGAATGAAATCAATTTGAATGGGAGATAGTTTGCTAAATGAACAAAGTTTGTATGGGAAAAGTTTTTATTAATTATTAATGCAATCCTTGAGTTTCAACATTTTCCTTGCAGATTTCCCAACCCCCTGTGATTTAAGTGACCTTTATATTTTCATCTTGATTGCTATGACCCACTTAGGTGAGTTTTCTAGATGAAAATTGACATATTACTGTGATTATCACAAAAGCTTTTACTCGACCTACTCTCCATAACCACAACAGGAAATTGTTGTTTAGATGTACATATTGCTTGTGCTGCGATTGGCAGAGTGAAAGATAAGGAAATAGAGTGAGGGAGACAGAGAGAGAGAGAGATAGAGAGGGGGAAATGGTCGCAACTTGACAGCCAGAAGAGAGAACTCAGGCAATCAGTCAATCAGTAAACAACTAACCGAGTCATAAAGTCAGTCAATCAAATGCAGAAAGTCAGAAATCTCAAGCAATACCAATTGATGAGAGCAGGGAGATTGGAGAGGTGTCCTTAAACGTCTTAGGAGTATTCTCTTGATTTGTTTGTTTGCTTGTTTCATATAAAAAGGTCTTCAAAGTGTCTTCCCTCCTTTGCCAGCAGAAACCCAAATTCAATTTCTTTTTTGTTATGCACCAGAGGACATGCAAACAAAACTGATTTGAAATGCAGCAAGTGGTGGCCATCGCCAGGGGCATAACATTTGGCCGTTCTATCCACCCCCATCCCGCCAAAAGACGTGATGGCATGTAAGCTGATTCTTTGCAAGAAGAAGGCACGAAACGAGAAAAAAGGGAGATAGAGAGATAAAGAGTGAGAGAGAGAGACAGATGTTTGGCAAATGGACATTGAGACTTTGTTGGTGTTAACAATTTTGAAGTGACAGAAAGTGTCAGCTGCTGTCAGCACTAAGGAAATTTGAATAAGCGAATAGTAAAGTCAAGACGCGATAGAGGACGATATTCTACTATTATATGATAATATGTAACGAGGGTTGTTCATTGTATAATCCACTATTTCCACACAATACAATTTTGCTTATATACCCCAAATGAAATGAGCGACTTGCCTTAAGTTATGCAACAATGGATTTAGCTAGTAAGTTTGTTTGGAACATGTTTTATCGCAATTAAAATAAATTAGTTGATTAATTAAGTAATATCAGATTTGGTATATTTATTTATTATGAACCCATTACAAATTTGAGTCCATTTCCAACTTGTTTTGATTTGCCTTCATTCAATTTTCCTTCATTCAACTTGAACTGAATTATTATGAAATTTTCAGCTAATAAATTAAATTTAACTTTAAAATCTCAGTAGGATTTGTTTAAGAGAAGCTCAGCTTCTCCAAATGTTGGTAATTGAATATTTTAATGGGCACCGCAAATCTGCTAGAATAAGCCAACTTAAGCTTCATTTTTTAAGATACTGATTATGTCCAAGTACTTTCACCTTGCTTAGCTTGTCATTTGCTCGGCTGAAAACCCATAAAAACAATGCTACTGCAAATCTGCTCCGTAGCCTATTTCGTATTCATGGCAGCACACACGCCAAAGCATCTTCGTGACTTGAGAGCCTTCATAAACTTTGACGATTTTTAATTGCCCTCTTTGAGATGGCCTAGGCCAAGCATGTCATGGATCAACTAAGTTAAAAATATGTAAATCACCACGTCGCTGGCCTTCTCGCATGCAGAAAAACACACAAAAATCGACAACAAAAAAAAGAAGAAAAACGAAGAAAAATAAATAAAAATAAAAGAAAGAAAAGTGAAAAAACCAACCCATGAAATTTGCACATCATCATTATCAACACAACAGTGAAAATTATCTGCAGTAGTGAAGTTGGGGCTCGGAAGCCTGTCCGATGGTACTAACAATGTCGTAGCCACAGACCCGTGTACCTCCCACCACCCCAAACTCCTCCCCTAAAAGCAATTGGGTGGCTGCGCTGACGACGACGCGTCAAATGCCTCACGGCGACTTCAACTTTGTTGCTGTTGCTGCCCGGCTGTAACACGGCAAATAAAAATTGAAAGCAAATGAGACAGCAGAGACCCAGAACAAGGAGGCGGATGTGAATGCAGACACGGGGACATGCGGATGTCGCTCTCTGCTGTCCCGGTACAGAAACCGAGCCATATACCACTCCACTCCACTCCACTCCAATCCAAGCCCCAACGTTCCAGACTCTGACAGGCAGCTGAAAACGCCGAGTGTCGAGTGTCGGCCTCGGTTTCGGTCTCGGCTTGGCTTTTCGAGTGGTTGATAATGCGTGACAGGACCAGGCCAGACCGCCGGCAACACAACCCACAGAAAAATACCCCACTCACCCGTTCTGCACGATTCCTGAATTCAAATTTGATGGCGTCTGTGTGGGGAACAAGAGCGCACAATGTCCTGCCGCCAACTCCCGTTTTTCCCATTTTTCCTGGCCGGATGTGAGACGACAGCGGCGTTTGTCTATTTCGTCTGTCCCATCTCATTCTGTCTGTGTCTCTACGTCATCCCACATCCCACATCCCTCTTCCTCTTCATCGTTGCTTTTCCCATGCTCCCTGCGAAAGTTTAAGCGAATTAAATTATTTGCTTTTTAGATTTCAATATTTCCGCAGTGGAGATTTTTAGTCGATATCAGTGGGCCGTAAAGTGGTTTGTGGCTGCGTGTGTTTGTGTGTGTGCGTGTGTGTGTGTGCTTGGCTTGGAGGGTATCTAAATTGAGTTTGATGATGCGCTGTAATCATAAAGTGCTTTGGGGCTGAAAATATTTTAGCCTGCGTTAGCTCAGGTAACTTAAAAGAGATCGACTTGCATACTTACTCGCATCCTTATGCCTGAAAATCGTTTCTTGGCTCCACTTTGGAGAAAGTGTTGTAAAAATATGGTTTTACATGTATACAAAACATACATTTACCGGACTCCGATGATGCTGACAGTAAGGTTATGATTTTTGAATACTTCAAATTCCCCACACTTCAACTTTACTGTTACTACCTTTAAAATGTTATTGATGGTTATAAAAACTGTAGGTATACGAAAAATGTACTCTTCAGTTTATTTATACATACGATACTCACCTGACTAAGGAGTACTTCATATTAAAGTTGAATTGAAGAGATTTGTATATTCTTATTTGTTTTATTTTTAGCGTCGTTTGCGCTTGAGGTAAGTTTGAAATCATTAAAATATATAATTTATGCTAACACAAAAACAAGCAAAAAATAGGAAAAAATGCTACCAGACTGCCAAACTGCTTTCAAGGTTTTCTTTTCTATTTAAATTCCAACTCTAATTCAATTTTCCCGCTGACTTTGCCTTTTTTTCGCGTTTAGGCGGCAAAATTACTTAGGGGGGGAATATATATTTATATATACATGCTATATAAATAAGTGAATTTAGTGTGGGAAATGCAAGCATGATTATTATAGCACAGCAAAATTTTTTTATTTGATTTTTCACTGTCTCGCAGGCACAAATATTGAGCCGGGCAGCTGGAAACAGAAGGAGAGAGATATATATATAGAGAGAGAGAGACGGGTGGGAAAGTAATGCGTTTGAGTTTGAGTTTACTTTGCTTGGCCAAAGTTTGCCCGGCTTGAGACCAACTTGGCTCATACCCGCTGCCCGCTGCCGTGTTGCCCGCACATGCGGTTGGACTGTGCATGAGGTGGTTGTGGAGGGTTCCAAAACTATTGAAGCGCACACAGCGCGAAGCGCATTCATCTACTCTGTGTGGGCGGCAGTGGCGGCACCGACAACGTACTACACCTCCCTGCCCCGTCCCCACCTGCTGGAGTGAGCAAGTCCATTGCACGCCTGAATAGTCGCGCAAAACATGCCATCATCATCATCAAAGGGAAATTAACCTAAACGGCCATGAAGCTGCTTGCTGCGCGTTACTGCCACTGAGGTTCTTGTTACTGTTATTGCTGTTGTTGTTGTCTTTGTCGTTGTTGTTGTAGTTGTTGTTGTGTTAGCTCTGCGGCTGCTTTGCACAGTTTACAACAAGCCAGAGCAGAGAGGGATTGTAACTGGTGCTCTGACTGCGAATGGCCATCATCAACTCCTCCTGACTCTTCGCCCACATTTTTGCTGATTATGAGGTTGAGCAAACTGCAAAATGTGTTAACCTCCGGTTTGGTCGCTCCATTTTGATTGCCGTTGCTTCTCCCCTCACCTCCTCGCCCGTTGCATGCACGGGGAGTTGAGCCAGTGCGTCGTCCAAAGCCGCTGCTCGGCATCTGGGCTTTTAAGTGAGCCATTCTGTGTGGCATGCAAAAAACATTCAACTCGTCTTCCTTTATTTGGTGCTAATTGTGGCTGCTTTTGCTGGTTAACTGCGCTAATTGAACTCCTTGTTGAGTCGGTCGGTTTGTGGGTTTATCGATAAGCCCACTCAGCTATGAGATTTTAAGGGCAACATTATTCATTTGGCTCAGTTGAATTGCCCCGAGAAATGTGTACCTCGCATCGGACTGAAACTTTGTGGGATGTGCGCCTTGTGCACAGGATATTGTCAAACTTAGTATTTCCATTTACTTCCACGTACTTTTGCTTTCTTAGTTGAAAGTAATTTTTCTAACAGATAAAAATATTTAATTTAAGAAACAGTGAAAACTAAACTTTTGTTAAGCCCATACGATATTGTCAAACTTAGTGTTTGCACTAACTTACTTTTGCTTTCTTAGTTGAAAGTAATTATTTTTTTTACACAAACTTGTACATATGATAATCTAAAAAACAATGACAACTGAAGGGTTAAGTTTTTTCATACCGAACTTGCAATTTAAGCAAGGTTATTATTAAGCTCAAAGTGATTTTACTTATTACCTTCTAGAGGTTATGTAATATAAGTCTTAAGTTCCACATAGTTACCTTAGAAATTAAAAAAGGCTCATAACTAGGTGAACTTTGGTCCGTAAGTGCATATAATCTTCGGCGTGCCTCAGATAGCTGTTCATTCCTGTTTTTCTTCTTCTCTTTTTCAAACCTCATTCCACACATTTTCTGCTCATCACCGATTCAAATGCGGATGAGATTTAACTGCTTTATCTTTTTAAAGACTTGCGACAGTTTGGCAACGTAATTTATGGGATTTTGTTAGATTTCGCTTGGCTATTACATAATTTTCTTAACACAACTTCACACCGCAATCCCATCAGGCAATAGCAAAGATCTGTTCACCCCTTAGCAGTTTAGACAAAACTTTTTATAATTACCCCTGCCGTGCCGCATGTCCTCTGTGCCACGGCGTGCCACAGTGACGAAAACTCGGAAATCTGTGGCGGCTTTGGCCAAAGCGCTCTGGCAGCTGTTGTGGTATACACTTTTAGCGTGTGACAAATGAAAATACATAACACTGTACCCTTGTTGTTGTTGTTGTTGCTGTTGATGTTGCTTTTGTTTTTTTTGTTGCTGCTGTTGTTGTTGTTGTTGTACTAAATGAAGCAAGTGCACAAAAAGGCTAAGCAAGCATATTCTTATTAGAGGGCTCTCTGCCAGGTAATCCACATTTATAAAAATAGTCATTAAAAGGGATGCTTACATGACACCACACAACACATAACACATAACACAACACAACACACAACAACAGCACTCCCCAGTGACCCTCCCAGCTTTATAAATACATTTTAATTTAGCTTTGTGCATTGAAACATATTTAAATTAAAGAGCAACGGCTTGTGAAATGCGCTCGCTCGCTCAGCATATGTGAAGTTGGTCGTGTCCTTTGCCATTTTTAATACAGTTTATCAATGTCCAATGGGTAATACATACCGCCTTTGCCCCACACTGAATCGAACTTATTTGCGCTTCGAAGCGTGCTCAATTGTGAGAAACCGCTCGCTGCTTTTGCTCCCTGCCAGCGTGTGTGTGTCTGTGTGTGTGTGTGCTTGTGTGTGTCCGGTTCAGTGCTGCCCACAAAACCGCTATTTACATATACTCTCATCATATGGATTTGTAAAGTATTTGTAGATAATATTTTCATTAAAATTACTATTCGGTTCACTGATGCTCGTGTATGGGAATTATTTTGTTCTGTGTTGTATGATTAAATCTTCAAATTCAAATCGTCTACAATTAATGTCTATATATTATTTATATCATCTATTTAACTTTTCTAAAACGGATTATTCAATAGAAATAAGCTGGGGAAAAGCATATCAATAAATAAAACTGAAAACCCCATTCAATGTCACATTTTCCATATGCTTAAAATGCATTTCAGTCGGTCCAACATAATATTACACTGACTAAAAAATCCCTGCTGAAATAAAAATAATACAATGTATAAGGCATTATATCGCTACAATAGTTGATTGCATAATTGTTTTGTCAACTTGTTTAAGTATATATACAACTTTTTGCCGGTTCAACTGATCTGCTATAATTCAAAGTAAAGATTAATGTTTGATTAACAGAGTCACGAACTATAAACAATATAGGTTAAAAGTAGATCCACAAACATCAGAAGAGACTGCTTAAAACTCAGCTCGCGTGTTAGTAATAATAACAGCAACATTTTCGATTTAATCTTGCAAATAATTTTTGAGAAATTATACAAATACATAAATAAACATAAGAAAAAGCCAGATGTGGCAGGAAAAGCGATAAAGTGGCAACACTGGGCTGTACTTCTTCTGCTGTCCTGCTATCCTGCTGTCGTGCCTGTCATCCGTTCGATAAAATTAAAACGTCTGCTCATGTGCAAACCTCAGACCAGACGAGAGCAGCCCGCCCAGACCAAGTTTGCTTTGTTTATTAACTTGGCAATGTCCTCATGTCCAGACGCTCTGGCCAGTTTTTCCAACTCGGTCGGTTCCTCTTTTATCTCTACAAAATGGTACATTCAACTTTATGCAAGTTTGATGCACGTAAACATTAAATACCGTTGATAGTTATTTTAATTGATATTGGAATAGTTGAAGTTGGCAAATTGCCAGATTTGCAGAATATGTTTTTTCATTGACTTTGCGGATAGAAACAATTGGGTTTAGGCGCACAAATATTTCAGAGTGTTGTTTGATTATAATAAAAACACACACAGTACGCGAAAGGGAAATTGGAATTTTGAATATTGAGTATTAATAGGACATCATCTCGAAATGATTTTAATTGCTCATTTTATAAAACTACGATGTTATGAGAGTTTTTCCCTTGTTTGAAGCTAATAGATTGAAACTTGATACATATTCTTGTGTTAAGATTCAAGTGCACCGCCATTTTTCTAGTTTTATAAGTAGAGTTTCACAAAAATGTATTTTCAACATATTTGTACACTACTTTTAGATCATTACGTAGTCGGTTCTATCCACTGCAGAGTTCTTACTACTATTTCTCTTTTTGATTCGACCGCCCAGCGATGCACAGCTGCTGATTTTACAAGTTTTGTATGACGGTGAATAGCAAGAGACACACAGAGATAGAGAGAGAAAGAGAGAGAGAGATTGAGAGAGACAGAGCACAGGGGGATCAATGGCCATTTTGCCAACTCTTCACTTTACTTATTTATCGATAATTGGAAATTGCAGACCTGTTGTGAGCCACCTTTCCCGCACCCATTTGCATACACTCAGTGACAATTTGCCATTCCTAGCCGCATTATCGGGAAACCAGCAGCCACAGTGGCAAGGACGAGTGAGCTGAGGCATTGATACATTGATTCATTAGCTTGACAACGCCACTGAATGCCATTATTAAGGTCTTGCATTGGGAAAGGGTTGATTTCCCTTAAAAATTAGCCCTTCTCTAGCACAATATAGGCGCCAGTTTCTCATACACGAGTAAAGACCAACTGGCAATGCCTGCATTTTTGCGATAAATGTCAATCCCTGCCTCCCATTAGGCTCCCCTCCTTCTCTGCCCAGCTGCCAGCGGGTTGCAGTGGCTAATGAGATGCTAATTAGAACTGCGTGTGTAAAATGTGACTTTAAATTACAATCAGCTACAGCAAATTGGTGCAAGAGAATGCTAATTGGTTCACTTTTGCAATTTCACTCTTAGCTAAATATAAACATCAAACTGGAACGGGTTTAAGGGGAAGCTGTGTTTTATCGATTCTGGATTACCTCTTATAGATAAATATGCACAAATATTTATATAATATATGTATGTGTAAGAGTTGCACAGAATTCCTTTCTTGCTACGAACATCTGCTTCAATACTTTCTGGCCACTGAAACCCTTAAATTTATATGTGTGAAATGCAAAATTTGAGATAGCCTTTTCATTGGGATATAATAGAAATAGATACATACAGTGCCCTTTTGGCTATAACACTTTTTTACCTATGCCAAACCACAATTTTCTAGTTGTTATTTATGTATGTATATTTGTTGGAGAGTTGGGTCCATGACCATAGGAAGATAAGTAGTTTCTGATAGAGGTTATGCACATACATATATATACATATGTTTATTGAACTTAACGAAGGTTGATAGAGAGCTGAGAGACGCGCTGTTGTTTTTGTGTCTCTTTCTACATTATATACATACATACGTGTGTACATACTATACAATTCGCGATACAAGCAACCATATTTTTTATATATATTTCAGCTTTATCTTTGTAATAACTAAGTTTGTTCAGCGAAAAATAGTTCAATATCATACAACACAATTTAAAAACATTATTCGGTTGACTCGTCAAACAGTTTATGAGAGCTGATTCTATTTATTGGTTATGATATTGACGTTAAGCAATAATAGTAAAATTTCTACAAACTGTAAATGACAAGGCTTATTATACACAGATAACAACAGCTATTGACAGCATTATTATAAAGAGCCTTTAACATTTGCATATGCATATGCCGTTGAGCTACTTGTTTATCTCAAGCTCTGACAATTCTGAATATCTGCTCGAGTGATTTCAAGTAGTTCGCTTGGCACAGCTGCTTAACTACAATCTACAACCTTGTCCCAAACAGTCTCAAGGCAACTTCCACTTGCAGTTCAAGCTCATTTGGATTTGTGCTTCAGCTGCATACCTCGACTGAGAACAGCTCAAAGGCTTTTCATCAAGCGCCTTAATGCCATTCAGGGCAGCTTTTGACGACAAATTTCGGTTGAGCGCATTTGTTTTTTGCTTCATGCGGCATATAACATTTTCAACACCATTGGCTAAAGAGATGGAACTCTAGGCATTATCCTTTCGGAACATGTAATTAAAATATGCGCAATTAAAATGAAGCAAAGGATGCCCACAATGCGTCTAATTCGAGTATGAAAAATGCAGAGACGACACTTCATAAATGTAATTTACATATCACAATTTTCCGGCAGATGGGAGCCAGGCATATAAATTGAAATTTCATTAAGAAAGTTCTCGCTTTCGCTTATCGCGCAGCATGCGAAAGAGGCGAGACGCTCTCAGTGCGCTCTCTCTCTCTCATTCCACTCATCTCCGTCCCTATCTCTCTCTCTCTCTCTCTCTCTCTCTCTCTCTGTCTCTCTCACGTCACTTCAAAATTGAAATGTATAATGGCTTTTGCATGTATGTACATACATATTTCCATGTATATACATATATAGATGTATGTGTTTGTGTGTGTAGGCGCACTTGAGCGACTTAATTGTGTCGTGTTAACGTCAAACACATGCAACAAACATGTGCAAACAAATGTTGTCAGTGTGAGCGTGTGTGTGTGTGTGTGGGTGGAACTCTTCGGCACGTTTATGTCAGCGCCGTGTTGACAGATTCAACCACCCAGCAAAAAACCCGTTACAAGCCTACCTTTTGCTCGCACACATACACACAAAGCCACTCTTTTATTTTATAGAAACACATACATGTACAAACATTCACTCAAGCGGCAAAACATATCCGTACACATCCGTTATGCCGCCAACGACCCCCAAAGAACACACCATCCTTTCTTTCGCCGTCGCCTCAACCCGACCCCCTTTACCCCGCCCGCATCGCACAGTGACTGCCAGGCAGCCATTGCCACCTGTCATAAATTTCCATATGCGCGAGAGGTTGAGCAATTTTTTTGTACTTAACTGCAGCGTACAGGAAATGAAATACTCTTTCATCATATCATATAGAGCCTGTGCTATGCCAAAACTGAAAAGGATTGAGAATTATAGCTTTCGAATCAAATATATAAATATATATATCTCAGACTACTGACGGAACACTGTAGGCTGAAAAGTCACCTAATCAAGCGGGGCATCTCCAGCAGCAGAAATCGGACATCTGAAGTACAGAATTAGAAGTCGGCTTTATGATATATATGTACATGTATATCTATATTTATGATATACATATATTATATATATGTGCACGATTACTCCATTTAGACATAATTATTACTAAGTGAATATAAATTATTTAAACAATTACCACAGAGCTGAAGGCTCCAGCAGCCTTGCCTTTACCAACTATCTTTTGTAAACAAACAAATGAATCTCTAACTAATTTGTGGCACATAACACCAATATGTTGCAACTAATGCAACTTTTTAATTAGAGCTCAATAAAGAACTATTTTAATTAATATTAATAAATAATAAGATTAACTTAATATTAATTAAAAACAATTTTACTGTTTCAAAAATTTGTTCATTTTTTTTATAGAGAACAAATTGGAAAATGAAAAAATATGAAAACAATTTATAAATTTATTTAATTCGTTTTTTTTTTTATTATTGTTTTCGGCAAATGCTTTTGCACGATTACTGTTCGAAGTAAAACTAATTAATTTCGCTGTCGAGTCAGTGGGCTCACAGGCACAAATTGACTTTGGAATTTATGCCGTTTCATCTGGTTTCATATTTCAATGGGGCCCCACCTTTGGGTAGGGCATGATGCGAACTTTTTGACTGAGTACTACGGCATAAACGCAGCTGTTCCGTTATGATTGAGGCTGCTGGGGGAGCTGGCGGCTTATGCATAATAGACATACTATATGTGTGCGGCTGGCAAAACCATTTCCATAACTGACTCAACGATTCTGCGTCCGCTTTTCGATTATGACAATGCTAAAAATACCGCGAGTTAAATTCAAATGCATTTTTTTCAATCACCGGATTCCCATTTGACTGACCATCCATTTTCCTCTTTCATACGTCGTTTTTTCTTTCCATTCCATCCATTGTTTGTGAAAATTCAATTTTCATTTTCACAATGGGTCGCTTTCGTACCTGTGCACATATGCGAGAGAGCTGGCCAAAACTGGCGCCCTGCTGATAAGTTTTAAGCCTTGAGTGCTAATCAAATGCTGGCTGGCCAATCAATTTGGTGTCGACGTCTGCTAATTAATGTGTTTGCAATGGTGCAAGGCTGCCCGCCTGTTGCTGTTGATCCCAGTCCCATCCCCATCCCCTACATAATGAAAAGTGAAAGGCAATTGGTACAACAACAACAACGACAAACAGCTGGCCAATCGAAGTGCCTTGAAGCCCCTGCGACTGAACTGTGGCCAGTTGACAGTTTCATTAGTTGGTTAACATGCAGGAGGTGGCAGCTGCTTTTGCCTGTTTGTTTGCATTGTATAGCCATGTTGTGCAGGATATTGGCTGGCTTGTCCAGCTTGCCCGCTTGCTTGCTGGCTTCGTGTGGGTGGCAGCCTTCCTGTGCCTTGTCTTCTTGTGGCGTACACCGGAAATCGCCTGATAAGTTTACGTTGACATGATGCCGTACTCTCTATCTATCTCTCTCTCTCTGTCTCTCTCTCTCTCTTTCTATCTCTTTCTCTCTCTCTCTCTCTCTCTCTGTTTCTCTCAACCCTTATCCATATCTCTCACTCGTTCACCCTCTACTTTCTGTTACGGAGCGTGTTTGTGTTCGCTGCCGAAAGCTTTCCTAACTTGATTTAAATCTTAACTTTTGACCATTTTCCATTTGACATCCTCTTTGGTTACTAACTTCATTGTGGCTTTACTTTTTAGGTTCGCTGAAGTTTTCAATTGATGCTCAAAGTGAACATATGTAAATGACAATCTTCATAAATGAAATAAATTCAACTTGATTTTATTCTTTGAATACAATTTTCGCAGTTCGCTGTTAAACTCTAGGTTGAAAAAAGTTAATAAATTAATAAATAAATTATTACATGTTACCAATCTACTATAAGATTGAATAATAATAATAATATGACATAATTATTTAATTATTGGAGGAGGTGGTAGCATTGGCAATAACCATTTGTGTTTGTCGCCTTTTTGGTTTTCTTTCTTTAAGTCGTAGGCAGGAAATAGTAATGGGAACGGAAATGTGTGGTCAAGAATAAATGAATGAAATTTCTATATATCGGAATATCTTTTTTCACCTGTTACATGTATTTACATTAATAATACATATTTTACATTTTTATTTTAAATGGTCCTAGTGCCAAACCGAATAGCTTATAGATATTGACTGTTTTCAATGTGAGAATCTGTATAAATATTTGCAATGAAATAATGTTATCAAGCCGATGCTTGCTCAGCATATCTGTATATGAAATTCCATTCGCAAACAGCACAGTGCTGAGAAAATGACTCAATGCTGTTAGTCTATTACATACATCGCTGAGCAGCAGTGTCCAATCATGGCCCTTTTCAAATTGGAAAAACCATTTAAATCCGGCACCAGCTCAAATCGCTTTACAGAATCGAGCACGTATACACCTTTTAAGCAAGTCTCACACCTGACCTGCCAGCACCCTCCAGCACCCCTTTCAAAAACGAGAAAATGAATACGCACACACAACAACATTTGCTTGTCGTTTTGTGCCGTTGACCCATAAAAACAATAAAGGCAGCAGCATCATATGTCCAGCAAACTGCGCAGGACAGTGCGGTGAGCAATTCCAATGCAAAATTGAACAAACTGTCAGTTGCAAGGGCAGATCCGAAGACCTATATACACTATACACTACACAGCAAAACACAACCCAAACATAACACTACACGTCACCAGCAAGCACTTCTTTTGTTCCCGTTCTCCATTCTCCATGTGCCGTGTGTCGCCATCCTCACATTGCCTCCTGCACCCTGCACCCTGCAGGACCTGCCAAAGGACATACGTAGCTGATAAATAATCGGATTACACTCTGAGAATTTGATAACGTTTGAATTATGCACAACAAATAAAAAACATAAAAGTTTCGGCAATGTAATTTTGATCGAAACAAGCTGAAAATTATTTAATTAATTCGTTTGATTCTTGTAATTGATCAATCAAAGCATTTTCAAATATAATCGGAAGGAAGATATACAGATATACACACCTAAGCAAGATCCGATTCTTAAAGTTATTTAAACAGTGAGATATAAATAAATCAGACAACATTCCGTTTCTATATAATACCATCACAAATAGGCGAGGGTTTATGAAATCAAATTGGCTAGTTTTTGGATAAGGCTGAGAACAAAACGCTAGGAATAAGAATGGCATAAGATATAATGCTTATATATTTGTAGGAAATAATCGATGTTTCCTTCAGACTTGCACATATTTTCAGTTCGAGTTAGTCGTACAATATCGGAAGTGCGCTCAGTGTATGCATAGGCTGTCCAACTGCGGTTTAGCTCCTCGTTGTTTTTGTAACTTTGTTAGCCAACACGCCGACACACACATACACATGCAGATACACACATGGACATATGTAAGCATGGGGACACATGGTGCTGCTGCTGCATGATAATGGGCTATTGGACGTGGTGCCGATGCTGGACATCATGGGGCTCTTGCCATATGGCTGCATTGGCGTTTGTTTATTTGCCTATGCCTATAAAAGTGAACGGAAGTTAATACGTTTACCTGGGATTTTGCCATACAGCTCACGCAGGTGGCATTGTTTAATGTTTGATGTGTGTGTGTGTGTGTTGTTGTTGTTGCCACACAAACAGAGAAAATGGAATTGCGCTAATGCGCTTATGGCATATAGCGTATATCATATAGCATATAGCACGATATTGCAATACTAAACGATCAAAATAAAAGTGCATGAGAAAATTCCCGTGTAACTGTAATAAAAATAGCCAACAAATTGACTTTAAGTGCACAGGACCTTCGCATATACTCTTCGCATACTGCTCTGCGGCCGGGGATTTATAAATTTGTTATAACACATTGTTTTATGTTGGCTTAAATGTAATTGTTAGATGAAAGTGGGCGGAATAAGAGTGCCAGCGCTCAATGGAGTGGCATAAACACATGCCACGATGCGAGTACACAAATTGACTGCGTGTCAGTTTTGATAATCATTTCCTTGAACTGAACAGATAGAGTGGCCGCAGTGGGAAAGAGGGGAGGAGGAAAAGCTGACCTGTTTCAACGCATAATATATGTAAGGTATCGATAGAAAATTGTCTAATGTATTTCAAATATACTCAAGCAGAACTTCAATACATTGAGAATATAGTTTTTGATACTATACAGAAGAAAAAGACTCTACACTCTAGCAGTAGAAAGTTTATGAGTAAAAGAAGTTGCCACATCTATGTGGCAAATAGAAGGAGTAATCCACATTCGTCCGTCTGAGCAAGCCGATCTCAGAGAGTGTAAGAGCTATGGAATATAACGGAATTACCCTAAGCATTCTAATTTATTTAATTTGATTGATAACTTCCTCCGTTCCCAATATATAGATAAGAATCTATGACAAGTAGCCAGAATTTGTATGGTTTAACAGGTATACAGCTGTAAAAATGTCATTTAGATCGATTGAGCAGAGTAACATAATATTGGGGCTCCCAGTCGAGCTCTCTTGCCTTGCGTCTCTTTCTTGCTTAACTTTAAGTAACATTGCCCTAAGCCAAAGTCCGTCTTAGTTGACCATCTATCTGTCTATTAACGCATTCTTATTTCATCATTGTCTGATTCTGATCTTTACTTAAGCCAAGGTGAGTCCCTTGTTCGTTGTCCTTAGCGTTGCACGTACGGGCAGGATTGCATTATTGTGTATTAGAAGCAGCAGGTTGCAGGTTGCTGGTTGGTGCCACGCCATCTACTTGTTACACAAGACTGGCTAATACATTAAAAGCCAAAGTCAGTGGGGAACGTCGACGTCACAGTTTCAACGGTGAATTCAGTCAGTCGCCTTCATTTTTATTTTTATAATATTTTCACTTTGATTTAATATCTTAATACCTTTAAGTGAGCATCCGCTTTGTCGGTTGCCTTCAGCATTCGCTTCCGTTTGTCATTTCGCGAGTGTGTGCATACTTGTGTGTGTGTGTGAGTGTGTGTGCGTCTTCTGAGTCTTCCGTTGCAAGTGCCGAGTACTGTCAGCACTGGCATTATCCCCGCAGTGAGTGTAACTGTAAATCACACAGACTCACATATATTACACGTGTGTGTGTATATATATGTGTGTGTGTGTATTTATATATATATATACATATATAACTACTGGAATAGTTGACACAGACAGCGACTAAAAGTGGCGTAGGAAATGATGCTGTGATGGCTGCCAAGTCCCGTATTCTTTTGTATTACGAATGTAACTGTAACACGCAAGCAAACAAGGAACACGCAGTCATCACAGTCGCCACAACGAGGATGTACAGAGCACTACTGAGAGAGGGAGAGAGGGGTACAGTTTGTGCAGGACATTTTTCTAAACTGAACTCGACTCACGGAACTTTCAGTGTCTGTTGGTGGCCGGACGGGCGCATCGTTCGCATCGTCGCCAAACTGACGGATATTCCGGTGCTTCTGTCAAACGCTTGTCATTTTCTGTGCCATTCACACACTGACACACTCATCCACACCCACACACGTACACCATCACACACATACCCACATCAGCAGTCCTTTTTAGCATCTTATCGGCTTAAAATGCGAAAATTGCAAATAAATACGAAAAGTTTCTATCGCTTTTGCCCAGCTTCTAAATTATTTACTTGGATTTCATTTAACGTTAAGCGATTGAGCGTTGCACACCAGCCACTTGTATGCTCTGCAGCTTGTAGCTTGTATCTGCTAGATACTTGAGAAAGTTGACCCAACGCTTGAGTTGGGTGCTAAATGTTATCTTTAACTGGCTACTCAATTTGTGCTACAATTGTTCAACTTGTCCATTTCGTGTGCGTTTCAATTGCTGTTCAAATAATGCCCATCCACAACTCGTCAGATTTGCAGATAGTCCTCCAGCAAGTGGGAATTGATATTTGGGTGCTGTGTGTAACAACTGACAGCTATTGTATGCTTGTCAATATTTGTGTTGGTTATATTGCGAAACATACTAATTAAGTTGGACTAATTATTAAAGGAGCGCATTCTGCAGAAATATATATATTAAGTATCGATATCTTAAAATCCAGAATACATTTTACTCATCTTCGAGATGTAATAGTTTTTTTAGAGAATGAAAATGATTGGATGATACTTGTGCTATTTGCATCGCAGAAGAGACTACAATTAATTGACTTTATGCAACTAACTCAGTTATGTTGCAAGGCTGCTTTCAATTTCACGAACCGAATCTCTAGTTCGCACAGACAGATTTGAAGGAGCCGTTATAATTCAGGTGTAGCCAGCAAATCCAAAGGGGATTCAACTTACCTGCCCAACTTTAAATAGCCGGGCAGAAATTTGCCCAAAAACAATTTGGCAATTTTCCACTTTTTATGCAATTAATCAAAGGCAAACAGAAACTTTAGAACAACGCTCAACGTTTCCAACTCATGAATATTGCTACAGGTATACACAGACATATGTCTCTATATATATGTATTTATATATATAGACATATATATATAGATATATATATTTATAGATATGGCTGCAATCGTCTGTCAGCCTCGAAAGCCGTTGTCTATGGGTAGGAACTCAAAAGTAAATTCAATTAACCCTACGGACCGTTGAGAGCATAATCAAATACACTCAACCAATACAAATAAATGTGGACGCTGACGATGGACCGTCCGTAACGTACTAAACCAAAACTAAGCCGGAACCGTACTGCGGAGTACGGTCTACGGGAACGAGGCACGCGCACACTTTGAGGCAATCCACTACAAATCAAGCAGACTGGCAGACGTAAGGTGCCGAGGAGACGGAGGAGGAGATGGAGATGGAGACAATGCCAATGCTGATGGTGATGTTGATTTTTAAGGGAAGAGCGAGACAGAGGGGAGGAAGGGGAAGGGGAAGACAGAACGCTTAAACCACAACGACGCAAAGTAACTAATTATCTCGCCTTATCCCCCACAAACGGGCGCTTTATGTTTACCCAAGACCACAGCTCTCTCTCTCACTCTTCCTCTCTCTCACTCTCTAAGCACTCGAATAGGCAGCATTTGTAATATGTGCGCCGAGAGATGTTAGTTCCAGGTCTGAAGATTCTAAGCCATAACTACCCTAACTGGCTGGACGCACCACGCAACCACGCAGAAATTGAATGCAAACTCAATGCTTGTATCCATCTATACATATACATATATATATATATATATATGTGTGTGTGTGTGTGTGTGTGCATGTGTGTCTGTGTGTTTGTACGCGTTTGAATGTACAATGAACGTATTGCCCCAAGGGGCAGCTGGCCAGTTGCTGAGATCACGAGAAAAGCTTCAAATGAAATGTGTCAAATACTCCGACACATGCTGCACTCAACTGGTTACCATTGGCAACAGTGTGTTGCAAATACCCAACCAAATAGTATTCACACATCTACCCACTTCCTCTCTTTTACTCTTTCATTGGTTTTTTTATATCCTTCAGTGGCTTTGTATATCCTTCAGTGGTTAATTACACCTCAAGTTAACCCTAGCTCATAAGCTGTAAATATTCCTAACAAGCAGCAGCAGCCAAATATAAATGTCGGTTTTGATGCCAACTTGAGTAAATGAATATTAATATTAATTACTTCTTATATATAAGGAAACTATTATATACATATGTATAACGAAGATAGAAAAAAAAACTTAGTTGTCATGATTAAACTACAAATTGACTACAAATGGGAATAACTAAATATTGGCACAAAAGTTTGAAATCTTAACTATATATTTGTTAGAGTGAGATCTTCTTTAATCTAAGTCATATTTTTTGGAGTATATTGTATCCCTTATATATATTATAGCTTGACTGCTGCTGCTCTGTAAGGGTATCTAGTCATCAGCGTGCGAATTTTTGCTCTGCTTTTTGTGTCATTTTTTTCGTAGAGCAGAAAAGTGAAAAAAGTGAAACAGCCGCTTTGAGTAGTTGGCAGTTGTGGAACGGTAGCAGTTGTAGTATTGTTTGGCCATTGCTTGTTGGCAACACATTTCGATTTTGGGTTGGATTTTGGGGTTGGGTGTTCAGTTTGGTTGTCTGATTGCTGGATTGTTGGATTGCTGGAGTGCACGGAGCTGGCTACTTCGCTCCTTCACTTGATTAGTGCGATTTTCTTTTGAGTTTGTGTGCTGATCGTTGTTTGGGCCATGTTTGTCACTTTTTGCCTCGCTCGGGAAATTGGCATTGGCAGCTTGTTGCCAGCATCTGACAGTGCAGCCAGCACAGAGTTATTGGAGAGCTGTGAACATTCCTATGCTACAAAAAGTGTTCACTCCCTTCACACTGCTTATTAAGTTGGCTATGACATCAGTCACTCAAAATGTATAAGTACTAATAAATACAAATATTAAAGAAAAGAAATAGTAGTAGCAATAAATAAATGGATTCTTTAAAATATTATTTTTAATATGTAAAAATATTAATTTTTACTTTTAATAAATTAGTTTTTATAACATTGACCACAAATATTCCCTTTGCGTGTCGTTATTTTGAAAAAATCTCAAAAGTGCTCACTTAACTCGAAAAAGATGGCATCAATCAAAGTAAATCAGCAATCAGTCATTTACGTAAGCATTCAATAATAATCAGCATTCTCTGGGAATCAAATAGTTGGTATTAGTAAGCATTGCTAATACTATTTCAGAAATTGGCATGCTATATCCAAGAACATTTTGAATTGAGCACAATATGATATGCTGGAATATCTGGTACATACTCATTTTGACTTATTTACAAGAGGTTTTCCCTAATTTTATATATTCATATTTATTTCTGATCAGCTTCAGTTGTCGAGTCGATATAGCCATGTCGGTATAGCTCTTTGCAAACCTGTCTCTCAGTTTAAAAACTATTTTGCCTATTTTCGAATCTATTTATTATTATTGGTGATTTGTGGTTTCTGAATTTTTCCATTAGACTCAGCCATTTTTCGCATCACTTGTTTGAAAATTGTTGTTTGTATTTAAAAATAGTGCATAATTGATGCGCTAATGGAAACCATTTAATTGTGCGTGAGTAAAAACTATAGCTACAAGAACAACAGAAACAACAAGTCCAACATTGGTGTTGGCATTTCGCTTTTGGCAGTTTGGCTTGCATTATAGAGTGGAAAAAGTTTTTGATATGCTCCTACAGCACTTTTAACTTTTTTTCGGGTTGGCTTCAACAGCGCCAGGTTCCGTTTTTTTTTTTTTTTGTGCTTGAAATACAATTTTGTGGCAAATTAAATACACAAACGAAGCGTGCACCCCCACACAAACACACACAGACACACACACACGCACACATAAGCTCAGCATGCGCCGCACAGCATGCAACGAAAATTTGTCTAAAGCTGCGTGCGTGAAACATTTTCAGCTAAACTGTTCAGCTGGCGTGTGTTCGTGTGTGTGCGAGTGTGTGCAAGTGTATGAGAAAAATACTTGAATATCGTTTATTATATATATATATATATACATATACAGTGGGGGAAATAAGAAAACGGGCTCAGTTCTTATTAAGATTTTGTGTAACTTCTTTTAGCTTTTTGCGCAAAGTTTCCTTTTTTATACTCTGATATCGATGGGCTCAAAGTATACAGCTTAGAGATAGAGACTCGAAACTTGGATTATATACGGGTCTGTGCCCGGGTCAGACAAAGTGTCAAAATTGGAGAGCTACATCGATAAAATCGATTTTCGCAAATCGATAAGTCCACAGGTCTCCCATAATTTAAGTCAACAAATTTGGTTGGCAATGTCCTTCAAAGATATATTATTGTAGCCGCCATTAAGAACCAATAAGAAATTATTATGGTCCATGCCTGCGCCCATAAACATAGAGTCACCAAATCTTCCACCAATCCCAACTCCTGCACGAATGCCAGGATCTTTGTTGGGTTGATTATAGCCACCTAGGAGACTTCTGGCTTGTCGAAGTCCTGGTGTCTCTGCCCAGCTCCGTTCCCACATCTGTCTTTCTTCGTCCCTGATCGAAAAGAGTATATTGCTCCTAACACTCTTCAAAAATTCGGAAAGCACATTTTGGACCACGCCCGCAATTTAAGAGCTACAGTTACCAAAGGCAACTGAACGGCAAATTTCAAATTATATCAAAGTATTTCGCAGTCGGTTAATCCCGACTCCAACTTTCTCTCTTGTTTTTTTTTTTATAAGACATGCAAAATATTTAGCGAAGAAGCCGCGTATTTTGGTTATTGATTATAATCAGTTATGTAAGCTGTTGCAAGTCTCGCAACAAAATTACGTTCACCAAGTAAATCATCATCGTTGCCGTTATTAAATTACATTATACTTTTAATATACTATGTACGAATTGGAAGAGGGTAAGAACTTCATATAACTTGCTCAAAAGATTGAAACAGTTAGTTCTCAAGCATATAGATTCTCGATCGGAAACAGCAGCCAAGTTAGCCAAGCTAGCCATGTCTGGGAGTCTATCTATAACCAGATTATATCATTATAGATAACATTTCACAATTCCATTATTAGTCTAGTGAGTGTATCGATATAAATCGATTATCGATAGCAACACAAGTTGCAATATTAAAGATGCTGTTTTCTAGTTTGACAGAAGTAATTTTCTGCATGTTGGCTTCCGTTTCAAAGACTTCGGTTTAATGGGCCAATTCAGGTGCACATAGCAATCCAAAGGTGATGCATTCGTTCTAATCCTGACCAGAAGTTGCAGCATTGCTTAAGGCCATGTTCAATATTGTTAAAGCAAACTGAGTTATTATTGGGGCAGATATATGCTTGCCTTATATCTTGTAGTTTCCGCTTGACATACTTGACTACTTGCCGCCCACAGACTGCTTGTACAGTTTTTTCCACTTATGCGAATGTGTCCTCCACTCGACGTTAGCTGTGCCCGAGGCAACTTTAGCTTTCAATTTACCTAATTAGCAGCAAGTCGCCCTCAGGCTCCATCCCCGTCCCTGCCACAGACCGTGACACTCATGACCAAGTTAGTTGCCTAGACACATGTTTTTGTGGGTGCCAGGATATCCCGGATGTCGATCCCAAATGCGGCCTGCTTATCGCATTATCTGCTCTTGTGTGTGTTCGGATTCGGATGACATTTAAGTTGTGACTGCTGCTAACTTCTTTCACCATTGTTCAGCACTGGGCGTATTTAAGCCAACCCCGTCCAGCTTTAAGCCAAAACCTTTTTCTTTGTTCCAAGTTTAATAGACTGTTTTCTTGTCCACTGCTTGTCTCTAAAAAAATACCATAGTATATATTAGCATACTTTGTCGACTCGTATTTAAAGTCACTGCATATATAATATATATACACAGATAGCTTACACACACACACACACACACACTCAATATGGAGGCTGCTGCTGGTCATATTTTAAGAGATAGGCAAAACATTAAGCGGATTAGTTTCTTGAGTACTGTGGAAATTCTTGGGCTGCCTGCGGAGCAGAGCGCTTCACCTTTTGCCAGTCGGTCAGGTGTGCAGCCATTAGTTGTGTGTGTCGTCCTCGTCATCATCGTCGTCTCAGCGCCCCTCAGCTCCCCTCAGCTCCTGTCGGGTATAAGACTGTGTAGCTAAATATTTCCTTGCCCTGCACCACTCCAGTTAGTTATAAATTGTTGGCTATTAGTTTAATGAACTTGTAGATTCTTTGGCTCTTCTTAAGCACTCTTGGCCATTCACTCTGCCCGGCTGTGTTGCTACGGCAGCCCCTTGCCCCGTTTTCAAGTGGGTCTCACAATTGGCTCAATCGCTCTGAGGCTGAATTACATGGGAAAACTATTTGAAATTGGCATAATACGCATCCAACTTGACCACATTTGTCATACAATCTGCTCAAATTGCTGCAGAAATAGTCTTTGCCCAAGCAAATTCATTATTATTGAAGCATTTTTGAATATATTTACACATTTATAGAGAGTATTGCTTTTAAGCTTAAATCATTCTTTGATGTGGCTTAGATGGCACTTGAATATCTCGGACACAGCAGTTTAGATGTAGGATTCAGGGATTTAGAAAGAGCTGGACAGGGTATGTGAAATCATCTACTTCTCTTTTCCTATCGGGACAGCTTCTGAAAGTTTCTAGGGATGTATTCTGGAATTCCTAATGGTTCAGTTTACTGCTGCAAATCATGGTGTGTCCTGTTTACAGAGATCCTTCGATCAAGTAGCAAAACTGCAATTCTTCCAGCTATGATTCTTCCAATGATAAATTCATTCTGAAGCTAATTTTCGATCTGCCGATACTCGAGAGCGCTTTCTACTGAGACTGCTAAATGAATAGTTATATATAAACATATAGGAGCTATATTCCCATCATCTTTAACTAAGTTTACTTACTTGTAGATAGTAGATAATTAGTGCTTATTCTGTCGAATCGAAATCGTTGTTTGCAGATGCATAAATAATTGACATATTAACATTGCTGACGATTATGATTAATTATTAATTTATAGTCGGCAAACCTGAAGTCGGATTTGCCATTCGACTGAGTACCTTTAGCGAAGTTTAAACTGATTATGGGAATAAGTGAAACTCAAATGATGTATTTGGGAACAACTGACAATTTGCCCATAAATGTAATTATTTATTTATATAAAATTCGAACTGTGTGTACTTTTTTTTTTGTGGAGATAAACATATTGATTTGCGCAGACAATTGGAGTTGATTCAAAATTCAGCAGAACCTAATTTTCAAAGAGTGTCCTGTCGAATGTCCATATCGATCCTTATGTTCAAATCGCTGTGTGACCCACTTTTCCACATACTTCTCCATACACTTTTCCATACACTTTTCCACCCTCCCCCCCTCTGAAAACCACATGCATTTAACTTTCGCACACATATGAAAAGTTATTGCGAATTTTGTGTATTGAACAGAGAAAAAAATAAAGATTTTTGTGAAGAAATTGTTGACTTGAGCCGCGATTGCTGGCCAGAATGGGAACACATTTAATTAGCGTAACTTATTCACTTGATTTTATTCACACAGCTATTGGCCAACTTAGTATTAAAAGTGAATTTTCATTTGAAGCAATCATGTTACCAGTTTTCCATATCAAATTACACTTTTGATTGTCGACTTGCAAATTTTCCGCTTTTAATCTGAAGTTTATTACTTTTCTTTGCCAGCTTAAGCTTAATTATTAATTAATTATTCATTTATTTTGTCACTTATAGACATTAAATATTATGAATTAGAGTCTAAAATTTATTATTATTATTTATATATATATTTATTATTTATTAGTTTGATTAAATTTAATTTTTTTGGCTTTTCTCAATCCTTGCATTAAGCACTGATATTTACTTTCTAGCCAGCTGGCAGGGTTTTTCGCTGAGTGTACTCATAAACTTATATACACAATTTACTATCTATATAGTTGCTCATATGTGTGTGTGTGTAAAAGGGCTGCCCAACACAACCACACGCCAAATGTGATTAAAATTTTATGAACATACAAATGCAAATGGATGAAAAATGTGTATATATGGGTGTCAGTGTGTGTGCGTGTGTGTGTGTGTGTGTGTGTGTGTGTGTCAGTCATTATTGTACCTTGAACCTCCATTCTTGCCACTCAAATGAGTTTAATTATAATTGTATTAAACTCACTGCCATAATGCACTTCGCCAGTATCACATTTAAGCATATTTATTTTGCGTCGATATCTCAGCATTTCTCTCGAATGGAGATGGGATGGCAACTTAATTTCTGCTTCTTCTTCTCCTTCCTTCTTCTGCTTCTGCTTCTTCTTCTTGTTTGTTTTTGCTTTTCCTTTCACTATCATCGATGGTGGCTGACACTGTTTTTTAGCCGAGATATTTCTCTTTTGGTCTATGCACTTTGGCTGCCTTGGCAATTTAATTAAGCTCCACACTTATCGCAGCACCAGCTGCAAGTTGTTAACCCATTTCCCAGACAATTTCTTTCATCAGTACATTGTTTATTCCGCCACACCATTAACAAAGTGTATAATGTGTAAAAAGTGTATTAATTCTCCGATTGGACAAAGTATATATATGTTCTTGATATGCATAAAAGACGGAATCGAGCTTAGCTATGCTCGTCTATATACAAATACAAATTTAAAATAAAAATTCTTGAATACCAAGCGAAGATAAGTGTATCACATTTTATCGATAACTTTTTCCTTACTGTTGATGATAATCGATGAACGATTGCTGTAAAAGCCACAATGTTCAAGATATAGCTTTCAATTCTTAACATTAATTAACTGTAATAATATTATTCCACTTTATAAATTTGAAATATACATATATTATTTAAAATCACGCGCATATCGATGAAAATTAATTATCGATAACGAAAAATGATATCACAAGAAGATATAGCTTAAAAATAATTTTGATTAACAACCAAATTTGATTAGGATCGACTAAGAAACATGAAGCGAAATCGTATGTTTATATTTTTTAAAGAATTGTAGCATTTATTGATACACAGGGTATCTCCTAGTCGGGTTCTCTCTACTGGAACACTCATATTTGCTTTCGCTTAACCTTTTTTTTCAGTTTCATAATAACTAGAGTGCTTCTGTCTCTTTTTCTGTCTCTCTCTCCCACTCCCTCTCTCTCTCTCTCTCTCTCTCTCGCTCTCTGTTTGTGTGTAGTTATGCGTGTGACATTTAAATATGTGCCACGCCCACACAGCCCCCAATTAACCCACCGTAGATTTCTCGCTTTTTCGTTTGCAATTTTTTGCCAGTTTTGTGTGGAGCATAAATAAATTTTTATTTTTATTCAATTAATTGACTTTTCTGTTTATGTTTGTGCTCGTCCTGCTGCAAGTAAGAAAAACGTTGCAGGGGCATGTGGCACAGGTGTATACACACACATATATATATCTATATATATAGTTAAACGACAGATGTGTTCGGCATTTAGCACTTTAGCAATATTTTAATCTGATTTGCATATGGCAAATGAAATATTCTTCTATATAGAATCAATATAGGTATATTAGCACCAATGTGATTACATATTCAGATAATTCGGATTAAGTTACAGTTCTTCTTTAAGAAGCACCAGAAATAGATCCTCAATATTGGCACCTTTGCTCACGAATATTTCCATCAACTAGTTGTAAGGGGAACATAATGAAGCGGTTATCTGAGAGGCAGCATCTATGTGGCCATATAGTACAGTATGTATATATTCCGATTGGAGCAGGCTAGTTAACTTCTAGATTATTTGGGATTTTTAGGTTTTGCAAATATATTCAGGAGTTTGCTTTTCTTAACTTTATCAATTATTGCTTTTGTTTACGTAGAATACATAATAAAAAAACATAATATTTGTTTTTATATATAATATTTGCAGGCATATTTTATAGATTCCTTTCTTTTGTCAATTTTCTAAAATGATCGCTTCAGTAATTTGAATTTCAATCAATTTATCATCAATTTAAATCTTTTATTCATTCTGGCAACGATGTGCGGCTCCGTTTTCCCGGTTGCTCTTAAGTACATCTGGCAACGCTATGCCTGAGCGGTTAGCGATCAGCTGATGCTGATGCTCTTTGCAAAATCCTTCTTTGCATATTTGCTGAGAATCGTTTCAGTTTGAAAATGTGAAAAAGCGCTTTTTAGAAATAATTTGAAATAGTATTTATTAAGAGACAGATGAGAGAACAAATCTGCAGCAATTTGGAACAATTCCTAAAAAGAAACGTTATAATCTTCTAGTTCAAAGTAATTTAATATAAATATGATTTAATATATTTGGCATTTTGCTTGTAAAAGGATTAAGAAAATTCTGTATATGTATTAAAAATAATTAAAATGAAAATAAACGCTGGTAATGCAGTTATATGGAATTAAATAAATGCAATTAGTTTTGCTGGGATTTAGTTGTTGATGTATGAATGCGATAAATTAAATTGCTTTGTTGATGGAAAAGTGTGTTTTAAGCCCTTTCACAGTTAATTGCGGTGCATTTGTATGGATAGAATATCACAGGTATTTGTAAAATTAATTTCAATTGAAAATATGCGCAGATTAATCGACTTTCATTAATCCTTGTTTACAGCAATAAACCATAATGAAAACAACATAAAACAAACAAATTGCTTTCGAATGCATTCGAGTTGCACTCAACTTGGTAGCACTTTTTTGTAATGCCACACAAACCAAAACACACACACACATCTGTAACTCATTTGAAATGTGCACTCGGAAATACACTCAACACTGTCGCATGCTGTGCGCAACAAGTGCAAGTGGGACAACTATAGTTTCGGCAGACACTTAATGCACTCACAGGCTATGAACAAACACACCGCTGGTTAACAGTCAGCTGTTATGTTAACATAGCGCACATCCCCAAGAGTATGCAATGCTATTTTGAACCACACTCAGTTTAGCGCAGAGTTAACAGTTTGAGTGGCATGTTAAATAACAGCACTGCGGGTGGCGTTAACACTCCAAGAGAGAGCGACAAAGAGAGATACAGAGAGCGAGAGTTTTACAGCCCGTTTGGGTTGTGTTTGTTCTTATAAGAAATACTGAGCGCAAAACTGAGTCATTTATAAAAATTTAATGGTGGTGTACGGTTCGTTCAGCTCGCAGCGCGTTGCAACGTCTCGATTTGTTGGCCAGTGAAAAAATACAGAAAATTCAGAAAATACACAAGCAAGGCAAAGAGACCCAATAAAATTGTATTATGCATAGCAATTGTTGTCTCGCGTCTCGTGCAATATACAGTGACTAAAAAGATATCAAAAGAGAAAAACAAAAACAAAAATTCATCTCAAAAACAGCGCGTCGCGTCTAAAATTGCAAATTGGAATAAAGTCTGAAACGTGAAGAATATAAAGAAGAAGAGCGCAGTGTATAAACAGCAATATTTGAAAAAAGCGGCAAAAACCAAATCACAAAACTAAAACAGAAAACAACCAAACATACTACAACAACAAAAACTACAGCTACAATTGAGAAAATAATAAAAAAACGTGAGCGCAATATATTTTTTTTCTTCCCATTTTGACTGCCCAACGCAATTTTTAACCCGCTTTTTGTTGTCTGCCGCGTGAGTTTTTTGTTGGTTCTCTCTCTCACTGTCTTTCTCTCGCTCATGTGCTAGTGCAAAAGGTTTACAACGGTTTATTAAGTATATTGTTTGTCAGTTTGATTAACAACAAATTAAGCATAATTAAATGTTCCTTCTCTCTCTCTCTCTCGCTCTTTTATCATATTTTTGCCTTCTCGTTGTTCTCATCTTCAGCCGGCAAAGCCGTCGCGTGTTGCGTGCTGTGTCAGTATGTGTGTGAGTGGTGTATACAGTTTTTATGCCCTTTTCTCACAAGAAGTTTTTGGAGTCGCTCAAATCAAATGTTAACATTGAGTTTATTTTGCAAATGTCTCTATTTGCATGATTTTAATCAATAAAAAAGTTGCAATAATTTGGAAAAAATTATTAAGCTATTGTATTGAAAAAGAGATAAATTATTTATGTCAAATTATTAATAAGTTTTAAATATAAATAAAATAAAGTGTAAAAAATTATAGAGTATTTGAAATTTGGTATACAAAGCACAACTCCACTCTTGGAGTGCAAAAAAAAGACGCAAAGCCAGCATCCACAAACACAGACAAACATATATGTACATATATATATATATATATATATACACTCACATCCCCACGCCGCTTTAAATTGATTTTTGTATGGCGGCGGCGGCGTCGCATTATTTTCTTATTTGCTTCTCACGTTTTGCGTTTGCTTGAGCGCTCTTTGTTTTTGCTTCTTCTTTTTGTTGTTATTTGCTTCCTTTTGTGCCTTGCATTTACGCGCCTTTGCGTTTGCCTCTTGCGCTCTTGCGCAAACCGCTCTCTTTCTCTCTAAAATGTTCAATGTGTGAGTGTTTTTACATTGTACAACACTGGCGTTTACCAGTTGGGATTTATGTATATTTTTCTAATTGGCGTGGGCAGCAATGCGCACGATTTTCTTGTTTTTAAGAATTTACTTTGGCAGCCCTTTTCCCTTAATCACTTCCGCCTGTTAAACTTTTTGCGAGGCGTTGCTCGAGCTTAATTCTTATCAGACAGATATTCATTCACAACACCAACTGCATCAACGTTGAGTAGTTGTTTTCTCCTTCTGTCCCGCCGCCTATAAAATTCAATTGTGATTACTTTTAAGGCAACGTCGCCGTCGACGTCGCCGTAGTCGCTTCACTGCACTTGAAAAGAGACAGATTTGAATTTGAATTTACGCCCGTGTCTCTCTCTCTCCCTTTCTCTCCCTCTCTCACTCTTCTAGTCTGTTGATTTCAAGCTGAGGCGTTTCTTTGTTGTTTGAATTTTTGCTACCTTGTCACTAAAATCATTTACACTTGGCATGCTGCTCACCAAATTCGGGTTTGGTTGGCTCAAATACGCAAATAAACAAAACTATCAGCGATATATTTACTCTTGCTCATTTATTGACTCTGACTTTGAAACCAGAAATCTTAAAGATTCTTATTCGAGTTATTTTAAGAATTCTGTGCGGCAATAAGCTTTTGCAAATGTGTATATATATATATATATATATATAAAGCCGAGTCTCACAAATTGTTCTGTTAATAATAATAAAAAAAACGTCTTGTGATTCAGCACAGTGAAATAATACCAATTTATGCAAACAAATTAACTTATTATGCATGTGATTAACTGTACAAATATATATGCATATATTCCATTGTATTCCATATTATTTCATTAGATTTGTTTGTGTGTAGCAGGTGCTTAGAGACGCTGCAAAGTACGAGATTTGTAATATTCAGATTCTGATTGTCAAATTGTTTTAATATTTTTTATGCGTAGGTATAGGTATATAGGTGAAATAGTGTTCAATATTTGATTTTTATTGTTTTCTATATTTCATTTTAAATGCTTTCTGCAAACAATTATATTTTTGAAAGTGTAGATTATTTTTTAAAATATGTAATATTAACTTTTAAATTTTAGGAAAAATTCGTTATTTTATAAATTTCTTATATATTTGTATGCAGTTTGCGTTACAAAAGGTCCTTCAGATATACATAATAATCTTTAAATATACTCCAAAAATTAGTTAGTGAATCTCAAGGAATTTCATTGATTATGCAGTCAAAGTTCTGACACAAGTTATCTGCAAACTATAAGGGAAACTAGGTCATAAGTATCTAGCCCTGCATTCTGCCCATTTTTTATTAGTGTATAAATAACTTTTGTGTATAACAGTTATCTTTAACCAAATGGTAAACAGATTTAAATCTTTTTATAACCCATTTTGTTGTTTTATTTTTTTGATCATTTTTCGCCATGTCTGTGTGAATGATATGCAGCCACTTGTCTCGTCCAGTCCAGTCGCCTAGCGCACATTTTGAGTCGGGCTGCTGCTGCTGCATTTATTGCTCTTCTTCTTCTTCATGTGCTTCTTAGCGGTGCATTCAGTTGCAATTGCTTTGGCGTTTGCTTTATGTTGCATTTTCTACTTTACTGCTGCTGCGCCTGCTGTTGTTGTTGTTGTTTCTGTTGCTTTTTGCACATTCTTCGCACTGTGCCTATTTTGTGTTTTTGCTTTTTTCTTTTTGTCTGGCCTTTCATTTGTATAGCTCTTGCTGTTGTTGTTGTTGTTGTTGTTGTTGCTATTGTTGTGTGCATATTTCTTTGCTTTTTTTTTCTTGCATTTTCTTTGCCTTGTCGCTTTGCTCGTTCTGCTGCGTTGAATTTCAACCTGCCAAGCGAGCATAAAACGTTTGAGGGGTGTCTGCATGTGTGTGTGTGTGCGTGTGTGTGTGTGTGTTCAGATTGGTAGCTGTACTTTGTTGCATTTTTCTGCTGCATTTTCTAACTGGTTGAGCTTGAGCTTAGTCTCGTCTTGGTCTGCCCTCTCCGCACCCCATCCTCCGCCCCCTACCCACCTATCTTTGATTCCTCTTTGTTTTTTGCACTTATTGCCCATCGTCTGTAGGCCGTTGACTGCATTGAGTGCCGTTCCTCTCTGTCTGCCACCCTCTCCATCTACTCCTCCCCATTCTCCTCCTCCTCCTCCTCCCCCTTTCGTATTTTTTATTGTTGACCCTGCGCGCCACTTATTGCAGTTTCCTCTTGCTATTGCATTTCTTTTGCTTCGAAGCCCCACAGCGCAAAGTACTCAACCCGTTTTCAGCTCAGCTCAAAGCTAAAGTGCTGCTGGGGTTTGTGGGGGGGGGGGGGGTGGTGTGCAGTCCTCTGCCCGTTTTAGAAGTGGGCGTCGCCTTTTTGCTTATTGTTGCTGCTGGTGCCTGCGAGCACTTAACCGCCTTCCGTCTTTTGTGTTTTTTTTTATTTCGTATGTTTTGTTTGTGCTTGCTACATTTTTCACACTCTCTCTCTCTCGGGGCAAAGAGCACCATCAAACCACCTGACCAAGCCAAGACATGTCCCCCTCCCAGTCCCCACTTAAATGTCATTTAGGCGGCGGGCTGAAACAAATCTTCTTGCCCCTTTTGGGCTGGTTAAATATGCAGCTCAAATGTAATCATTATTGATTTTGTGCCCAGCCTGCCTACCCAATTGCCCCCGGTTTCGAGACCACTTCTGGCACTCGCCGCTCCTCTCTCAACCCTTACAGCCCACTTGCTGCCTACACTGAACGTAGTTCGATCCACTTTGTCAATTGCAAAATATATCGAAATGAAATTTATGTTTTTACATGTTGCTCATGTTTTTGAATATTTTGTATTACATAATAATTTTTGACAAAATCGGAAGTTTATTTTTGAATATTTTGAGATTTTTATAATCAGTCATTGCTTAGTTTTTGCATATATCAAATAATTTCTTATATCTTTGTGTTTCCCATCATTTGCCCATATATAAATTCGTCTGCAGTTGTCTAGTTGCTTTTATAATACTTTTGTATCTTATATAGCTTCGATTAACTTGTAGAACAGTTCCTCTGAACCAAAAACCACAATTTCATAGAATGAAATAAAAACCGATGAAAAATCTTAAATTTTGCTTGTTCGAGATTTATTTTTGTTTATTCTCAAATCGATATTTTTACTTGTAGCAAATTTGTTCAAATATTTAATCCTGTCTGCAAAAATTGATTTAAATGCTATTCAATAGCAGCACGTTTATTTTTCTCAGTGTGCATTCGCATTCAGTTGAAGTTGAAGTCGAATTCTCCGCCGTCGGTTTCTGTTCCTGGTTCTGGTCACATTGCTATGGCAGATTATCATCCAGGCTGTCAGGTCAGGTCGCTGCTGACTACTTAAATATGCAAAACGTTGCTGCTTGTTGGCTATTTGCGGCCGGAAAAGCAACAACCTTAAACAGGGGGTGGGTTAAGGAGAAGGTGAAAGGTTAAAGGATGGAGAGGAAGCGGCGCTCTTTTTGCTAGGATAAATGCGGGCTCGGCTGACAGGCTGGTTGCCTGCCTGGATGGCTGGCTGGCTGTTGTGTAATGGTTGTGGTATAGGGAGGGGGAGAGGTGGCGTGTAGCGAGATGGTTTCGCACAGACCACTCTTGACTCTTGTTGCACACACATTAGAAATTTAACAGGTTAATGTCCAGAGTCGTAAACGAAACCATTTATTTATGCGATTTGCACGACGCCATCCCATCTTTCGGCAAGGACATGATATGGTTGTTGCTGTTGTTGTTGAGCCGAATGTTTTCCGAGTGCTCGTAATTTACATAATATATATGTGTGTGTCCTCCCCTCCCCTCTGAAACCATATCCATCTCCCGTATCCATCTCTCATTTTGGCTCCGCTCAAAATAAAAATCCCCAAGACAGAAGCCGGCTTTCTCTGTGCTGCTGCGAGTGTGAGAGTGAGACGGAAAAAGGACCTTGAAGGGCTTTGATAATGACCCCACCCCCCTTTCTTTGGCCACCTCTTAGCCCTGAGTACACTGTCGCGAACATCTGATGCGTGCCATAAGCTCAACATTAACGATAATGTATGTTGTGTGTGCGTGTGTGTGTGTGCGTGTGTTGGGAAGGGATGTGGGCTCCACAGCTGTCAGATTTGTCAGTCAGAACTGTCTGGGAGCACGAAAATAAGTTACTTGCGATGCAAGAGGGCTTACAAGTTAGAAATACACAAGAAAACATATGTGCAAGAAATTATTGTAAAAGTATCGAAATACACTCAAAATAAATTCATTGAACGAACATTCTGGATTGGTTTGTGTCTAGCAAAAGTTAATTCATGTTCCTGCTTCCACTAAGTGGGTCGAATTGGATTTTTTTCATCACTTCTAAGCTAAATGATGTAACAAATGTTGGATAATTTTGCATTCAAATACACTCATAAATCTCATAAGTCGTATAAATATTTGTTCCTTTTTTTAATTTAAGATATTTTTTTACGTTTTGCATATTTTTGTGCCAACTGACTTTTGTTGACATTGAATAAGTAAATAAATTAACATGTGGGGGTAGCCCCCCACTGCCTGCCTGCTCCCTCTCGCGTACGCCCCTGATTTAAATATGCCTTTCGCTGGCCCCACTTCAAGCATTTTTCCCCCGGGACACGTCTTTGGGGAGAGATTTACAGCTTGCGTCCAATCAGCTGTTGGTTTCAGACTCCATTTAAAATCGCTTAAGCTCATTTCAGGCTTATGGAAGAAAAATGTGCATAAGTCGATTAAAAATAAATATTCTAATGTTTAAACTCAATGGCTCAAAGTTTAAGCTAACAGTTCTTTTTAATTTGAGTTTTATTAATCTCTAATCATTAAAATGTTTTGGCCTGATTTCTTATTGTTTATTTTATGAAGTTGAAATTGATTTTAGCTCTATTTGGCATGCGAAATAAATTAATAAAATGCTGAAAATATTTTGTGTTTACTACTTCCTGCCATGAAAATACGAACTCCGATTTGAATCAGTTCGCCACTCAGAAACTGGTTCAATGATAACAAATCGTGTGCTAGAAAAAAATCCAATTGCAAACTGTATTCGAGCTCATTTGTGACTTGCAATCATAATTGCGGCTTATCAAAAAATCGCATCTCTCGCAAATTGGCCATAAAGGCATTTTGATGAATGCAGCTGCAAAAATGCCAGACAATTTCCATTAATTCTTGGACCTACTTGTACCTTATTAGCCCAAGCAGCATCCGGCTGTTGCAAACAGTTGCCTGCCACATGTGTCTCTGTCTGTCCCTCTAATACTATTTCTTTCTCTTCAATTCTTAACCAGTCGCATTGCATGACTATTTCTAGGAGGTTTCTGACCCAGCCAAGTTAGCTGCTGCTAATTGCAATGCGACAACCACAACAACAACAGCAACAGCAACAACAACTGAACCAATCCAAAATTGCCATCGATTTTTCCTTAGCCGTCTAAACAGCTTTTCCAAATTTGTCAACGACGGCTGCAGCTTGGCCATATAAGGAGTAAAACTCGAAAGATTTTTCTTCCAAGGAAAATCCAATTCGTCTTTACAATGGTAGCAAAAACCATTTTGGGTTAGCAATTTTATTTATTTACTTTATTTATGTATTATATCGATAAATCGTATGATAAACGAAATCTTTGTTTTTTCATACCCTTATAAAGGGATCATTGAGATCGGAAATGAACAACAGGCATAAAGATTCAATAAACCAGATTTTTGCATATTACGATTGTCAAACCACTTAATATCCATATTTATTTATTATTATGTTTCTCACATTTTTACTAAAAAATCTATTAACAAAAATCAATTTTTATTGCAAAATTATTCTATATTAACTCATCAGTTATGCGTGTTAATCTTTAATTTATTTATTTAATACCGAATAATATCAGACGTCACAATATGCTCCTAAAAGTTTGAACATAAAAGGTTAGATTAGGGCGTGCATTAGTCGGCGTGCATAAAATAGTTTTAGTTCATTCTTGTTTTTAATGTTCAAGCTCAAAAACTCAAATGTCATCATTAAAAATTTGATTCGCTTTTTTGTTGTTGTTGCTACGAAAAATGCTTCTACTCAGCAGTTTTCGGTGCGGGCAACCTGTTAATATTTATTACCCTACATTCGCTTTTGATTATTATAATTAGCTGACACGCCGATCTTGCTTATACTTTTATTACAACTTAACTGTATACATAATAACTAGATCGATTTCCAACCTTCAAACAACACACATTGTATTTGTTTCGATTTATGCTGGCACACCCCAGTTTATCTCCTACTCGCAAATTATACACATGCATATAGCTATAAGGATAGGGAGAAGAATGCTTTTATAGACAATGTTAGACTCGACTACTGGTTTTGTTCTGGAACTGGGAATATCACAGTTGGTATACTACGTCCATTGGGGCTGGAAAACCGATAGCATCAATGTGGACAAATCGATAGCATCGATGTGGACAAATCGATAAAATTTCATATCCACAATTTGTATGTCAACAAATTTGGCAGACAGATTGCAGGTGACTTGCCTAATATATTGACATACAAGTTAAAATCAAAGTATTGCTGATTGGATATCGATAACAGCGATAACTGCAAACCGATAAAACACAATATCTGCCACAATTAAAAAGCTATAGTCACTAAAGTTTGAGGGTAGATTGATGGTAAGCTACTTTCAATATCAACAGAAACAGAAATCAGTTGTTAAGTTTTAAACAGAGTATCCTCTAGTCTAGCATTTCTACTAGCTCGAGTTTGTGAATGCTTCAAAGTATGGCGTATCAGTTTGTTAACTTAACAACTTGCCGGTTTGGTGAGTGAGCTGATAGCCAAAGAGAGCTTTTCACACATCGAGCTACTCCAAACAACTTATTTATTGATGGGCAGAACTAGTCATTACTAATGTTATACAAGACCCTACAAGAGATAGCTGTGCTGATTTATAATCACAACTATCCACAAAAGTAAACAAATATTTGCACAAATATATATACTAACACATCAATGTGGCACTTTGAGTGAGAAATTTGAAATTCGATTAAGAGATATAAACTATAATTGTTGTAATCTATAAATAGATTGATATAAATTACAGCAACTACGCTTAATCAAACTAAATTCGATCTTTGCTCTGAGTGAATTTTTAATGTTTTTTTTTCCCCCTCCTCAATTTAAACATTTATTGGCCAATGAATTATCCAAAATGTGCAAGCTGCTGACGCATTGAGAGAAATCATTTAACGGAACTGCTACCCACATATACCCATTCTCGCTCTCTCTCTCTCTCTCTCTCTCTTTTGCTGTTAATCTCATTATTACTAATAGAATGGCTCTCTGAGTACTCCAGCATTCTTTCTCTCTCTCGCTCTCTCTCTTTTGCTCTTGCTCTCTGTTTATATGGCTTTAACGATAAAATTTTTGTTGTATGTGTGTTTTTTCTTCCTCTTTTTTTAAGTTTGATTAAACCAAATCATGCCTCACTGTTTGTGCAGTTGTTGTTTTTGTTGTTGTTGTTTTTGTTGTAGTTTTTGTTGTGGTTAACCGCGTTGTAGGCATTTTCATTCATACCTAAATGCCTTTCGTTGTTGCTGTCGCTTTTTTTTCTTGTGTACATTTGTATATGTGTTATATTATTATGATTAGCTGGTGTTGTTTGCTTGTTCGCACTCTCTGCTCCCGCTCTGGCTGCCTAGCTAACTAGCTGACTGGCCGGCAAGTTCATTAACTTTTGTTTGGAGCAGCCAGCAGCAGCCAGCAGCAGCAGCAGCAGCCAGCAGCCAGTAGCAGCAGTTGAAGCATCCAGCAGCGGCAGCCACAATTTGTCAAAAATATTTGTTAGACATGCGATTTGAAAATTATGCTTCTGTTTTGATATTTCAATTTCGCACCGTTAAATAAAGGTGTTGTTGGCTTCTCTCCTCTCCTATCCTCTGCTCTCCTCAGTATGTGTGTGCGTCTCTCAGCTGTATTAACCCACTTGGATATATATTTGTGTGTTGTTTGTTATATTTGGAGGTGAATTACGTCCGGTTGCCAGGCAGCGCAACCTTTGCTAAATTCGCTTTTGTTCATGTGTAAGTCTTGTCTTATTCTGATTAGCACTCAAAAGTCGATCTACACCCAAGTTGTGGACGATCTGATCTGATTACCTGTTGTGCCGGTTTACTTATTTTGGGGCTACCAGCCGTTCCAGTTCCAGTTCCAGTTCCATTTCAGCGTCGCCTAATAATGTCTGACGTCAAAATGTCTCTTTCGAAGTGCCACTGAATGGGCAAAAAAAAAATAATGTTACCGGTTTAAAAACATTTGTCTTGCCTAGATACCGACCGAATTATGCGTGTCTATTTCCTTATTGAGGAGGGAGTGTCTTCGTCATCATCTTCAATTGAGATTTCCTCCAATCAAAGTAAAATTTGTGCTACTTGTTTACAGTCTATATATATATAGATTTTATAAGTTGTTTTTGGCGCTTTTATGCACTTGTCTTGCCACAATCATAATAAACAAACAAGCAACAAAAAAAAAATACGTTCAGCTATTCGAATTGTGAAATAAGTTAAACATCTGTTGATTTATGTATGAGTGAATATTTTAATTTATATTTGCAAACATTGATTTTTGATTTTATTGAGTGTGTGCATTCAATCAATGAATTTAATATGCATTTATTCACATGACGTGAAGTTTGCCAAAAAAAAAAAAAGGAAAAAAAACGAAACCTGTACAACTTTTTATGCAAAATAGTTGAAATATATACTTCCGTCATAATTTATTTCAGGGCTTGGCTTGAATCACTCAAATGTTCAAGATAATAAAAAACAATATTGACTTTTTAACTAATGCTGTGTGCATTTATTTTGTTCTGTTTTGCAGGTACGTGTTCCATGCATTGATTTCTCAAACCCCATAAAACAAGCTCACAACAAATATTTTTGCGTAAGTCTAAACAGAAATATATATATCTATTTTCTGGCCCATAAAACTAGCTTAATAGCCTAGTCCTACTGGGTGAATCCATTTCCAGGTAGCGATAAATATGTGAAAATGATGTTTCGCTTTCGAACAGATGTTTTAGTAATTAAAGATTCATCAATCTGCTCGCTGGCTGACTGACTCACTTACTGGCTGGCTGCATTAAGCTATCAACAAGTCTCTGAATATGCCAAGACTTCATTATTCTTTCATACTTATCTGGGGGAAGGGCAGGGGAACGCTGCAAAGAGAGATCGACCTGAATGAAGCTAATGATGCTGATGCTGCCCTGCCAATATCAAATTCGAATTAATCACAAATATCACTTAATTCTTAATACTGTACTTATCCACAAGCATGGGGGCTATTTTTTATAATTTTTATCTTGTATTTGCCATTTCGAATTTAAAGAAGATATCAGTGGCATCCAGGAGAGATCTAGCATTTTGATGTTTTCCCCAAGTGAAATGGTCAAGCAATATTAAACCACATTATCTGGGTTTAATTGCCACTGGGAAGACGAGTCGCCACAAGCGATAATCGACTCGTAGAACTTGTTGTACAACCAGCAACTGTGGGGCATGTTGCGCTTCAGTTCTTCTGTGCCAAACGAATATTGCGGTATTCTTCTCCGACCAGCGAAATAACGGAAATTAAATAATTTATTTAATGTTTTTTTATTTTAATTTAAGCATAATTACATTTTATTTATTTTTTTTAACTGGCTTTTAATACTTTTTTTTTATCTTTGCCGACCTATATAAGTGGATTAAAACTAAAAATAATTTACTTAAATACTACTACTAAAAAAATTGATTTGTGTTGTAAACATGTGTTTAAATGTACATTCCATTATTCTAGAATACCTTTTTCAGTGATCATTTTCAAACCTTGTGCAATATTGAAATCGTTCATAATGAAATGATAAACCTTTTCGAGTAAGCTGTATCACTTACAGTAGACTATCTACGGTTAAGAACTTGAAACTTCTGGTCTCTAGAATAACATTTTGGCATGCATTTGTGGTTGGGGATCTTCATTAACTCTTTTACTAACGCTCCCTTAAGGAACTCTTTTGCTAAGTCTCATAAGTTTTGAAAACAAATATTTTAATTTAAATTCAAATATTGAAAATTTGTTCCTGTATCTTTCTGTTTTGACTGATATATAGAACTGGATTAGTAACTTATTAAAATATATGTTGGTGGATATAAAATGACAGCAGATTATCTTTAAAAATATATGTTTACATTTGCGCTCCATTAGCAGATAGTCGTCTATTGTATTAGACTAGTTTGCAGTTCAGTGAACCTCAACTCAAGCTCAATTCAATTCTAGGTCATTTAGTCAATTTGAGCAGCTATCAAGCCTAAAAGTAATAACTAGTTGCTGTAGCTACTAACAATTTCCGTTAAACGCGTTCGATTCGAAGCTGCTCTCAAGGAAGTTGCTTATTTTCAGTTATCCGCCCTCCTTTTCTCTCTCTCTCTATGCATATATCTCTCTCTTTTTATTTAGTCTACTTTGGGTTCAATCAGTGGACTACCCTCAGCTGTGTGGTCTGCCATTTGAAAGAGTTTAAATTGTATCTGAAGCATAAAGAAACAAATCTACAACGATGACAAGGCTTCAGAGTAACGCAAAATTCATCTGGTGACTTTCTTTTCAGCACACAGCTGAGCAGAGTAAGTCGCATACAATGGCAAAGAGCAGAAACTAGTTTTCGATATTTTCCAATAGTTACTGCAACATACTTGGGCCAAAAAAAAAACCTTTGCTAGTCTGCCGCTGCGGTTTCTGTGCAACACCAGCATCGTCAGCATGGACCAAAACGAGAGGCAAACTCTCGTATCATCGTCCGTCCGTCAGTCAGTCAGTCTGTGAGTCAGTCTAAAAGTTTTCCATCATAATCTACTTAACTTTTGCTGCAATCAATTGCAGCCTTGTGTTGCAGTTGTTGTCGTTGTTGTTGCATGTGTCGCCTCATTGCATTTGAGTTGCACAGCCTCTTCTCAGACTGTGGCTCTGCGGCTGCTTTCGCTCTGCTCTCAACCCATATTTATGCAATCTCTTTGTGTATAGATACAGATACAATAGTCAAGAGCCAAGAGTGATACTGATTCCTTCTGCGTTAATAGAAAAGTTGTCAATGTTTTTCAGTTGATGCTGCGGATGCGAATGCGAGTTCTTCTCTTTTATATGTACATATATATATATATATATTTTTCGCATGGAAGAAGAGCAAAAGATGTTGCAGATTGTCTGTCTGTCTGTCAGCTTGCCGTTTGCATAGATGTGTCTGTCTGTCCGCCCAGCTGCCAAGCTGTGTGTGCCGCTGTCAATCAGCTACAGCAACAGACTTCAATACAAGTTTTGCTTTTCTATTTTCTAAACCAGACATGCACACAATACACACACACACACACACACACACACACACACACACAGAGACAATCTCAAACACAGCAATACAGATACACAGATACAATATCTTATGGATGCATTGAAGCGTAATTGCACTTGCCTCTCAAATCTCTTTCTCGCTTGTTCGCTCGCTCTCTCTTTTTTTTTTAGTATAGTTTAGTTGTGTCTTTATCTCAGATTTTTGCTCTCATCTAGCTGATTTTTCAACTATATATATATATATATATGTATATGTTTAAGTAGATATATACAGTTGCGATCAAACTAATAGCTCCACTTTTTAATAAATGGATAAAGTCCCTAAAAAAAAGTGACGAAGAAAAGTTTATAAATTTCTTAAAAATCGGAGAAAATGAAAAAAATAGGGTAATTTTTCAAATGTGCTCTTAAAAATATAAAAACTTGAAATAAAGTTCGTCAGTGGAGCATTTATTATTATATATATTGAAATTAATTCCAAAATGAGTACTAACATAAATTTAAAAAATATATTCAAAATCCATATTTGAAAAATTTTCAAAACGAATGGTTTTTTTTTTCACTCCTAAGAAATTATATTGTAGTGGTGCTATTATTATGTTCACCATTGTAGGTCGCTGAAAGAGCAGCGAACATTCTTTACCCTTTGAAATGAATCTTGTTCTGCTGTGAGGAACTCAAGTTGCTCAAGTTGCAAGTAAATAATAATTTGCATTGCCCTTTCTTTAGGTTCCAGTACCGTCAAGCTTTACTGTTCATATTTAACTATGTTTGGATTTATTTGCAAAATATTTATTTTTTGAGCGCATTTACGAGTTCATTTTTAGTCAAGCTCAGCTTCAATTGGGGCTCGGCTATTGTAGCTTGCTTTGCGCCTTGTTTATTATTATTATTATTTTTTTTGCTTAGGCGTGGGACGAACTGACCCGCTTTGCACTCACCTATTTGGCTATGGCTATGTGTGTGTATAGATATTTATCCGTATATGCAGCTGTAAATCTTTGTGTGTGCTATGCACATCTCGTTTCTCCAAATTGCCAAATGCTCTCGCCCTCTCTATCTCTCTCTCTCTCTGTCTGTCTGTCTGTCTGTCTCTCTTGTTCGTTGGGTGTAACTCAAAGTGTACACTATGAGATTTAGCATCGAGTTTGAGGCTTTGCCGTTTGCTTTGCTGCTTCGGCTAATTGTTTTGTATAGTCATAGCCATATTGAGAGCTGGTGAATAAAACTCCGTGTATACGAGTACGGCTATCTACTTTTGTACAAGCATCTCGTTTGTGCACATAATCGTAATTGATAGTTTGACTTTAACACAAACACACACACACACACACACACACTTGCCAATCGAGTACAATGTGCATAAGTTAAGGGCTTGTTTACGTGTCGCTGTTATTGATGCTGTTTGCTGCCTGATGTTTGTTGTTGCCTCTTGTAATTGGATACTTAAAATGAGCCAAGCCAAGCCAAGCCAAGACCTTCCTGCAAAACACTCACACACATACTTATATATATATGCATATAAGTGTGTGTGTGTGTGTGGGGTTTGAACTCTGATATTTTTGGTATTATAGGGCAATGCCAGTTCAGTGGAGGTAATGCGCATACGTATACGTACTATCCGCTTTGCATTACTCATACGTCAAGTGGTATCAACTACCAAATGCTAAATACGAAATTATGCGCATCTCAAATAAGTGCAAATTTGTCTAAAAGTACGTGAAAAGTTCATTGTGCGTTGCTGTTGTTGTTATTGTTGTTGTTGTTCCTTTTGTATTTGTTGTCTTTGCTGGCTTCTATCGTTAACTCAATCAAATGTGTTTCACTTTTCTTCTCTCTTTCTCTCTCTCCCACTCTGTTCACTCTGTCATTTGTGTGCGTGCGAGCGAGTGTGCAGCAGGAGCAGCAACAGCGACATCGCAGTCGACAGCTGCGTCGGCAGATTGCGTGTGCTTTTCGTTTCGTCGGCTACTTATTTTTTTTTTTCCATGCTTTTTCTTTTTTTGCTGCTTCGTTCGGTTTTGTTTTTTGCCTTTGCATTTTGCGTGTATCAAGCGTTCATTGCCTCCTCTCTGCGCCTCTGTTTTACAGCTGTGTTTCTTCTTCGGTTGCATTTTAATTTTGTTATATTTTTAACGCGTCGCGTACAAATGTTTAATCGTTTATTTTTTGTGCTTTGATTCGCTTGGCATTTTATATGTTTTTTTTTGTCGTGCGAAATGATTTGCCCGCGTTTTCTTTCTTTCTCTTCTTTGCGTGGGCGATTGCACTGTGAACTCTGGATCAGCTGCGTGTGTTTGTGTGTATCTATGACTCAAGGTCAAATAGAATGACCTTTCAGTGATTTATGTTTTGTTTTGTATGCTGCAATCCAATGTTTGATTTGATTCTATATCACGTGCTATGCGAGAAATATTTAGTTTTTATGTATAAACTCATTCACTTTTTGTATGTTCTTTGTTCTACATCTTATATCGATTGTTGGCTTATCGAGGCAGTGAATATTGACTCAGATAAGGCATACAATATAGGGCACATTTTTAGTGTCTTTCTGAAAATACGGATTTTATATAAATATATTTCAGTTGACTAGCAAAACTTTGAAATTCATTAAAATTAAATAAAATATTTATTTTAATAATTTGTTAGTAAGCTTTACTTATTTCATATCGGTAATATCTAGAGTACCTAAATTAATTTTTATTTTCACACTTACTGCATGTGTCAAATAATAATCGTATAATAAATCACTTTCTTTTTGCCGACCTTTAATTGGCTGTCACTCAACAATGTAATTAGACACGAGCGAATAAATTCATGTGTGTATTATTGATACGAATTTATCGCAGCGTTAATCGGACTGTTAAGTGTTTTTACTCAAACGCTTAACTCTAACAATCTCGTTTGTTGTTGTATGCCATATATATACAACATTTAACATAACTACAACAGCCCTCCTGCTCCACTCTCTCTCTCTCTGACTCTCCCTTTCTCTCTCTCTTTCTCTGTGTCTCTGTTAATCGAGCGAGCAGATTACTTATCATCAATATTATGGGCCTAGCAGAGCTGTTATTGTTGTTGTTGCTCATTGCCAATCGCAATGCATGCCGTGCATTTAATCAGTTTTAAACAACGCTATAAAGCGTATGAATGTGTGTATGTGTGTATGTGTACATAACACACACACATACGCCGTCGTTTACTTATGCACAGGCAGCGACACAGGGCTGCATTTTAGTAGCTTTAATTTAATTTCAACTGGCCCAGCAATAACAACAACAACAACAACAACAAAAACAAAAACAACAACTAGAAAGAGCTGTTTCACATTGTAATTTACGCTATTTTTATTTACTTGTGCCTTGCAGTTCGCTTTGCTTTTGCCTTTGCCATTCTCATTGTTTCTCGCTTTGCTGCTTTTGTGCAGCCTGCTGTCTTTTTGCATATTTTTACTTTGGCTTGCGAACTATTTTTGTTTACTATTTACTTTCGCGTCGCCGGCAGTTGCTTGTGTGTTGGGTAGTTGGGGAGGGTGGCTGGGGTGGGGGAATTCTTCGCGCTTAGTGCGTTGATTTCCCGACCTAGCCGGCGACAATATTTGTTGTGCACTCAACAACAACGCATTGCCAACACAGGAAAAGCAGCCAGCTCACAGCTCACTGTTCGTAGTCGCACGGGACAAAGGCCAATGGGGAAAGGCGGTACTCAATTCTTTCCCTCTCTCTTTCTCTCTTCCATTCTCTGGGGTGTAGCCCCCTTGCCAACGCCACTGCTGCCTAGCTGCATAGACATTGCTGCCTAGGCATTTTGCGGTTATTGCACAGTGGAGTACGAACTTATTTATGATATAACAAAAACTATCATAAATTAAAAACGGGAAATTTTGAGATTATATTTGGGTTATTTATATACATGTATTTCAAATTTCAAATAGAATTTTCCAGTAATAGAAATTTACTTGAAAATAAATATTACTTGAAAATATGGCCTTGGTTTGATTCAAAGTCTAATTGTTTTAGAATGTTTTTTTTTTCTTCGACTATTTAAAATGTGTAAAACTTATTTAAAAATGTCTCTTTACGTTTCAGTATTATTTATGCTTTTCGTTCAGTTGACTACCAAATGGATAAAGTCTTTTTTTTCGTTCTGATTATTTTGTTACAAACTTTCCCACGCTGCTTTTTTTTTTATTAATGTTGTCCCCCCAACGAGACCACTGTGCCATGTTTCGCTAGCTTTTGTATGCCCCCCTCTCATTCACACTCTTCCCCTCTCTCTTACTCTAACTGAATGTCTGCGTGCACTGCCTCGCAGATAAGTTGTTGTTGATGTCGTTGCATGCCACACTCGCAATGGCGCAAAAGTTCCTAGACCACTCAAAAAACAAAAAAAAAAGAACACAAAATTTATATGCGCCGTCGCGCATGCAGTCGCCGGCGCTGGCAGCGCAGCCGGCGTCGAATGTTGACACGTACAGCGGCAGCGTCGACGTCGCCGTCGTCGTTGGCGTCGTCGCGCCTTGTATGGCTTTCAATGGCAGCAGATTATTAATATTGCAAATGTGTGTGCTGTGTGTGTGTGAGAGAGAGGGAGAGAGAAAGAGTGAAATGTAGCGTCGAGCCTATAAATATGTTTTTGGCATTAGGCCTAGGCCCAGGCTTCAGTTTATCTTATGCTCTGCTCATTTTTACACTCTTCGCAAGAGCACATTTCAATTTCAATTTTGGCACGAGGTACACAAATATTTGAAATATTTATCTCGAGTGAATGGGGTTTACAGTTAGCACATACAGTTAGTTACATATTTTAGAGATACATACTTTTATATTTAGATATATTTATATATATGTGTATATATCCGCGCGATCTTCTTTCTCTCTTTCCTAATTCCAATATCGCCAAAATCGAAATCTTAAAAATCTTACAACTATTTCTAATTTGTATACTCCGTCCATCTTTATGAGCGCAACTTTTTTTGATGGCTAGGAAATCGATAAAATCGCTAGTCCCAAATCGATAAGGCCACAAATCTCGCAAAATTTTGAGGCAATAGCCACCACATTTGGTTGGTAAGTTGGTATCTTTCAAATATCTGCCTGTGCCAGTCCCAAAGCCATAAAAAAATTTAAATGTCTATATCTTCCGCAGTTTTAGTTAGTTCCGTCAAATTTGGTAGATATTTTACTAGCACAGTCCCCAAAGCCGATCATCCCGAAAGTGTAAATCTACCAAAATTAAAAAAAGGTTAACTTGGACGGTAGATTACTAAAAATCTACTTCAAAGATCGGTATTTCCTGGCGACACCCACCCAGTTCTTTGCTACCTGTTATCAGCTGGTATTACTTATGGTATCAGAGTATTTCAACGATGTCACTTGTTTGTAATTTGAATTTAATCTTAAATTAAATTAAATTTAATCTATTTATTATCTTTTGTATTATTTTTGATTCGTCTGATTTTAGTTGACATTAAATAAATGATTAAAAAAATATATAAACACTGAAACAAACTAGTTCCTCTGCCAATTTTTAACTGAAATATTTATGTGGGAAACTTAAACCTTTTCCATACATTTCGGGGCTGAAGCTAGAGCAGTTCAAAAGCAGATCTACGACGATCGTTTCAGAAAAATACACATTATCCAAATTGCTTAAATGAGTATTCAAACTTCGGCTTGGCGAGCTCAATTTGTCATTTTTTGGGTGGGGGGCGGTGGGAATGTTTTTTTTTTTGAAAAAAAATCTTTGTTGCCGCTGACTACTTGAAATAATTGCGAAAAACTGCGGCGGTTGTGTGGCAGCTGCTTACTCTCTAGCAGGCAACCTGTCTGGCTGCCGTAGGGCGGCAACATCATTATCATATTTAATTATCATTGGTCTGTGAGGCAGCAACAGCAACAGCAACGCACAATGCACATTGCACTTTTCTCGGCCTATCAACATCATCATCATCATCATCGTCATCAACATGGTCGTCGGTTGCTCGACATGCGCGCTTTGTCTGTTGACTTGCACTGTGCATCCACGACCATATCGTATGCTGACTATATATATATATATAAGTATATATAATATATATATGTATATATGTGAGTGTATATAACATGCTCCATGCACACTCCACTTGGTACTGCATTTGCTTGTATGTTGTGTGTGTGTGTGTATGTATATATGTATGTGCAGTCTGTGTATAGCAATTGAATATTTGCAAGAGATTTCCGTTCATTAAACCCGACAGCGAAAAGCAGAAAAGCAGCTACAACAGCAGCAACAGCAGCAACAGCAACAACAGCAACAACAGCAACAATAACAACGAATGAACGACGGCACAGAGCAACGACTGTAGGCGGCCTTTGAGTACCGATGCCCCCTTTCCCTCCGCCACTCCCTCCTTTCCCACACTCCTCTCTTTGTGTGTTGCGTCCCTGGTCTGCGGCCCTCTGTCGGACCGGACTAGCTTCTGGCTGCACTGCTGATGATGATTTGTACTACGACGAGTGCTTCGCATTTAATTTTCTATTTTTTATTCTGTGCTCTTTTTTTGTGATTTTTTGTTTTGGGAGCTTCGCTATAATTAAATTCCTCTTTAAAGCTGCGCATCGTCTGCCTATCGTTGTTGTAAGCATACCCTGTACATACTAGCAATGTTTAAATGGGGTATTTTTGAAGATAACATACTTATAAAGTATTTACACACACGTTTATAAGCATCAACAGTTCATTTATTACAGATAATATAGAAGCTATAGACACCAAGTTTGCTATATAAGTTCTCGATAACTTCCCTCAATTCCCCAAAGTTGATTTTCGATAACAATATTTGTCGCATTTATTTACAGTTTGCTATAGCTATATGCATATAGGATATCTGCCAGTTATGCACTTTAAACTCTTTCAGTTTTTGTGATTTTGCGCGCTATTGCAAAATTTTGTTATTGTGGGCGCTGAATTTGGTGGCCGAAGAGTCTCAGCTGCCTACGCTTCGAGGGCAAAAAGTGTGCAAGTTTGACTCGTAAAGTCCAAACAAAGTTTGCCTGGAACGGAAGAGTACTTATAAAGTTAATGTGGGCCGTAGCACTCAATTTGAAAGTGATTGCAGGATTTGAATACTTTAAACTTCTTAAACATCGACCGGCAACAAATTGAAAGCCTTTCAAAAATTTAGTTTCTTATGCACAAAGTAATTTTTGTAAAATAGGTAAACCGCAGTCAAGTTATAACAACGAACAACTTCAAAAATACAAAATTGATGATGAAATCTCTAACAGCCAAATTCAAGTTAAGAGTGGATCCAAATTGTCCTCAATTGAGTTGTCTTTTTTGTTCGCCCATCTTCAAATGTCGTTGACTCTAAGCCCTTGCCAAGAAGCGGGAGTATTTTCGTTCGAAGTTTCAACGTTGATGTTTATTGAAATGTACAAATATAATTGAATCCGTTATTTGTTAATATTAAATAATAATAATAATAATAAATCATAAACTGTTATGTTATTTAATTTATTTGCGAAAGCTTATTTTAGAATAAACTTAAAATCAACTGGGATCTAAATGTCTGATAGACATCTTAATAATCTTCCGTCATTAATTAACAGTAGAACACTTATTTTATTCTGAAAAAAGTTCTTAATTTCAAAAAAGTATCTAAATTATATGCAATGAAAAGGTTATAGAAATGATCATGAAATGTAGAAGGCATCATCATCATCATCAACAACATTCAATGCAAGAATGGTTGAAACCCAGAAAAATCCAAATCTGACTACAAATCAAATTTAATCTTGCAACCACAGGTTCAAAGATTTTTCTATTTCTTTGCATCAATCTATCTTAAGTTCAAATTGCTGTGCATTACTCATTTCTGGGTTTCTCCAAGCTTCGCAGATAATGTTGAACCTTTTTACTTAATAACCCAAATATATTATATTTTACATAATAAATGTTTATTTAATTACCTTTTTTAACCTCTTTTTTAAATTGAAATGTGTTTTTCACTGGCTTCAGGTCAAGTATTTTTTTATCCGTTGAATTTCGATTCCCGACGGGGTTTTAAATGTTTCTCAAATTTGTGCAAATAAATAAATAAGTTTTTGTTTTCAGACTTTCGTTGACATTTGCCTGGGGCTGCCGCTCATTCGACTTGAAGCATATAATTAGATTAAGCATTCGATGAACGCACAGGTGAGATCAATGCAACAATGTTTCAATGTTGCATTGCATCTCGCTTGGACTTTTCTGGCTGCTTATTGGCCTCTTTTTGCCGCTTGCTTTGTGGCCTCTTTTTTGTTGGTGTTATTTGTTTTGTTACTTGCTCAACGCTTTGTGGAGCATTTCGGTAGAACTTGAGTCTCAAAGCTCGCCCACAGCTAAATTGGTCATGTGTGTGTGTGGTGTGTGTGTGTTGGGAGCGGCTTAAGCCTAATACAACTACTATTCTACGTGTCTGTTGTTGATAACTCCTTGCACTCAGCATACTCTCTCTCTCTCTCTCTCTCTCTGCTGCGTGTGGCAAAACGCTGGCTGTTTCTAATTGCCGTGTTATTGTGTGTGAGTGTATGTGTGTGCTCCAAGGGGCATGTGCATCGTATGCTGCATGTAAGAAATTCGCCCTGGCTCGCAGTTTAATGTGCTCTCTTGGCTCTTGGCTCTTGGCTGAGTTTATCATAATACCTTTGAAGATATTTGCGGCTGGCAACGAAGCTACTTCTAAGCAGACTTAAATGAATGACTGACTGACTAACTGAGTGAGTGAGTGACTGTCTGACTGTCTGTCCGACTGACGTGTGGTCGGTCCAAACTGTGTGGATTGTATATATACAGCTGCTTTATGGCTTGGTTTCGTTTCGTATTTGGCCATGTAAAATTTGCAGTGCTGAAAAACATGTTTCTCCGTCGCTCAATCCATGATGTGGCAGTGAAAAACTGTTGAAGAAAAAACTACAAACTGCATGCTGCATGCAGCAGTTCCCTTCACAGATGTTCGTAATGATGATGATGATGATGATGGCAAGCAAACACGCCAAGTTTTCAGCTTTTGTTACAGCTACCCGCTGCTACCCACTGCCCCTCCCCTACCATCATGCTGCTGCTGATGTTGCTGGGTCGTCGTCGTTATTCATAGAACATAGCGAACATGTTTGGCCATTTTCTTTTCTGTCGACTGGCTGGCGGCCTGTTTGTCCGCTTTTCTTTCTCTGTGTTTCTCATGTCTCCTGTCCCGTGTTGTCTTTGCCTTTTCCATTTTTCCTATAGCAGCAGCAGCAGCATTCATGCATTTTTCCTGCTAACAACCAGATGAGACAGCCAAGTTGAGCCATAAGCCATAGGATGCAGTTGCTGCTGGCCGGTTTTTGGGCTGGTTTTAAGAGTTTTACCTGCCTGCACTAAATATGCACTAAATGCTGTTTACTTCGCTATGCGAACTCATATGTGCATTCAGTTGTTGTTTGGTCGGTTTCTGGCATTCTTCTTTTCTAGTGACTCTGCTGATGAAAGTGCCACTTCAGCATAACTCGCTCGCTTGCCAGATGAGTACACGGCAATAAATAAATGACTCTTGGCTCAAATACAAATGCTGTGTGTCGCACACACACTGTACTCAATAAGTGCATACTTCAGCTCTTTCGTATGCTCCATAAAATGTAATCTTTGCTTAAGCTCTGCTTCTGCCTCTGCCTCCACCTCAGCTAATGCTGGCTGATTGTGGCACTTAAGCTACAAAGTAGCGCTAAAACAACGTGCTACAACACTCGCCGAGCACTTTTCCCCCACTTTGTATGAATTTTCGTTAATTTCTATTTTCCTATTTTCCCAAAATCCGAAAGATTTGTTTTTACCAATGATTTGAAGAGAAAAAATCGAATTTTTATGTTTATTTTTGCTTTCCCCAACTGAATCAGTGTTTTCCGCTTACTTGTAAATAATTTTCCTCTCAATTTTCTTTGTTTGTTTTGTTTGGTTTTTTACTGCTGTCTGCTGCAGTTAAAACTAGCCAAATTTTCTTTTGTTTTGCCAGTTTCGGGAGAAGATTTTGCAACAATGCTGCTAAAAGTGATTTATGTGTTTTAAACTGAACATTTTAACAAATGTTGTTGCCACTAAAAGCACATTGTAGTATTTGTTGATAAAAGCTGGGATGAAATCGCAGCTGAACACAAGTTTCAGCAAATTTTGGCAGTTTGAATGAGCAGCACGTCTATCGTGGATCCATCCCAACCGCCTTTCAAGCAGTCAGGATGAGAATAACTCCAAAAGTAGTTCGTGAAATAGACCAACTTGGATTCCGAAAGAAGAGAGACTTGAGATGGGCAGAGGCACCAGGACTCAGACCAGTTAAATGTCTTTCATGGCTATAATCAAAAACGAGTTAATCAAGCAAGGGGAAGAACAGAGTAAGAATACTTGCCAGTCTCTGGATAGCACATTGTAGACTAAGATGTAGATTTGCTGAACATAAGAAAGAATTCTCAAAGCACATCAGGAAAATATGTATTATCTCAGGGAAATATGTTTTAGGAGGATTTAAGTTTGAAGAAGAAGTATAGGCAACAATTTGTAGCAGAAATAACAACATTAATAATACATTGCTAAATTATTAATAGAATATAGAGTAGAGTAGAGTAGAATATAGAATAGAGAGTAGCTTGGAATTAAATTGTGCCGAAAATCGATTTTATTCAACCCCCTCTGCGTTTTGTCAGTGAAGCAAAATTTATTTGGTAAATATATTTTGTATTCATTGTATGCGTTAAGTGTTTTCTACCATCATTTTAGATTATGCGGCATGCAGACCATTAAAGAGGTCATTGCGACGGCATTTGGCATATTCGACTGCCACTTTTGGCCATCATCAACTTTGCTACGAATGCGAATGCGTTGCTCGTTCTTATTTCAAGTTGTTTGCCATTTTTCAAGCCATTCATCAATCACACATTCAAGTTGAACATCTTTCGACCAACCGCTCCAAAAGTATCTTTCGCTGGGCGAACGCATCTCCGCTGCCCAGCTGTGGCAGCTTTTGCCAAAAATGAAGTTCGCCCTCAGCTGAACCCAAACATGAAAGAGAAAAATAAAAGAAAATGAAGAGAAAAAAATAGAATAGAAGCTGTGCGCCGCCAAGTCTCTTGTGTAGTTTGAACAAAGGCATTTCCTTAAGCGCTCGCTCAAGTTTCATTAACCAAAAGCAAACTTTTAACTGGCTAAAGGCAGGACCAAAAGGAAAAGCCTCCCTCGGCTATGCTTGCCGAACAAAAGTCCAGGTCCAAAAAAGTCCCAAAAGGCTTGTCCAGGCAAAAAGGAACGCTGAAACGGCGGCACCCGTGCGGCTTTTCATTATGACATGGTAAACGGAAAGGGAAGGGGAAAGGTAAAGGGGAAGAGGAAGGGGAAGGGGAAGGGGAAGGGGAAAAGGCGCCTAAATTTTTGCTTTATTAAAATCTAATTTCTTATTTATGCAGCCAATTTCTGTTGTTGTTGTTGCTGCTGCTTTTGTTCTTGCTGCTGCTTGCTGCTGCTGCATGTAACTAAACGCGCTGATTTTTAATTAAATTTTTAAAAATTTATTTCAAGCCGCAAATGTTGAGCACACAAACCATTTGCATTGCACTTTATGATTCGACTTATTAGTTGGCATTTAATATTCATATTGCTGTTGGCCATTTAATTTAAATTCCTCTCTTTGGCCTTTTCCTAATTATTTTCCTGGCCCAGCGCAAATCCAATAAGCATTATGACTTCTTCTTCTATGCCTTGCCAAAAATGTAATGTACTTGCTACACACACACACGCACACCATTTTGCTGACTCCCTTAAACTTTATAGCCCTGACGACTGTCGCGCTAAATATGCCCCGAAAACGCCTCCATTCCGCCTCCGCAACGCCACCTCCACCGACCTCTCACCCTCGGGCGTCAGCTGCCCGCGCAGAGTGCCTTCAATAGGCAACAATTTTTGTTGCTTTATTGAATTAAAAATTGAAACTGAAAGCAGGAGTCGACTGAGAGAGTCCTGCGACAGCGCCACTGCTGCCCTTTTGAGCGCACATTAAATTAATAAATTAAAATGGAAAGCACTTTGTTTTGCTGCTCCTGGCTTTTGCCCCACCACTTGCTGCCCCTCCACCTCTAGATTCACTTCACTCGGCTAAAATTATGAATTTATGTCATTTAAGAATGTCATTTTGCTTATGAACATTTTTAAATTAGCCGTCGCGCATTCGATAAAAATGAAGTAAGTCCCGCCATAAGAAAAGCGATTTCGAACGCCTCATAATTGCACAAGGAGGGGGACAGAGAGGGACAGCGACAGAGAGAGGCAGAGAAAATCTCTGAATCCAGTTAAGTGGCATTCGCTGTGCCTCACAATGGGCAAACTTTGCTTCGCTCTGCTGATCGAATTATTTGAGTTTATCACTGTGTGTCCAACTTGTAAATGTTGCCTTTTTTATGGGTGATCATATTTTAATGATATTGCCATCTTAACTTAATGTTGCTTTGAGTATGAAATAAACATTTTATGCGAATAAAAGTGCTAAAATTCGAATCAAAGTGTTTCACTGAACCAGACCATGTGGATGTCCCATATGTAAATAACCACAAATAAAATCAATAAGCTGAGCATAAAGTGTCATTCAGCGGATTTTGACTTTCTCAAGTTGAGAAAATTATGTTGTTGGTCTGATTGGGGTTTTTCGCTAGATTTTCAGAATTTTTCTTAAATTGTAGACATTTTTGTTAAACTAAACTAAAATAAAGATATTTTTAATATATTCGTACTAACAGCAGTTTTAGCACCATCCAAAACTAAAGGTGTTCAATTATTGAATCTTGGTTTACTCATTTTTCACCCACTGTGCAAGCATAAGATACCTTTAGGCGGAGTTTTTGTCATCTGCGTTGGCTGCTTCCTAATAGATTTTATATTTTGATTGATTGCCTCGCTTATTCAATTGTTGTACCACGCAAAATTTCCGCTTCGCTCTATTTAAGTTTCCTTGAATGTATTCTCCGCCTGCCGGCTGTCAACTCAGCCCCGCCTCATCGTCATCCTCATCCTGTCGCCCCCACCCCTCGCATCTGGGCTTGGCTTATGTAGCGTGTGATTGTTTTACTTAGGGCTGCTTATAATTTGGCTCCCCCCCGCCCATTTAGACGTCTGTTCGCGCTCAGCTGCCGAGACTGGATTTAACTGCATTATTAGCTAAATCCGTAGCATAAATTTCAATATTGATGCCGCTCCACAGCGAGACAACCTAAATGAAATTTAATGCAATTTAAGGCAAGTCTCATATGCTGACACCTTTCTTATTGTTGTTGTTGTTGCTTTTGTTGTTGTTGTTCTCGTTTTGTATTTTTGCCTTTGTCACTCTGATGCGAAGCCATACGAATGTGTGGAGGAGAGGAGACTGTGTGCAGTCGTCAAATGCTATTGATGCGCACTGTTGCATAAAAGCCGATCCGATCCATGTGTGCCCCAGAATGAATGAGCCAAGCCATATCACTTCCTCTTCTTCTCTCTTTCTCCCACACTATCTGCCTCTCTCTTTCTCTCTCTGTCTCTATACACGCTTTTAGTTGCCATGTCAACTAATATGCCAAAGTTTAAACACGTACCACGCCCACCAAGCAAAGCTGCCCACCCAATGGCATTTTGACCGAAAATCTATCGATGCCAGATACTACACTCACACACACATACATACACACGCATACATGCATACACACACACATACCTACAAAATAATAATACCACTCTCACAAGAAATGTTTTCAAAATTATTAAATCAATTTTTATTTATATTTATATATATATATATATATATATATATGTATATATTGAAAAGAATTGCATTTGAAAAATAAAATTGTAAGAAGTTGCAAAACTGATGATTTTCATTCGTAACATTCATCATTCGTAGCTGTGCTATTATTTTACTCGCCACATATATTCACAATCGCAGCACGTGTTTGGGAATATTTGATCAGAGTTGTGTCTGGCTATATATAGATACTCCCACAGGTAACTATGGTAGGCTGTGGCTCTGGCTTTTGATGGTTGCTGCCAATTGCAGCTTGTTGCGAATCGAAAGTTTGAGGTTAAAGCTTAGGTTGCCAATTAAAGGAACTTTTGTACTTTATTTTTGTAGTAGGCTTCGTGAGCAATTTAATTATGCCTAATTAACAAGAGCTTGACCCAGCAGCTATATTTAAAGGTGGAAAGTTTCTGTTGCGTAGCTAATTTAATGCATGTAGGCCATAAAAAATAGTTGTAATAATACGATTTATAAGAAATTGTAGCTATGCTACTGTTATTTATTCTTATACCTTTGTAGAGCTGTTATACATAGAAAATTATAATGCAGCTAATCAATTCAGTCGTAAATAATGGAAATCTTGCCATAATTAGTTGTACAATGTATGCCAAGCGCTAAACTTGTAATTTGTTTATTTGTTATTGCAACGTAACTCCGTAATATGATTAACATAATTATATTTATGCCCTTCAGTTTATGTTAAATGCAATTTAATATTTTTCCATCAGTCGATTCGCAGTTCGTACAATGTATTGAGAGATGTGCTGCTGCAGGCATTGCCAACACAGCACATCTTCAATGCTTACTTACTTACTTACTGGTTGGTGTCGCATCTTAACAACCTCTCTGTGAAATTAACGCCCAGCCACTGCTAAGGGGGCGTGGGCGGGGCGTATAGCTTTGACGATGATGATGATGGCAATGCCATAGCATATCGCATTTCATGCTTCGGCTTCAGCAGCGCTGGCTGGGTGCTAAAAAGGCGAATGCCCGCCAAATAGAGAAGCGAATAGGCATTAAGTGAAAAAAAAGGTGAGAATGGAGAGAAAGATGGAAGAGTGGGCGAGGGGAGGGGGTTAGACGCTTGCTGGCCGTAATTTATGCGATTGCAACGGTGACTGCCGCTACCGCAGCAACAACAAGAAGAAGAAGAAGAAGTAGAAGAAGCAGCAGCAGCAAACAACAACAACAAACAAACATGTCCGACCATATTTTCACTCAGTGTGTATTTTTTTTAATAAGATTTCTTCAAGCAGACAACAACGATGACGGCGACGTCTCAAGACAGATGTGTGTGTGTGTGTTTGTGCGAGTGTGTGTGTGTGCGAGTGTGTGTGAGTGTGCATCAACATTTGTAATGTTTCGTTGCAGTGTTTGCAACGCGTCGTTGATGCCGGTGTTAATAAAGATTCACCCAGCTGCTAACCAGGCGGGGGGCGGTTCCGGGGTTGGGGCAACCCACTGGGCTGCTGCTGCAACTGCACCTGTACTAGTGTTTGTAGTGCAGGAGAGAGGGGGGTGGTGCAACGGTGTCTGTCTATGGGTGGCCTACTTAATTTATGAGACGCGAGAATTTGCAGTGCTGGCTGCAAACTGGCGAGCAGCAGCACAAAGACGCAGTGTAGGAGGCGGGAGTGGTGGGGCAATAGCAAGTGTAGCATAGCGCAATTTGTAATTAGTGTTGGTACACGGCGCAAAATCTGCTGCTTCTGCTTCGGCTTCTGCTTCAGCTTGTGAAGCAAATGCATCCAACAGATACTTAACGCTCTAAGGCGGCAATGACGCCGACAACAAATGCAACAACAACAACAACAACAACAGAATAATAATAACAACAGCAAACAACAGCGACAACGACAACAACAGTTGCCATAATTATGGCGTTGCCAGGCGACATCTTGTGATTGACCGCATTAATTGGAGAGACAAAAACAAAGACAAAGACCATCTGCAGGCGTAATTAGAGTCTCTCTCTCTAAGAGAGAGAGAGAAAAGATACAAATGGAAATGGAAATCGAAAGCGTGAAATTTTTGATTTTTTCAACTTTTGAAGAGGTAACACCATGTTAATTGTTTGTTAGCAACATCTTCATTATTTTATTAGAGTATAGTAAACTATTTAGTACAGTATTATTGTTGTTTATTGTTTTATTTGATTCATCTGCACAAAATTGGACAGCTTTTGCATTTATTTTGGGGTCGCAGCAACAATGCTACATTTCAAATCTTGGCCCACCAGACAATTCCCATTTAATTTGCAATTACTTCTGGCTTAGGCTCTGTCATTTCAAAATTTAATCCCTGGTATTATATTAGAGACGTATTCTCATCCCAAATACATACAAACAAGGAAGCTGGCCACAAACATTTGGGCACATCATGTGCTTAATACCAAAGTTATTGGATTATTAATAAATGAAGTTCTCACACTCTCTCTCTCTCTCTCTCTCTCACTCTCTCTCTCTCTCTCTCTCACTCTCTCTCTCTCTCTCTCTGTGAATTATGAACACACGCAAAAACAAGAGACACCAGGACCAGTTAGACAACAGGAATTTTGGGCTAAGGCTAAATTTTAATTATAAATTATATTTGCACACACACATACATAGAAATATATATATACATAGGTAAATAATTCATTGTATAAGTTGGAAATGTGGTTTGGACCACATTTGGTTGGTTGTTTTGGTCATCAGATGACTTTTGTGAATTTTCTAATTAAATGTCACTTCCTGTTTTTTGTGCCTGTGACACTTAGGCATCAAAATATTTTGCATAGTTTTCCCTCTGGCTATGGCATCATCATAATCATCCTTTACCACACACACACACACACGTACATGTGTCTGCGTGTGTGTGTGTGTTGCCTATTCAGGGCATTAAATGTCCACGTCATCATATGAAATGTGACATAGATGTGAACATAAAAGAATGAAATGAAAAAACCTGTGCCAACATTTTGTCACTATTTTTGTTTTTATTTTTGTTTGTTTGCCATCTCTTCTGTGTCATCTTCTGTGTGTTCATTGCATTGTCTATGCCAGTTGTGACACGTTTGTATTGTCTATTGTCTTCTCTCTCTCTCTCTCTGACTCTCTTGTGTTGTGTTATAATCCTTAATCCTTCTGCTTTATTGTGCATTTACATGTCATTCTGTCTGAGCCTGAATATATGCGATAGAGAAAGCAATGACTTCATTTGGGACGATTTTTGACACTACAGCTCTGTAGATGCTGCTGGTTGTCTTGATTTCCCTTTGTGGCGACTCTTCTATGGCAGTTGTTCATGCGGGGTTATCGCTTTTATCTAGCCACAAAGAAGCCTTTGGCACGCATAAGGACAATGAACGATTTCTCATCAAAATAGTCGAAACTACAAGCAAAGCAATCAAAGCCATGCTAATATTTCAGCTTAAGCTTATCGATACAGCATCAGTCTCTGGAAACGCTTTAAGTTGCATCAATAAATACAAAATAAAAGTAGCCCCATTTAACTATTCATAAACTTGATTTCAGGCAGATTTAATAATGTTGCTCTCTTAAATCATTCAAAACTGAAAGCAGACACCACTTGACTCTATTTATTTCCCTGATTTCAGGCATATTTAATTATTCCACTTATCAATGGGTACAAGGGGCTTAATGGCTTTTTGTGAAAGTATACGATCTATTCGTAATCAGGAATATCGATTTCTGCTGGTAATATGAGCCACAATAATAAAGGCAGAGCCTTTTAAATTGATATATAATATATATTGACATATTATTGATATTGTATTCGTTACACGTTTGTATTTATGCGTTTGTTTCAAGTCACAGGTTTCAGTTCGTATTCTGTTTATTCTTTAGTATCTTTGTGGGCTTTAATAAATGAGAGCAATTCCAATGTTAAAGTAGTACAAGTGAGAATGTTCTACACGAGTGAGCTTGACTACGATGTACCCTGAACCCAGTTGTTGAATTTATTCTAGTCTTATTGGCAAATTTCCCATTAAAAAGTTTTGAATTTAATTTAGAGCAGGTCTGCAAGTGCACTCTTTTCTTATGGCAGACTTTATGGAGACTAAGGCAATGCATATAGTTATTCACAAGCCCCAACTAGCTAGTAAACTATAAACTGAGGTTTCCCCACCAGCACGCAGGTGTTCACAATGTACCTGGTCCAAATAAGTTGCAGGCAATTACTTAATTTCTTTGACACTGGTCGATTTGAGCTGTCTCTCACTGTATACACATATAATTGTAGGAAACGGGACTCTGCAGAATAAATACAAAAACATTGACGCTCGCGCCGATTATATGCCATCTCTTTCTCACACATGTGCTCGCATATTTATTTGCATACAGAAAACGCTTGAGGCTGCTGACGGAAATGAGAACACTGTGAGAATATATTTTCAACTTTAGCTTGGTTGTTTCTTATTCGATCTTGATGAAATTTGGGTAGTTGATCCATAATACGTATATTTATATTCTGTATTTATTACAATATTCTAACCTTAAAATTGTGGCATTTATTGCTATTGGAAATCGAAATGTATCGATATTTGAGAAACGGAGGCAGTTATCGATAAAAATAATGCAAATTACGGGAACCTATACAGACAGATGAAGAGACGGACATGGTTATATCGAGTCTGCTGTTGATTATGATCGAGAATATTTATATATATTTTATGGGGTCGGAGATGCTTCCTTCTGCCTTTTACATACATTTGCACAAAACCATTATACCCATTTTTAAGGGGTTCAAGCAGGGAATTCTCGAAGTCGAGTTGACTCACGAGTACAGCACTCTTGCTGGTTTAATATTTGTTTTTCTGCGTAATGCGTGCTATTAGCAATAAGTGCAGAAGATCCAACTGCCACAAGCGCACAACAATTGCTTCATCATCGTTCAGAATTATGTTGGCCAACCCAATCAATGAAGGCTCTTTGGTGGTTATCGACTAAAGTAACTTTCAATCTATTTGCCCCATGCATGGTCCACCAAATTCCCAGTGCTCGCTGTCTCCATATATATATATACATATATAGCTGTATAGTATAGTAATATGTAATAGGCAATTTCGGCGCACACACACAGAGGAATAGCAAAAAATATTGTTTACACATATATATTTATTTCGGTTATTACACACACAAAGCCAGGCCAGCAGCTTGCCACGACACGGAGTTGTCACTCCCACTCAAAGTGGGAGGAGGATGCCGTTATAGTTTCGCTTTTGTTGCCATTGTCGCGAGCAGGGAACATAATTTTAATAGGTCATCATATTAAGGGATTTTGTGCAATTTGTCTGAATAGGTTGCCACACCCACACACCCGCACACACACACACACACTCGCAAGAGGGCTTAGCTGCTATTGTCATAGTTCATTTGTTGTAAAAATGAATTGAGTGTAGGCTTCAGTTCTGTTTGTATTGATTGTTGGGCTGCTAGGGAGGCTGTGTAGCCTATCTCTCTCTCTCTCTCTACCCTCTCTCTCTCGAAATCTCCAAGTCTATGTCTGCATTTCTCTTTCTCTCACTCTAAGTGAGGACCTATTTCGGTTATTGGCCATTTGCCACAAGCTGACATGTGCGTTTAATTGCGTTTCACTTATTTGACACAAAATTAATATGGCACTCGGCATTTGTGTGTGTGTGAGTGTGCGGATGTGTCTCGTGTGTATGTACTGTGTGTGTTGAGGTGTGTTCAGCCCTTCTGCTCCTGCGGCAGTTGTTGCCCACATAAGTATACTATAATTTCGGGCACATGCCTATTGTTTCGGCAATAGCAATTATTATGTAAGCAGCCCCTAATTCTCACTTTGTATGAATGTGTGCATAATTAAATATTTCTGCAACATTTGCGTTTTGCTTGAGAGGCTGGGAAAGGGATGGAAGCCTTATCAGAGAAGGCTTCATGAATTGTGTAAAGTTTTGATTGTATTTGCATTGCAATTAAATTTAGGTTTCGAGCCCAACGCAAAAGCCAACAGCTAACTGCCATTTAATAAATGTTTTGGGGCTAACTAGTTGAATGTTAATAACAGATTGAATGTCAGATATTATGCCAAGATATGGCAAGTAACTTTAGCCCGGGGGTGTCTAATGTCTGATATATTAAAAAATAAAAAAGATTATATTAAATTGTCATAGCTACTGTGTATGATTTTAAAAGCAGCTCTAATTCGCATTGAGTTACTTTCGGCTTTCAAGTATTTCAACAAATTTCGCGGTTGGCGGTTTGCTTTCGTTTAAGTGCTGTGCTGTAATGCGATAAGTTCTTAAAATGCTGCTTTATTTTTCAGCTCTCAAGTTTTGTGCTTTCAGACGCATTATTATTACTACTGCCATTGCCGTTGGGCTGAAGTTTGATTCAAGTTTCAACCCGCCCCCAAGCAGCAACAAAATGTGTGTACGCTTTTAGTGGACCCCTTAAAGTGCCAAGGCAAACGTCCAGTTGGTAAACATAAATCAAATTATGTGCACGGCAAAACGGCTCGGCTATAAAATCTGCCCAAATGTTATTAAGTGCGGCCCAGGGACATTCATCAGTCCGAGGAATGCTGGTCGTTGACTATTTTTGGGCTTGCAGCCGAGTATTTCATGTTATTAATATTAATATTATTATGTGCATAAAATTGTTGTTCACTTCTCCTCGCTTCTGTGCGGTCGCAATTATGCACTTTAATGAGTTTTCCCTTTGACCCCCCGCCCCCGCACTTCCCACCGGTCCAGTGGCAGCTGCAAATGTGTCAGGTGTCGCCTGTTTGGCTTATGAAAATTACACACTCAGGAAAACACACAGCAGCCAGCCAAACTGAGTCGCACATGTGCATAATTAATCCCTGAAAAAAGTACTTACATATATATACATATATATATATTAATTTCCGTCATATGACTTTTAGCTAGCACTGTACTTCATCTGTGTGGTTGGGTTAAGCAAAAGTCTCAATGAGTCCCACTTGCAAAAATGTGTAATGTTTCTGAAGTGAGCTTTTAATGCGATTTATTTAGTTTAAAGTCTACAAATGTGTACAATTTGTGTATACAAATTATGCTTCGAACTCGTTAGTCTTTTCGTAAATATTTGACTTTTGTTTATTGCCACTTTATTTGCCAAGAAGTTTCATTGACTGCACAACTTTGCCATTCACATATTTCTTTCATGTGCTTTTACAGCAAAGAACAATGCGAAAAGTGGCTCTAAAGTTGCAGCTGTTTTCCTTTTGGACAATTAAAAGGAAAGTTAATGAGCATTTCTCGCTCACACGTTGAGTCAACTCAACAATGTAACTGATTGGATTTCTGTGAGACACTGATGCTTAACTCAACCAAAAATTCAAAGGTTAAATGCTTTTCTTAAAAAAGCAGATTAAAAACCACTGTTTGCGTTGCTCAAGATTGAATACACTGACAGACATTAATTAAAGTTGTTCCTTGCATCTTGTCAGCAAAATCTTGCTATAATTAAAAATCCTATATAGAAGAAACCAAGAAAGTTTGCCAAATAAACGCATATTTCATTGACTTTTTGAGTGATTGCTGTCAAAATAATCTAATGCAACAAGATATATATATAAGATATAGATAAATACTTTTTTTAGTAGAGTTAAATATTTCCCGCAAGGCAAAAATAAATTAAATCTGAATTTTCTTTTCTGCTTTTTTTTTGGCATACTTCTTGAGTTCAGTATAAAATGACTAGTGACTATGACTATGACTAGTTTATCTATGGGAAGTTAGTGGACACTCCAGCAAAGACTGCAGATATTAATCCAACCGTAACTGAACCCATTCGATGGTTTTTCCCAACTGTTACAGTTATTTTTCATATATTTTTATTATGCATAAAGTTGAGTTTTGTCCTTCAGTTAAAACACTTTCCTGATGTAGAGTACTTGAAATACATTGTTTTCAAACACACAACGCTGAATGTTAGTCTCCTTTTAAGCCCTAAATCGACTTGCTCATTAAATAACTTTGCAGCACTTTCATTTTTAATTTCGCTCCTCGCACTCGTCACAAGAATTGTGTAATGTGTGAGTAATGATGGGGCTGGCTGGTTCCGCAGAAGCCAACACCTGACTAGGGATTTCAGCTTTACTTTGCTGCTGATGATGATAATGGAGGCGTTTGGCGGTGCTGGTGGATGTGGTGTTGGCTGTGGGGGTGGTGGTGGTGGTGGTGGTGGTGGTGGTGGTGGTTTGCAGACGACAACTTGACATGCGAGTGTTGTTGTGCTGCTGACTAGAAAATGGCATTTTGGGGCAGAGTGAAAGCAGCCACCACCACCACCCGGCGACAGCTCCGCCAACTGTGGCCATAGTCGTCTGCACTTGATGTTTGTTTTTCCAAACCTCCTACCAAAAGCGGGAAAACTCTGCACATCTCTCCCTCTCTCTCTCTCTCGCTCTCTGTCTTTATGTGACTACGACGAAAATTGACGTATAAAGTCAACGCTGCCGTCAACAAAAGTCTCTCAACGGGCAACAGTTTTTGAACGTGCCACAACTTTATTAGGAGACTCCGAGATAAGCGAACAGAACACATAATAAAATTGTGCGGCAAAAGTTGTGCTTACAACTCTTGGAACTAAACTAAAGCTGTTGCCACATGCAGCAAGTTTACCAATCGATATTTTGTTGTATATCAATAGAAAAACCTTTTTAATTTGAATTCCGTTTCGTTGTTAATTATCCACGTTCTGGGAAAAATGTCATAAATTTCTGCACAAAATGCAGTTCATTCTGCTTGATGGAAAAAAAGATTGCAAAAAAAAAAAAAAAAAAAAATACAGAGCAGCTCTTTCATTATATATCTTGGTGATTTGTGGCACTGTTTTTTCCCATTGCCAGGAAATTAGAGAATTGGCACACACAAACCAACACACACACAGCGCACAACAATTGTGTGTGTGGAAAGCTAAAGAAATTAGAAAGCAAACCGGTTGCCAGTCAGACTTGGCACTTATATGCGAGTTAATTAAAAGAAAACTAGTTACGACGATGCGTTTGCCTTTTAAAGTTTGCCACCATCGAGAAAAGTCATTAAGAGCTGTTGCCAAGTGCAACCAACGCTTACGCTGCGTATGATTGATAATGAGTCTGCAGCAGGAGTCTTTCAGTCGAACTCAGACTCGAGTTGGAGTTGGAGTCGATTCCAATGCGGCGATGTCTTCATCTTGGCAACGTTTCGCTCGACATGCAATGCAAAGAATTTACTATGCATGTAACGGAACTTATTATTTCATTGCCCTTCCCACAGACTGTCTGCCGCTGTCTGTCCGTCTGTCGGTCTGTCGTTTTGTCCGTCCATCTGCCTGTCTGCTGCCAGCTGAGCTCTGTGGCGCTGTCTTGCCACAGCAACTCACAGCAGGCTACCCCCTGGCGACAGCTTCAGGCTTGGCTGGCTGTCGTCCGTCTTTGGTTGGCGTATTCTGGTCATGTGTTGTGTATGCTGCCCCAATGCCACCTCGGGCTCACACTGCTCCCAGAGCTTGATATTTAGATGTGCGCAGTGTGTGCTCTGAATGTGACTCTGATTCTCTCACTCTGGCTACACTCAGAAAAAATCGACCTAAATGAAAATCACTCTAAAAATATAATTTGTTTCCAGTTTTTAGAAATAATTACTAAATATTAGGAAAACTATTTAAAAAAGTTTAGTTAGGCTTGCCCCAAATCGAATTATACAAAAATATGGCGATTTTTTCTATTTTTTATTAGGAAAAAAAAACATTTCTAAAAGTGAAAATGTAAATCATAATCAGAAAAAATCCTTTCTAAGACGCAATACATTGAAAAAATTTACTTACTGAATAACAGCACTAAGCAGATAACATAATGCCGAGGCAATGATACCCTCTTTAAGATTTCCAGTAGACAATGTCGTTGGAAAAGCGAATAGATTTGAAATAGATTGAATTGAATTTCCTTCCCATGAGTTTATGACTGCCTATTTAACTTTTTATTAACGCATACTTTAAGAATTCATGCAAAAGAATCTGTTTTCATATTTATTAAGCCAAAATTGCCATTTGTGGATATCTTAAAAGGGGTATCATTGTCTCGACATGCGAAATAGTTTCTACGAGCAATTATCTGCGCACTGTGACAAGATCCCGTTGAAACCCATCTTTGTATGTATGCGTATATGTGTGCCCGTCGAGAAACACAGAATTTTGTATGTCGAGACAACGATACCCTGTTTTCGATTTGCACCATGCATTTTGTGGGCTGTGGTTACAAAATTGGTGAACAGTTAAAACACCCCACTTTACAGGTTACACATCAGAAAATCACATCAAAAAACAATAAATTGAAAATCGAGTGACAACTCACACACAAGAAGACAAGGATTATTGAGTGTTGCTGCTATCTTCGCACTCATTCAAGTGTGCGCGATTCGGTAGCAATATAGCTGCTCTTTTCGCACACATTTATAAGCCATTAGAGCCCAGAGGCTCTGAGACAGAGCCTGATGCTGCCTCTGTGTACTGTCTGCTTAGTAATAATAGCTAATTGACATTTTATTAAAATTAAGTGTGACTTTTTTCTGAGTGTATGAGTCGAATTCAAACCATCTGTTTGAGTACTCCTTTTTCATTTCGAACAATTGTCATACCTGTGCCGCAATTCACATTTTTATGGCATTGTATGCCATCATTCTATGGGGCAGAAATGTAAATTCAAATGTGAAATATGCAAACAATTGGTTTAGTTTGACATTCGTAATTTACTTTACTTGTGATTGCAACTGGAACTGGAACTGGAACTGGCATTGGCATGATGATGAATTCACAAAGTTGTGACATTCTGCCAAAAAGTTGACTCTAGTTTCTGTTGCATGAAGAAGATGCATGTTCTATGTATAAGGTGCAGAATAAATTATGAATGCCAACCCGGCCGAACAAGGAGAGCATATTAAATGTGTTTGCACTTTCCAGCAGGTGAGCCGAGACGAAGGTGGAATACAATATGAATGACTGGGTTGAGTAGTGCGCCATTCTCTGGCAGAAGAAGCTGCAGAAACAAAAAATAACTTGGAATTATGATGTCTTTGCCAGCAGAAGTTGTTTCAAAGTTTGTTTGTGGCATGCCGTCCAGCAGTCTTTGCATTCCTCGGGCGCCTTTGTGTTGAATTCAAAATACCAGCTGACTCAAAATGGTTGCTGAGTTTCTCTTGCCACATAAAAGATTACCAAAATACAGAGTTTAAACTATGCAAATATATCCATTATTAATATTTTTATGTAGTCGATAAATGTTAATTGTTTTAAAATGGTAATGCAATTGAATAACGGCTAATTGAATAGTTATGTTTTATTAAAAATTTGTATTGTCCGTCTTTAAAGTTGGGAATCGACTAAAAATTGTTTTATATTGTTGCTGAAGTGCCCCAAGCTGGGGCACTAGTTATTGTCACACCTGGACAGCATTGCCGATTTGCATATTTGTACAGAAACATGGAAATATTCATGCAAATAATTGGGCGTGGCAGCTGTTGTTGGGACTGTCTGTTCGCTCTGGCTATCATTGACTCCCTTGTTGTTGTTGTTGTTGCAGTTGGAGGAGTCGAGCAGCAGTCATGTCACAGTAAGGTGCACGCGGGCAGCCAAATTATGCGCATTTATTTATACGTTAATGCTTTTTACAGTTGCGACCCGCATAAGTTTCGCGACAAGCTCTCCGGACCGGGTTCTGGCAGTGTGTGTGTGTGTATGTGTGTGTATAGACTATATTCTATCTCTAGGCTGAGTTGCCGTTACATGGGGAATTAGTGTGCATAATTTCATAAGCAACAACGACAGCAACAACAGCTGAGCAAGTTGCTGCTGCGGCAGCCTTCGCGTTGGCCTGTGCAAATATTTTGGAGCATTGCCTTACTCCCCCGCCCCGCCACGAACCAGAACCCGCAGCCCCCAGAAGCCCTTGGGGAAATGTTTTCGCTGCTGCTGCTGCTGCTTGCTCTCTGTCTCTCTGCCAGCGGCAAACATTCAGAATCATATGCGAAGTCTACATGTAAAGTTATGCTGGGAATTTGTTTCGCTTACACGAAAAAAGTAAGCGAATAAATAAAAAAAATATTAAAAACAGCGAAGAATAAAATAAACTGAAATATCGTTGTGTGTGTGTTGTGTGTGTGAGTTGTATATCTGTACTAAATTGCACATGATGTGATTTCAAGCGTAAGAAATGCCTTTGCGGTGGCAAGGGGCAAGCCATCGATACTATATGCATATGCATGTGTATGTATGTGTGTGTATGTGTGTGTGTGTGTTGTGTAGTCTTGTATGTGCCATCCGCACTGTGGAATATGCATATAAAAACTTGGCGCAGTTTCAAAGTTATGTTCGAGCAGAAGAAAAAAAACGACAGCAAAATTGTGTATCAAAATTACAACAAAGCTCACGAGACTTTTGTTGTTGTTGTTGTTGGTGTTGTTGTTGTTGTTGGTGTTGTTGGGATTTCTCGTTGAGCAAAATGCCGGAAGCCAGAAAAATGGCTGGCAAGTTGACTCGACTCGACTTAAGTGAACTGAGCGGCAATTTGATTAAATGCCTTGCGCGAATCTTACAAAATAAATTAGCTAATTTGAAAAAAAAATGTATATATAAAATACTTACAAATTCCAAATGCATACAAATAATTTATGAATTGCGTTTCTCTTTGTCTCTTTGCAGTGCAACAACTAAATACAACCGCTAAGCAACAGTATTTTCGCTCAACATTAAAATAATATTACTAATCATACAATACTAATAATTTCATGCAAAATCTATAGAGCGGTGATTATATGTTGCATTTTTGAAATAAAAAAAAAGCCAAAAAAAGAAGAAAACAAAAAAAGTAGAAAACAATAACACAAACCAGAAGAGACGAAGATTTAAAAAGAACGCAGCGAGCTTAAGCCAACAAAATAAACGTAGACGATTAGTAAAAGACACCACCAATTTAATTTGAACAGAGATTAAGCAAGACACAATAAGTACACAAGCAAGACATACAAATATACATATATGTATTAGCCAAAAACTCGAATCGATGTCTGTGTGCATTATATTTTAATCATACATGTACGATATATACTCCACAAACAAGTATATTTACAACGTAAGCCATCAAGTCGCAGCTAAAAGACAAGCAGTAGCAAAAGGAGAACAAATCGACCGCTAAATCGGTCAACATTTTGCTGAGGAGCATATCCATATAAAAAGACAAAAGTCAAACAAAAACAAAAACAAAACATACAAGAAAATGGAGGACAATAACACAAGCGGCAGTGCGAGCGGTGCGCCCATCAAAGTCGAGGATCCATCGGTGACACTCACAATAAGGCTGATTATGCAAGGAAAGGTAAGTCAATTGTCAACATTATCAATATATTTCATTATAATTTAATCATGTTTTTTTACTGGCTCCAGTTGAAGTAGTTTTTTTAAAAATATATATATTCTCTGATACATTTCAAATCCCATTGGAAGAGATCCTCAGCGTTCGTCCAGTCAGCTGTGGATTTTCTGACTCTGAACAATATCGTATTATACTAAGAAAATAAATAAATAATAACATAAAAGAAAAAGATACTTCATCTGAGTCAGTTAAAAGAATATTTTATTTATGAAAGGGGTCAACAAATCGGAAACAAATATTTCAATATCATTTCCCAATACAAATTGCAGTCATTTTCATTACATTCAGTCACATGTCAAAAGTCTTTTTCTTTCTAAATATAAATTCTTGCAAGTTAACTTTTTAGACACATTTTCTATGGTTTATAAATATATTTCTGAGAAATAGAAAATAATAAATTTTTTTTTCGTATATCTAGTAATTATTTGTACAAAAAAGTGTCTTTTTTGGCAATTTGTTTGATCAGTGTATGTTAAATATTTATTTATTATTATGTAAGACTTGAAATGTTTGAATTTCTTCCATAACAATCTCAAGTGGAGCTGCAAAGTGTGTTGGGAGTTTTAAAAGCAAATATAGACACACAGCCTAACTGAGGACTGGCTAATGTTGTTTCCACAGTCGAGTCGAGTCGTGGCGACAGGCCTGCCAATCAGTTTAAGCGCCAGACGCCCGCCGGCCACCCCCGTCGCCCTCGCCCAAATAGAAACACAATTTGTTTGAGAACTTCGTAGCTTTGGGGCTCTTTGTGAAATTTAAAATGTAAATTTTGAAGCCCACCTGTATTAAACGTGTAAGCCGTAATGCTCCCCATCGAATTATGTCATTTTAAATATTAATGGGAATTTTCCCAAGCCATTCCTTATCAATAAAATGTAATACAGTATGAGAGAGAGAGAGAGAGAGAGAGAGAGATATAACATAAAAGGTTGCCGGTAAAAAAGTAATTAATATTAAAAATGAATGCGTGCATTTTGTATGTAAATGAAAATTAAACACGCCACACTTCACCCATAATTGCAAACTGAAGAAAACAGACAGAACGGAAAAAAAATCGAGGGAGGAAAATATATGTAAATAAGCAAAAACCAAAAATATAATATTTAAAGTCATAAAATGCGAAGCATGCATTGGCTATTAAAGAATCATTACAGCCCGCAAATATGAGCAATAAAATGTGGAACGCATCAATAACTGACATAAACATAAAAACCGCAGCTCATCAGTCCGGAAACATATGTGAATATTACAAGATAAACAAACTCAAGAAAATTTATGTATATTTTAACCATTTCTCGAACAGTTATGTGCGAATACAAAAAATATAGATAATACAAAACATTTGCTCAGCATGCATAATTAACTATGTTGGAGTGAGATATGCAATTAATGCCATTAAGATTATTATAATTGGGGAAAAGTTAGCACTGCGAACTATAAGGTCTATTGTGCCCCCTTACTGAGCCTACAGCTCTTCCATCAATCCCAACTCCTGCACGAATGCTAGAATCTTTGTTGGGTTGAGGGTTTCTACGTCCCTTGGCCTCATGATATGCTGCCCTAGGATGTTGCATCTTTTGCTGCATTCTGTTAGGATGTGCGTCGAGGATTCCTCCTCGTATTCGCAAAACCTGCATACGTTGCTGCTATAAATACCTAACTTGGTTAGGTGACTTCTCAGTGTACAGTGTCCTGTCAATAGACCTGTGAGTATTCTGAGTCTATTCTTCCCCATGGATTCTATTTGAGGAATGTAATTAATTAGCTGCAAAAAGTGTGACTAAAGGAAATTTACTGCAATATGTGTAATAAATGTATTTAAGATACAGCAAAATAATGTGAAGGAAAACAGCTGTATGAATTACACATTTGGCAGTCAAAGATACTATATAGAAATAGCTAAAAATAAACAACTAGATTTACTACGAAGAATCGAAGAGATGTTATGCATGTTGACTGGATGCTGCTTAAAGTGCATCAGCCATAATGAACTCAGCTGACATTAATGAGACATATATCTGATAGCCATGTGTCACATAACCGGGCTTAAACACCAGCTTATTTATTGAAGCAGAGTTGCGCGAAATCAACTATTCGAGCAGAATCAGCTGTAATGGGTAAGCATAGAAAAAGCGGCAACATTCAAAAGCTGTCTGGCAACTCCGAGCTGTCGGCGGAGCCGCCTCAGCCTGATGTGGGGTAATCTCGCGTCGCTAATCTCGCTTCACATTACTTAAAATCCGATTTGTGGCAACGATGACGACGACGACGACGACGACGACGACTCTTGAGTGCAAATTGCGCATTTGAAGAGTGTGACCTGTCTTTGATTTAAATATAAGTGCGAGCATGTTATTGGCTGCTGTTGTTGTTGCCAACTTATGTGTGTTGCACTGAAAGGCAGCGACAGGTGCAACACCCGTCGCAGATAAGGCGACAGAGCAACGCAGGGCGCCAGAGCAGAGAGAGAGAGAGCGAGTGAGAGAGAGCGAGCGAGACACAGAGATGTACACATTACATGATGTGTAGTTGAAAATTGGCAAAATTGCCAAACCAAAAAAAAAAAAGAAATCGAAAAAATTTGCAGACAATTTATAACAAAAATAGCAACAGACAGACAACATTTCTTGTGGTTAGGGGACGGCGGGTTGCGGGGGATTGTCGGAGGTTCGATCAGCGACAGTATCCGTGAATAATTGCACACTTCTCGGCCCCAGCTAAATAGCAGCGCCAAAAACTAAAATTAAGTGTGCAAATATGTATATAAAATATATATACAAGTGTTTCTGCTCATTCTGCTGCATTACATACGTTTTGGGCTTTTCGATTTTGAGTTTATTTACGCTGCTCTGCACAAGGATTCAGGCAATAAATTCTCAAGGCACTTTGAAAAGCGCCGACTTGCCCCCGTGCACCTCACCTTGTGCCTGCCACCCATCTCTCTGTGTGTGTGTGTGTGTTGCTCTCTTGATCGATAGTTATAGATTAGCGTGATTTATGAGCTGCCGCCAACATCGTTGTCTGCTGTTGGCCAAGTTGACAAATCCACACACACACACACACACAGACACAGACACATGTAAAATATGTAAATATATTTTTAGCGCAATGCAAATCAGAAGGCAAATAACAAAGAAAAAAAAAGAAAAAAAATGGAAAAGCAAACCTGAGTGGAAATCAAGTAAATTTTCAATTGACAAGAGCTTTGAGCATATAGCGTTGAATTTACACAAGCAACATCCGTGTTGACTTGTTCAATTGAGCATGCAACGAACGTAATTGTCCATAAATATCTGTTTATAACTCTCGCAATATCTGCGACCCTTTCAGGATATAAATTGGGCATATGGTTTCCTAAACATATCACGAATTCAGAATGGGCAAATATGAAACTTTGTTAGAGTACAAACATCTTTGTATGTAAGTATAAAGTGCATTAATGATGTATCGGCTTGAAATAATATATGTTGAGGTAGGTCTCAAGTTACTCGCCAGAAATGAGCATGTCAACTGACAATGAATAATTAAACTCGTTTTTGGCCACATTCATTTTAATAAATCATCGTTCATTAGTTGACTGCCGTGCTCCTTTCGAGGTAATTGTCTGTTTAACCAGCACAATCACAATCGATATGTGCAATCATTTATTATTTATTGCCATATGCACTTTTCAACTTGAAACAATATGAAATGCAATCGCTAAATATATTTGTAAATGTTGTCGTTAAGAGAGCATATCCGAAATCGGTGCAAATGCGATGCGAAATATTTAGTGTTTTCACATGAAACTGTCGATATGAACAACATTTCATTTAGAGTGCATAAATAAATCAGTTAATTATAATTAGACAAGCGGCTGTCAAGTATGGCGCACTGCCCACAAAATTTGCATTCAGATGCCGTATTCTACTGCTCTATGCCAATTTCACTAATTAAAAATGCATGATTCAAACAGAAGCAACTGAAACAACAGAAACAACAGAAACAAAGGCAGCAGCACAGATACGCAGACAGACCAGACATCCGACAATTGCAAAATACTCGATAATTCTCTGCGAGAGTGCAACCCACTTTTGGCTAGGGTTTCTGTGCAATTTGCGACTGGCTGCCAACAAGCAACAACAACAGCAACAACAACAGCAACAGCAAATCCAACAAAGCCAACAAAGAAACCAAAAAAGCCGAAGAAGGCAAAATACCAAAGCCTAAACAACACAAAAGGTGCAGGCAGGTCTGGTGCCTCACATTATCTGATGCAGCAGAGTCGAATACATGTTGCAACATATATTTAAGGCAAATTCAGCAAATTTATTTGACAAAATATTTGAAATAACTAGTCATTTTCAGTAATATTCAATGCTAAAACTTGTATTATTCATTTAATTCAGATTTTGTACAAATTCTTTAAACTTGTGCTTGAAACACAACCTTTTCATTTGTTTAATTGGAATCGTTGCTTTTAGCTTAAAAATAAATATTTTTCCCCTTAAATCCAAGACTATATCTTTAAATCTAGATTGTTGTCATCATTCGAATAGGGAATAGTGAATGAGTGAATGAGTCAGTGAACGAATCCCACCTGCAACTCAACTTGAATGCAAATTAATCAATTGTTGAATGTTTACTAAGCTCCAAGCTAGAAAAGCGTACTTTGCCAAAGCAATTGTAAATCATTGTTATATCTACACATGCCCAAGCTATATCTATGTATGTATCTGTCTATATTTGTTGATCTTTTTCTTAATGCATCTGTTCTCGACTCTACTTTGAATAAGCTTATTATTTCAAGGCTCGCTTAGGGTCAAAAATGAACTCAATAGGAAAATTAGACAACGGGCTCATTTCCCATTTCAAATTGCGATTGGTCCGTTAACAGCTTCAGTAAATTCTAGTTTTGGTTAATTAGTTTGCTCTCAAGGAGCGGAGTTTGTCCAGTGATAGAAATCAAAAACTAAATATGCAGGTGAAATGAAATTCAATTTTAACCTGCCGGATTATTGGAATGCGACGCAATTGGCTCCTCAACGTGTGCAGCAAAAGATATCATACTGAATTATAATATTCAGGTTGATGCTTGGCTGGGTTTTCCTTTCGTTAGTTTTGTCGTTAATTAATTACTTGCGTCACTTTGCGTTCAACTCCGGATTGACTCATTTGACGGCTGAAGCTGGCGTTCACACAAAACTGCAAACAATTGAAAACCAACGATGGAAAACAATGCCAAAGAAACATGAAGAAACAAACCGAATATTATATACCCTTTTGCACCGAAATCCACCTGTTCAAGTCTTCAAATTTTGATCGGTACATTTTGATAAAGCTGCAAGTTTTTCACAGAAGAACTCATTAGTGGAGCGAATGTTTCTAAGAAAGATTTCAAGCATGGTAATCAGATAAGTCTGATTATGAGATCATTCGAATGATTAAGAATAATTGTACGCTACTTGATGAAAATATTATAATACCCGCTGTGGGGATAAATCTTTGAAAGGCACCAGTTCAATCTAAGCCGCAAAATGCCAACCTCTTTTGGCCTTGGCGAATCTCAGACTGTGGGCATAAACCCGAATATTGGCAGCTGGGTTTATTATGCTGTCAGTTTGTATTTATATTTCTAATTAAATGGGTATTGTTTACAATTCCGAGGCATCTGTAATGGCAAAGTGAAATGTATTCTCAAAATCCGAATCTGGCACAAATTTATGGAGAAAGCGTGCTTATGGGAGAATATCCAGCTGACCTCTCTATGAATTTGAAATTTATTTCTTTTGAATCGCTTACAATCCAATATCACTTCAAAAATGTTTATTGCATAATCATTACATATTAAAACTATGTTTTATTAGTTAATGGAGGCTCAAATTGGGGGTATTAATATTTATAAGGGCTAAACAAGAAATTGGGAAGAGTCCGATTAGACCAAAGGATTTAAATTGTAATAAATTAGTGATAGGAAAAGTAAGCATTTAAGAAGAGAGAGATACAGATAATGATAGGTCAATCTCTGAACCTGTACAGTAAAAAATAAATGATTCACAGCTATGCTGAGAATGCTGAGTGATTTCCGGGATTTATGTTATAGTCGTAGTCGTAGTAGTCATAGAGTTCAAAAGCTTCAAGAAACGTTTTAGATCGCTCTTTGGGCATTTCTCTGAAATGTCTCTTAACGATCTAACTGTGCTATTTGCTTTGTAAAAGTGTTCTTTGAAATACATTTCCAAACTTTGGTCACCTAGCAGAGACACCGTCTAATTATCAGCTCATTAAATGTCAGCGGGCCAGACAGACAGACAGACAGAGCAGAGCAGAGCAGAGGTAGAAAACTTGAACAGATTGTCTAATATTCTCAAGCGAGCGCAACATTTTGATAGCCCATTTATCACACGACCAACTCGTAAAGCATGTGGCCAACAAACAAGCAACAACAACAAATGGCTAAATAAAAAACACTATAATAACTTGGAAGAAGAATTAACAACAACAACAACAACAAGAACAACAACAACAACGAGAACAACAAGAGGAAAACGCATTAAGAGGTCCACAGAATGGACGGTGCTAATTGTGCCGCAACAAAAGAAACAAAAAGAACCACAGACACACACACACACACACACACGCACACACACTTGCACACACAATTTTGATGTTAGTAGACCACCGGCACGAAGAAGAAGACGAATTGGTGGCAGCTTAGCGCAGACAACAACAACAACAACAAAATAATAATAATAATAATAAAAAACTCATGCTGAGCGGGCAATTTCCAGCGGCTGCTGCGTTGGTGGAAACTCTTGGATTTTTTTTTCGCTTTGGTCTCTCTTTGTGTTAATGCGACGGCGTTGAAAATTCTCAATTCGCAAAATAATGCTACAAAAAAGCCCAAATAAATGCGATGCATGTAACAGAAAAATAAATAAGTTAAAAAAAGCAAAAACGCTGCCAAACCGTGAGAACCATTTATGAAAACCGTTTCAGTCGCCCAAGAAAAACTTTGCCACAAAATGTTGGAAAATGCAATGTGACAAATGTTTTTGTCAGGAGGGAGGGGAGAGGCTGGTACACGACATGTGTGTGCCGCTTGTTGCACGAACTGCTGCTGCTGGTGCTGGTGCTGCACACATGTGTGCTCAATGCGTTGGTCCACTGCACCACTGCACACCCCTTCACCTGCAATCTTTTGCACTCTTCGCACCCTTTTTTAATAAATCATGCCGCACGTTTGTTGCACTGCATTTTTCTGTTGTGCGAGTGTGTGTGTGTGTGAGTGTGAATTTGTTGCTGCTCCTGGCAGTCGAAATGAAAGCAGAAAAGTGCAAACTGTACAATTAAATAATTTACAATTTGCCCCGGCAAAACAAAAGCAATTACAATTCTCCACAAGTCGCAGCGAGTGGCATTTTTAATTTGATTAAATACAAGTAAAGAAAAAAAAACACAATCAACAAGAAATACGACACACTGGAAGAAAACGTCGTCTCTTTGTAGCGTTCTTAATTAATTTGAACTTACACAGCAAGTCTAACTTATCGTTGAATATTCAAATATTCTATATAGATATATATTGTTTTATAATTTATTGCACATTCCGTTTCCAAGGCCACATATCTTAAGTAAAATGCATTCCTCTCCAAAAAGTATTGATCTTCAAAAGCTTTTAAGCAATTTCAGAGCCCAATTTGTTTACTCGGCTTACACTGAGTGACCACATCCAACGACCACATGCACTGCTCCATGCGGCACATGCATATTTTGAGGCAACAATTCCACATGACATGCACAATTTTGAATGCACAACCGCAAAAGTGAATTTTTGCATAGAAATCGTTGCATGATGTTGGTGGAACTTGGCAAGTTGCAAGTGCAAAAATTGAGCATTTAATTGCTGGCATGTAAAATAGCCAAAGCCGGTTTGCATGCTGGCTGCCTGCCTGCCGGGGGGGAAGCCGTGTGTGCTGTGTTTTCAAAGTAATATTTAGCAAAATGGTCTCTTCAGATTGTTGATTGTAGCAAGAGGAGCAACTGCAACAGGAACAGCAACAAAACTCAATCAAGTGAAAGTGCACAAATTGTGTATAACATTATGCGTAGCATTCGAATATTCAATAAGTTTGCTGGCTTATCGCTTGACCCACACAGACTTATGCAAATCGCGTAAGCTTTTGAAGCTGTCAATGCCAATTGCCAATTGCACCATCAGCAAACTGGGCTGAGAGAGATTTGGGCTGATTGTGGGTTGACCTGACCACGCTGTGTATCATAATGATGATGAGCGTGCCTCGCTAATGAGCAGCACATCAAACTTAATGGCCATTGGTCTAGTGTGTCTGGGTGTGGGTGTGTGTGTGTACTTATGCCAGAGAGAGAGAGAGAGAGAGAGAGAGAGATAGAGCATATAAATTATGTAGGTCTGTCAAAATTAGTCTTGGGTGCAGACAGGCATAAGAACACAATTCACAGACGCGTAGACCGTAATCATGCTAATAATTATGGCAATTCCTGCTGACTTTTGTGTATAATAAATATGTCGGCCATTTAGATTGGGCACCATCACCATAAATATGATAGAAAATGGCCCGTAATGCACAATCAACCCACAAAAGCAGAGAAAAACCCAGTTGAGATAGATTCACGTAATATTTTTGCACTGGCTTGGAGTAGGATATACCATTTTATACTTATATTGTTTTGCACGAATCTGCATTTTGTGACAGACTGGCAAAATGCCCAAAATTCTGTACACCTTGCATTGTCTCTGTGTGTGTGTGAGTGTGTGTGTGTGTGTGACAATGGATGGGTATTTAGAAATTAAGATAAACATGGCGACAGGCATGAGAAGTGCACTTTGTGAAGGTTACAAGAGATTTTTGTACTAAATTCATAAATGCCAAGCTTTAAAATGATTGCCGTGTAAAACAGCTTCTATCGAAAAAAGGCTTAAATATTTAATTAACAAAATAAACTGAAAATGTTGGGGAAAAAACAAGAGAATATTTATATTTGAACAAAATTCCAGTTTGTACTCTCATATTTTAGCTTAGCCAGTTTCCCAAAATTACAATATTAAATAGCCAGTTATAAACAAAATAAACATTTGCAAAAACGAAATATTTTTTTTTTGCTTTAAGTATTCAATATCCTTGAAATGTTTACGTTTAATTTGTGGAATTATCGACGTTATAACGTACATTTATAATCCCTTATTGAAAAGCCTAAAATGCTTTTAGTTAGGTTTTGGGCATTTTGAATGGTTGCCTCACATGTTCTACTTGGCAACGAGTTTTTCTGAATGCCGCCAACAAAACGCAGTTTTCGATTGCGCCATATAAGAAGCAAATATTCTGCAATAGAATTTTGACAAACGTGACTGTAATTAGTGTGATTTATTTATCGAAATATTTTTGTAATGATTGCTTCGCAAAACTTGTCCAAGTTGGTAGTGAGTATCACAAATTGAGTTTATCGTTTTGCAGGACTGCCAATTGAAGCTGTCAACACATACATACAAATATTTTTATATGTATTCTCCTTCATGCAGATTTTTACTATCAATTAAAACGCGCAAAACGAGCTGGCCGCAAAATTTCATTACAAAATATTCATGTGGCTGGCGTTAAAAACTGGCGTTTTTAGTTGGTTCTGGTTTTTTGGTTTGAATGTGAATCGCTTTCTGTGTCACTTAAATATGTAAAAGCAGTTACACACACACGCAAACACACACACACACACACGCGCACACATATGGCACAAAATCACTTAATATTTAATCGAATTTGCACATCTATGGCGACGTTTGTACATGACAGAAAGAAAGCTGAAAGCGGATGCAGTTTTTGCTAGAATGGGAATCGCTTTATATGGTCAAAATAAATATAAATATTCTTCTGTTCTTATGTTTCTTGATGAGATTATAGTTTCTCCTAACCCAGACTACATTTTGATTCTCTTTAAAATGTTGTTAAAAATCGAAAATTGTAAATGAAAACTTGCCGCACAGTCGCACTTCGCAATAGTGGAAAAGCTTTTCAACACAACACAAAAAAAAATACCTTAGCTGCGAAAATCGAAAAGCTGCGTACTCGTAATCAATTTGAAGTGGGCAGAATATTATTTCAAGTGTATTTTTTTTGCAGTTCGCGAAAAGTAATATATTGCAATGAAACTCTTTAGTTTAAAGAGCAAAAAAATATATATATTTTGTATTTGATAAATACTTTTAAAATAGATAATACTAATTGAAAATATATATTTTTGTGGTTGTGTCTTTGCAGGAAGTTGGTAGTATTATTGGGAAAAAGGGTGAAATTGTCAACAGATTTCGTGAAGAGGTAAGTGCCCAGATTATGCACCAGCTACATACATATACGGAATGTTGTACATATGTATTTATGGGCCTACAAATCTTTGCAGTCTGGTGCCAAAATTAACATTTCGGATGGCTCATGCCCGGAACGCATTGTAACGGTATCTGGCACAACAAGCGCAATCTTTGCGGCATTTACGCTAATTACAAAGAAATTTGAAGAGGTATGTGTGCGCTAGATCGAAACGGATGCGAGTCCAAAGCACGATTGCATAACACAATAATTGATACAAACACACAAAAATCCAAATAAACACAATTGAGCAAAGCAAAAAAAACTAAAAAACAGAAAAAAAAACAGAAAAAAACAGAAAAAAAAACAGAAAGAAAAAAAAAACAATGGCACTCCACTGCCAGATAAGAGAAAGTCTTGGCTCAAGAACTAAAAGCTCGAGTGTTTATTGTACTCAATTCTCAATTGTTGAATTGGATCACGCTTCACATTACTAACTTGAAACCCGTTTCAGTGGTGCTCGCAGTTCAATGATGTTGGCAAAGTTGGTAAAACTCAAATACCCATTCGATTGATTGTGCCGGCCAGTCAATGTGGATCGTTAATTGGTGTGTACACAAGCCAAATAAATAGATAGACACCCCCTGAAAAAACTCATTAACCTGCTGCCTCAATATTTCTAATATGATTCTTTTGCATTCGACAGGCAAGAGTGGCTCAAAGATTAAGGAAATACGCCAAAGTACGGGCTGCTCCATACAGGTGGCCAGCGAAATGTTGCCAAACTCCACGGAGCGTGCGGTTACCTTGAGTGGCAGCGCTGAGCAGATCACCCAATGTATCTATCAGATATGTCTTGTCATGTTGGAGGTAAACACAATCTGTCTATTCAAATCAACATATTGCATTCAAAAGTAAACAAACGTTTTTGAAGCCAGCTATTTTTAGCTAGGAACATAAAAATAATGCCCAAAAATTTAGACGGCGTCAGTTTAGTTTTCGTGCTTTTTCGCTTCAAGTTTTCCGTCTCGGCGCATTTCTATATATTCTGTCTAAATTGGAAAACATGCACAAAATACTTGTGTGAATTTGAAAATTCAAAAGTGTAAATTTAAAAAAAAAATAAAAATTATATTAATTTGTCGCAGTTGAAAATAATTTATTGTCATCTTGCTGATAGTGCTGAAAAGTCAAAATAAATTTGATTGCAACAAAGAGATATTTTTTGTGGGCTTTACAAGATAAGCGAATAAGCGCGAAAATAAACTTAGCCCGTCTAAAGGCAGTTTAGGGCACTCGAGAGTGAGTATAATATATGAGCTAATTTAAATATTTGCATATACTGTGCTCAACTTGTGCCAGTTCTGTGCTGTTTACTTTTTTCGAATGCATATTTTATATTAAAATGCATAACTAATGAGTATTTTATGTTTATACAGTCTCCGCCACGCGGTGCTACCATACCATATCGACCAAAGCCGCAAGTAACTGGGCCAGTTATCTTGGCCAATGGACAGGCCTTTACCATACAGGGCAACTATGCGGTGCCCACACAAGAGGTACGTGTACAGTGTGTGCAAATTGTTTATGTACGTCTAGTCTAAGCAGTGTGTTTTAAGAGGTCAATTCAAAATACCATCATGTATAACGCCGCATTCTATATCTAGTTACTCTCGGATCTTTCTCTCAATTTCTATCTCTTTCTTTTTTAACCCATCACCTACAATTTAATTTGCTTTTATTTTGTTTTTTTTTTTTACCAATTTCATAAGCTAAATAACATTTGGTTGTCTATACTATAATAATTTTAATTTTCTTTTGGTTTGTTTGCCTCTACTTCTCGTAACAACTTTATTGATCATTTAACTTCTTGAGTTTTATGTCACTTCTCTATCTGCCTATCTGTGTGAATAAATGCCTAAATAAAATATGAGTCTTTAGTTTGTGTATCCACTCTAATTAAAATTATATCCACTGCTCGTTTAGAAATATCCAGTTATGATTTGCACCTCTCTCTCTCTCTCTCTCATTATCTCTCTTCCTCTCTTTCTATCTCTCCTCTCTCTCTCTCTCTCTCTCTATCTATGTAATCCACAATCGAACCCCCTTTGAACCTTGACAGTTGTCTAGAGCCGAACCGACTTGTGACCCCCTTTGCAGTTTTGAAATGTCCCAAAGAGGAGCCGCCTTCAGTTGGGTTCAGTTTGCCTATTGTGCATTGGGCCTAATTGTTGCAGCTTCTTCTCCACTTACCACCAAGTCTTTTACCGTTTCTTTGCGCTCATACTTCACATATATATATATCTTGTACCGTTGAACCAACCCAGCCAAAAGAATTTCCATTTTCAAATGTCCAAAAGGTGGCCCAAACCCCAAAAGCAAACAACTAATGTTAATCACTTACAGAAAATCAACTAATTGATTGATCAACAAATATATATTTACAATATTTTAAATACAATTTTTTACATATTTTGTTTTTGTGTTTTTTTTTTTTTTAGTTTCTTTCGTACTCTTTTCTCTCAGGTTAAGAGCTTGTCATACAAGAGTGTGTGTGCTCTCTCTCTCTCTCTGACTCTCTCTGTCTCTCTGTCTGGCTTTCGTCCAGTGCGTCGTGTCTGTTTTTGGGGGCGGTCGCACTTTTGGGATCGTTTGCATTAGGGTTCTACATTGCGCGGCTGCTCACCGAATAATAAGGCGAGTCGAGTGAGTTTGTGCGGGGGCTTTGCTACTCTGTCACTCCACATAAAAGGGTCTTCTCTCATCTCTCTCTGTTTTAATCGAACCGAGGGCTCGCGTGCAGCGTGTGGAGAAGTATGTTTAACTACAACACTAGCTCTATAATATAATCCAAAAATAATTTATACCTATCATGAACAACACACAACAAACCAACAAACCAACAAGCCAACAAACCACAACAACAACCAAACAACCGATTTAAACTCCTTTTGAGTGCCATCATCAAAAATATCCACAAACAGAAACTAATTTCACTCGATATTAAATATTAAATATTAAAAGCATCCCTCGATTAAACAAAATACAACCGCAGCGACAACTTTGCCATTATCTATCCAACGTTTATTGGTATATATAATAATTTTGTGTAGTTTATACCTGCAATAGACTTTGAAATGTTTTCTTCATTTGCCAAGCAACAAATCCATTTACGAAACAAAACAACAAATACCGACCAACAACAGCAACAACAACTGCAACATCAACCATAAAAAAACAACAGAAATTCATATACTGTTAGATAAGTCATACCTACATATGTATATACATATGTATATGTATGTATGTGTAATCGTATACTGCCCACCAATTATCATATAACAACAACAGCAACAACAACAATAACAGCAACAACAACAATAATGCAATTAGCAACTGCAACAACATACTATTCAAAATATCGTCCTGCCCGAGCCCTCACATCTACTCTACTCTGTCCGTTTATAATCGTATATGAATACATATATACAATCTGCACAAGAATATCAAAATATATATACAACAACAACAACAACAACAAATAGTCCTTTAAGCCCCTGCCAGCCATTTCACTCCAAACAAAAGTTTTGAAAACTATACCAAAAAGTTTATGTTGTCACATCAAATTCAATTAATGTCCGCAAACAAAAACCATAATTCAAAAATAGTTATAACATCAATTGCGCTCTTCTTCTTCCCAACAAGAACAAAACAAGCTAAACTCGCCTCGTCTCTCTCTCTCTATCTCTCTTCCTTTCTCTTTCTCACATCAGTCCCTGGTTATTGTCGGTGTTGGTTTATAGCATAATGCGGCGTGTAGTGTGTAATGAAATAAACCCAAATCACTTGTCGCTATATCCACCAGTTGTCTGTTGTCAATTGGGTACACATCGAGTGCAATTAACTGAGTTTCTACCTAAATTAGTTGAACTCTAATTGATTGGGATTGACATTTGACGATATACAATTTGGGTACCGTTTGACAACTGCATATGTATCTGTGGCTATGCGCTAGTCTTGTTGACCTTCTCTCTAAAGTATTCTCTTAGTCTCTAACCATGGTTTTGTGTACCTATCGATCCGATCCCATCCACAAGTGCATTGGTACCCACTCCACCAAGACCTCAATCTCTTGCCCTTGCCGTAGCCAGTTCGTTCTCTTAGTTGTTATCATTTGTTTCGGAGAAAGTACCAACCCACCACCCACCACCTCATATCATTTATCAAAATCCAGCCTGTCAGTCAGCCTCGTTTATTACACCAAAACTCTGCACACTTTGTTTTTTTTTTCTCTCTCTCTTTCGCTTCCTGCAAAAGCTTTTTCGACGTCCCGATCGATCGATAACTATATGCAAGCTTCCAATCAAATAATACTATAGCGAAATGTATATTTAATAAGCTTACTATTTCAATTATATACAAATTATCTAGCTCAAAATTTATTTTTGGTAAATCATTTTTGTTCTTCTACTTTTTTCTTCTTTGGAAACTTTTGCAAAACAACAATCAATCAAAATAACAAAACGAAAAAAAAAAACAATTAAATTCCCATAAACACAAAACGATCAAAAATTAATGCCAAACCCTACAAACAACAATTAAAAAAATATAAATAAAAACAAAAAAAAAAAACTATTAGACCTGTCCAGTGTTTCCACTGGCCTTGGCTACCGGTGGTCTACATGCTGGTATTTCAGGCTTAGCGGATCCTTTGTTAAAGGGGGCACATTTACAAGGAGCGGTACCAGCGCACCACCATCACCTACAGCAAATGCCCGATGTGAGTTTTAATTGATCCACGAAAAAAAAGAGTAAAAAAAATTAAACACAAAAATAATAAAAACCAAACAAAAATCATCAGAAACACAAAAAATAAAACAAAAAAAAAATATCCTCCACAAGTCGAGCCCAGCATTTGATTCGTTTTGGCATGTGTTGCTGTATTGGAACGCGACCCTGTAGCTCTAGCCGAATGAATCCATTGACCGACGCCAACCCACGCCCCCTGTTTGCTCCACCACCCCACCACACACCCCAAGCTAGTTGTATTTGTGCATTGCTGTTTGTTGTTACTCGTATCGCATTTCCCCCCCTTCACCCAGCCAGCCACCCTTAGTCGTTTCTCCTGTTGTTGTTACCACCCCCACCCCATCCACCATATCTGTCTGTGTTTTGTAGTTTGTGTTCTTGCAGTAGTTACCTTTACTACCTCTGGCATTTCTTTTACGATACCCACGTTGCAACTGTGGCCTGGCCACATTTCAATAACATTAACGTCACCTTGTTGTTCCCCAAGCAACTGCTGGACCACAAAGTTGTTGCCATGTTTTTTTTTTGTTGTTCTGTCTGTGTGTGTGTGTGTGTGTTTGTTTTGTTTTTTGTTTCCTCTTTTCGTTCTGTTAAGCCACACTAAAAATCGGGCATCTCGGTGGAAAACCAGAAAACCAGAAAACCGGAAAACCCATCAAAGGCTTTTTTTATGTCGCGAAGTTGCAGCATATAATTTGTGAATTGTTGCAACTTGCTGTGTGTACCCCAAGATATGTTTATTTAATATGCCCAAAACACGACTTTATATGACTAGTTTGTGTTTGTGGCACATTCGTCGTGCCCCACCATCCCCATACCCCACAACTGCTACACAGTCGCAAATTTCATTGCCATTTGTAGGCGAACTGCATAGAGAAATGTATATGTTTTCACACAGCAAAGCAGAGCGCATGTTTATTTATTTATGTACTGGATAAATATTTGATTTCAAGTTCTAAAAAAATGCAAAACAAAACAAACATGAAAGAAAACACTCACACACAGATACACCTACACATTCAAATTAAATATTTTGTTTTTTGTCCCTCATCTGAATAAATATACATACATTTATATATGTATATGTATATGTATATGTATATGTGCGTGTGTGTAGCATTTTAGATATGTAGTTGTGTGTGCAACATTCGTTCAAAAGTTATTCGCAAATATTTCATTCGATTTGATTAATTAATAAATTATATGACCGGGTTTGCAATGATTTTATAGTTCACCTTCCTCTATCCCCATTTCCAAATGCTTGGATAGCTTCTGCATAATACATGTACATATACATATGCATATGCATATATGTATGTATCTGTGTGTGTGTTTTTGCTGTAGGTGTTGTGGGTGAAAAAACTTTCAATCGCTATGAATATGCAAGTCCTTGAATCGGACAAAAAACGTTTTTTGGGTTAGAGATAGAGGGGTTCCTTGGCATATGTTGTTAACTGATTTAAATATAACTTGAATGTGGAATACGTTGAAGAATTTTAGAGCAGCATAGCAAAGTGTACAGAAATATCGGATTTAACAAGAAATCGGACGAAATTTTGACAATTACACATGAATCCGTCGAAGCCATCAATTTGCATTACTATTCCAATTACAGACTGCCAACCATTTGAAATACCCTCTTTGTTTGACAAACCATATTGTAATTGACCAAGCTAGTGTTAGATGAGGTGCATATTCAGATACATATAAGACAAGTTAATTATCGAGAGGATTTCCCAATCTAACTACACATTTACAAGATGTTGATAGTTTCCTGAAACGTCAAACTGATCCCTTTAACTCTTAATCATAATTGTAATGTGGTGCTCAGTGTCTAGTTGTTAAATGTATGAAATACTCCTTACACAGACATACACAACCTTATGTTAAACTAATAGTACTTAAAAAACGGACTCGTCACGCAACCAAACAATTCTCAATACGCAGAAGGACACAAACGGCAAAGCAACAAGCAATTGTTGCAACAATTACAAAAACACTAGCATAAGCACCACAAAATACTCTTGTAATATTTCATGAATCAATTCTACACACACACACACATATGTATATATATATATATATATATATATATACACACACAAACGCAATCGTACCATTTTGTATTCATGTATTTTCGAACCTGTACAAAATGTGAATAAATTTGTAATTGTTATGTAAGCAAAATTATTTTTGTTTCCGCTTCGCTTCTTGTATTTTTAATACTTTATGTACTAATTTTAAGGCTTTGTGTTTGTTCCGTTTGCCATTTGAGCCTTGATTGTTTTCTTTCTACTTTTAATTCCGTCCTTCTGCGTTATATTCTTTCCTCAAAACTGTACGCGCGTTGTGTTGTAAACCCCCCAACCTATCCGAAAAAAAAACAAATGAAATTAATATATGTCTACTTATATATATCTGTATTCCAAATCCAAACCAGACTTGACAGACTCTAATGACCGAATGACTAATATGTTTATGCCCATGTACTACTTACCTTCTCTCAAGAACATAATCACAATAACAACTAATAAATATATATATATCTCTATATATATATATATAAACAATATAAATAAAGTGTTAATCTCAATGTTGCTCAATATTTCAACAGGTTTCTAAGAATCCATTGGCCAGTTTGGCCGCCTTGGGCCTTGCCGGCATGACGCCAGCCAGCACTGGTGGCATAAATCACACAGGTAAGTCTCTTTCTCTCTCTCTCTCTCTCTCTCTCCCTGTGTGAGGGATTATCGATGTATGCATGTACTAAAAATCGATGTTTTGACGTGGGCCCATTTACAGCTCTGGCTGCCTTGGCAGGGTCACAGCTGCGTACGGCCAATGCGAATCGGGCACAGCAGCAGCAGCACGAGATGACAGTGTCGAATGATTTGATTGGCTGCATCATTGGCAAGGGCGGCACCAAAATAGCGGAAATACGTCAGATCTCCGGCGCCATGATACGCATCTCCAACTGTGAGGAGCGCGAGGGCGGCAACACTGATCGCACCATTACCATCAGTGGCAATCCGGATTCTGTGGCATTGGCCCAATACTTAATCAACATGAGGTGAGTCTGCTCGCACTTAATACATTCTATCTTAACCATAAACAGTATATAGTAATCTGTGTGTATGTGTGTACATGTGTGTGTGTGTGTGTGTGCTTGTGTATGTGTTGTCTAACAAATTTTGTCGAATTGATTTGCAAATTGACAAAGTAAGAAAGAAGGTCTAAGGAGGTCGTCGGTCGTTGGTCGTCGGTCGTAGGTCGTATCGGTCTCTCAGTACATTTAAGCACTCGTTTATCATTATTAGCGTCTGGGCGAGCGCGTTCAAAAAGTCAACATAGATGTTGATACTTGATGCTTGGAACTTGTAACTTTAAGCTTAAGCTCAAGCTCTTGTCTAGTGTATAAGTCGCAAGCCTGCATTTAGCAACGAATTGCTTTTTTCATGTGTAGTTCTGAAACGTACTGAAATGTAAAGCACTTTTTCATGCATATAGAGAAAACTTAGCACCAGCAAAACTCTTAACTCTAGCATTATACATCTATATCTATAATTCTATATATAAATATATAAACCTAGCTTCTAGTCTACTACTACCTATGCTTGTATATGTCCCAAGTATACAAAAGTCTCAGCTCAGCAGGCATTTTAACAGAGGAGGAGGAGGAGGAGGAGCAGGAGCAAAATGGACAGCACCAACTAAAACTACGTCACGCGTCGCACTCTCGCACACACGAGCAAAAAATACACAACTGGAACTGAAACTGAAACTGAAACAATTGGTACTTCAAAAGAAACTGCAGTTCAACTTGTCATCAATAAAAACCAAAAAAAAAAACAAAAAAAATGCAACAAAAAAATCAAAAACAAAAAATCCAAATAAAAACTATGCTCCTCTCTCCCCAAAACCCGCAACAAAACTAAACTTAACCAAATATCCCAACAACAAATAAAGTTCAATCCCTAGAAACTTTTCAAAACTGTTTCGGTCAAGTCCAACAACTAGAAAATCAATAAGATTTCTACTCCTAAAACCCAAAAAAAAAAAATTAAATTTTGAACGACGCTCCCACCAATAAACAACAAACCAAACATTGCGCCCAAAAGTTCTCTCCAGAACTTTGCTATCTATCCGTTTACTCCGAACCGTTCCTCCACACAAACACCTCCTTAACCTTTTTTGCATAACAAAACACTAAAGCAATTCAAAAAGAAATGACCAACTCAATTCCACAAAATCACAAAACCAAAAAAAAAATGAAAAAAAAAATACAAACAATTGTTTGAAAAAAAAAAAAAAAACAATATCCCATAAGTTCCTTTCTCTTTCTTTCTGTCTCTATCTATCTCTCTGTGTACCTCATCCACAGCGTTGAACTGCAGAAGGCCAATCTTCAGGATCAGGCAGCTCAAAATGGCACTGCAGCCATATCAACTGTTGGTGGTGTTGCCGGTGGTGCCACAACAGCAGCAGTGGCAGCAGCGGCAGCAGCAGCAGCTGCTGCTGCTGGTGGTGGTGGCGGTGGTGGTGTTGGTGGTGGTGGTGTGAATGGCAACAGCTGTTTGACGGTGTCGCTCACTGGCAACTGCAGCACCAGCAGCAACAACAGCAGCAGCTCGGCCAGCAGCAATGGCAGCAGCAGCGCCACCAACTATGCCACCAATGGCGGCAGCCAGAGCAACAGCAGCAGCAGCAACCACAACGGCAACAGCAACAGCAATGGCTCCTCCACTCTGGGCATCAACTCCTCGGGAGCCGGTGCTGCTGGTTTGGGCGGTAGTCCCCTGGCATCGGCCCTGCAACTGTTGACCAAACCCGGCGCGATCACCGCCCTCTCCAATCTGAGCGCATTGGATTTGCTCAGCCTGACGTCGTTGGGCAACAATGGGAACAGCGCACCAGGCGGACCGCCAGTGCAGACTACGGGCGTGAATCGGGCCAAGGGCCACTATGCGACATCGCGCTTCCGCCAACATCAGACCGAGACTGGTGGCGAATCGGAGAAGGCGCGCAACAAATTCAACCCGTACTAGGGGCACGCCAACTATCTGCAGAACAGACGGCGCAAAAGTATACCCAAGAAGAAAAAGAGATCATCATTTGCTTATAGTCGAGTTAGAAGTAGCTTTTTCTAGTTGTTAACAAGTTCATACCGTTGCGACAGCTTTAGAGTTTACGATTCTTCAAGAATAATGCTCTTATCACAAAAACAAAAAAACAAAAAACAAAAAAAAAAGGAAAAAAAAAATTAAGTTCTTAAGTGTAAAATTTGTAAAAGTATTTGAAATTTGAAGACAATTTTTACACAAAACAAGTTGAAAGCCCAGTTGCTGCTAATTGCAACCGACAACAGTATCCAAATTAGTTTATAGCTGAGATAATATTGCTTACGTCTTAGAATGCAGCAATATCTATGATTTTTCAAAAGGAAAATAAAAAACCGATGGCAGACTGTCCCAGACGACTGTCCCATTATAAACGAATTGAATTGGAAGAAACGCTTGAACAATATTGAGTATCGAATATAGCGAGAAGATAGAGAGAAAAAATTGGCAGTAAATAAGAATAAAACATGGAATTAGCCCAAGTATTGTAATCAAACTTTGACCAAGTGAAACGCAGCTTAAGGACCCCTTCTCCTCGTAGGTGTTATAGATCTTTGTCCTTATCCCTTTATAAAGTAACATTAACACACAACTATCGTACATTATAGAATTTGCCAAATTTTAGCGCATCCTTAGAATGATAGAGAGAGTGAATTTTGTGAATTGCTTACTATCGAATACCGATACAACATGTAGCAGAATACATGTATACAAAAATAATTGAATTAGGCACATACAATATTTGCCCCGCACCCCCTCAGCCTCACTGTAACATATTATAACATCATCTACTAACCCCTTAGCCTACACGTAATCGATCATATTTCCTCTAATTAGCCGATAAGCACTAAATGTATTTTATGCTCTAACCTCTAAGTATAAAGGCCTCCCCTCAGCCATGTGTCGAGTAAACAAAACAAAAAAACAAAAAAAAAAACTTCTTAAAGAAGTTGAAAGAAAATTAAGATACAAAAGGAAATTCCAATGCATTGTGCTCAAAAGAATTTGGCACAACGACTTTTATGGACCAATTCGCTCTAATTGACACAATCCACGCAAATTGAGCGTACAAAAGAAAACAAAAAATGAAGAAAAAAAAAACTGAAAAATTAAAAAAAGTTGAAATAAGGAACCAGAAATAAACATTAATAAATAGCCAAGAGAAACATACACAACAACAAATGATGTGTGCAACATAATGTTGTACTCGAATCGAGAGATGTGTGCAACATAATGTTGTACTCGAATCGAGAGATGTATGTATGTTGTTAAGCAAGGAGCAAGATCGTTATTATGTATTGGACTTGAAGTCATGAATTGTTTTTAAACCATAATCATAATCGGATTAGTTGTACCCCATTAATTTACTATTTTCTAAATTATTGTATTGTATTTATTATTAATGATTGTACATTTGTTATTATTTTGTATTGTATAACCAAGCGAAGTGGATGAAACCAAACTATTTTTGAATTGGTAAAAAAAAGATTGTTGAAATGAAAGAAAACAAGTATTTGGAAATTGAAATTTCTCTCCTCTTTACACAATACATACGGCTAAGAATTTGTATTATTTCTTAAGGAAAATGACAAACATTGTAATAGTTTTAGTTAGTTAAGCTAAGCGGGCTTACGATTTTATAACCAAATCATATACATACATACAAACATACATACATACATACATACATACAAACATACATATACTTACAATATATACTCGTATATGCTACATTTATACAACGTAGATTGAGAAACGCATAGCTCTAAAGATTCTTGTAATGAATGTATGTACTACTTATTACTTTGAAATTAATAGACACACTGAGAACAATTACCAATTGTAAAAGAATCGCTTTTTACCCCTTAGTCGCGATTCTTAGCCTGCGCCTGCGCCAAGCAGCGCAACAAACAAACAAGCAAACATATTTATATGCAATCAAACAAAAATTATAATGAAAACTGCGTTTGTAATAAAGTGAAGAAATACCACAAAAATAAAACGACACAAAATCAACATTTTATTACAGCTTTTATAGCCCCCATTATCGTTTGTCTTAAGTGTATACATCTAAGAATAAAAATCGAGGAACACATTCAGTGTTTCCGATATAAATGGATCTAGCCTACCCAAGACCTGTCAGGGCAAAAAAATATAACTCAATTTGTATGAATACATTCGAATTTCCCCATTTATGCTTCAACTTGATGCAGAACTGAACTAAATCGTTTTTTTCATATTTCAACTTTGCAGAATATCAATGGAGACCGCTGGACTGCCCATACCTGGTTATCATTATATCGCACCAAGTGCAATTGTTAAAACGCCCATACATTAAGTGCAACTACAACAAACAACAAAATAAATAACAAACAGTAAACAGCAAGCAGCAAAAGCAACAACAGCAACATCAACATCAACAACATCAACAAATCGAATGCAGCGAGGGACTGGAGCCGATAAACTGCATCAACTGACAACAGATAGCAGATAAAAGATTTACAGATAGTAGGGACTTCGGCAGCGGCGACTACGGAACGATCGTCAAATGTTAAGTTATAAGCAATAAGTAAAGAATAAAAGAGTAAAGAGTAAAGAGTAAAGAAGAGCATAAAAACAGAAAGCAAAAAATCATACGACAAGGTCGAATCAGAAGATGGTGAGCATAAGGCATATATAGACGTCATATACACAACGTTCACACACAGACATGTAAGAATACATACACGTTATATTTATTCATTGATTCTTATTAATTATGATATTTTTTATTAAGTTTAAAATGAAAAGCATAAAACAAAAAACAAAAAACCAGAGAAAATAAAATGAACTTTATGTTGAAACCGTTTTCGGGTGCGCTACTTCAGTGTATGCGCTCCCTCACCGTAAGAACAGAACAGCAATTAATTCTAAGATTAGTCAAAATGAAGACAAATGCAACAATGCAGAAAACAAAACAAAAAACAAAACAAGCAAAAAACTAAAATCAATAATATTAACCAACAATACAGCAAAGTAAAAGAAAATTTTAAGCCAAGCAATTGTGCATGCGCATAACCAAAAACAAAAAAAAAACAAAAAATAATACGAAAAAAAACAAAAACAAAACAAAAGAAATAAATAAAATAAAGTACATCAAGTTAAGGCATTAAGAAACAAAAGCAAAAGCAAAAGCAAAACACAAAATTAACAACAAAAACACAATATAAATAAATAATATTAGAGCAAGCCAAGCCAGGCCAGACAGCAAGCAAAGCAAAGAGACAGAGACAGAGACAAACAGAGTTTACTTAAACAAAGATACGAACAGTTAATTTCCACTTTGTTAGGCGACGAAAAGTGTTGTGTTTGTTGTTTATGTTTATATTTATATTTATATTTATATATGCATACAAAACAAACATACATACATATAAATATGGCGGTACACAAACATACATACATACATACATATACATATATATATTAATTGATATAATAATTTTTAATTTGATTATTTTTATTATTGTAATTGTTATCGAAATTGTATTTGTGATTTTTGAATATGTTTAGACTGAAAAGGACAAAATTAATTCTGTTTATTGATTAAACTACATAATAATAATTATGATCTAATTAAATTAAATTAAATACGACTTGATTTTTCAAATTTTCGAAATTAGTTCTAATTTGTTAAACGAGAAACGAAAACAAAAAACAAAAACAAAACAAAAAACAACAACAACAACAACTGATCGTAAACATTTGAAGCCAAATTTATTTTTGTTAGATAAACATTTTTTGCAATGTTTTTTTTTTTTTTGGTTTTTAGCAAAAATGTTAAGCTAAGTGACAAAATTCAAATTACAATAATAATATTTAAGCAGATTTTGCGGCGTTAAAAAAGACTTTCTATTGCGTGGAGAAAATGAGAAAATGAGAAAAATGGATTTAATTTTATTTCATATTGCAATAATGCTTAAATTAAAGTATAATTTTATTTTCTTAGCTGTTAAATTTATACGCAAAACAACAAAAACAACAAAAATAAAATGATTTTCAATGTTAAACTTACAAAACTTAAATTAATTTTATTTTAAATTTAGTTTTAGGCTGGGCAGCAAGAAGCAAAAAAAATAACTGTGGCTTGTTTAAAAAATAAGTAAATTAAATATATAGAGCCACAATAGTAACAACACACACTAACACAGACACACACACACACACACATACACAGACACAACTGTAGGAGCAGCATAAAAATAAAGACAAATTTGAATATGTGTTAGGTTAGGCTCCAGCGGAGTACTCAATCCGTAAGCTAGTTAAGGAATTTGTTGCTATAACTTTGTGTGCAGGCTCAGCTCACACACAGTCGGCAATATGTGTCAAATTTTGATTATACAAATTACAAAATACCATAAGAGACATTTACAAACGGAATTACCCAAAACATATCCACAACAAAAAATAAACCAATTGAAATGCAAACCCCATTATTGTAATCATCAGCAAAGTTAAATTACTCAAACCAACAAAACATATAATGGAAAAAACATATCCCACAAAAAACAAATGCATATATTATTTAATTGAAATGTCAAATGATGTGTTGACAATGGATCGGTGGCAGGATGAAAGCTCTTAGTTGCCACCAAATAAACCATTCACATTTGTTATTTTCCTTTCTTTACTTACTGTCTTGCATAATAATAACAATAATAATAATAATAATAATAATAAAAACACTTATGAAGCAAAACTTGATTACAGGAAATTGTTAATAGTATAAAAAATCAATTATAATAATGATAAATACATTACTGTTAACTTAGACACACTCTCTAATCATAATTGACTACAAATTAATGCTAAAAAACAGAAACAAAAACAAAAAACAAAATAATGAGGATCAAGCAAAATGTGCAACACAGGCAGCAAAATATCAAGCGAAACTATTTCGTGATTTTAGTGACAAATATATTTCGCTGATGACAATTTGAAGCAATCATTTTTGAAACAAGAAGAGGATGAAGAAGAAGCAGAAGAATGAACGTTAAATGGAAGTAAATCCGTATATCTATATATAAATAAATTATATATATATATATATATCTATATATAAATATACATATATTAAATAAATTATTATGTACACTTGTATTTAATTGTATTTGAAATATTTAGTAAATTTTTTGCGCAAGTTACAACCAACTAAATAAAAAAAACCAAAAAAAAAAAACAAAATAATGAAAAGACGTTGACGGGTTGACAGCGGATAGTGATTGGGACGATTTGTAACATAAATAAATGAAAAGGGATAAACTAATTATGTGCATGTGTATGTATAAAGAAACTACATTTAAAATAGCTCAAAAGAAACAAAAAACAAAAAAACAAAAACAATTTCAATTGAATTTTTACTAAATATTGTGTATTTGTATGTAAATTATTAAAAACAATTTGTTGAAAACTTGTAAATTTGCAAAGGAAAAATACGTGTAAGAAAAGCAATTTTAATGGTGCCTTAAAAACCAAACCAAGCAAATTTCTTCTTGCCTGCCCCACATATACTTACACACACACACAGAAACACTACCAACAACAACAACAACAAACACATCGTTGTGTAAACTATATGGCATGTGAGTTTTTCTACCTTTCAACAACATTTCCTCTCAATTTTCCCTGTTTCATTGCCGCATTGCCGCATTGCGTGCCACCACACCGTAGCCCGCAATGTGTGTGTGTTAGTTAAATATATAAACTTATGCGTGTGTGTGTGTGTGTGTGTGTGTGAACATGCATGCGCCTCTTTCCATAAGGAACTTATCCCTTTTAGCGACATTTGACCCACAATTGCTCTAAGCTATTCGAGTTTCAACAACCAAAATAACAAGAACAACATCCAGTGTGTAGAGTTGCCCGTTATAGTACTTGAAAAATAATAAACAAAAGTTAAATGCAAAAAAAAAAAAAAAAGTAAAAAACAAAAAAAAGAAATAAATGAAAAAGCAACAAAAAAAAAAAATGTATTTACATGGTAAATTTATTTAATAGACGTAAACGTAGCTGCAAATAGTATTTGAACAAAAGATTAAACACCGAAACCCGAAACATTAACCGGAAATATAAACAACAATTAGTCAGCAATATAACAATATCAAATATACACACACAATTATAAACACAAACACACATAAATGTTTCTCTCAGTGTAATTACAAATCAACTTAAATGTATTTGCTCACAATTTTACAATACATGTCGGACAAAAACAACAAATTCTGCACAATATGTGGAAAAACAAAAGCATTTAAGGCACTTGACATTAGGAACGATGAATGGCTATAAAATTTATTGTTAAAAGACAATGTAGGACAAAACATATTTATATACATATACATACATAAAAGAAGACGGAATGGAAATAAAAAACAACATAATTCTTAAGGTATTTTAGATATTCTTATTTAATATCCAGAAAAAAAAGAAAAATGAAAAGTGAGAAAAATATACGAGGAGAATTTTTAATTTAGAAGACATATTATGAATGGAAACGTGTTAGTAGCCACAGCGGTAAATTCGGGTTGAAGTATGAAATATGCAAACTTATTAACTAAATATTGGTGTTAGCAAGTGTTAAGCAAAACTTTAACTGAAAAACTCAGAAATGTGGCCAATTTAACTAGCTGAAACTGGCACCTAAACATATTATTATTTGCAAATATAGAACAAATATATAGGAATAGGTAGAAAGCGAGTGGAGAGAGGATAGTGATAAATTGTAGCCAGCTCTCAGCTTAAGCGCGTCTATTTTCGATTACTAAATAAATTGAATTCAATTTTGAAAACTTTCATGTGCTTCAGAAGCAATTTTCCAGTGTTGAAATGAGCGTGAAACAAGAGTAGACAAAATGAATTGGTTTTGAAGGTTGTCTGATTTGCAAGATTAATCGTATGTTTGTGTGCAATTTTCAGCTAGTCTCATTGGGATTTAACATGAAATGATAGACAAACGGATTTGTTAATGCTACTACATATGGTGAATTGGAATGACCAATTCTCGATTCCCATATAGTTCAGTGATTCTCAAAGCCTTGTGCGCAGACAGTGTAAGCAAATAATAATACCGTTTAACTATATACATACATATACATATACATATACATACAATACATAACTTACTCGTATACCATTTTGTTGCGGCATTATCTCGATTGGTTCAATACCAGCAAAAACGAAAACTAACTACGTGTATTCCAATTCATCAAAGCAATTGAAAAGGGAAAATTGAAGGCATGCGTATTGCCACCAGTAAATACATATTCGAAACAGCTAAGGTTTCTCAGAAATTAGAATGACAAGAACAACATATAACCAATAAATGATATACAGCAAAGAATTAACTTAACTACAAACATACAAATACATATTTACACAAATACAAACAGACATGCATACAAACAAACATACATACATATATGAACACACATAGGATGCACACTCTAACATGGTCATTAGACACACAATACAATATCTGCAGAGAATGTTTACGGGCCGACAGAATTGGAATTGTAATTGCCGAATGAAATGAAAAATGAAATTAGCACATTGCATATATATATATATATATATGTGAAACATACAAACTGTTTTCAATAAAATTAACACTCGACATATTAGGTGTTTTTTTGTATATGTGTAAAAACTATTTAAACAAAATGAAAAGCAACTCTAGCTAATAATTGAAAGAAACAAAGTCTTAAGAGCAATCACTATTAAGACAATTGCATTTCCGATGTAACAGATTCGAAGTACTCGTAAAGTAGCAAATTAGTTGTTAAGTGTCTCTATCTATCTGTTTTATTTCAACGTAAAATAAAAGAATGAAATGCAGCGTAAAATTGATAAAACTGAACAATTGGGATCAACTTATATTTAAAATATAAGATTAAATTATAATAACAAAAAAAAAGTACACAAGCGTTAATAAAATCAGCCCCAGAGTTGTTGATAGTTGCCACTCAACTAAGTATATGAAAAGTATTGCAAAATTGTGCCAAAACCAAAAAACCAAATGAACAACAGCTCAATAGAAATCAACCAAAACAAGCAACCAACAACTGGCCAAATGTTCGACACAACAATTTTAGTTCAAGCAACAACCAAAACAAAAAAAAAAACAACAAGAACCACAACAACAACAACAACAACAACACAAAGTGAATTTGCTTTTTTGGGGGAACAACACATAGGAATTATACGAATTTCAACAATACGCAAATTTATGTGAATTCATTTGTAAGCCAATAACATTGACAGCTATTTAAAGTTCATATTGCGCAAAATGAGCTTATTTAAAACATAAACAAAAAGTACCACAACCAATCAAACAAAAAACAAAAGAAAAGAAGAAGAAGAAAACAATACTTACTATATATGTATAAACGTATCGGGGAAGCTGCACATAATGCTGGCTTCAATTTACAACAATATTCAAGTGGCTGTATTTTCAGTTTAAACTATGTATATATATATATATTTCATAGACGGATATTTCAAAATGCGTGCCAAATCGAAAGCTAATACACTTAACTTAATATTTGATTTCGACTGTTGATTGCCCCATTATTTATTTGAACGATTTTTATTGAAGATGCACAATTCGAAATTCGAATATTCTCGCTATATACAATGTATTTCAAAATGAATAAGGCTCTTTGGAAAAATCGTTGCATACTTTTGAGACAATTTATTTATACGTGTTGTATACATATAATATATATACATATGTATGTATTCTTTCATATCTTCATCTATTATGATATGTCGTTCATTAAATTTGAAAAGCATTCTTAATATTTATACCACAAATATTTTGAAAATGAACAAAAAAAACCAAAAACCAAAAATGAAAAATGAAAAGTCGTATAATATAGGAATGGCAACTTAAGGCGCATTAAATAACGAGAAAATATTTGAAAGATGTATTTACAAGTTGTAGAAATCTGCAAGGCAATCATAAAACTAGAGCTTCAATAAATGAAATGAAATGAACAGTGTCATATGACAAATTGGACACAACTTTAAATAATTGTATGAATGGCTAAACAAATAAATAGTTAAACAAAATGCCTAAGAATGTTTTTGGAAAATATATATTTAAGCCAGAGAATATTTGCGTTATTAATGTGTAATAAATGACAAAACTAAATGATAGTGCCAATTTGTAGTGCAAATTTTTGTTTGCCGAATTGTTTAACGGTCTTATAATTTGTTTGTTATAATCGTGTTTAAAGTACACACAAAACAGTTGGTTTCAGAACCACCAATTTTTGGAAATTTTCAAAACCGATAAAAACGATAATAGTGGATAAAGTCAAATACTTAGCACACAGCACCGCTTCGTTTTTGATGTGTATAGAAACTAAACGATGAACACTTAATTCAAATTGGAGAGCTGAACTAACCCACAAAAAGTAGTTGACGAGCGAGCTCTAGAGCTCCAGAATACCTTTTTGTTCGTTGCACAGCCCATGATAATGTTACTCCATAGATGATACCTTTTTTTTGTATATGGCAACAACAAGACAATTAGAAATGACAACATCAGATCCATTATGGTTCAAATAAATTGTATTTGAAAGCAGCACTGAACAACTTTTAGATTACAATAAGCAATAATGGATGTCAAATGGAAAATTCAAAAATAAATAGGGCATTCAAATGACGAATGAAACTATAATGAAATTAAAACTTGATTATTTGTGTACAACAATAATATTTAAAATACTTCTTAAATGTGTACTATCACTATATACAAAAAAGGTAAAAAACAAAAACAAAAGCAAAATACATACAAATTACATTGCATAGAAAAGCAAGAAACACACAAAACATACTCGAACCAGATAGAGCTGATCGTTGGGACTGTGCTGGCTGCGAGGCACACAATGTTGAAAATAACTGGAAATTTGTACAATCCGAGCAGTTATTTATTGGGAATTGGGAATTAATCGAACTATTTTTGGAAAACTCAGCCTAGCGAGTTTACAAAATGATCATTGAAATTCGAAAAGAATATGGTTTTTGTCATGCCCAGCTAGAGTCCCATATGGTGAGGCTCTTAAGGACACAGAAGCATACAAGAATACTTATACATATATAAGATACAGAAACACATACATAATCACAACAAAGTTTAAACAAATACAACCGTTAAACTACATACAATAAGCAACGGTAAAAAAGCGGTATTAATTCATCATTGCGAAATGTACAACAAAAATGGTAAAAAGTTGAAAAACAAAAAGGAAACAAAAACAAAAAAAAAGAAAAAAACGTAAAAACAATACAAAAAAGCAAACATTATTTACAATATATTTACAATTCTATAAAAATTATATTTAAAAATATTTACATATATATACTATATATGGACAAAACCAAATCATGATGTGTTTGTACTTATGCACGAGTTTTTGCGAAACAACAGACACACACATGCCATGCAACACATCAACATTAACAACATCCAAATGCAGACAGACATCGTACATATGTTCAACAAAAGTTATACACATACTTACATATACAAATACATGTGCAATACAAAAAAAAAAAAATGATAAGAAATGGAGATACACACAAAGTTAAGTGCATTATAATTGAATTTATAGATTTAAAAGACAAACAAAAAAAAAATGAAAAATGAAAAATGAAAAAAGAAATTGAATTAAAAATGATGAAGATATTAAGTGAGTTATTTAAACGGACTACTGTAACGATTAATGCCAGTGCATATGTATTTATTCACTACTCATATATACATCATATATACAAGACATACATACATACCTACACATACAGCAACATATAATTTCGTTGAAATCAATCATGTACCAAATTGAGGTCAGTTACTCAGCATACCATCATCACATCATTACATCAATTATTATCATCAACATCATCATCATCATCATCATCATCGATACACTCAAACCGACACACGAACATGTATTGCAAATTTAGCCAAGTCAAGAATGAATTTAACAAACAAAGAAACCAAATACAATGCTAAATGTATTGCGTTCTCGAACTAAATGTGTTTTGTGTCAAATTTTTACTTCAAATACCAAAATACCAAAAAAAAAAACAAAAAAAAAAAGAAGAAGAAAATAAGAAAAGTGAATAGCAAACTAAAACACAAAATCATAAGAACATTGGAATATTTGATGATACTTTCTATGTGTATTTGGTGTGAAGTAAATTGAAATTGAAATGTACCACAAATAGGGAAAGAAATATGAAAATGATAATGAAAACAAAACCAAAAGTAAAACAGAATTTAACACAATTTTTGAATTCATTAAATAAAGGTATGTGTTTAGATATATTCAAACAAAATAAAAGCTAACGACTTATTTATTAATGTGGTCCATCGAAAGTAAGTGCATACATCATTCCAATGGGAAAAAAATTGGGTCAACGAAGTGAAACATCAGTTCATTTTTTGTCGAGCCACAATGCCAACCAAATGGGTAGTTGATTGATCTCATGCTCTTCATACTCCTCTTACTACTGTAGCCTAGATCGTAATGGAGGCAAAGATCAAAAAGACATATTGTGGGAAGCTTTTGAGTTGACAGTTGACAGCTGATTCTTTAGAAGTGAACATAGTAACACTGTGATTGTTAGTAGGAGGAGCTTGTTACAAAAAAGTTTCGAATGATTGAATGATGGTAATGTCGGGTAGTAGATCTACATAAGTGAAATGTCTTAAATCAACTTGCCAATAAAGTGCAGCTAAAGTAATTCAATTTACTTGTAGTTCAAATCAGAGTTGAGTTAAAGCCGTCACTTTAGCATAGCAGGTGTATATCATCGCAACGCTAAAGGCAAAGATCCAAATGCATCACATACTTGAGACGATGTTTGACACCGTATCTGGGAATGCAACTGCTACTTGTGAGGAGAAAGGAGACAGATCTTGTTATCTGTAATGTTGTGCGATTTGGATATTAATATAATTGATATAAAGAACTAAACTCTAAACTGTGTATTGTTGATGTCATTCACCTCCAGCTCGCAATTCATCATTCACGAACAGTAGCAATCAGATCGTCAGACATCAGCAACGCAATTCTCCAGCTCAAAATCCAGCATAACGAGCTCAAGTAGCTGCCTAATGTGATTGAAACCCAAAAATTAAAACCATTTCTGAATTAATGACAGGTGTAAATAGTCGTCAATGATATGCTTTTATATTCTTCTTGATTTTACTTCTTGGCTTAAAGGTTACATCAATTATTGGGATAATATTTGTCAGGGACATTATTCACTTGAGGGATTACAGCTCTCACGAAATAGATTAAGTTTCCACACTTAAGAAGCACAATTCAAAGATTAAATTAACTACAAAAGTTCAATATATAGCTTATAATTTATACAATTATAATGGCTCTATTAGAACGCATTGAGGAAATATATTAAAAAATATTCAGCACAATTTTAATACTTTAAAATTCAATGTCTAGAGATAATGGAGGTTGGAAATAATCTTACGCAACGTCAGAGTCAGATCTCATGAATGAAAATAATGAATGATCGGTAATATCAGGCCTTAACCACGTTTCGTTAAGTTTAGTCTTAAGAGCTCTAGTATTCTGATAAATTAGAGAGAGGATTTTAATTCATTGGTGCAACATTAGAAGGAGAAGCACAAGAAGACTTTCCGTTTTACGAATGATGGGGCCAAGCAATTTCCTGGATTTCCGACGAGCTCTCTCTGTTTAGTATTCATTGTATACCAGTAAGAGCAAGACTAAGTCACAATCCGCGGAGTGAAGGGGAAAGAGTTCGGCAATTGATGAGCACTTTAAGATAATAATTGACAGCTAGGAATTAGAATGGTTTTAAAATTAATATTTTTATGGGGCTGCTGACATCAGTTGACATGTAAAACTCAACCAGTCAAACATTCGCCGGGAAAAATGAAAGGTATTTATCAGTAGACTATAGCTTTGAGAAATTAAAAGGTGATTATAAGCATATAATGGAAATGACAAGTTGTTAATTAGCAAAACGCTTTACATAAGCTGGTGTACCAGATAACTCAGAAATTGTAGTTTTATGAAAGCGGCTTTAAGTCAATTACAAAAAATAGCAATTTCTCATTCATAAAAAAATCGTAAAAAGAGCGGGACGAAAGAAAGAAACGAGACAGATCGAGAGACGAGATTTCGTTTGTAAATTTATATATATATAAATGTCGTTGTAATACAATTGCATTTTCGATTTCAGCCAGAGATAGTCAACTTTTGCAATCTGTTACACTGGCTGATAGTGTTAGTAATCGTGAGACTTAGACGGGTTGAAGAGGGGAACATAAATCTTGGAAATACCTGTCGAGCACGTACAGATCGACAATTCTTACCTCATTACTTGGAATTACTCCTGACATATTTCAAACAACCGAAGTCAATTAAAATACAACTTGTATGTGTGTTCAGAGCTAATTGCGTTACATTAGAAAACCGATTAAAATCCGGTTTTTAGTTTTATAAAAGTTTTTGCAGTTGTCTCAATGTAAAATCCGCAAATTGTTCAAGGTTGAAGCATTTACTCTGCGCGTTAAATAACATTTGCCGATATTTGTGGATAGTCATGATAGTGAAATATGTATATATATTTGCACATATATACATACATATTTCTGATATTTTTGGAATGCTGCCAACTAATTTTTTATTTACAACTTGGACAGTGAGCGGATCAAAAAGGGAGAAGTAAGTGAGTTTGGAAACATCACGCATACAACACGTGACCACTGTAAAATGTCTCAACTGAATTATCGATCATTAATTGCAGTCATAAAAAAATGTATACTATGAGTTTTTATATTTTTGTGCTTCACCCAACCAACAATTTTACATAATTCCCCTTTAATTTATTTTTTTTATAATTGCTGTTGTTTAAAGTATGCTTTAGTGAACACTTTGAAAAGATTATTATTTATTATTATCCCCACAACCACCCCCTTGCTCTGCACATGCCAAATAAAAAACAAGCCAATTTAAAAATTAGGAAACTTAATGATTTTCGCAACAGCGGACCAATTTTTAAGTATGATTTTTGTCTTACTCTGCCCAATTGATACGAAATGCATTTCTCATTATATAATTTTGTAGTGTTATCAAAACATTCGCAGATACATTCACATTGATTAAGCAATAGAAAGTCGTCAAATTAGTAAGAATTGATTATTTTCGGCATGGAATACAATCGTAAGCAGGGGCGCAGCCAGCTCTTCGCAGAAGGGGGCTGAATAGCTTTTGTTTATTACAATAATTATTTTGTTTTTAATTTAAGACACACTTTAATATCATCTTATGTTTTGACCTTTTTATTTCGGTGAATAACCCAACGAGTCTATGCAAAATTACGTTGAAGGGGGGTCCCTCCCTCCGCCCTTGATCGCAATCGTAATGAGATGTGTAGGCTCGACAGTGGGCACAGCTGTAAAACTGAGCAATCTTATCACTGCGAAGAGCACAGTCCGAGTGAACGAGAGTATTTCGAATTAAGTTCGACAGGACAGGGTCTAATGAGAGACCACTTTGCAATTGGCCGGAGTCCGCCTCGGAGAGAGACCGGAGAGCGAATGAATGAATGCCGTGGAAATGTTGTGGTTGCGGTTGCGATTGTGTTTGTGGTTGGTGTTGATCGGTGTTGATCGTCGCTGGCAGTGTGTCTCGTGTTTTCGTGCCGTTAACAACGCCGTAAAAGTTATTCGCGTTTAAAAATAAAACTTGGCAGTTAGAAGCGAACAAATTAGAAAAACGCCCGCGTATAAATAAACTTTAGTTAATGTCGCAAATTGAATTGGTTAATTGTGCACCAAGTTAGATAAACAGATGACGACTATCGATGAAACACCACCGCCATCGGCCACAGTCCAGGCATCGGCACAAAACCAAACGGCTGTGACAACCAATTCAGATGCCGATCCCGAGGATATTACTCTGGATTCCATTCTGAAGCACATTGGACAGTTTGGTCGCTTTCAGTTGATCATCTTTGCGCTGATCTGCTTGCCGATGATGTTTCATGCGATGTTCTCCGTGACGTATGTCTTCACGGCTGGCACTGTGATGCACAGGTGAACTTTGCTTGGAGTTAGTGAATTGGTCAGCAGCCAGTGACAATTGAACTCTTCTTCAACTCCAATAGATGTAACATTACAGAGTGCGATGGTCCCAGTAGCCGATACGACGAGCCCTGGACGGTATATAGTATTCCCAAGAATGGCAAGGAGTTGGACAAATGCAACCGCTATGAAAACAATAAGCTCCCTAGCTGGGATCAATCTCAACCGATTTGCTTACCTGACAACTACAATAAGGACAAAAAACGGTGCTCCGACAATGAGTTCGTTTTCCGCGATAAGGAATTAACCATTTCCAATGCCGTGAGTACCAAAGCTCAATTTGCAATTAACCACGTCAGCCAGACGATGTTTGGTGCATCGAGGCTTATCAGCCAATGAACACCAGACTCTGACAAGCATGGACTTTCCTTATAGTCACAAAGCTAAGTAGTTTTTCGGGTCTTATTAACAGTAACTTATAATAAAGATAAATATAAAGATAAAATCTCGAAATTTAATGCCAGTTAAAACTGAAACAACAATCTCAAACAATCCATTTAGGTGGCGCCCAACTTTGGCGCTAAGAAACCAACCCAACACCAAATTAGTATAAAAATTCCGTATTGTCATTGTTTATTATTGTATTTTGTTTGTTTATGTTTACCACACATGGCGTTTGATAAGCTACGCATTCAAAATTTTATCTCTTGACTTATTGTGGTGTGAACGTAAGAACAAAATAAGTGTGCCACAAGTCAATGTTGTAGACTCGTCTCGACTGAGTCTGGCCTGCTTCAATAATTTTTATCATTTTCAGGGGCAAAAGAAATTGTCCGACAGCAATTGATTTTGCTGTGTACGCTGGAATACGTTCTGACTGTCTTGGTGTATCTGAGCGAATTGAGCTTAACTCCGATCATATCCCTTTGATCGTTGAGTATAGAATGGCTGTTGCTCTAAATGCTCCCAAGGCACGTCTTCTGCCGCGTAAGGCACACATCACCCGATTCCGGCAGAGGTTGGAGCAGCTTGTCAACTTGAATATGGAGCTGAGTTCACCTGCTGACATAGACGACGCAGCGGAGTTATTCCTGCGTAATATTAACGCGGCGGCGGAATACTCCATGCTTGGCAAACTTCCTTGTTCGCCTCCCAGTCCAGCTCAGCCTCTTTTAAAAACTGAGATTTTGGTTCTGGTAAGGCACAAGAGAGCACTGCGTCGCCAATATATGCGCTCACACAATCCTATGGATCTAAGAGACTTTAGGCGGGCACCGTACGAGCTGTGTAAGTTGCTTTTTGACACTAAGAGCCAATATTTCCAGGATATGCTCCGCAATGCCGATCCCAATAAGAATCATGGATTCAATTTGTGGAAGGCAACGCGTTGTGTCAAGTTGCAGCCACTCAGGCTTATCCCCATTATGCGACCGGACAACACTTGGTGTCGATCGGATGCAGGGATTGCATCGGCATATGCGGATGAGCTGCAAGGGCGGTTCACGCCTTTTGCACTTGCGTCACCCAGCCAGGTACAGGAAACTGAGGCATTTTTAAATGCAGATCTCGATCCTGTTCAACCGATCACACCTATCGCCCCTAATGAGGTCCCCTTGCAGATTCGCAGGCTAAAGTCCACTAAAGCCCCTGGCTTTGATGGCGTCGACAGCAGAGTTGCTATGGCCCTCCCCGAGAAGGGAGTGATGTTCTTGGTGCTACTCTTTAACTCCATGGTACGCATCCACCACTTCCCCACTCCATGGAAGTGTGCTGTGATTGCGATGATTCCGAAACCTGGCAAGCCGGATAATCTTGTCTCGTCATATCGACCGCTGTCCACTTTCGGCAGTAAGTGGCTTCCAGAGTGCCATTCCTGATCATCAGTTTGGCTTTAGGCATCACCATGGTACACCAGGGCAAGTTCATCGAGTAGTTCAGTTTGACCTCGAGGCCTTGGAAAATAAGCAGTACAGCCCTGCTGTCTTCCTGGAGATGCAGCAAGCGTTTGATCGCGTATGGCATGATGGCCTGCTTTTTAAGCTTAAGTCCCTACTACCTTCGGCACAGTATTTACTGCTCAGGTCCTACCTGCTTGGCCGTTCTTTTAAACAAACATCCGCCGCATCCGAGCGGGTGTACCGCAGGGTAGTGTCCTTGGACCTGTCCTGTACACATTGTACACCGCGGACTTGCCGATTCCGGTAGCCAGAAACACACTGCTTGCCACATACGCAGATGACACTGTGTTCCGTGCTACTCCTCTACTGCTTGGAGAGCCGCAGCGTTTACGCAAAGGTTCTTGGATGGTTTTAGTACCTGGGCCAACCGGTGGAACATCTGCATCAATGAGAACATGTCTCAGCACTGTACGTTTGCGCTCAGGAGGGGTAACTGTCCAAGCGTCCGACTTAACAACACGATCATACCTCAGGGGAACCATGTTCGCTACCTGGGTATGTATCTGGACTAGAAACTTACCTGGCGCAAACACATACAGATCACGGCAGCAGTGTGTAGATCCAAAAGGGTCAACTGGTTGCTGAAGCCATCCAGCAAACTCAGCTTGAGCAACAAGCTGCTGGTGTATAGGAGCATCATCGTGCCCACATAGACATATGGGATTCCATTTTGGGGCATAGCGGAAAAATCTTGGGTTAACCAAATTCAAGTCTTGCAGAACAAGGGGCTAAGAGATATCTCTGGTGCTCCACCTTATGTGCGCAACATGACGCTGCACAACGACTTCTGTGTACCGACAGTCTTTAACCAAATAAACCGACATACAAGCCGTTATAATGACCGGTTACATAATCATGTTAACCCATTGGCTTCGACACTAGGGTCGAATACAACCCGCAGACGCTTAAAGCGCCTCCACACCCGTGACCTATGGACAGCTGGACGCTAATAGTATCGTTATGATGAAACAAATGTTATATTTAATGTTATATTGTTATATTGATGTTACGTAATATTGTAATACGCTAAAACCAATTATTTGTTTATCCAATATTCAAAACAATATTTTATAACTTTTCATTAGGTTGATTAATATTAAATAAATAAAAAAAAAAATAAATTGTGGCTTTCATAGATACGAAAGAAAAAACACTTTTTAGATTAGATATGCAAATCGTGGCAAATCGCATAATAAGAAGAGCTGACGACTCAAGTGAGTAATGGGCTGTGAAATAATTGGATAGCTGCAATAAAGCATTGAGGAAACTTTTCCATTATTCGCCATTTGCATTGTTGGGGGGCATATCAAATAAATAGTGATTAAGTATGACTCTTGGAATCTTTTCATGCACCCAGTTTGGAATTTACTGCGAAGATGAATGGAAATTAGCCATGGTCGGCACCATAAACAGTCTGGGACTATTCTTTGGCATACCGCTGGGCGGCATTGTGTCAGATCGGTAAGGGAATATGGTTCTATGCAGAACGTTTTCCATAATAATTCAAATTATTTTTTCTATTGGGTTGCAGTTTTGGTCGCAGTTTTTCCATTGCGTTGGGCGGCATTTTGGGCAGCTTAATGGGCATTGTGCGCTCCTATTCGCCCAGCTATATTTGGTTCCTGATCTTTGAGTTCCTCGACAACGTGGTCAGCGGCACCCTGTACGCCACCTGCTTTATTATTGGCATTGAGCTCGTGGGTCCGAAGCGACGAGTGCTCGCCACCAGCGTGATAACAATCTTCTATGCCATCGGCGAAGTGGCTCTGGCCATGTTTGCCAAGGCCTTCGAGGACTGGCGCCATCTGCTGCGGATTACCTACGGGCCAGCGATAATTCTGTTCGTCTACTTCTGGATTCTGCCCGAGAGCGTGCGTTGGCTCCTCAGCGTTGGCAAGGAGGAGCGAGCCAAGGCGATTCTGCGCAGGGCAGCCATGGTGAATAAGCGCAAACTGTCGGAGAGTGTGCTGGACAAGCTGGTGATTGCCAATCGGAAGAAGCTGGAGCAGTGCAAAGAGGGAACATTTCCCATTCGCGAGGCGTTCACCAACTTCAAGTGGCGCATTGCCAACTTGTCCTTCTGCTGGAGTGTCCATGTGCTCGTGTACTATGGACTCAGCTTGAATGTGGTGTTGCTGGATGGCGATAAGTACAATAATTTTGCCTATATTGCGCTCGTCGAGATTCCGGGTTTCTTTTTGCCCCTGCTCGTCATTGATCGGTTTGGCAGACGCTACTCCCTGTGTGGCCTGATGTTGTTCAGTGGTCTGTGCTGCATTGGCACCATTTTTGTGGGAGGCGATAAGCAGGTGCTGCAACTGGTGCTCTTCCTGGTGGGCAAGCTGACCATCACGGCCAGTTTCCAGGTGCTCTACTTCTTTGCCTCCGAAATATTTCCCACCAACCTTAGGAACAGCCTGCTCAGCTTCTGCTCCATGATGGGCAGATTTGGTGCAATGCTTGCACCGCAGACGACGCTCTTGGTGAGTCCTTGCTATCTTTCCCATATTCGAAGGTTAACACAACTTTATCGATTTAGGCCAAGTATTATGAAAGTGCGCCCGCCATTCTGTTTGCCACCGGTGCCATCCTCAGCGGCTGTCTAACGCTCTACTTCCCCGAGACCACCAATATTGTATTGCCCACCACAGTGAAGGAAGCGGATGCCATTGGGGTCAAAAAGAAACCTCCAAAGGACCTGGACCTCAACCTTCCCGCAAAGTAGCATCTAAATAATCAGTAAGCAACTTTAACACAGAGCGGGGAAGGGCAGTTAATTACTCTTTACTTGTTTTCATAATCTTCCCAAAACATTGCATTTCTTTTAATCTTCTGATTACTATGCGTGAAACGTGGCTTATCTCAAAATGCAATAATGTTGGCCATGATAGTGAAATATGTATATATATTTGCACATATATACATACATATTTCTGATATTTTTGGAATGCAAACTAATTTTTTATTTACAACTTGGCCAGTGAGCGGATCAAAAAGGGAGAAGTAAGTGATTTTGGAAACATCACGCATACAATACGTGAACACTGTAAAATGTCTCAACTGAATTATCGATCATTAATTGCAGTCATAAAAAAATGTATACTATGAGTTTTTATATTTTTGTGCTTCACCCAACCAACAATTTTACATAATTCCCCTTTAATTTATTTTTTTTATAATTGCTGTTGTTTAAAGTATGCTTTAGTGAACACTTTGAAAAGATCATTAAATATCGTTATTTATTTTTTATCCCCACAACCACCCCCTTGCTCTGCACATGCCAAATAAAAAACAAGCCAATTTAAATATTAGGAAACTTAATGATTTTCGCAACAGCGGACAAATCTTTAAATATACATTTTTGCAATTCAAGTTTATTTAAAAGTATGATTTTTGTCATACTCTGCCCAATTGATGTTATCAAAACATTCGCAGATACTTTCACATTGATTAACAATAGAAAGTCGTCAAATTAGTAAGAGTTGATTATTTTCGGCATGGAATACAATCGTAATCAGAGGCGCAGCCAGCTCTTCTCTTTTTATGATTACAATAATTATTTTGTTTTTAATTTAAGACACACTTTAATATCATCTTATGTTTTGACCTTTTTATTTCGGTGAATAACCCAACGAGTCTATGTGAAATTACGATGTAGGGGGGTCCCTCCCTCCGCCCTTGATCGTAATCGTAATGAGCTGTGTAGGCTCGACAGTGGGCACAGCTGTAAAACTGAGCAATCTTATCACTGCGAAGAGCATAGTCCGAGTGAAGGAGAATATTTCGAATTAAGTTCGACAGGACAGGGTCTAATGAGAGACCACTTTGCAATTGGCCGTAGTCCACCTCGGAGAGAGACCGGAGAGCGAATGAATGAATGCCGTGGAAATGTTGTGGTTGCGGTTGCGATTGTGTTTGTGGTTGGTGTTGATCGGTGTTGATCGTCGCCGGCAGTGTGTCTCGTGTTTTCGTGCCGTTAACAACTCCGTAAAACTTATTCGCGTTTAAAAATAAAACTTGGCAGTTAGAAGCGAACAAATTAGAAAAACGCTTGCATATAAATAAACTTTAGTTAATGTCGCAAATTGTATTTGTTAATTGTGCACCAAGTTAGATAAACAGATGACGACCATCGATGAAACACCACCTCCATCGGCCACAGTCCAGGCATCGGCACCAAACCAAACGGCTGTGACAACCAATTCAGATGCCGATCCCGAGGATATTACTCTGGATTCCATTCTGAAGCACATTGGACAGTTTGGTCGCTTTCAGTTGATCATCTTTGTGCTGATCTGCTTGCCGATGATGTTTCATGCGATGTTCTCCGTGACGTACGTCTTCACGGCTGGCACTGTGATGCACAGGTGAACTTAGCTTGGAGTTAGTGAATTGGTCAGCAGCCAGTGACAATTGAACTCTTCTTCAACTCCAATAGATGTAACATTACAGAGTGCGATAGTCCCAGTAGTCGATACGACGAGCCCTGGACTGTATATAGTATTCCCAAAAATGGCAAGGAGTTGGACAAATGCAACCGCTATGAAAACAATGAGCTCCCTGGCTGGGATCAATCTCAACAGATTTGCTTACCTGACAACTACAATAAGGACAAAAAACGGTGCTCCGACAATGAGTTCGTTTTCCGCGATAAGGAATTAACCATTTCCAATGACGTGAGTACCAAAGCTCAATTTGCGATTAATTTGATGGTTAACACGTGTGACGGCGCAGCTTGCTGCAGCGTAGGCTGTATTAACGGAAGTAGAAAAAGAATTTTCTGTCTGGCCACTGGCTTGGCAACAAAATGAATTAACTATTTTAACTTACTGCAGTTGTAGGGTTTTCTCCAATTTACACTAATAATTATTTTATTTGTACGTAATCACTTGCAACTATTTTATATTTTCCTTTTATTTCATATTAATTCGTTTAAACCACGCACAACTTGTTCGTTCAAGGGCTTTGAAAAGAAAAGAATCTGTCTGAGGTCCAAAGAACTTAAGCACTCTCGTTTTTCCAAAGATTCTCTTTGCCCCCGTATTTCAACAATTTTTTGGTTTCTTCGCTCATCATTTTATTTTTCTTTTAAAAGCTCAAACCTCTCGCTCCCAGATGGCGCTAAAGGCGAAACACAACAAATCATTGCCCCCTTTTAGGCGGAAACAAATATATTTTGGACCCGACAAGCTTACTTATTACAACTTATTAGGATGTGAACGTAAGAAGAAAATGAATGTGCCACAAGTGAATGTCGTAGACTCGTCTCGACTGCTTCAATCATTTCATTCATTTTCAGGGGCAAAAGAAATTGTGGCTTTCATAGATACGAAAGAAAAAACACTTTTTAGATTAGATATGCAAATCGTGGCAAATCGCATAATAAGAAGAGCTGACGACTCAAGTGAATAATGAGCAGTGAAATAATTGGATAGCTGCAATAAAGCATTGAGGAAACTTTTCCATTATTCGCCTTTTGCATTGTTGGGGGGCATATAAATAAATAGTGATTAAGTATGCCTCTTGGAATCTTTGTATACCCCCAGTTTGGAATTTACTGCGAAGATGAATGGAAATTATCCATGGTCGGCACCATAAACAATCTGGGACAATTCTTTGGCATACCGCTGGGCGGCATTGTGGCAGATCGGTAAGGGAATATGGTTCTATGCAGAACTTTTTCCATAATAATTCAAATTATTTTTTCTATTGGGTTGCAGTTTCGGTCGCAGTTTTTCCATTGCGTTGGGCGGCATTTTGGGCGGTTTGATGGGCATTGCGCGCTCCTATTCGCCCAGCTATATTTGGTTCCTGATCTTTGAGTTCCTCGACAACGTGGCCAGCGGCACACTGTACGCCACCTGCTTTATTATCGGCATTGAGCTCGTGGGTCCGAAGCGACGAGTGCTCGCCTGCAGCGTGATAACTATCTTCTTTGCCATCGGTGAAGTGGCTCTGGCCATGTTTGCCAAGGCCTTCGAGGACTGGCGCCATCTGCTGCGGATTACCTACTGGCCAGCGATGATTCTGTTCGTCTACTTCTGGATTCTGCCCGAGAGCGTGCGTTGGCTCCTCAGCGTTGGCAAGGAGGAGCGAGCCAAGGCCATTCTGCGCAGGGCAGCCATGGTGAATAAGCGCAAACTGTCGGAGAGTGTGCTGGACAAGCTGGTGATTGCCAATCGGAAGAAGCTGGAGCAGTGCAAAGAGGGAAGATTTCCCATTCGCGAGGCGTTCACCAACTTCAAGTGGCGCATTGCCAACTGCTCCTTCTGCTGGAATGTCCATGTGCTCGTGTTCTATGGACTCAGCTTGAATGTGGTGTTGCTGGATGGCGATAAGTACAATAATTTTGCCTATATTGCCCTCGTCGAGATTCCGGGTTTCTTTTTGCCCCTGCTCGTCATGGATCGGTTTGGCAGACGCTACTCCCTGTGTGGCCTGATGTTGTTCAGTGGTCTGTGCTGCATTGGCACCATTTTTGTGGGAGGCGATAAGCAGGTGCTGCAACTGGTGCTCTTCCTGGTGGGCAAGCTGACCATCACGGCCAGTTTCCATGTGCTCTACTTCTTTGCCTCCGAAATATTTCCCACCAACCTTAGGAACAGCCTGCTCAGCATCTGCTCCATGATGGGCAGATTTGGTTCAATGCTGGCACCGCAGACGACGCTCTTGGTGAGTCCTTGCTATCTTTCCCATATTCAAAGGTTAACTCAACTTTATCGGTTAAGGCCAAGTATTATGAGAGTGCGCCCGCCATTCTGTTTGCCACCGGTGCCATCCTCAGCGGCTGTCTAACGCTCTACTTCCCCGAGACCACCAATCTTGTATTGCCCACCACAGTGAAGGAAGCGGATGCCATTGGGGTCAAAAAGAAACCTCCAAAGGACCAGGAGCTCAACCTTCTCGCAAAGTAGCATCTAAATAATCAGTAAGCAACTTTAACACAGAGCGGGGAAGGGCAGTTAATTACACTTTACTTCTTTTCTTAATCTTCCCAAAACATTGGATTTCTTTTAATCTTCTGATTACTATGCGTGAAACGTGGTTTATCATAAAATGTGTGACAATATTACAATTAAAAAAGTTTTTACAGTTGTCTCTGTGTAAAATCCGCAAATTGTTCAAGGTTAAAGCATTTACTCTGTACGTTAAATAACATATGCTGATATTGTGGTTGGTCATGATAGTGAAATATGTATATATATATATTTCTGATATTTTTGGAATACTGCCAACTAATTTTTTATTTACAACTTGGACAGTGAGCGGATCAAAAAGGGAGAAGTAAGTGAGTTTGGAAACTTCACGCATACAACACGTGAACACTGTGAAATGTCTCAACTGAATTATCGATCATTAATTGCAGTCATAAAAAAATGTATACTATGAGTTTTTATATTTTTGTGCTTCACCCAACCAACAATTTTACATAATTCCCCTTTAATTTATTTTCTTTATAATTGCTGTTGTTTAAAGTATGCTTTAGTGAACACTTTGAAAATATTATTATTTATTATTATCCCCACAACCACCCCCTTGCTCTGCACATGCCAAATAAAAAACAAGCCAATTTTAAAATTAGGAAACTTAATGATTTTCGCAACAGCGGACAAATCTTTAAATATACATTTTTGCAATTCAAGTTTGTTTAAAAGTATGATTTTTGTCTTACTCTGCCCAGTTGATACGAAATGCATTTCTCATTATACAATTTTGTAGTGTTATCAAAACATTCGCAGATACTTTCACATTGATTAAGCAATAGAAAGTCGTCAAATTAGTAAGAATACAATCGTAATCAGAGGCGCAGGCAGCTCTTCTCAAAGGGGGTCTGAATAGCTTTTTATGATTACAATAATTATTTTGTTTTTAATTTAAGACACATTTTAATATCATCTTATGTTTTGACCTTTTTATTTCGGTGAATAACCCAACGAGTCTATGTGAAATTACGATGTAGGGGGGTCCCTCCCTCCGCCCTTGATCGTAATCGTAATGAGCTGTGTAGGCTCGACAGTGGGCACAGCTGTAAAACTGAGCAATCTTATCACTGCGAAGAGCACAGTCCGAGTGAACGAGAGTATTTCGAATTAAGTTCGACAGGACAGGGTCTAATGAGAGACCACTTTGCAATTGGCCGGAGTCCGCCTCGGAGAGAGACCGGAGAGCGAATGAATGAATGCCGTGGAAATGTTGTGGTTGCGGTTGCGATTGTGTTTGTGGTTGGTGTTGATCGGTGTTGATCGTCGCTGGCAGTGTGTCTCGTGTTTTCGTGCCGTTAACAACGCCGTAAAAGTTATTCGCGTTTAAAAATAAAACTTGGCAATTAGAGGCGAACAAATTAGAAAAACGCTTGCATATAAATAAACTTTAGTTAATGTCGCAAATTGTATTTGTTAATTGTGCACCAAGTTAGATAAACAGATGACGACTATCGATGAAACACCACCTCCATCGGCCACAGTCCAGGCATCGGCACCAAACCAAACGGCTGTGACAACCAATTCAGATGCCGATCCCGAGGATATTACTCTGGATTCCATTCTGAAGCACATTGGACAGTTTGGTCGCTTTCAGTTGATCATCTTTGTGCTGATCTGCTTGCCGATGATGTTTCATGCGATGTTCTCCGTGACGTACGTCTTCACGGCTGGCACTGTGATGCACAGGTGAACTTTGCTTGGAGTTAGTGAGTTGGTCAGCAGCCAGTGACAATTGAACTCTTCTTCAACTCCAATAGATGTAACATTACAGAGTGCGATAGTCCCAGTAGTCGATACGACGAGCCCTGGACTGTATATAGTATTCCCAAAAATGGCAAGGAGTTGGACAAATGCAACCGCTATGAAAACAATAAGCTCCCTAGCTGGGATCAATCTCAACAGATTTGCTTACCTGACAACTACAATAAGGATAAAAAACGGTGCTCCGACAATGAGTTCGTTTTCCGCGATAAGGAATTAACCATTTCCAATGACGTGAGTATCAAAGCTCAATTTGCGATTAACCACGTCAGCCAGACGATGTTTGGGGCCTCGAGGCTTATCAGCCAATGAACACCAGACTCTGACAAGCATGGACTTTGACAATAAGTCATCAGATTTCTGCACATTCCACTGGACCAAGCGAGAATTCAGAAGCGCACTGAGGGATTAGCTGTCACACCCTTTACATTTATTTCACGTGTCACGTGTCAGCCACGCGTCAATAATTTTCAATAATTGATTAGTCAAATGCCAACAATCGGGGCCTTTAATTACATCTAAAATCAAGATAAGAATAAGATAGGCGGCTGACATAGTGCACAGCGCCAGTATGTGACTGACTGATTGCCTGACTAACTTGTAAATAATGTCTTTTTCCGCATTATCTTTAAGAGTATAGATTTTTAATCTGCTTTAATATGACGCATTTCAATTAACTATGGGTCTCTGATAATTTGTTGTTTACACTCTAAACAATAATTGATTGCTTATGAAGGTGTTATTATGTTTAAAATACTTAAATATTTTTGGATGAATATTAATGTTAATGGAAATAAGTATTGGAAAGTAATAACTTGATTTCTCAAGAGTAGGAATTCAAATTTATAAGCTGCCACAGAATTATTCGATTTATCGTTTTTACAACTCATTTATAAAATATCTTTATAGTCACAAAGGTAGTTAGTTTTTCGGGTCTTATTAACAGTAACTTATAATAAAGATATATATAAAGATAAAATATCGAAATGAAATGCCAGTTAAAAACAACTGAAACAACAATCTCAAACAATCCATTTAGGTGTCGCCCAACTTTGGCGCGAAGAAACCAACCCAACACCAAATTAGTATAAAAATTCCGTATTGTCATTGTTTATTATTGTATTTTGTTTGTTTATGTTTACCACACATGGCGTTTGATAAGCTACGCATTCAAATTTTTATCTCTTGACTTATTGGGGTGTGAACGTAAGAACAAAATAAATGTGCCACAAGTCAATGTTGTAGACTCGTCTCGACTGAGTCTGGCCTGCCTCAATCATTTCATTCATTTTCAGGGGCAAAAGAAATTGTGGCTTTCATAGATACGAAAGAAAAAACACTTTTTAGATTAGATATGCAAATCGTGGCAAATCGCATAATAAGAAGAGCTGACGACTCAAGTGAATAATGAGCAGTGAAATAATTGGATAGCTGCAATAAAGCATGAGGAAACTTTTCCATTATTCGCCATTTGCATTGTTGGGGGGCATATCAAATAAATAGTGATTAAGTATGCCTCTTGGAATCTTTTCATGCACCCAGTTTGGAATTTACTGCGAAGATGAATGGAAATTGTCCATGGTCGGCACCATAAACAATCTGGGACAATTCTTTGGCATACCGCTGGGCGGCATTGTGGCAGATCGGTAAGGGAATATGGTTCTATGCAGAACTTTTTCCATAATAATTCAAATTATTTTTTCTATTGGGTTGCAGATTTGGTCGCAGTTTTTCCATTGCGATGGGCGCAATTTTGGGCGGCTTGCTGGGCTTTGTGCGCTCCTATTCGCCCAGCTATATTTGGTTCCTGATCTTTGAGTTCCTCGACAACGTGGCCAGCGGCACCCTGTACTCCACCTGCTTTATTATCGGCATTGAGCTCGTGGGTCCGAAGCGACGAGTGCTCGCCTGCAGCGTGATAACAATCTTCTATGCCATCGGCGAAGTGGCTCTGGCCATGTTTGCCAAGGCCTTCGAGGACTGGCGCCATCTGCTGCGGATTACCTACGGGCCGGCGATGATTCTGCTCGTCTACTTCTGGATTCTGCCCGAGAGCGTGCGTTGGCTCCTCAGCGTTGGCAAGGAGGAGCGAGCCAAGGCGATTCTGCGCAGGGCGGCCATGGTGAATAAGCGCAAGCTGTCTGAGAGTCTGCTGGATAAGCTGGTGATTGCCAATCGGAAGAAGCTGGAGCAGTCCAAAGAGGGAAGATTTCCCATTCGCGAGGCGTTCACCAACTTCAAGTGGCGCATTGCCAACTGCTCCTTCTGTTGGATTGTCCATGTGCTAGTGTACTATGGACTCAGCTTGAATGTGGTGCTGCTGGATGGCGATAAGTACAATAATTTTGCCTATATTGCGCTCGTCGAGATTCCGGGTTTCTTTTTGCCCCTGCTCATCATGGATCGGTTTGGCAGACGCTACTCCCTCTGCGGCCTGATGCTGTTCAGTGGTCTGTGCTGCATTGGCACCATATTTGCGGGAGGCGATAAGCAGGTGCTGCAACTGGTGCTCTTCCTGGTGGGCAAGCTGACCATCACGGCCAGTTTCCAGGTGCTCTACTTCTTTGCCTCCGAAATATTTCCCACCAACCTTAGGAACAGCCTGGTCAGCTTTTGCTCCATGATGGGCAGATTTGGTTCAATGCTGGCGCCGCAGACGCCGCTCTTGGTGAGTCCTTGCTATCTTTCCCATATTCGAAGGTTAACACAACTTTATCGATTTAGGCCAAGTATTATGAAAGTGCGCCCGCCATTCTGTTTGCCACCGGTGCCATTCTCAGCGGCTGTCTAACGCTCTACTTCCCCGAGACCACCAATCTTGTATTGCCCACCACGGTGAAGGAAGCGGAGGCCATTGGGGTCAAAAAGAAACCTCCAAAGGATCTGGAGCTCAACCTTCACGCAAAGTAGCATCTAAATAATCAGTAAGTAACTTTAACTCATAAATTAAAGCACAAGAGAGTTCAAAGACACAACTCGGCATCATTTTATTATAGAGAGGGGCGTACACAGAGCGGGGAAGAGCAGTTAATTACTCTTTACTTGTTTTCCTAATCTTCCCAAAACATTGCATTTCTTTTAATTTTCTGATTGCTATGTGTGAGACGCGGTTTATCTTAAAATGTGTGACAATATTACAATCCGACTCGTCTTAATGAAAATCTGTGCACCTTATACATAAGTATATAATATACTTAGATAAATAATCACACATACTGAAACACACTGGAAAATAATAGAAATTGATTGGAAAAAATGCTACTTTTAGAGCCAAAAAGTCATATTGTATATATGAGAAACATATACATTAAAATTAAGAAGTGTATTCAATTGTGGTAAAATGCTATTAACTAATTATGTTAAGCAATAAAATAAAATATAAATCTGTCGGCCATAACATTTATTATTGAAATAGCTTTAAGTTACAAAATGAAAAATGAACAATCAATGGAAATGAACAAAGTTATAAATTAAAGCCCCCATATCTTCGCCAAAAATGATCCGATCTTCGAGTTACATTCATTATTATTTGCAGGCTCCATTCTAGCTGCAAAAAAATGGAAAGATTCACACAAATACATATTTATAAAGTGTTCTCCTTCATCTGGATGATATATATCAACCTATATGTGATCAACCAAATACAAAAAGACAGACTGAACTATCTGGAATCTAGATCAATTTCGCTATACCATGAATTTAGATATCTTATGGAGGCGGATAGGTCTCAATTTACATTTTCCGATAAATTATTAAATCTTTTGTAATATTACAAAATCAGTAAATTCTGTACAATAAAAATAGATACTGGAATTTCGGAATTTATTGTATTTATAATAACTCTTAAGATTATGGAAGTTTCTTTCAATGCTCATATATATTTAAATGTGTCCGCACACAAGTAGCACGGTCTTCTTATAAACAATTTGGAATCTGTTTTATATTTCTATATGTACTTTGTTTTCTTTAAGGTTTATAATAGAATTAATAACAATAATAATGCAAAAAAAAAAAAAATGGTTTATATATATATATGATTAAGCTGATTTATTATGGCAGCCGGATCGCTTTTCAAGGCAGAATGGCAATTGATTAAATTAATTGCAAACATTGTAAAGCAACGTTTTTTTCAGTTGGGAACTCAACTATTACAGATATTCTCCAAAAAATAATACTCGAACTTAGTATATAGTGCATCGGTTTCTGATTGAATTCAGGTTAGCTTCAATTGCTTTGAGTGAAAAATTGGGTAATTGACTTGTTACCCGAGGCAGAGTTTAAGGTACTGTTCTGCTGCTTTTTAGCACGAGGTGGCGGGGTGGCCTTTTTGCTGTTGGAGTTGCTTATTGTGCGCACTTCCTGTTGGTTGAGCTCACGCTGCAGCTTTCTGGCCATGTGAAAATCCATGTGCTCCGGCATATTGACACTTTTCACGTAGGTCTTACATTCGGCGCAGAGCTCAAAGGGAGAACTACTGCTGCTGGGAGGTGGCTCCAGTGGCTGCTTGGCGGCTAGAAATTTGGCTATGCTGTTCATAGGCATTGCAGAAGTTGTTGCAACCGTTCCAGCTGCCTTTTTAGCCTTCTTCACAGGGGCAGGCTTCGCCGCGGGTGAGGGAACTGCAACTGTAGTGTTGACTGTAGCGTTTAGTCGACTGCGTTGCATTTCCTCGCGCTGTTCCTCTCGCAGCTGTCGATTCAGCTGCTGGGCGAAGTGATGATCCCGATGGGTTTGCAGTGCCCTCACATCGTCCGGCAATTGGGCGCCACACTCCTCGCAGCTGACCATGCTGACCAGATCTGCACGCAGCTCGGGCTGAGCGTACTCAGCATAGCTGCTTCTATAATCGCTGGCTGGCGCTGGTGCATCCATGGAATTTTCTTGCTTTTTCGATGTGCTGTGTTCTTCTTGTTCAAGAATGCAGCTTGATTCGATGTCATCCAGTTCGGAGGCCAAGCCGTGCATATCGGAGGAGTCGTCACCTTCAGTGGATGACTCATTTGGCAGCTCTGCTGTTTTGTTGACTTCCTTCTGCTCCTGCAGATACTTGGCAAAGAAGCTCTCCTTTAACTCGGGTGGCGTTGCAACAGGCCCTGCCTTGTCGTCGCCGATCTTTTGTGCCACAGAGGATCCAATCAGTTTCCGCTTGTATTCTTCAAAGAAGCTCTTCTTGGGTGACGGAGCTGACTTTAGTGTCTTTGCTTCCTCATCAGTTTCTGATGTTTTTGCTTGCAGCTCATTTTCGTCTGCTCTTCTGTTCGCTTCAACTTCAGAGTTATCCTTCACAATCTGTACGTCTTTGCGCGTTTGCAAGTAATTGGCAAAGAAGCTTTTCATTTTCGCCTCTTCGGTTTGCTTCGGCTTCTCCACGACAAGTGGCTTCTCCACTGGTTCCTCAACGCTAATGCGGCGCTTTTTGGCCGCCTGATTGGCAAACATGGTTTGCAGGTTGTTCTGCGAATTCGATGCAGTCTCAAACTTGCCCACGCTGATGCCCAGAAACTTAATGGCATTATTGAGGGCCGCATCGCTGCCAGCACGCAGAAATGTCTTTGTGTTCGCCTTGATCAGTTCGAGTGCTTGTGTGGCCAGCGTATCCTGATCGCAGTGCTTGAGTGGCGAGGAACGGGAGCTGGCCACCTCCTCACCATCGATATCCTGCACAAACTGCACAACCATTTGCTTTGCCTTGCGATTGTTCTCCATGAAATCCTTCTCCAAACGGTCGTTCATTTCGCTCGCCAGCTCACCAAGCCAGTGCTGCAGACTCTTGAGTCCGGTTATGTTGTTGCGACCCGGAAATTTCTTGCAACAGCCAATGCTCTTGGAGTAAAACCGAGGCGTAACTGCCTCCAAGTCAATGCCACATGCAATCTGATGTAGCCAGGTGCTGAAGAGAAGTTGCAATTTTACTAATCGAAATTCAATTCACCTACCAGTTAAATTCAACCGTGACTTACCCGCTCTTCTCGTCCAGCTTGCGTTGCAGCTCCTTTTCCGAATACTTCAGCACTTGTCCGAGAAACTTAATGCCCAGCGATTCGCAAACTGTTTCACCGAATTTACCGCCCAATCCCCTGATCTTGCCCACGGGCAGTTGATCGAACAGAGCGGGTATCTCGGCCAGAGGTAGAATTGTCTGCTTGTTGGGCTTGTTCATGCCCGCCCCTAGCTTGGCCAGAATTTTGTTATGTGCAATGCCCGCTGAGCATTCGTAGCCAGTTTCCGCCTTGACCGCTGCACGCACCTCGCCCGCAATGCATGCCCCGATGAGGAGACGCAGATCGCTCTGACGCACAGCGGGCAAATCGTTGGCATCATAGGCCAGCATAAAACGCTCATCATCCACATAGGGATTGGCAAAGCGATTCGTTATCTTATTCACATAGTCGCCAATGTTTTCGTAGCCGACGGCATAACTATTGACCAGCTCCTGTGGCTTTAGTGCAAACGAGCCCTGCAAATCAAAATATGAAACAATTAATTTGTATTATTATTATCTATACTGTTGGCAGCAGCAGCAAACAACTTTGAATGGTAATTTTTGAGCCATCCGTGGCTTAATATAATTAGCTCATTGTTAGACTTAATTAGATATCCACACTGTGTTAAAAGCAGTTTGAGCTGCATAACTCTCGTTGATCGAACGTGTTTATTGGTCACTCTCGTTGTTGAGAATGTTTAGCGGTGGCTTCAAATCTTCATTTCGTTCTTCGATCATATCATCGTTTTCCATAAGTATTTTTTAATTTTTGCTAATAAAAAGCATGCCTGGAAGGAGCTGAGGGACTCACCGTCTGGAGCTGTTGCACTCGTTGATTAACCGTCTCGGTGATGTCCAAATAGGCCTCGTCGACGGAGGCGCGTTCCAGTAGCTGTGTAAAACGTTGCAAGACATTTGCCACTTCTTTACCGGCATCGCGATATTTGCTGGTATCCGCTTTTTCACGGATATTGGGCACCGGGCAGAGAACGATGTCGGGGCAGAGTGCCTTGGCCTCGTCGCCGCGCATGTGGCGCGTGACGCCCTTGCCGCGTGCCGCATAGTTGACGGCGATGATGCCCCCGCCGCGCCAAGGGTTGTATTGGACGACGGCGAGGGGCTTTCCTCGGTGCTGGGGTTGTTGCTTCTCCTCCACTTGGCAGAAGAAGCAATCCATGTCAACGAGTAGAACGATGCGGTCGTACTTGTTTTCCATGCCGACAAAGGCACGCGTTGAATTACTCATGATTTTAGCTTAAGATTATGTGTTTTACTCATTTTGCTTCAATTGCGCGGTTAATTTCACAACCAACAAGCGGCAAACAGATGTAGCGAAGCGATAACTTAGACAATGTTATATCGATATGCATCGAAAGTTCAGCATCGATATTTACTGAAATCAGCTGTTTAGCTGGAAAGACTTCTGTTTGCCATGTGGCAACGCCGGAATCAAAAAAATGTAAACAGGCGAATTAGTTTTGTTGTGCGCATAAAAATAAATAAATAAATATGTTTAAGTGCATTAAAAATTATTTAAAACGGGTTCTTAGTCCGCAAATATAAACTAAGTGTCAAAAGCGGCACGAAGCTTGCACATTGCTGGCAACGAAGCTACTTCCGCTTCTTCGAATGTACGAATAAATTGTTTGAATAATTAATAATGTGGAGTGAATAATAATTAAGTATTATTTCATGGTTATATTAGGGGTGCTAATCTATGTGAATATAGTGTTTAATCTATTTATATGTAAATTGGACTGATTGCGGCTTATCTTATACAATTTTGGCAAGCCGCAGAGCTATTGATTTTTTCGAATACCGCTTGCCAAATGCATTGCACATAAAAAAACACTCAAACACGCCCACAAATACTCGTACACAGAACACTCACACGCAATACGGCACATATACATATACAGCGACTTAATCATTTTGGGTTAATGCACGGAATTTATTATCGGAGCAATTATCGATTTGCGTTTGACCAGCGGCAGGTCAAAAATAGAATATTCCGTGTCGCGCTTTGGTTGATCTATTTCCGGTTTGTGTTCTATTCTGTTCCCTGTTCCTCTTCCTGCGGCTTTCTTTGAGCTGTGCGTCATGTTCAAAAAATGTCATAGCTTGCTTGATTTGTATTTAGTGTTTTACGTGTGTGACCAACTTATGGCTTAATTTGGTAAACGCACGTAGAAACTGCCCAGCCCAAGCCAAGTGGCAGTTATATTTATTGCATGCCTAAATACTGTGACAGCCTTTGCTACTTGCTACTTGAGTTGCTTGTTGTTATTTTTGTTTTTTTTGTTGGTGTGGGCTGAGGTTGTGTTCTTTGCTATTTGTATGTGCGTGCAAAGGTGTGTTTCTGTGACCTAATTCTGTATTTATTTTTATGAGGCTTACAGAAAGAGGAAGAGGAAGTGGCAGGTGCATCACTGACCTGTTGTAATATCTAATGACATGGCCATCAAAAATCACTTAACGATTTGTGTAACATTGTTAGCTTTGATAATGACTACACAATGACTCAAACTCATTTGACTAATGCGATTTTTTGAATTTAAATTTCTTATTACTTTAGGTTGCAGTCTTGACTAAGAAATTATATATATATTAACTCCCACAAATATATTGAATAACCCTATCAGCAAGTTTATGATATATTTCTGAATTTGATAAGTATGTGTAACCCGCATTTGAATGCCAAATGAATTATTTAAAATATCTCCAAATGAAAATGTGTTTATTTAAGATGGCAAACTGAATACATTTACTAGAATCACTTGTCCATGTCTATCAAAATGACTTAACTATGTACGTAATGTTGTTAACGATAATAATTACTACACAAATTATTTGCTTATTTAATGTTGATCTTCGAAAATAGTTTATACATTGAAAACAGTTGAAAAAAAAACGACGTGACAAAGTAATTTTATATGTTATTAACTTTCCTTATTTGATAACTGTGTGTTGACCCGCATATTAATCCCAAATGAATTATTGGGAATTTCTTTAAATGAAATTGTGGTAATTCAAGATGACAAACCCTCAATTGACTATATTTACTAGAATTACGCTACTGCTGTCTGCTACCCTGTCTCCAGCATTAACGCACAATTATGCTAATGGCTCAGCAACAACCACTTGACCGACCATATTCTCCTCTTCCCCCTCTTTCCTCAGTAGCCAATAGACAACCCACTCAGTTTCAACACTTTTGGGGGCATTCAACAGCGAACAACCCGCAGAACTCAGAGAGATAGTCTCATTCGGACGACGGACGTCGGACGATGAAGTCACTGGGGCGTTGTATCGCACACCGCAGAATTTCGAATTCCATTTGATTTGAGTGATTTTTTAGTGTCTCGTTTACTTTTCTATTTGACTGCATGCAGTGAGGACGCCTGTTGACATGGTGAAGATTCTACAGGCCTACAACTTTGCCAGGCAGCACACATATGCGCTCAATGGCGACATCCTGGCCGCCACGCTGATTGGCAACAATCGCATCGCCATCAGCAGCGCCGAGCAGTTCATCGAGATCTATGACATAGCTGGTAAACAACACCAGCAGCAGCAGCAGTCGGAGCAATCGGAGCAACAGGAGGATGCCTCAGTTGCTGGAGGCACAGGAGAAACTGCCTCACCCACGCCAGCGAGCGATGAGCGCATGCCAAACAGGTACACACTGGCCACGGTGGGTGAGGTGGTGCAGTTAATCTACTGCGAAGCGGGTAAGCCCTGATGCTTATTTAATAGTTAACAATTATTATGACAGGCATTTTCTTCAGCGAGGTCTTTTTAGATTAGCCAATAGCATTCAGTAAATTAAAAATATTATCAAAAATTTACCGACTGATTAAAATGTTTATCCTTTAAGTAAATCTTATTCAAAAGTTAAATTGCTTTCAGCTGTTTTACATTTTCTTTAAAAGTATATAGATTTAAATAGCTTCTCCAAATTTTTAGTTCTTCAAAAATCTTAATAGTATACAAAAATTTGTAAATCTAATATTAATTGATATTTTGATGCTTTTCACAACTTTTTTAAAGATATTTTCTTCAAATGAATTTCAACAATAACTTTTAAATTTAGCAAAAAGGAATCAAAAAATTAAAAACAAGAAAATAAATAAAAATTAACAAACTAATTAAAATGATTATTCACAGAATAAATGAAATTATTTATTTGTTTTATAATTTAATATTAATTTTATGAGTTAGTAAAGATAAATTAAATAACACAACACATTAAAAATGTCTTTTGGAAAGTATCAACTGCAATTTAAATTTCTAATTTGAAGTTGGGATTGTATACAAATATTCTTATTTAAGTAAACCAACAATTTTGAAGTCCTCAACAATTCCTATGAAATTCATTTAAAATTGGCTTTAAAATGCTTATTTGATGTGCTAATTTGTGTCGTATGCAGGCAAATACCTTCTGACGCTGGAGAAGGAGCAGGCTGGGAGTCCGGTGCACTCGAATAGCACCAGTATTAGCTGCACTTCGAGCAGCAACAGCAACACCGTCTGCACCGAGGATGAGACGAAGATGTTTGTGCGGATCTATGCCAACTTCTGGAAGTTTCCCGATGCCAAGCTGAACGAGCTGCCCATCACAATACGCATCGCGTCGATGACGACGCCGAAAACGCCGCTGGTGGAGAGCATCGATGTGATTGAGCTGCCACTGCGCAGTCCACCCGAGTTGGTGCAGTGTTGCCAAACGTCGGGCAACATCATTGTAAGCAGCCGGGATCGCATCTATCTGTACGAGTACACGCAGTGCGTCCATGAGAATACCCAGCCGAGATTCTCCTTCATCGACTTTCTGCCTTTCAAGTTCTTTGTGCAGCTGAACTTTGTGCCGCTGCGCCTGTGCCTGGCCGAGAATGTGATCGCCTGTCTGAGTCATCGTTACTGCGTTGCCTTCAAAGTGGTGGATGCACTGGCCAACAAGGCGACAGCAGCATCGCCGGCAGCTGCCCATGAGCTCAGCTGCCTGGACAACGATTATGCCGGCGATGAGCCACTGTCCGAGTCCCTAAGCTTGGGCAGCAAGGCAAGCGCCGCGGCTGTCAGCAGTACGCACAGTCAGCAGAGTTGCGACAGCGATTCGCTGCAATCCTCCAGCAGCGCGAAGCCCGCCAATCTGGCCAATCATCATACGGGCCTGGCCGGTCGCATGCCCCTCGATTTCAATGTGGCACGAATGGTGAACACCGCCTATGGACGTGAATTTGAGCCCGAATTGCGCTCGCAGTGGGATCAGTGCGATAATGCCAGCAGTCGCCAGGAGGACAACAGCCAGGAGATAACCATAGCGCCTCAGCGCGCCGCCGACATCAAAATCAAGCTGATCAACGAGGCGAAGGCGATGAATGTGCGTGGCATTGCAGCCAGTGGCAACAACAGTTTGACGGAGGATGCATCCGTGCAGTACGATGTGCGCAAACTGCTCCAGATCTGCATGAGGACATCGGAGCCACAATCGAGGGTCTTGGATATATTGCGCTGCATGGACTTGAAGGCGATTTATCAGCGCAGCAGCAGCGAGCAGCCGCAGCTGGGGGAGGATGAGGATGATGAGTACGAGATGGGGAATCAGCAGGTGCCCAGTGCTGTGACCACGTTCAAGCATGCCAATCGACGCACTCTCAAATCCTCGCAGCATCAGCGTTGCGTGGGGCACGCTCTACTCGTGGCTAGCAGCGTGGATGGCTACTTGTATCAGTTCTGTGCGCAGGGCAAGTGGTACAGCGAGAACGAGAAGCCGGTAGCCAGCTATAGTTTTACGGCGCCCGTGTTGCAGGTTCATATCAATGAATATGTCATCTTTGCCATCACCTCGGAGTCCGTGGAGACGCACACCTCGCGCATCGGCCACAAATTGTTCCACAATCGGTTCGAGTATCCGAGCATTGGCGCCCTATTTCCCGAGGAATCCTCACCGGATGTCAGCTCTGCGATTGCCGTCATTGGTCTGGCTGCTTTTATGCATGTTCAGTTTGTCTGCGTCAATCGGGAGCAGCTGGTGTTGATCACGAATGCGGCGCTGGAGCTGCACAAGCGTCGCAGCACAGGCGAGGTGGCCGTGGTGGCAGTTAAGCGCAACATCGCCGCCCGATTGCTGGCCGAGGCAAAGGCCAAGCACAGCAGCTTGCTGAGGAGCAGCAGTTGTGCTGCCCCCTCCTCGGTGGTGAACGAGTGGACACTGTACAACCTGGAGGTGCCGCGGGTGGAGCACATCATTGAGGATCTCGAGGGCATTGCCGAATCGTATCGCAGTGCGAGCAGCTCCAACTTCTACGATCTCATGGAGGAGGCGCACGTCATGCTCAGGCTGAGCCTAACCCTGCAGGGCGAGCGTCTCGGCGTGGACAGGGAGCAGACACTGCGTAAAATGTTTATGACCAATTGCCGCAAATTGGCCGACTTTTCAATACGGTAAGTGATTCATTTAAATGTTTGATTCTCTTTTAAGTTTAGCCTTTGATATGCCTTATTAATTGAAAGCACAACTTTCATTTTTGTATCAATACAAAATATAATAATAATATTTTCATTATTGTATTAATACTATATTTATTTATTTACTTATTTATTTATTGCTCTTAAGTCACTCGATACAAATATAAAAAATTGAGTAAAAATCAGATTAAGTTAAAATATAAGACTAACAGTTACTGAGCGTATTTAAATGCAAGATAGTCCAACATTTGTTGCAACGTTTGGGGAAACGACAGAAAAAATCCAAACGGGCTCAAAAAGAAATAAAGTTGTTACAAATAATGACAAATGCATACGTTTATAATGACAATAATTAATAATGAAATGGTTCAGGGCTAATGATCTATTTTATCTTTTTTTCTTAATTTATTTAAATTAAAATATTCTTTATTTCCTAATTCATTTCTCTCAATTTCTTTTTAAACAGCTCGAATAAGCAAGAAGTCTATTTGCAAGCCACTGGCTTCTATAAAATGTGCCAGCTTCAACTCGTGGACGTTTACAACAACTACATTCGGGAGTTCGAGAACAGTGAGCAGTTGGTGGAGACATCGCAGATGGTTGGCCTTATCTATGCCGTGAAACTGTTTCTGCTTAGCCTGGGCACGGATCGGCTGCGCTCTTCGTTTCTCCATCAAACGGTGCCAGCGTATTTTACACCAGCCCGAGTGCTGCAACAGGGCTACAAGCATGTGCCGCTCTCGCTTGAATTTCTCAACATGTTCATCAAGCATGCGCCAGGTGATTTGGCAAACATAATGCTCAGTTCGCCTGTGGTTGCCGATGCGATGAGCGGTGAGCTGATCAACTATCTGAAGTACTTGACGACGCCGTAAGTATAGATGGAGTTATCAAACTGAATCTATAACTTATTCAAAATACATATTTTAGCACACCCGATGAGAATCTGCTGCTAGCTGTAACAGCCTGTCGCATGTCCAACTATCTGCTGGCCCAGGAAATAATAGCCAAGTCAACGCGTCGCACTTTGGCCGTGGCCCTGATCAAGCACAAGAACGTTCTCTTCGATGACAGCACGGTGCTCTATCAGCGTCGCCAGCAACCCGACCACCAGCAGCACCAGCAGCAGCAGCAGCAGTCCCAATCAACGGCTCGTAAGCGTTCTCGGCGTGGCGCCACACAATCCAAGGGCAAATCTGCAGGCGGACAAATCAGAGCCACGCCCATGCCCGCGCCCAGTGCAATTGTTTCGTTCTCCGATTTCTGCGAGACGATTCTGCTGGCCAACGAGCAGCCCGCTCTAATTGAGGCCATATGCGATGCATTCATCCACGCACTGTGCATGGAGCACAGTATTACGCTGGACGTGGTGCTGCAGCTGTTCCTCAACTACATTGCCTCGCACATTGGCCAGAAGGGCTACCAGACCTCGCAGAAGGTGTTCGTCAGCATCCTGCAAGTCTTCTATTACGATCTGTACGATGTCAGCTTGTCGCTCCAGCCGCACGAGGTGCGCTCCCAGACGCCGCCACAGCTGGACGATGACTACGATGACGAGTGCAGCAGTTCGCGTGCTCCATCGCTGCACAGCGAGGCGGATGTGCACTCGCTGTCCAGCTCCTGCGCCAGCTCGGCACCAGATGAGCGCTCGATAAGTGGACGCCAGCAGCGGATTGTTTACGATCAGCTGCAGGAGCAGCAGGGCGGATCGCCCTTTCAGAAGCGCAGCTCGAATGCGTCGCTGTCGCAGCCGCAACCGGACGATGATGTGGCTGCCACCAATCTGAAGGGTCTCAAAATTCTCTTTCGCATGTACATGGGGCGCCTGAAGGCGCTAAGTGACCTAATCACCGACCTGCAGTCCGCCGATGTCGAACAGCAGAGCAGTCGCGAGGATTTCCTCAATCTGCGCATGGAATGCATCGCCTACATGGTTGGCATGGCGCCAAATTACTGCAACAGACCCAGTGTGCGGCATGCCAACGAAACTCAGTCCAGCAAACTTATCTATGTGCCCTATATACCCGACTATAAGATGCCCGAGGACGAGGAGTACGAGCAGCATATCAAGGCCTATATACGACCGATTCCCTGTCTGCTGGAGCGACCGCAGTACTTGAATCGCCTGCCGCCCTTTGAGCGCAGCGACTTCAGCTATCCCAAGAAGGATGAGGGCGAGTTCGAGGTGCGCTTCACTGGCTGGCACAACGAGCTGCTGACGTTGACTCTGAAGGTTCAGAGTCTGCTGGCCTCCAGCAAGGTGGATCGCGAGATAATTTCGGAGTTTTTGGCTTTCATACCGAAATCACCGCACTTGATAGGCGTTGATAGTTTCTTGGTCATCATATTGCCCAAGAACTTGGCAATCAACTATATGCTGAGCTTTTGCCCAGCATTCTTGTGGCAATATGGCAAGGTGAGTTATTGTGTACATTTATTATGATCTTTAACTAATTAGTTTTGCTTACAGTCCTGTGGGTTTACACCCAAGCACTGGGAATCACTGCTGCGCAAGATATTAAGCAAACAGGATGCGTTGCCCAATTGGAAACCACACATTGCAGGTTAAATCCTTTATATATTATATATGCAAGGAGTATGTGTTCTAATTGTATTACTTTCTCAGAGATACTCAACAATCTGGTGGCAGAGCTGAGCTTCGAGGAGCTGCTGCAATGCTTTCCTAGCGAGGTCATCCAGAATCGGAATACGGCACAATACTTTGCCAAGGAGTTTGCGGAAACTTGCGTATTGTACGAGCATGAGCAACTGGTATTTAAGCGACCCGATCAGCCGGAGGGTAGCAGGGAACATTTGCCCATGGATAACATTGATGAGGAGAATGTTTTCGAGCTGACTCTGCGCAAGGCGGTGGCCAAGCAGCGGAGCATTGCACTACGTTCCATGATTGAGTCGACGGGCACTCAACTGTTCGATGCAACCAGTAATCCTATGTATAATCTATGAATAGTCTGGGTCTGATCTGCACCTGTATCTGTATCTGTAGATGGAGCATTCCTCTTTTAACTAGTTCGAATATTATCATATTGCAAATTCATAAGATTGATTGTCATAAACTATAAATCAAAACATTGTTGTAGTTGCGTCTCAGAGCAGCAAATGTAAATTGTATCGGTTTACATTTATATATATACGTATATATACATATATATCACAATACATACGCATATATGTATGTATGCATGTAGAGTTATTATTACAGTCTCAATAGCGAGGCAATATTTATTAATATTTTTGTTTTTAACACAAACGCAACATTTCGATCGGTATTTGTAAAAGTGGTTTTTAGAAAAGATTTACGACTTACTTATTTAGGTTGTACACTTAAAGTAGACACTTATGTGCAGTATTCGCTGGTGGCACGCCATATTTTAAACCAGTTAAAGGCCTGTAAAGCGGCTCAAAAAAAAAACCAACCAAATTAAAGCTGTTATTGAGAACCAATTCTTGAGCTCACTGAGCACCCGCTTCTTGTCTATTCTAAGTTCGATGTTTAGTAATCTTAACTATGGTATTATAATTTTAGCTAATCATTCTCTCTCTCTCTCTCTCTAACTCACATACAAAAAATACAAGTGATATTTTTGAAATTCTTGCATAAAGTTGTAACAATAAAGAGCATCAATTGTATGATAAAGAGCCCATTCAATTATTTATTATTAAGCTGACAACGGTTCAATGCCTTCGCACAGCTGTGAGAAGTGCATTTGAGCTAAGTTTTCAGTGTTTAAAATATGAGCCGTAGCCAATTAAGTTACTGGCGACGCTTATTAAAATCGTGTGAAATAGCTGTGTAGAACCTGCTACATCCGCAGCTACGCCCCCCTCCATCTTCTTCGTGGATATCGCGGTCAATTAAATGCGTCAAGTTTACAAATGCGAGGCAAGTGAGGCACGTGAGACTCTGGGCAGTTCAGTTGCCACGAGTCGACTCTGCTTGAAGCATGGCACAGCCGCAGTTGGATTTGGAGGCCGATAAAGTGAAGGCAGCAGACGCATCGCCAACGGAGGAGAATCATTTGGATGCACTTATTATTCAGATTGGTCAGTTCGGACGATTCCAGATTATCAACTACGTGTTGCTCTGTTTGCCCATCATATGCAACGCCTTCTTCTCGATATCCTATGTCTTTACGGCCAGCAATGTGGTGCACAGGTAACTAAATTGTGAGTGAAGAACTATATTCTAAATACAGCTATTTACAGATGCAATGTCAGCCAATGCGATAGTCTAAACAGCAGCTTCACTGAGCCCTGGTTAAACTTCACGACCCCTCAGCATAATGGAGCCTGGGATCAGTGCAGTGCTTATGAGGCAACACCAGAAAGTGGTGGACAATGTGAAGCCTCCTTTTTTAATAGCAGCCATCCGATTGACTGCCAAGCGGGCTACAAGCTAAGGGGTGACGAAAAAACCATATCCTCAGAGGTAAGTTTGACCAAAGTAATCAGCAGCCTTAGTCTTCGTATCTATGAAGTCTTTGGTTTAATTCAAAATTAGGGATTTTGTATTTTTTTTAAATGAAAATAATAATAAATAAATTAAATATAAATTAGGGAAAAAAGTTCGTTTTATATTGAAGGTGTGCTTATCTAAACATCTCCAGATCAAAAATATTTTTATTACATTTTTAAGCTTATGTTGCATTTGTTTATTAATAAAGTCAACGGAATATAATTCGGGTTGCAGGAACTTAACTTAATTTAATTTAATTTAATTTACCTTATTTATTTCTTTATTTCGTGGACTAATGCTGGTTAGAATATACAGTTTCTACAAAACAATTTCGATTTTGGTAACTTTTCCTATCTTTACAGTTTGGCATTTTCTGCTCAGATCAATGGCAGCTGTCTATGGTGGGCACAGTGAACAACATTGGACAGTTTGTGGGCATACCTTTGGGTGGCTTCTTGGCAGATCGGTGAGTGAAACGTAAACTTAATCTGGAAGGCAGGCACATAGCAAACTATAGCTTTTCTTTTACAGTTACGGACGCAAGTCGCTGCTCGTTGTGAGTGGTGTTTTGAGCGGCCTGGCTGGCTTTGCGCGCTCCTTTGCATTCGACTATTACAGCTTTTTGTTCCTTGAGTTTCTGGACATGGCCGTGGGCAGCACACTGTTTCCCACTGCCTTTCTGCTGGCCATCGAGCTGGTGGGGCCCAAGCATCGTGTGGCGGCTGCCACGGTCATCAGTTTAGCATATGGGCTGGCAGAGGCAGCACTCGGCTATCTGGCCAGCATTATACTTGATTGGCGCTGGCTGCTCCGCGTGGTCTACACTCCGGCGATGCTGCATCTGCTCTTCATCTGCTTGCTGCCCGAGAGCGTGCGCTGGCTGCTGAGTCAGTCCAGGGAGCTGGAGGCTGTGCAGATTCTGCGCCATGTGGCGCATGTCAATCAGCGCTCATTGCCCGAAGCCCAACTGAGCGAACTCGTGCGCAACAATCGCCAGCAGTTGTCCCAGTCGGAGGCTGCCACAGGAGGTGGCCACTACACTGCCCGGCAAATCTTCAATGCACTCGGTCTTCGCATTGCTCAGTGCTGTTTCGTGTGGTTCACCAACACGTTCATTGCTCTGGGCCTGAGTCTGAATGCAAGCAGATTGAATGGCAACAAGTTCCATAACTTTAGCATGACGGGATTAATGCAACTGCCCGGCATCCTCCTTGCCACGCTGATAATGCTGCGCATTGGCAGGCGCTGGTCGCTGAGCTTCTGCCTCAGCACTTGTTCCATTTTACTGATCGTAATGGCGGTTTTGGAAAAGGGTGAGCTTCAGAATCTTTTATAAATTATCAGAAAAATGATAAAGGATCTCACTTATTTTCATTTCCCAGATTACCCAACATTGTCTTGGTGTCTATACTTTCTGGCAAAAATGACTTCAACTGGCAGCTTTATGATATTGTATTTCTTCACCTCAGAAATATTTCCAACCAGTTGTCGCAATAGCATGTTGTCATTCTGTTCGATGGTGGGTCGCTTCGGCTCCATGTTGGCGCCTCAAACTCCGCTCTTGGTAAGATCGCCACTTGATACAAGAGATCCACTTTAAACTGATCTTTTTTATATATAGATAAACTACTATAAATATGCGCCGCATTTGCTGTTCGCCACATTTGGCATGCTTAGCGCAGTCTTGGCCCAGTTCTTCCCTGAAACTGCCAACAAAGTGCTGCCAACAACATTGGAGGAGGCTCGTGCCCTGGACAAAAGTCTGCCGGTGAAAGAACCAAAACTATCACCAGAAAAAAAGGCTGCTGTCTAATCATTTCACAACTTCTGCAAATATTTGGTTTCAATTGACAATTGTAAATATTATGCACAGATTACCGTATCAAATGCCATATAAATATATCAAATTGTAAATAACTGAGCTTTGTGTGAAAATTTGACAAGAAATCTTTTAGTGCTGCTTGCTTATCTAATCAGTTCACATTGAGCTGCACATAAACAATTATATTATGAAATATAAGTCAAATGAAGCAATCAAATAAGCCACAAACATTAGTGATTCGTATTACATTTTCTAATGTACAGTTGTAGATTTATCATTCATTCATTAGCCCCAACTCGATTTAACTTTATTCAATACAATATTTTATTGAATGAGAGGTAAAATGCATATTAATCTATTTGTAGTTTACAACATACAAATGTATTCTATGACGACAGCAATTTATCAATGATTTATTTACCAGTGAGTTAATTCAATATAAACTTAAATCGGTTATCTTCTGAAAACTTGTTTGCTTTCGTAATTCCAATGATGAAGAATGTGAGTTCACACGTAGTTATATAAATATTAGTCTCATAAAATTCTCACGGGAACTAGCCAAGCAGGTATTTATTAGCAATTCAATAAATCATTCAGAATTGCAGATATAGGTAACAGGCAGCAACAGCTGCTTGCAGCAGACAGAATGTCGGGGCGGACTCTGATAAAAGCCAATCGACCACAATAAATGTGTTACAAATTGCCGTCATATTTGCTATCAATCAATGATTGGTTTGTTTACCTATTTGGGTTCCTCGGTGCAGACCTTAAATGCGATTAACCAGCAACATTAGATAAAATTAAAAAAGCGAATCACAACACTTGATAGGGTCGAGATAAGAGCAGAGCAGAGTAGAGCTGAGCAGAGCAGAGCGAGAGCTGATTAAAACTAAGCAGCAAACTTGTCGGAGAGTGGATCTCTCTCGTAAACGAGGCGAGCATGCCGCCAAGTGTCGTAATCAGTCAAAAGCAAACAAAAGCAGAGCGTAAAATCACTGGCTGCTTATTTTTAGCATTTTTCGTATTTTTAAATTATTTCAGAAATGAATGACTTTAAATATAAATTGGAAACTAATCGATAAATTAAAGAAGTACATTTTGAAATTTGTAATTTTTGAATGTATTGTAATTGTTATTAAATTATTAAATATGTTTCCACTAGCATATAAGAGATAATTTAAGTTTCTCTCTTAAATAATCTACGCATTATTTATCAACCGGTTGATTTGCTGGGCGCGCTGCATGAATCAGTCAATGAGTGGCATTGCTCAGAGTTAGACGCTCCAGCGCAGTTCAGTTGGGAGCCGATTGCTATACATACATATAACATGGGCTATAAAAAGCAGACGAACTTCATGTCGTATTTTTGATTTGTGCTCGCTTTATACAGACAGATAAAAGTGCATTTAACACGTGGACGCGAAGGCAACGTGTAAATGAACCCAAGTTGTTCCAACTATCGCGCACATGTCTGTCGGCAAGGGAAGTGAGAATGGCAAAATCGCCAACGCCAGTGAGAGCCCAACAACGTCTAAGGGACATGTAGCTGGAACTCGGACTGCTGCCGAGAATGGGAACGTGGAGGCATCAGCTGCTGAAGATAACTCACTGGATGCCATTCTGGTGCGAATCGGGCAGTTCGGGCGATTTCAAATCATTAATTACGTGTTGCTATGTGTGCCGATGGTGTTCAATGCCTTCTTCTCGATCTCATATGTGTTTACCGCCAGCACAGTGGTTCACAGGTGAGTTGCCTCAACATCAACTGAATCTGCATCGCCATCTAAAAGTGACTGTTCCCAGATGCAATATAACACAATGTGACAGCCCGAGCAGTATGTATGAGGAGTCCTGGCTGAATTTCACCGTGCCCTATAAGAACTCTGCCTGGGATTCGTGCAACCGATATGTGAGCTTGCCATCGGGAGGGGAATCTACTGCATTCAGCACTCCCTCGAGCGATATGTGTGCTGCCGAGTATTTTGGTGATCGCACTGAACGCTGTGGCACTGATTTCAAATTCAGAGATGAAGAGGAAACCATTTCGACCGAGGTAAATAATCAAACTGCTTGAGCATAAGCATTTTTTGGAAGATTTTAGTGAATCTATTTATGCAAAACCATTATTTAAAGTCTTAAAGTCACCACCCCCATCAATAGAATAATAATAAAAATAATGGAAAAATTATTTAGCAAAGGATGATCGAATAATTAGGTTTTATAACATAAACATATATTTTTGTGTATATTTAGAAATGATTGTTTCGTGGATGATTCTTACTAAAAATTGGCTAATTGGCTACTTTCTTTTACTGTGCTGTTATATTATTTTATACTATACTTATCTGTCTAGACTATCAAAACAAAAACATTTGGTTATCAACAACATCCCCCTTTAAATTTGAGGAACATTTGCTAAATTTGCAATAATCATCGCTGCGTAGTTGGAAAGGCAAACAACGTCTTCAAGATTAAATTCTGTCGATTTAAGGAAAACACAATATGTATTTAGTTGTGTACACACATTTGTGTGGGTGTGTGTGTATGGATGTGTGTGTTGGTTGATGTGAGACGAGCTCCGGCGGATAAGCGAAAGTTGATTTTCTATCGAATGTAGAATGTGTTTCGTTCCTTGTAATTGGATAACCATATACAACAAGACTCATATTCAAGAATAAGACGCACAAGTGAAATATATAGTGTAGTTCAGGGATCGTCAAATTCCTTCGACCAGCGCCTGATAAATGGCTTGATGAGCAGAGGAAGAAATAAGCTTGTCAAACTTAAGTTTGGGATCTAGAAGGATGCCCAAATCAACAGATTCAATGCGTTCCAGTGAATAATAACTACATTATTAAACGCTTTAATTTAAATATCATTAAGTGAGCTGGATTTTTCTTGTAATTTCCATAGTTTGGCATATTCTGCAAAGACGAATGGAAACTTTCGATGGTGGGCACCATAAACAACGTGGGACAGTTTGTGGGCATCCCCCTTGGAGGATTCTTTGCGGACCGGTAAGTCGACAATCGCATCTCGATTAGAACCTCGACACTGAGCATATGTTTGTTCACTTAGCTATGGACGTCGCACTATGCTGGCTATTGCTGGAGCGCTGAGTGCCGTTATGGGCATCATCCGTTCCCTGTCCAGCAATTACACGATGTTTCTGTGCTTCGAATTTCTGGACATGGCCGTGGGCAGCACTCTGTTCCCCACGGCCTTTTTGCTGGCCATCGAGCTGGTTGGCCCCAAGCGTCGTGTGGCGGCTGCCACCATCATCACCATCTTCTATGCAGTGGGAGAGGCGCTTCTTGGCATTTTGGCATCGCAAGTGCAGAACTGGCGCTGGCTGCTGCGAGTTCTCTACGCGCCGGCCATTCTGCAAATCCTCTTCCTCTGGATTCTGCCGGAGAGCGTGCGCTGGCTACTCAGCCAGGGCCAGGAGGAGCGAGCGGCATCCGTTCTGAGGCGGGCAGCTCAAATCAACAAGCGTCCACTGCCTGAAGAACAGGTGGAAGAGCTGCTGGCCAACAATCGCCATAAGCTGGAGCAGTCGAATGAGAGCCAGTATCCAATCATGCAGACAGCCCGCTTCCTCGCCTGGCGCATTGCCAACTGTTGCTTCTGCTGGTTCACGCACACCCTGATTGCCTTGGGCCTGAGCTTGAACTCGGTGAATCTGGGCGGCAGCAAGTACAACAACTTCATGCTCAATGGCTTTGTGCAAATTCCCGGCCTGCTCCTGCCCCTCATCATCATGGATCGCATTGGCAGGCGATACTCGCTGTGTGCCTCCATGTTGATCTGCGCCATCTGCATGGGCGCCTCGGCAGCCGTTGGCACAGGTAAGTCACCAAAATACTCTTTTTAAAATAATAAATGAACCTGGTGAATCTTGAGCTGATTGAGCTTTTGAGAATACATTAAAATTATCAAAAAATGAATTTATTTACTATATTCAATGTAGACTAAAAACAGTCTCCAAAATTAAGAAACAAAAATAGAGATTTAAAATTAAAATAATAAATTTAATATAATAAAATTAAAAGTGAATAATTACATTCCAATTGAAAATGAAACAAAATAACTTAAATAAATAGTTTCAGATCATTCTGAAGGTATATAACTGTAAAATTGTCCTCCATTTATTAGAATAAATGGAAAAATCATACCCGAAATTGCTAAAAGTTATTAGCTTAGTTGTAAGGAACGAATAAAAAAGAGAGTCAAATGTGGGAACCTGTGTAGAGAAATAAGTTTACCACACTAAGATTATTAAGAGGAAGCCTACTGGATGATTCTGAACGGACTCAATTCGAACTTTGTTGTCTTTATACTGAGGAGAGCGATTTCATCAACAGTATTCAAGAATAGGACCGACTTAGAAGACATAGACAAGTTTGGCGTTGAATGGGACATTAAATTATTTTGACCAAATAATAATTCTAAAACACATTGTATAAAAATAAAATATTGTCATACCATTTTATATATACACATACAATTCGTTTTCACATTATATAATTTGTTGTTTATTGTTTTTTTTTTTTTAGATGATTACGCTGGCTCGCTGACGCTCTTCTTAATTGGAAAGTTGGCTATAACGTGTAGTTTTCAGATTTTATACTTTTTTACCTCGGAGATATTCCCCACCAATGTGCGAAATAGTCTGCTCTCTCTGTGCTCTATGGTGGGTCGCATCGGTTCAATGCTGGCTCCGCAAACGCCCTTGCTGGTAAGTAGATCCCATTTTACGAATATAACCCATCTAAGCCTGTTTTTATATTTCTAGGCTAAGTACTATGAGCATGCTCCTGCGATTTTATTTGCCACTTTTGCGCTTGTCAGCGGTTTCCTGACGCTCGCTTTTCCAGAGACAGCAGACAAAGTGCTGCCCACAACTATGGAGGATGCCCGCGACTTGGATCTGGATCAGGCACGCCAAGGACGCACACACGAGAATGAGGAGCAGGAGTCGCATCGGAAAATGCGTTGATCAATTTGTTGAAAAGACCTCCACAGTAAGAATGCTTGCTGGCAATTGCTATTGCCAAAGCTTATAATTTGTCCATGCCAAGCGCATTTCTTGTTGAGATTGTAGTAAGTTTATTCTGTGCTTAGTATTAAGAAAAAATGTCGATTTTATTGTAAAACGTAATTGTTATTTTTGATAGTATTTTTTTATATTTGTTTATTATATATAAAAAGTCACAACTGGCAAAATATACAAAATAATCATTTTCTCTAAAATTTAATTCTTTAAAGGGCCATCTACCGGCCACAGCGAACATATGTTTTTGTAGTGCAGCGCCATCACTGGAAATGGAAGAGAGTTAACTGCGTAGCCAAGTTTAACACCATTTCAATTGACGGCCCAATGGTATGCTAGATTATTTGCATCAGCATCATGTAATTTGTATTCTATGGTTCTGAAGAGCTATAAGCCCAATTAATTTGTGCTATAAGTATCATAAACTTGACAACACTTATGTTAATATATGTATATATTTTCTAAATTTATAAAATTATTTATACTTTTTAATCAATAAGTACTATTAAAAAGTTTCTCAAGTTTTCTGGAAAATTCTTCCAAATTCCAAATTCCTTAGCCCTTTCACCGAAAGTTACCATTAACTGACGCTGGCCATAATTGATAAGCAGGGCGCACCTTGAATAGTCGGCCATCTATTGAAAACTGCAAGTTCGAAGCAGATATTTAATTATCTGTTATACAGTAAATACATATGTATGAAGTTCACTCGCAGCGTTAATGGTTCAGTTTTATGTGAGATGAGAGTGTGTGCATTTAGTGGCAATTAATGCTGAGAGACAAGAGGTCTCCTTATCGGAAGCGTCTTGTTGACATGCTGTCAACTTACGCAGCTCGATGATATCGCCGATACGCAACCTTAACTTTGGCCCATCAATAATAGCCGAGAGTGCTGCGACTCAGTTGAAAGTCGTCAATGATTGTGACCAGACATGAGTGCGGACTATGATAGCAGTTACTATGCTTTGCGCAGCCGGTAAGTCATTGCTCAAGTGTCAAGGAATTAATTATGAAAATGAATTTCCTCAGCAAGTTGCGCGATAAGCCTGCGCTATGGGACTCATTTCAGGATCCACCAGCGAAGCGATCAAGTGGCTCCGATGCCGACTGGAAGAGGCTGCAGTTTTTCATCAAGCTCTTCAAGCTGTTCACCTACCTCTTTGTGTGCGCCGTCGTCTTGGCCTCCAGCGTGGCAGCCAAGCTGACTTATCTCTACATGGCTGGCAATACGAATGGCGTTGCCCAGGTGCGAGTCTGCAGCAAATACCGTAAGTCAAGGCCAAGAATGGAATATCCTCTGCAAGGGTATACAAAATACTCGTTGGCATTGTTTGATGAACATCACCTTTACTCTCGTGCAGTGCTACTCGGTGGCCAAGTGATGGCTGTGCCCAGCAAGCTGGAACAGATTGCCTGGGTCTGGGCCTTGATCTTTGCCTTTGCCGCACCTGAGCTGTTCACGTTTCTGCGCGCCATGCGCTTCAGCATGTTCAAGCGCGAGCAGAGACCAAACGGATTGGAAGTGGCACTGGTGAGTAATGCACGACTACACTCAGAAACAAAATCCGCCTAAATTTAAGTAGTAAATCACTATAGTTTTGCAGCCAAGGATTCCTCACTTTATTATGCAAAAAGAAAATTACTAAAATTGATGGTTGTGGCTTACGTTGGCAAAAAAACACAATATTTTTGGGATTGTCAATTTTCTTTTAGGGCGATTATCTATAATTTGGGCAAATTTGTTTTCTGAGTGTAGTATCTACATTGGCAAGATTGATAAGCTTATTACTGTTGCTGTTGTTATTGTTATTGGTAATCAGGTCACACTGTTTGAACTGTTGCATGTTGTTGGACTGGCGCTGCTCACCTTCACCGTGCTGCCCCAATTGGATGTGACGCGTGGAGCTATGTTGGGCTGCTGTGTCTGCTTTGTGCCCGCGCTTCTTAGTGAGTAACACGTACAGACACACGCACACACACGCAAACTATCATGCATCAAATACCAGCTAGCATCTTATCAACCTCATTGTCGTTCGGACTGACAGCAATCAAATTGATTGCCTTGCGCTCTCCATTTAACATTATTATGATTAATATTATTGGTATGACGTTGTTTTGCAGACCTACTCACTCGCACACGTCTGCATTGGAAATCAGGGGACATTGTTGTCTATGGCGCCTCAATTGTGGCAGTGTTATCATTGGGCAGCGTCTTCCTCGTTTGGCCAGTGATGTCCACGCAGCTCGAGTTGCAGTTGCTGGCAATTCCTTTGATACTGGTCTCGTTTCGCTGGTGGGAAAACTTTGCCACTAAACACGAAGCGATTGGTGAGTCAACTGATTTTGAGTATATTTTCAGGACTATATAGCACAATGCAGAACATTTAATGTGTAAATTATTCCCTGTAAATATCAGGTTAGAATGCTCTAGTAGAGTAAGCTGGACAAGGAGAACTAGAAGTATTTAAAGTCTTAGGTAAATTTATTTATATGAATTGAATTTAAATGAAAGTTATGAAATGAAATAAACGTTTTCTGCGTCTGGTCTACGAGTCGATATAGATATGTCCGTCTGTCCGTCTGTCAGTCAGTTTGTTGAGTACGTTTTCCATCCATCTGCCCCAATGAAATTAATTGCGATTTGCAATTGGATATATAGCATATCCTGGTAGATTGCTGTCATCTAGCGCACTCGGCATGACAAACAAAAAAATGTTAATTTTAGCTGCATAGGAAAAGCAGCATTATCATCCGATAATGTTGAAGCTTGCTTTCGAAGATCAATATAAAAATTGATTAAATGTATTATGACCGATTATAAAAAGTTGACTCGACTATTAAACAATAAACTTTAATTAGTGGTGATAATTAATTATATTCAATTTTGTGCGTTGCTAGCTCATTTAAATTTATAAATACACACACACATTCAGCAAAAAAGTCGACCTGAAATATAGAAAATTAGCTTAAAATTAAAAAATAATTTTATTCCAGGTTTGCTGAAATGATTTCTGAATATACGAAAATGGTTCATCAAATTTGAAATGATTCTATTTTGTATTTTTAAAGCTTATTCGTAATTATATTTCTGAAAACCCATCTCTTCTATACCCTATCCAAAATATTGGAATATGTGAAATCTAATAATACAAATATTTAATAATAATGTAATTCACGAAAAAGTTAATAAGAAGCCAAACAGAGAAATTTGAAATTTGTCATAAATTTTCAGTAATATGTACCTTGAAATTAATAAAAGAAAATCACGGGTTTTTAGAAATATTCTATTTCAATAATAAAGTGAGTTACCTTTGGCGCAACAGGTATATCCAGATTGATTTTTTTCCGAGCCTAAGTAGACTAAGCAATAAATCTTACAGCTTATCTAGGGATATCCTGCTGGATAGACTTGGTAAGTGTAGAGTGTGCTAAGATAGATTGTTAAGATACACAATAACATTAAGACAGTTAATTAATTGATTCCGTTGATCCACTCGCAGCCTACATTATACGCAATATAAGGTGCACACGCTCCAGGTACCACACCTATTTGTACTTGGCGCCTCTGAAAATTGTGGTCTTTGGGCTGATGGGTTTTCTGTTGCATGGCGAGAGCTTTATTGAGTATTTCACGCTGTTTTCCAAGGCATGGCAGACGCATGCCATAACACTAACGGTATGTAAAAAGCTCATTAGGTTAAGATGTGTTGTTGTTGTTGCTGCTCTGACTTTCGGTTTGACTGTCGAAATTCCAGCACTGGGATGGCTTGCAAGATACAGTTAATTTGGCACACACGTCCAACAATGGCAGCTCGTTAATCAAGTCCCCGCCAAGAGCCCAATACTCGCTCCAGTCGAACAGCAGAGCCGTTATTTACGCAGTCCTGCTGCAAGTTGGCTCTGCGTATTTGTGCCACATTTTTGGCAAGTTTGCGTGCAAGATAAAAATACAGCATTTTAGCTATTCGTTGCCGCTGAGTCTGGCAACGCCAGCCACCGTTGTGGTTGCCACAATTGTGGCACAAATGCGTGCCGCGGATATCTGCTGCCTGCATGGCCTAATCCCTGACCACCTGACGCTGCATGCACTTGGAGAGAATCTGGAGCAGCTGGGAACCCGCTGCCTGGAACACGCCCTGTGGCTGTGGCCACTCTGGTTGCTGGCACAGATTTGGACTTGCCTACACATCTGGCGGCCGAGAAATGATCGGAATGCACCCACCGAGAAGCTGTACGTGTGTCCCTGGTACTGTGGCCTGCTGGTGGATCAGTGTTCCATCATGAATCGACGCACTCTCGATTGGAGCGATGAGTACTTCGCCATCAAGGTGGGTAACCAGAGTGGAGGAGGAGGAGGAGTACCCCTACTCTGCTCAAGTAGCAACTAATTGCGCATAACGTTAGCAATTGTGTGACTTGAATGACATGTTCATGAATTATTGTAATCAGGCATTAACATCCATCACCCAGTCAACTTGGAGGCGTTGGCAGTTATGCTGCCTCTCTTAGTGCGGCATCCCATTGCCACGCCCACACGCACACTCACTCCCATTCCCATTCCCATTCTCAGCTCCGCTCCTCAATCTCTCAATCTGACATTTATTTGCGCAGGACTCTTTGACTGCTTCGAATGTCAGGCAATGTAATTAAGTTAAATGACGGGGAAACTGCAAAGTTTGGCGGGGAAATATTTGTGTGCCCTCTGTCAGAGCCTGTCCCTGTCTGCACATATGTGTATATTCACACATTCATAGTGAAATTTTCATTGCGTAGGTTTTCGTCAATGCGAACTTAATTAAAAGTGTTACAATTTGGCTTCCCTGCGGTTCATAAGGAATTTTTTGTTAGTTGTCAAAGGGTTGGTTCCAAAGAGTAACATAAATGGGAAAAACTAATTAAAATAAAGTCGCATTGGATGATTTTTGAGATTGTTAATTAGAGTTACAGCGAATTATGCATTTGAAAGGGTTGTAACGCTTTAAGGGCATTAAGAATCTAGTTTTGTCCGTTTGTTTGGAGGATAATCAAATAATTTTAAAATGTTTGCGCAAGGATTAGAAATGTTGCTACATTTTTAGGTAAAGTTAGAGATATTAGGCTTAATAGAATTTACAGAAGTTCATGCGATCTTATGTCACAATATTTATTAAAATACATATTATAAAGCCTAGAATAGATTACATGCAAACTTAAGATTAATTATCTTGCATGATTTCTTAATAACAAAGTGACATAAACTTGTCGCCATAAGTATTGCTATTTTTTTCTAAGTGTGCGAGTTAATTAAATCATCCACTCCAATATCTGCACAGAAGATACGAAGTTGAAAGCTGAACTCGTCGACCTGATTAAGAACATATATATTGTAGTTATTTATTTATGTAGTTAAAGTATTACTTGGCACACATACTACCATTTAGGATGACTTATGCGCAACGAGTAAAAGTATATAAATTTAAGAGTTTGTGGACCGAAAAGTTCCAGCTTCTCAAATTTATATATATTTTTCCGTTTGTTTAATGCGCGAAGAGAAATCACTTGGCAAACATTTTGTTTTATGAATACTGCATAAATTTGGAAATAAATATCGCACACAGAGCGACTTCACGGCACCTCGAGATCCTGTTTTGGCATCGGACATAGATGCCAGTCGGGATATACAGGAGGCGGACAAAATACCGCAACTGATTGTTTGTGCCACAATGTGGCATGAAACCGAGGACGAAATGATGGAATTTCTGAAATCAATTGTACGCTTGGATGAGGATCAATGTGCACGACGAATGGCAAAAACGCATCTAAACGGCGGCAAAGCGGATGATGAATACTATGAATTGGAAAGTATGTAAATAATACAAAGTGCAACTATTTTGCATCCTCCCAAAAAGAACTCTGCAAAAGCAAGGACTCCCATTACTTTCGAGTGTCCTGCTGTCGTCGCATTGATATGCATATTGAAAATGTGTTTGCTTTTGGCTTCCCCAACGACAACAAAAAAAGGCTGTCAAATTCGAAATTTATGCCAGCCAAATGCGGTGCTGCATAAAAGGATGCTTGAAATAGATTTGTACACTATTTGTGGGATTTGGCGTCTTAATATTCTTACATTCACTTGCCAAAATGGCGTCGAGCCAAGAGTTGAGCAGCCAGACGGTATCGGCCATAAATTTGCTGAGTCTTTGTTTGACAAGTTTACGACTTTTCACGCTGTCAAATCTATCTCTGTCCCTATCTCACACTGTCGCTCTCTCTCTCTCTCTCTCTCCCTCTCTATACCTGTAGCGAACATTTTCTTCGACGATGCTTTTGTGCTGGACGAGCAGCACTGCAAGAACAAAAGGAACCCGCCACTAAACGAGTACGTGAAGACATTGACACGCACCATAGACAAGGCGGCCTTCGAGATTTATGGTGTCAATATTAAAATCAAGCCGCCATTGAAGATTGAGACGCCGTATGGCGGCCGCCTGGTGTGGACACTGCCAGGACGCACCAAGATGGTCGCCCACTTGAAGAACAAGGACAAGGTGCGGCACAAAAAGCGCTGGTCCCAGGTCATGTACATGTACTATCTTCTCGGATTTCGCATAATGGAAACGGAGCAACTGTCGGCGGTGCGCAAGGCGGTGATTGCGGAAAACACCTTTCTGCTGGCGCTCGATGGGGATATCGATTTTCAGCCGCGAGCCGTACAACTGCTCATTGACCGCATGAAGGCGATTGATGAGCTGGGCGCCGCCTGCGGTCGCATTCATCCGGTGGGCCGTGGTCCGATGGTGTGGTATCAGAAATTCGAGTACGCGATTGGACACTGGCTGCAGAAGTCCACGGAGCATGTGATTGGCTGTGTTCTCTGCAGCCCCGGCTGCTTCAGTCTGTTCCGTGCCAGTGCCCTCATGGAGAACAGTGTGATGAAGCGTTACACTCTCGTCAGCTCGGAGCCCATGAAGATGGTGCAATACGATCAAGGCGAGGACCGCTGGCTCTGCACTCTGCTGCTGAAGCAGGGCTCCCGGGTGGAGTACTGCGCTGCCTCGGATGCATTTACCCACTCGCCGGAGTATTTCAATGAGTTCTACAATCAGCGCAGACGCTGGGTGCCCTCAACGCTGGCCAACATCTTCGATATACTCGCCGACGCCAGAACCGTGGTGAAGAAGAACAACTCGATATCCACGTTGTACATCCTGTACCAGGCCATGCTCATGATTGGCACCGTCCTAGGACCGGGCACCATATTCCTAATGATGGTGGGGGCATTGGTGGCCGTCTTTAGCATCGATATTTGGACGGCTTTCCTCTGGAACTTCACTCCCATTCTGCTCTTCATTCTGAGCTGCGTTTATCTCAAGCAGAAATTCCAGCTGCTCATCGCATTTGTGGTCAGTGCTCTCTACTGTCTCGTCATGATGGCTGTCCTCATCGGCATCATTGTCCAAATGCTCGAAGATGGTCCTCTGGCGCCCGCGTCCCTCTTCTTTCTTCTCGTTGCCGTTCAAATCACCATCTCAGGTAAGCCATTTCGTTCAATTTAAACAAGAAAGAACGCCTATCTTAGATCAGCCGTAGATTATCCTTGTAGATATTTTATTTAGTTCGAAGCTTTTAAAAAATAGCACTACTATTCAAATATATTAACATTAACAGCTGTGCAATGTCCCTGCATAGAATCAACAGGATCCTTTTGTTTCAGGCTTTGCTTGATAGCAGGCATTTGTATCATTTTATTCGAACAGCCAGCGAACGACCAACTTCTCTGTTACTTAAGAAATGTTTTATATTTTTTCAGGCCTCATGCATCCTCAGGAGTTTCTGGCTTTGCTATGCGGAGTCGTCTATTACATAACAATACCCTCAATGTACATGTTGCTGATGATCTTCTCAGTTTTCAACATGAACGATGTCACCTGGGGCACTCGGGAGGCGACCGTGCTGAAAGATGATGACAAGGAGTCACATGAGAATGATCACGACAACTATTTGCCCGGCTGGTTAAACGACCCGCTGCTCATCGAATCGGAGCTGGGTGAGATTTCACTGTTGGAGCAACGTTTTTGGAAGGATATGATTAGGCAGTATCTGAAGCCATTGGAGCTGAGCAAGGAGCAGAAGCAAACCATGGCCGATGACCTAAAGGAGCTGCGAAATATGGTTGCCTTTGCCTTTGTCATGGTTAATGCAATATTTGTGCTGATTGTGTTCCTGCTGCAGCTGAAGAAGGAGTTCTTGCACCTAAAGTGGCCCATTGATCCCACTGATGTTGTGTCCTTCGATCGCGACAATCTGCAGGTGGGCATTTACAGGCAGTACAAGGAACTGGATCCCATTGGTCTGTGCTTTGTCATATTCTTTGGCCTAATATTGGTCATACAGTTTATAGCCATGTTCTTTCATCGCTTTGCGACAATGTCCCAGCTCCTGGCCGCCACCCAGCTGGACTGGTTTCGCTCCAATGGACAGCTGAGTGACGAGGATGCCGCCCTCGAGCTGAATGGCAATGCTGTCCACATAGCTCAACGCTTGCAGAGACCTCGGAGATTGTTTGATGATAATGACGATGACGACGATGATCATCATTACGATGAGCTGGAGTTGGGGCAGCAACGCGAGAGCATGGTGCGTCGTCAGACTATTTGCCGGCTGCATGAGGAGCGTAACAAGGAGCACAGCGACTACAGCGATCTGGTTAGGAACTTTGAGAAGCGATTCTTCGGCGAGGATGATCTGAACATGAAGAATCTGCATTTGAGCCGCAAATCGATTAAACTCTTCCAGGAGCGTCGTTCTGTCGCCAAGGTCAATGCAGCTGCCACGCCCAGTGGCACGCCCACTCCGAAGAGGGGCAAGCGGCCGCCTATTGCGCCTCTGAACGCGAAGAAAGTCAGTTTCAGCACCACCATGCAAATGCACAATAATGGTGGCTACGAGACCACTGAATTCTAGCACTCAAGTATTATGTCTTATATAATAAGAATCCTTCAAATATCTATGCACTATGCATCCCACATAACTACACACAACTAACTATCTCTATCGAGTCTGTAATCTAAACTTGAAAGCCCTGTGGCAAAAAAATATAATTAATTGCAATTTAACTCAAGTGGTCGTCAGCGAAGCTTACTTCCACAAGGACGTCTTGCGGCTCATTAGCATAATTACAAGATGGGGTCCCATAAAGCGGGTGTATGGGGCAGAAGGAAAGGGAGGGGTGTGTGACAGGGTTCTGTCATTCATCAGTGTCGCGAAGACGGTGGCTTCAGCTAAGTGCTCCTCCACTGCGCTTTTTGTGCCCATCCAAGTCGCGCCAAGCCAAGCAGCAAGTTCGCCCCTTCGGCTGCAAAATGCGGAATGCAAATCAAAGTGTCATTAGCTTGGATTTGTCGAGGTTTCTGCTGCAATGCACAACTTTTTACTTTTTACTGCCTTCTGTCTTGAGCGCAATAGGGGTGTGGGTTGAGGGATGTATTCTTTCGCCTAGGTGTCGGCATAACTGCTTTGTAAGTGAATATTCTTGGCTCATCTTTTTGGAGTCAGCCCAAAATGACAAAAGGAAAAAATCACTTTGCCAACGCGCATACATTAAATGGAGTTGCAACATGTGGCCCGTCGATTGAGTGTGTAAAAGAAACACAGTTAAAATAAAATTGAAGCAACTGTTACAGATGAAGAGACGAGAGGCATTTGGTGAAACTGGAATTAATTGATCGGCATACAGAAAGTGATTGCGGCTACTGAAAGAAATGAGATCAATATGAGAATATATTTACGACTATATCTTGGCTGTTTCTTCCCCGATCTTCAATAATATGATCAATATATGCATATGCATTTATCGGAAATCTAAATGGATCGATATTCGTGAGGATAAGCGGAGGCAGTCACAAATCGTTATATAATAAAGCAAATTTGACCTGCTCCGCGTATGCGAGAATCTATATTCAAAATTTGAAGCTTCTATCTCTTATAGTCTCCGAGATGCAGGTGTTCAGACGGACGGATGGACAAACGACTCGGCTATTGATCCTGATCAAGAATATATATACTTTATGGGGTCGGATATGCTTCCTGCTGCCTGTTACACACATTTGCACAAAACCATTATACCCTTTTTACCCTCTTTACCCTTTTTACGCCTTTTACCCATTTTTAATGGGTTCAGGGTATAAAATGACGACCTGAGCTGAAAATATAATTAGTTCGATTAAGTAAATAAAAGTCGGAGTAAACATTAATAAGAAATTTCGAAATGAATTAAACATGCTACATGAAGATGAAAGAATAATAATTAGTGTACACAATATACGCAAAAAAGGATGTAAGAGAAAATGTACGCAAAAAAGTTTCTTTTCAGATTGAAAAACTTTTTACATAGAATTATCTTGATTTATTGCTTATTTTTTAAATATTTGCTTGGGTAAAACATTTTTCCGCAGGAAGCAATTGGATAAAGTTTCACAGAATCAATTAAAATTCACTTGTCTAATTGAGGTTGTGCATTGGCTAGTTGAATTCAAAAACCTTGTGCAAGTTACCATATTTTTGAAAAATGTAAAATATCATCACACAACATATATATTGGATAACAGGAGTGAATTGCAACACTTTCAAATTCTGTGGCTACAAATATGGCAATTTGTTTCAAAAAATATTGATTATCCTTTTGGCCAATTAATTAGCTGGCTGCAGTCAAAGGCAATGAACAAAAATGCATTGGAGCAGAAAGACACTCCGCTGTAGCAAAGTAAAAAAGCAAACTTTTTTCGAATTTCAATGCGTGGTTTGCCTTTGTAGATGAATCGTTGGCCAGTTGGCTAGTTTCAATTACAGTTCATATAGATGACCTATTTGAGGTGTAAGCATGAGAAGAGAACAAAAGAGACACTATTTCAATTCGATATTTTGCGGACGTTGCACATGCTTAATATTGTTTTGTTGAGTTCAAGCCACAGGCTAATAAATTTAACATTTATTCATATTTATGGATATTATAAATGCGACTTATTGTGCAACAATAACTGCTCAGCGGACACATAAAACAAAGTGGCACGGAAACGGCATCGGCACACAAAATACAAAATACAAATAAAATACGATTGAAAAACTTTGCAATAATGTTTTTGTACGCTTTCGTTTTTCTGCTGCTGTGCTTGGCATTTGTACAGTAAAACCAACAACTATGCGACCGGCAGGCATGTACATAATTTTGCACTTATCTGACCTCAGGCGGTTGGCTCAGTGGTGCAGTGGTTCAGTTTTGCTCTTGTTATTGTATTTTATGGGCTTCCTATGCATTTACAATTGCAATCCAGGCCAGGACAACGGCAAGGACACGACGGGACACGCAAACAGCAAAACAGCAACAACAAAACTTTGTTTTTTGCTTTTGTCATTTTTAATGTCATTTAATTATGAAAATAATTCTGAGCTGATCGCTTGCCACTGAGCCAGGGCTGGCAAACAGCTTTTGTCCCCAACTTGTCCAACTTGTTCTGCTTGCCACTGGTGCTGATGTTCCTGTTGTTGTTTGTGCAAAAATAATTAAATGAAAGCTGCAGGATGTTTGCGCACAATGTGCACTGATTATGTGCCGTGCCGTGTCCTGTTGCTAGCAATGCCCCCTGGCATTGTTTTGCCACAGTCTAGCATATTTTGACCTGCCTGACAGTTGGCTTAAACAGTTCACTTCTGCAACCTTTAAAGGTCAAAACTTACTATTTGCATTACATGCTGTAATTAATTTTGTAATGATACGGTTTTTTTTGCGTGCGTGTGAGTGGGTTTTTTTCTTTCCGGCTGAGTGGCATTTACTAAAGTGTTTTCCGATTATCATCATTTAATTTCATTATCTGATATGTCATTTGTAATGACTTAACTAATTTTTAATTAAAAGTGCTCACGTAGCTAATATATGCAATTGCAAATCAAGTATCTGTTGGTTGAGTACACCCATGAAATTATAATTATAACTTAATTAAAATATTTTTAATGTACGCAACTAGCGAAACATTTTTGTACAAAATTATAAAAAGTGGGTTAAAAGTCGAATTAATGTTAGATAAAGGTATAATCATTAAACGCTTTAGAACTTCCCTGCTGTGCCGGCAGAATAGCCTAATCTCAGCCAGTGAGAATGTGAGAATTTAGATAAGACTGCTTAAACAAACTTCTTCCTTAGCTTAGCTTCTTTCTGAGCAGTTTCCAATTACTGTAACACTGATTGATTTATAATTAATTACGTGGGCTCAGAACCCTTTCCACTACTCGTGTATTGATTTGTTGTCTTCAATTAGTCAGCATTTGAAACTGCATTGCAAAGAGCTGCAGCAACATTAATGATTGGCTAAGCAAACACAGCTCTCCGCCAGATAAGAGCACAGTTCTCCCGTGCCCCATATGATAAGCCCTGCGACTCGACTGAACTGCTTCATGTTCAAAGTGTAAATGTTTGCCATAATCTGCTGCAAGTACATATGTTGGGTAGCGAGTGGGCCAGTGAGTGTGTATGTGTCTGTGTGTGTGTATGGGTGTGCTGTTGTTGCTCTGCCTGTGATTGATAACAGTTCTAATTGGATCCCAACAAGAACTGGGTGGCGATAGGGGGACAGCTGTGCCAAGGGGCTGGCCCCTTCCAATGTTAATCGCAATCGCAATGAGCACTTACATTTACACATGTTTGCGCTTCATTATCAGTAAGCAGCCGGAGTCCGTCATATCAGGTCCCGTCACTTGGTTCGGGCGTGCACTGTTCCAAAACAATTCCGATTCAGTAGTGCTTATTTGGTTTTACGGTGCGGTTCGCTGTGCGCAAATCTCTCGTTGCGATTCTGTGATATTCGTGTGCTCGGATCCCACTCAGGATCTTCTCTGACTCCACATTAGCTTAGCTCTAAATATAATTCTTAAACTCATAAATACTTTACGATAGGCAAAATGCTGCGCTATAGCTGCAAAGCACTTCGCAACAGTTTTTCAAGCAATGCTTGGAGGGCGGCCAGTTCCCATGGACCCCGGCAACCAGTGAGTGTAAGCGAAATCCAATTGGCATACAATGTGAAAATTAATTGCTCCAAACTAGTGTAAAACATTCATTATCGCTTGAGCGTACAACATTATCTGGTATTATTGTTCAAAGTTGATTGTGGTCAAAACGGGTGAAGTGCTTATTCCTATCCTATATCTTTTCGACAGATTTCTTCACTTGACTTATTTAACTTATAAATAATTTCTGAACTATATTGTATAATCTATTCAGTTGATTTATACTTAACTCATAATTAATTCCTAAATTATGTTGAATAACTTATTTTGTGCCAGTGTAAAATGAATTTTACCCAGCCAAGAATGGGTTGCTTAGCAGCTGATGGTTTGTTTAAGAAATCAATTTAATGAAAAGGCAGCTCTTTAATAATAGGTGTGACTCATCTCAATTACGTGTTTAATTTTAAATAATACGAAATGCGATATTCTTCCTTCTAAACAAAATTACCGTGGCTAGTTCACTATTGGACTTTGGTGTCAATTACCCAATTCGACGTACAGCTGAACACACAAAAAAAAGAGAACCAAAAATAGGTTCAATTAAAGTCATTGGCTAGACACTTGCAGTATCTATATATAAGCATTTGTAAGCTTTCATACTTTCAGAATGTAGACAACAAAAAAAAACTCTTATCAGTTTTTTTTTTTGTTAAATGTTATTTGGGATGAGGGAAAATTTCTGGAAGCTGAAGCTGATGATTTTAGAAGAGATTATGACGTACTTCGGGATGACCACAGTCAACTAAATAAACTATGACAATTGGTTGACTTTTTCCAAGTCCGTGTTATGTAAGCGACTTATTGGGGACACTGCACACAAGTAGATTAGGAAGCGAATTTCCTTGGCACTAAAATTTAATCAGCACTCAATCTGCTCAATAAAAAGGCACCAAGAACGACAACAACAACAACAACAACAAAGGCCAGAGCAGTCGCAATGTAGTTAAAGATTTTGGTTCGTATTCTGTTTATGACTCATCGAAGTGGCAACAGCTTGGAAGGGCAGAAATGATTCTGAGGGTCTGAAATGGGCCATCAAAATAATGCTGGGGTTCAGCTAATTGAATGGACAGCTGAAATCGATTTATGTTTTTTGGGTTAGAGGCATGCTGTAAATCATTTGCAGCCTGGGCTCCGATTGTGGGACATGCTAAACATACAAATGGGGTTTTACTGGCGGCATGGCAAGTGTGACAAAACAAAACAGAGCAAAAGAAAAAAAAATAGAAACACAAAAAAAATGGTATTTGCCGGACAAGCTGATAAAATGTCACAAAAAGCGTTTGCACAGCATGACAGCTGTTGGTACAGTGCGGCGTATACGTGTTAAAATAAATTGTAAAGTGTAAATATTGTATTTCAAAACTACAGCACGTACACTGAGAGAAAAAAAGCTAGAGGCAACGTAAGTGTGGCAGGCGGGCGTAAAGTGTGTGAGAAATGCCAGCCGGTTGTTTTTTTTTTTTTTTTTGCCTGTGGCATTTAAATGCCGTTCGCCGCTCGTCTTTTCCAATAAACTTAAAGCTCCTTTAAATATGCATAGACCAGCCCTGGCCCCGGGCAAGGGTCGACAGCTGCATTTGCATACGTCCAAAGTTCGTAGTCCGTAGTCCGTAGTCCAGAGTCCGCAGTTCGCAAGTTCGCAGTCCCTACTCCGGAATCCAAAGAGTCCAACGTTGCCTTTGACACTTAAAACGATTTGGCTAGGTCAGGGTCGTCACTTCGTCACTCTTCCACTGGCTGCCCGGCTGCCCGGTTGCCCGACTAGTTTTCCGGCGTCATCGTCGCCCAGTTTGACACGTGTTGGCAGTTATGGGGCAGCTACAGTGCTTTTGTGTGCCTCTGTTCGTGTGTGTGTGTGTGTGTGTGTGTGCGTGTGCGCGTGTGTGTTTGCGGTACATCATAAAAAGTGAAACAGTGGGAAAAGCAACAACATGACAAAACAAAACAAAAAACAGCGTTGCAATTGTGTCGAGCACGAGAATCAAATAGCTGTTGTCGTTTTCTGATTAGATATCTGAGAATCGCTCGAGAGCTTTATTATGCTTTAACACTTGCGACAAGAGGTAGTACAACGAATACCCATGAGACAACTAAATATTTTAAGTGACTCTATTCAATTTTGCATAATTTTTATTTCCAATATTAATGGTCTTTTGCTTGAGTTTAATATACATTAAAAAACCTTTTCTATTCTGCTTATCGTGCTCTCTTTTAATTGATGTTTTCATAATTACAATTGTGCTGGAGTTATAATTATTTTGATAATAAGCTGCCTTAAAGATTATTTGTTAATTGTGCTTTGATTTGGACCACAGTACACTGCCTGCTCTCACTACGCCTACGATTATTTTCGTAAACATTTGCGTAGGCCGTAATCGTTTTTCCACAGTTTTATTGGCGATTTTATGGGGTCTGTCTGCTGACGGCTATAAATTATTCCAGCAAAACAAACTTTTGGGCAGTCAATAATTTAATTGCTTGGTAATTAGATTTTTGACAGCAGCAAGTGTTAACTTTTGCCAGGCGATTTTCCAAAAGAGCAACAACAACTGTTATCTATATGAAACCAACGCGAACTCAGCATTTGATTACAAACAATAAAAAAAACTGGCTAAATATGGTAGACATATTGTTGGCATGTTAAACACAATGTCAGCAGTAGGTTAATGCGAACTATTTGCATGGGTCACTGACGCTCGACTGTATTATCAGAAATTCCGAATTGACCCAGTAAAAGAAAATCAATTTCCATTTGCTGTGTATCGCTTGATTATATTTATTGGGCTAATAATTAAAAAAAGTAACGAAGTTATTTTTTATTGATTGAAAATTAAGCACAATTAAGTAATAGTTATAAATAGGTTACAAATTATAAAATAAATAATTATAAATAATATATTTATATATATTTTCATTAATTATATCGGTATTTATTCGTGTCGTGCGTTTGTCTTGCTTCGGTGTCCATCTCTAGTTCGGCTCTTTGCGTTTACCTGATGAACGACCTGTTGACAGCCAGACAAAAGATTTGCCCATTGTTATACTTTACTATTGCTGTTATGCATCAGGCGACTGGCAAAATATTATGATAAGAATCTAAACTGAGCAATGATAACAAAGCGAAATGTTCAATAGCCAAAGTCAAACAAGCAAATACAAATTTGTTGGCAGTTCGACTGTTTTGTGTGTGGGACACCCTTTGATCGCCTCAACATTTTTATGGAGTGTAGTTTCAGCGCATTTATTACTTGGCCAGCAGAAAATGTTGTTCTGCTGTCGTCAATTTGAATGTAATGCAATGAAAATATTTACGCCTCAATTTAATTTACAGCTCAATCGGGCGATAATTGGCATTGCGTTCTCGCTTACCTTTGACGTTGCCTTTGATTTCGTTGTAAAACATGTTTTTTATTGCGCCTGAGGAAAGCCAATCAATATCAAGTACAAACAAAATATGGAGTAGTCACTGATGTGCGCATAGCGCGTTGGCGGCGACGCTGATTGATAGATGTGCTAGGTAAAATAAAAAATCAGCAAAATAAATTGCATAATGGCAGCACAAAAGATTAGACGAGGGTGTGTAATTAAATGAGGGCCGCTAAAAAATACTGATTTGCAGTATGTTATCAAAGGATTACGCTGCAAAAACTAGACAGGAAATCGAACTTAAACATAGCACAAGTATGCCCCTTTAAGACTATTTACACAAACGCTTGCATACGTTTTGAATGCAATGCATTTGAGCAATTGAGCTAGTTTTTCAGACAAATTTGTAAAAAATCAATATAAAAATATCTTTTAACATTGTTGAATTTGCTTTAATAAATCGAGCTAAATCGAATATTAAATATAATTTTTTTTGGCAAATGTTTTATGGTATTTCCGGCATAGGTATTAAATATTGCTGAACGTGTCTGTTATTCTGATTTTTCATTGGCTGTGTGATTGTTGACGGAAGCATTTGCTCAGCTGATATTTCCGACTGTCAGGCATCAATCCAGCTTCCGTTGTATTTCCCAGAAGACGCAACGTTAACTTGTGAATATAAATTTAAATTGTGTGACTGTCGAATTTGATTTAAAATCACTTTAAGCCAGCAACTCAAATCGATAAGTCAAATTGCACTTATGCTTCTTATTTTTAATACATCTTTTAAAGGATATTTATAGCCAAAATGCCATTATGTGAGGAGTGTTCGTGGCGAAGGCAAAAATCCATTAGTCATTATTTGTGATTTATTATCTTAGTGAACATTATGTATACGCACCGTGCGCCGTGCTAAAAAAAACAATTGCTACACATTACAGCTAATTATTTGCTGTTCGAGTTGTAATTATTGCTCTTGTCTGCCTGTTTATTATGCAAATACATCACATTAATGCATACATGTATACGTATATCAAGGCTTGAATTAACGCAAATCGGTGATTATGATTTATACACACAAACGCACAACTGATTGAGCTCAATGATAATGGTTGGAGCCAGGAATTAGGCTGTCTAATAAATTGAATTGCCATCGATTTGTTGCTTTTATTTCCAAGTGTTGTGTTGTCGTAATTTACAACCTCAGCATGTGTTTACAGATTGTCAGAGATAACACACACACACACACACACACACACACACAAGCACAAGCACACACTACTAGTGGGGTTTGAGTTGTTGTCCCATTTCAATGACTTGGCTCTCACAGTCCATTTATGACCTGTGCTAATACTTGACTTGTGTCTTATCTTGCTGCAGTTGTTACCACCGGAGAAGCGCTTGGAGAAGGCCCACCCTCAGTTTACGGAACGTAGTCAGCTTAAATACGCCCGGCGTCTGGTGGTCAAGTTGGGCAGTGCGGTGATTACACGAGAGGACAATCATGGCTTGGCTTTGGGTCGTTTGGCATCCATTGTGGAGCAGGTAAGTCATAAGTAGTTATTAAGTGCTCATCAGAAATCCCACATTATTATTACACTCTTACTTAAATGACTTTCCTTAAGTTTAATTGCATTTTATGTTTTCTCATGTGCACTCTTATGATATTTGTAATTATAGGTTGGCAAATGACATAAATCTGCACATTAAAGTTATTTATTTAAAAAATACACTTTTGAAGAACTTAATTGGGAATTTAACAGAACTTTTGATTTTCCAAATCCTTAAGCATTTTAAGAACTTATCTGTACATGGAGTAAAAATAATCTCATTTATCCATTTTATTTCTGTGTTGTTTTCGTAGTTTTGCTGTTTGATTTGAAACTTTGCTCAGAAGCTCGCCAGATGCAGCCATAAAACATTTAACTTAATTGGTATTTTTACTCTTTCCAGGTGGCCGAGTGCCACTTAGAGGGTCGCGAGGTCATCATGGTGACCAGTGGCGCTGTGGCGTTTGGCAAACAGAAACTTGCCCAGGAGCTGCTCATGTCGCTGTCGATGCGCGAAACGCTGAATCCGAAGGACACGAAGGAGGTGATACACACACACACACATACACACACACATACACACACACATACACACACACAATATGCAATTTAAAGTTTCACACTAAGCTGCTGGCTATTTCATTAGTTCGATGGCGCCACGTTGGAGCCACGTGCGGCTGCTGCGGTGGGTCAATCGGGTCTTATGTCACTCTACGATGCGATGTTTGCGCAATATGGCGTTAAGATTGCCCAGGTCGGTTGCGGACAACACTTTATCTGATTACTTACCACGAAAGTGTAACACAGAGACTGAAACAGAAACTGAAACTGAAGCTAATACATGTATTTAGGTGCTGGTGACCAAGCCGGACTTCTACAACGAGGAGACACGCAACAATCTCTTCTCGACACTCTCCGAATTAATTAGCCTAAATATTGTGCCAATCATCAACACGAACGACGCCGTCTCCCCACCCATGTTTATACGTGACGATGAGCCGGCTGGAGGCGCTCGAAAGGTACGCAGCTAATAACACCCCGGGACTTAGTAACCACCTTTGTGTGTGCATGCCCACAATAATGTGGCCCTGTGCCCCTGTGCCTCTTTGTCTGTTGCAGGGCATACCCATTAAGGACAACGACAGCCTGTCGGCCATGCTTGCCGCTGAGGTGCAAGCGGATTTGCTCATCCTTATGTCCGACGTCGATGGCATCTACAACAAGCCCCCCTGGGAAGATGGCGCTAAACTGATGTACACCTACACCAGCGATGATGTGAATAGCATTGAGTATGGCAAGAAGTCAAAGGTGAGTTGGCTCCACACCTATCAATTCCATTCCTTCCTCAAGGAAGTCTAATTTTAGTAATTTTGATCTTGGTAAACAATTATTTAATTCTTAATATAATCTCTGCAAAAGTGTATAAAAAAATTTGGCTTTGCATGATTTGATTTAGTTGTTGTGATAACTTACTGGGTTAATAGTATGCCATTGTTTAAAAGAAAGAGTGATTTACTTGCTATGCTCAAGGGTTTTAGTCACAAATGCCATTAAGAATTTTCTGTGACTCCTGCTAGATATTTGTGGCCATTACGTGGCAGTCATTTGCAATTGTTTTTTTCTTTTCCTGCTGTACCTGTGCTGCTTTCATTAGCGCAGATCTTGTTAAATATTTAAAGGGAAAAAAATGTTGACACCGCAGAAAGTTTTGCTGTTTTGCAGTCCTTGCACAATAATTTCTGAAAATGGTGACAGGCGCTGGGAGGGGGGAGGAGGAGGCAAGAAGTAACAGCTGCAGTTGTCGCGTATTGCAACTTAATGGTGTTTATTATGGTAGTTTGTTTATGGCATGCTTCACACTTTGGCTAACTATTCATAATATTTCCCGGCGCTCTGCAGGTGGGCACTGGCGGCATGGACGCCAAGGTGAAGGCAGCCACCTGGGCCTTGGATAGGGGCGTCAACGTTGTTATTTGCAACGGCATGCAGGAGAAGGCTATTAAGACAATCGTGGGTGGCAGAAAAGTTGGCACATTCTTCACAGAGCTAACGGAGAGCGCCAATACGGTGCCAGTCGAAGTGATGGCAGAGAATGGTAAGTAGCACAATTCTGATTGACAATGTCGAAATCATTGTATAAAAAACTTTATTATGAGGTTAATGAAAAGCCAGCCAAATTAGTAATTGAGATGCAATACATATATATATATAAACATATATAGAGAGAGAGATAGAGAGGGGCCAACAAAAAATGATATTACTCGAACATGATTAATTTCACATAAGTTGAGTTGTTTAGCGATGTTCGCTGAAGAACTGAAGCAGAAGAGAATAATTAGATTAGATTTGTGTAGTTCGTCATCTAAATTCGTCACAACGACTGATTTTGTTAGTTGGCTTAATGAATTGGATTACAGTTAGTTTCACTTGGCAAACAGTCCGGTCAAGTCTCAACTGGAGGTCTATGCTAAGTGCAAGTGTTAAGTGGCTCTCAATGAGCGCGAACTGGCAAACTGCTCGGGGGCAACACTCGGAAAGTGGCTGACTGGCTGGCTGACTGACTGACGTAGTGGCCATTTAGTTTGCACCGCTGCAGCTGTTGGTGAATCGAGGTCAACGTGTCCGCCTGAGGTTCACCATTGTCAGCCGCACTAAGTGGCATCCGCTGGCCTCACAGCGCAAACTGGTCCGAGTTCTCGTCCTGGTCCTGGTCCTGGGCTGACAAGCCTGTTGTGCAACTATTTTTAGTTAGCAAGTTTAATTTAATTGTTATTAGAGACAGCTAAGGCACAGCGTTCGCAAACAGCTTCAAGAGTGCTTGTTAATTAAGCTGCAGCTTGGTGAAACTTATTTTTGGCTGCTTTTGCAAATAGCTAGCGGGCGCTTACAAATGTTGCAAATGTTGCAAATGCTGCAAATGCTGCAAAGATTAGAGCTTTCAGCGGAAAGTGCTTTTTACTGACTTGACTCATGCTCAATTTGTAACGCAAGACAAGAATAAGGTAAATAAAGCAACACAAGATATTCAAAGTGGACGAGACTCGGCAACTTGCTACGTTTTCTGCTGAAAACTTGATAGCCTTCTCGACGTAATTGCGTTTCACAAAGCAAACCAGAAAGAATAATTTTCTTCGATCTATTGATGATTACATTCCTTTGCATACCTTGGGATGCATATGATTAAATCTCAATGTGATTATAAATAATAATAATAATAGGTGTACAAAAGATAGTTTATGAATTTTCTAAATACAATTTCAATATTTAGTCCAATTTAATAATAACTTTCAGATCAATAACAAAATGTACAAATATAGTCATATATACCTAGTCACATCAACTGAACGATCTCCAACCTTTTTTGCAAATAAAAGGTGTTAACTTTAATGTGATTCTGCAAAGTTACTTAGATATTAATTACCCTCTGAGCAGCGGCAATCCTTATGTATATACAAATATACAAATAAGTATAAGTATAATATAAGTATATATGCGAAATCTTGCAGAGATTTTTATAAATGGTTTTTCCATTTTTGGTATTTTAGGTGATATATGTGCATATATGTTTCAATAAAATGCTCAAAATTGTTGTCGGGGTTAGGTCGGTTAATAGACTCAAAGGGGTCGAGCAGGGTAAACATTTCCTGATATAAGTTTTTATTGTACCAGAAGATTATTGCTGTTGCTACAAATCAAATTCAAGGATGCCCCATTTGGCTAAGACTTTCGCAAACTTTTCATTAAACAGCTCGCACGGGCAGTCGACAAATGCAGGCGCTGAGTGCCGCGGAACGTGCCACAGCCGTCAGCAATTTGGCCGATCTGTTAGTTAGCCGGGAGAAGTTCATCCTGGAGGCGAATGCCAAGGACTTGGCCGAGGCGCAAAGGAGTGGCTTGGCAAAGCCGTTGTTGTCCCGCCTGTCGCTCAACTCGGCGAAATTGAAGAACCTGTCGGTTGGCCTGAAGCAGATTGCCGAGGACAGTCATAAGGTGAGTGAGAGCAGCAACAATTTCAATTATATGTCCCAAACCCGTATTAAGTGTGCTATGCGAAAATCAGGCAAGACACTGGGGACCCTAAAAAGTTGAGGCAAATTGCATTTGTTTGGCTGTCATCAAATGTTGTTAAAAGTACTGTTGACTTGCCAAAAATTGAGTTAGTATGCAGCCAGGGATTTGGTCTTGCCTCAGAGTAAAGTGGTCATTTTATGGTGAAACAACAGCAACAAGCAGCACGAGCAACTCTCGTTTGTATGCAGCTACAGCTTTCTGGCTTTAACAACATTATGAAATCTCTAAGCAATTTTACACTTCAACAAAAATTGACACCCGAAGGAAGGAAATGGAACCAAAGGACCTAAGCAAGTGGAAGATAAAAGACAGCTCAGCTACACATACTATACTTATAATGTGTGTGCGGGTGTGTGTTAGTGTGACATTAACCCACACTCTCACACACACATCGTGGCAATAGTTGAAGGAGCACAGACACAGAGAGAGGGGCTTGCCCCCATTCAATCCGAGCCAACCCTTTACTACCCATTTTATTGGATGTGATTGTGCGGAAACGCACAACTTTTTCCAGTTTGCCAGAACAACGTTCTTTTTCTGCTTCTCAGTAAAACAGGCAGCGAAATCGTGACACAAAGTGGCAATGCCGCAAGAATCATAAAATGAAAAACGAGAATCGAGAAATAAACGAAGAACGCACTCAATAAATGGATCGAGGGATGGGGAGAAAAGTGTGGGAGATGACAATTTGAATAAGAAGAAAGGACATCAGTAATGTGGTGCAATTTTAGAGATGAGCTCTTTTTATCGCCTAAATCCCTGCTTTCATCTGCCAAATGCAGAATAAAACAGAGTTGGGCACTTGTAAATTGTCAAACGATGACTCAAGGCTTTCGCTTATGAAAACAGAAATGCTAAACTATTCAAAAATGAGTTTACATTCAACACACTTAATATCAATGAAAATAAATAATTTTCGATTTACTAAAAGCTCAACAAAATATATAAATGATTCTTATGAAGCAAACATTAAGAATTACTTTTCTTGCTCGATGCCCAGTTTCATTTAGTTTGAAAACATGTGAAATTTCGCAAAGTCAGTAAGAAAAAGTTAAAATGATGAATAACAAACATCTCATAAATGGTTCTCGTCACATTGTGTTGGCCCGTTGTGGACTTATCCAATTGTCCTTTGTAAATATAATTTAAAGTTTTGCGCTTTGCCAGAGTCAATAATAATGACCATGTAACCAAATTTACTGAGCTGAGTCAACTTGAGTTCCAGTCTGAGATTGAGGTTGCTGCGGGGCTCGGGGTCTGGGGGCAGTCGCAGTCCTTAAGAGGAGCGGAGCACAGGATATCGGTCCATGGCCAGTTCACGTTATCTGTAGCCAATTTCCAGCAGCTTTTTGTATCGTTAACGGGACAGAGATGCGAAATGGGGCCAACAGCAGCCCATTAAAAATAAATACAGATTACGGCAAGCTGTATGCCTTGATTTATGTATCTAAAACGGCTCCGGCTCCGGCAACGTATTAAAATGGACGCCCGGGATTAGAATTGGCAACTAGGAGGCAATGTCGCATAAATACACAGTAATTTCATATTGTCCCCACATTTACCCATATTTGCCCACATGGCGTATGCGTAATGCATTAACTGCTGACTTGTCAATTGACTTTTATTTATTTGTCCACATTTTCTTCACGCAGAATGTGGGTCGCGTCTTGCGTCGCACTCGTTTGGCAGATGGACTGGAACTGAAGCAAGTGACTGTGCCAATCGGCGTCCTGCTGGTGATCTTCGAGTCTCGCCCAGACTCGCTGCCTCAAGTGGCTGCGCTGGCTATGGCCTCGGCCAATGGTCTGCTGCTCAAGGGCGGCAAGGAGGCGGCGCACAGCAACAAGGCGCTCATGGAGCTGGTCAAGGAGGCGCTTGCCTCCGTGGGTGCCGAGCACGCCGTGTCCCTTGTGAGTAATAATGCAGCTGAAAGTTGATAGCCCAGTTAACACGCTGTAATTGCCCATTTTTATAGGTTTCCACTCGGGAGGAGATAAGCGATTTGCTGGCCATGGAGAGCCACATTGACTTGATCATACCACGTGGCTCCTCGGAGCTGGTGCGCAACATTCAGGAACAGTCGCTCCACATTCCCGTTCTGGGACACGCCGAAGGCGTTTGCCACGTCTTCATCGACAAGGACGCCGATTTGAACAAGGCTCTGCGCATTGCCAGAGATGCCAAATGCGATTATCCTGCAGGTAAACAGAATGTTTTTTATATCATTCAAAGTGCATTGATTAGCTTATTTCAGTTAAGAATTTTGAAATATTATAATGGAGTAAATAGTTTTATAATTAAATCAACATGCAGCAGCAAAATTTATTTATATTTATATTTATTATATTATTTATACACACTGTGTGTGTAGCTGTGCGGATAATTTATGTTTCATTATCAAACAGCAAAAGAAACCTGCACATTTGATGCTGAGTGCCACATTTTAATTAGAGACATTTCCGCAACAAAACGCATTACGCCAAAAATTAATTGCATTTTTGTTCTGCTATCGTTGCTGCCACCTCGTTTACCTCGTTGCAGCCTGCAACGCAATGGAAACGCTGCTCATACACGAGGATCTAATGAGCGGCGAGATTTTCAACGATGTCTGCAACATGCTGAAGCGGGAGGGTGTCAAAATATATGCGGGGCCGCGTCTAAATCAGCAGCTGACATTCGGACCGCCTGCGGCAAAGAGTCTGAGGCACGAATATGGTGCACTGGAGTGCTGCATTGAGATTGTGCCCAGCCTGGAGGAGGCCATTAATCACATACATACATACGGAAGCGGTCACACGGATGTCATTGTTACGGAAAATGGTACGAAAATTGAAAATTAATTTCAATTGCTTGCAATTGATGCAGAAAAATTAGTCGACCATGGGTCCAGGCATTTCAGGGGGGCAAATTCCTCAGGCAAATGACAATTCAATGTGCTGGTTATAAATTAGTTTAGCGACAGCATTGGGCTCCCCCATAATCTGAAGTGGATTCCATTAAACCAAGCGCCAGTTTCGCATACTGCGATTTATTACTGAATTGGAGAGCAATATTTTCAAATATTTAGCTAAACCTGCCCCTAACTGGACCTGAACAGTATTATGCCATTAGTAGAAAGGCTTATGTGTTACTTCTGCAGAGGAATCAAAAATGATTTAGTCAATTACTATTCGTGGGGATGAATTGATTTACAACACTAACTAAGTATAATCAGAAGCGGAATCTGCTGATTTTGTAAAAAAAAACACATGATGTTCAAAAGAAAACATGTCTTAAACTGGGGGAACAGAGAAGCTCACAATCCGATTAAGACTCTCGCTTGGAAGATGGATCCAACAGTTTGCAGTGCATTCAATAATATCCAATTATGCGTTACAAATTGACAAATTTCCAATGGCTTCACAAATATTTCTTAAGTAATTATTTATCTAACAATTTAGGTAAATACGCTAGTTTGATAGTTTGAACTTAATTTTATTTACAAATTTACAAGTTTACATCCGAATTACACTTTATTGATTGCAACTTGGTTCAAATGCAAATCAACTTTTTGACTTGCCAACTGACCTGTGTGCTAATTGAATTAAATACTAAATAAACCCGCTGCCAGGTCAAGTGCACTGGCAGCTTTATGTAGAATTTGCATGTGTGACGTCATCGTTAGTATTTTGTGTTTTAGCCAAGGTTGGGAATCAGGTTCTCAGGTTCTCAGGTCGTGTCGGCTGTTGGCTGCTGCCACCATGAATTTAAATCATTTGGGAAATTAATTTAATTCAGCACACAGCATGATGTGCTCGTGCTCATGCCTGCATATTACATATTCTGTTTTACTGTTTTCTATTTTATTTTTTCTGTTTGCTATTTGCTATTTGCTGTTTTCCCGTTTTCCATTTTCCATTTTCCGTTTTCCATTTCGTGCAGATGCCGCCGCAAAGCATTTTCTTGGGAGTGTGGACAGCGCCTGTGTTTTCCACAATGCGAGCTCGCGTTTTGCGGACGGTTTCCGGTTTGGACTTGGCGCCGAGGTGGGCATCTCAACGGCACGGATCCACGCACGTGGCCCCGTCGGTGTCGAGGGCCTGTTGACCACCAAATGGATACTCAACGGTCAGGATCATGCGGCAGCTGACTTTGCCGAGGGCGGACAACGCAACTGGCTGCACCAGTCACTGCCCCTTGAATAGTTTTATAGTTGTTGTTGTTATTGATAAATCTTGTAAATACTTTGTGCGTGCAGTATGGTAATTAAAAGTCAAGCGTGATCTGGGCAATGTGCTGCACCTGCATCATCATTCTGAGGGGGGTAATTACCCAGGAGGGGCTGCCTGATGACAGCTGCCAGTCTGCCAGTCTGCCAGTCGCGGCCACATAGGAGATATTAATTCAAGTGGAAATTATTTGAGCGTGCAACTTGCTTAATTAATAATAAAAGTGTCTACGGCGAAAGGGGAAAGCTGTCAGGCGCGTATCCTGGGCGCAATCTGATGCTGCACGCGACGCCCAACGCAACTTGAAGCTGAAGCGGGAGGCCCTCAACAGTATTAACAACAGGAATTGAATTAAAATGATTCGAGCAGCGCGATCTCTGCTTTGAATTGCAAGCAAAATAAAAACCCTGCGGAAAATACAATCGTAAATTAGCCATAAAACGTGGATGATTTCCCAAGTCCCAAAACCCATTTAGTATGCAAACGTCGCCAAGTATTTGAATTTTTATGTGCATTGAGGCAAGTTTTCAGCGCTCAGTTTTCAGTTTTCAGCTCTTGGCGCTCAGTTTTTGGTTTTTGGTTTTTGGTTTTCGGTTTTTAGTTTTCATTTTTCTCTGCCTGGCACTTTAGCTAAGTTTATTTTAGTGCTGCACGCTGCATTGCGTGCCAAAGAGCCACCATGGCCCAAAAGCACCACACTGCACCGCACCACCCACCCCTAACCCCCGCAAGGTGCCACTGCGCCATGTCATCGCATCACGGCGCTCTGAAGCGTTCTCAGCTACCAATTTGAACTTGGAGTTTGGGCCAGTTTGCGCCATTTCGCCCATTTGCAATGCCAAACTCAGTTAGCGTCATACTCATATTTAGCGGCGAATAAATGCTTGGGTTGAGCGAAAAGTTTCCCATTGGAGAATTTGAAATCATTTGCATTTGATATGTGGATAAATCTCACGTCAGCAAATTAGATTGATTTGACGGCAATTAATTATGCCACAGATAGTTCAAATTATGAATTAAAGGGCAAATAAATGATAAATTCTGCTACTAATTTATTCCGAGAACTGTCAGCTAACAAGTCATTCAAGTTAAGCAATAAAAATACAACATACAACACATGAATTAAAATGCTAATGAAATATAATTAAAGTATTATTAAAGACACAATTTTAGTAAATACTTCTACTAATTTATTCGAAGAACTGCCAGCTAAAAATGCATAAAAATTAAGCTATTTACATTGCATACCAATTAATTGGTGAGGATGAACTTTAGGCAACTTCTTGACTGACCCTAATTCCGGCTAGATTCTAAACACCCTGCATGAGGAGCCGATATCAGCGTGTACAGGCCAACATAATTTCTGGAAATTTCAACTGGTTTTGGCGTTGAGCTCAAAGGCAACATCGTACTGTCAATGATACGTATAGTGGCAGCACCTGCCTGTGGCAACAGTCACGTAGTTTTCAATAGTTTTGCTAAGCACTTGAAAAAGTTTTCGCCACACTTTTGGCAGCAGCGAACTTTCAGCTGATACTGCAGTTGGCCAACTAAGATGGGGAGCAGACCCATGTTTGCACCATAACTCACAAGCAGAGAATGCTGCCACTACACGCTACACTTAATTAAAATAATAAACAGTCCGCATATAAATCTCGTAGTTAATACTACGTTAAGATCTGACGATATGCGACGCCACTGACAACCGACAAATTGTCATGAAATGCGCTCGCGCCTCTATCTAAACATACACGCTACACACCACACGCCACATGCCACACACCAAACGCCACACACCACACACACCACACACACACACACACACAGCGAGAGACAATTGTCTTCAGTCTTTTCTTATATTTTTGCATTATTTTGCTTTCATTTATTTATTTATTTATTTGATGTTTTCGTGGCTATGGGCATCTTGGGTCGCACCATCTATGGGCCGAGTGAGTGACCGAAATGAGTGAGCAGCCACTCAAAACAATTTTGTCACATCATTGGCACAACATTGAGCATTATACAGAGAAAGGCTGCCTAGAAGTGGCCAACTATGTAGTGCACAACATTGTTGAGTTCTTCGCATTTATTTATATCAAAAACTTAAAAATATATCTACAATGGGGATGCCTATACAAGTCCTGGCGCATAGTCGCCCTCATGCAACTCAAAGCATCGCTCTTGCCAACTGCAGCAGGCATAATTGAGTGTGCATGAAATGATACAAGCCGATAATTGGGCATTTCAATATTCTAAATACTCTTGGATCACATTAATGCTGCCAGTTAATTTTCTAATGTTTTTGAGGGGAGTTATAAGAAATAACATTTAAACAGATCCATGCAAAATATTATTGAAACTTTTATTTATGAACAGGATATTGTAAATAAAGTTTCACAAAGCTGGATATAAATTTCTAAGTGTATTTTATAATCTCCTATATACCATTCTATAGCCCAGACTAAATAAATCTTTTATATATAATGATAAGAGATATAATGTGAGAAGACGATGTAAAGAAAGATAGAACCCATGGATGCGTGTACTTTGAGCTACGACGTGATCTATTTATAAAGTGTTTCAACAGAATTAATCTACAGAGACTTGACTATATTAATCCTAAGTTGAAAGACTTTCTGCCTTTAATCAATGTCTATATTGCAAAAAATGAAGCCGACATATAAAAATTCTATAACTTAGTCATATAATTCTTATTAATATTTCTACTTTCGAATTACAATTATAAACCATGAGTAAAATAAAAGATGTAGAAATTGTAGTTAATGAAGTTCTCAAATAGCAGGAAGATCAACAATGTAATAAAGTCAACGGACCCATATCCGGCAAGTACCCCATTATAAAAATATTTTTTTTGCGTTTCCGCTCCCATCCCGCTGCCTGATGCTCTGTGGGCACAGACGGAATTCATCGGCATGTTACTATATTGAAAAAGATCCATTGTTCGAGATGACGGACAGAGCTTATTTAAATGCCGATGTCGACCATAGAGCGAATCACTCTGATTGCTGTCGCTGTGGTATATAGACGTCGTGAGTGGCGTGATCGCTGTGGTGTCTGTTACAAGGATATAACAAGTGGGGACTTTCTGTATTTCAGTAGTGCTGCCCCATCAATCTCAACAACAATCTTAAGCCAAAATGTGTGACGAAGAGGCATCAGCTTTGGTTGTGGACAATGGATCCGGCATGTGCAAGGCTGGCTTTGCCGGCGACGATGCTCCACGCGCTGTCTTCCCATCGATTGTGGGCCGTCCTCGTCACCAGGGCGTGATGGTGGGCATGGGTCAGAAGGATTGCTATGTTGGCGACGAGGCGCAGAGCAAGCGTGGTATTCTCTCCCTGAAATATCCCATTGAGCATGGCATCATCACCAACTGGGACGACATGGAGAAGGTCTGGCATCATACCTTCTACAATGAGCTGCGTGTGGCCCCCGAGGAGCATCCCGTCCTCCTCACCGAGGCCCCACTTAACCCAAAGGCCAATCGCGAGAAGATGACACAGATCATGTTCGAGACCTTCAACTCGCCAGCCATGTACGTGGCCATTCAGGCAGTCCTCTCCCTGTACGCCTCCGGTCGTACCACGGGCATCGTCCTGGATTCCGGTGACGGTGTCTCGCACACTGTGCCCATCTATGAGGGCTATGCTTTGCCACATGCCATCCTCCGTCTGGACTTGGCTGGTCGCGATCTGACCGACTATCTGATGAAGATCCTCACCGAGCGTGGCTACTCCTTCACCACAACCGCTGAGCGTGAAATTGTGCGCGACATCAAGGAGAAGCTGTGCTATGTCGCCCTGGACTTTGAGCAGGAAATGGCCACAGCGGCTGCTTCCACCTCGCTCGAGAAGTCCTACGAGCTGCCCGATGGCCAGGTGATCACCATTGGCAATGAGCGCTTCCGCACACCCGAGGCTCTGTTCCAGCCCTCATTCCTGGGAATGGAGTCCTGCGGCATTCACGAGACCGTCTACCAGTCCATCATGAAGTGCGATGTGGACATCCGCAAGGATTTGTATGCCAACAATGTTCTCTCCGGCGGCACCACCATGTATCCAGGTAGGTTCAAATTGCCTCGCAAATTAAAAAAAAAATTAAATTTAGAAACATTTTTATTTGAAAAATTTTTGCGTATCAAATTATTATTATGAAAATATAATTTACTTGAATTGATTATGCGGAATATGAAAAATCACAATGCGAATTCTGATATTTTCAGGTATTGCTGATCGTATGCAGAAGGAAATCACCGCTCTGGCTCCATCCACAATTAAGATCAAGATTATTGCACCACCTGAGCGTAAATACTCTGTATGGATCGGTGGTTCCATTCTGGCCTCGCTGTCCACCTTCCAGCAGATGTGGATCTCCAAGCAGGAGTACGACGAATCTGGTCCTGGAATTGTGCACCGCAAGTGCTTCTAAGCATTTAGTGCGCAACGTCAAACACAACAACAACAAAAACCACCACAGCAACAACAACAAAAGAAAGAACAACAAGAACAATAAGAACAAGTGGCGTTTATATATAGCCTTTATGAGAACATCTAATATGCATATATCTTTTATCTGACATTGGGTATATGTTTAGCTATAGCCAGGCTAGCTGCATCTGGGCGCCAACAAGGCGCTCCACCCATGCAAAAAAGTATCTTTAAAATTACATTTAGTTGAAGAAGAAGAGGGAGAAGAGGAAGAAGTTAAATTGGAGGCAAAGAGACCCAAACGAGTAGATAGAGCATCTTTTATATTTAGTTTCGATTTGGATTTTGATTTGTTGCCAAGAGTTACACGGAGCTGACCAAGAGATCAAAAAAGCTAGAAAAATAAAAGACAATCGGATGTACAATAAAACATTATATCTATATAAATATATGTGTATAAATTAATGTGTCGAAAGCGAAGGCAAAAGCGAAAGCGAAAGGGAGTAACCGAAACATTGAAGTGCCATCAAACAATCAGTCGCATGTTCAATAAATGTTGCGAAAGTTTTTTAATTACGCTCAACAAGGGAATCTTTGAGCCTCCCAAATGTCAATCAGCAACTTGCGAAACTTTTCTACGTCCCGCATCTGTAGCTGTATCTGTGAGAATGTATCTATGTGTCTAAGTATCTATCTAATTTGGAGGTGGCCAATTTTCTATACAGTTTGCTTAGCTGTCAAATTTTTCGGCTCAACTTGGTCGCATCTCTCACGGAAGTTGCCCAACTTGTGCCGGATGTGTGCGAGTGTGTGTGTGTAAGTGCGAGTGTATGCTAGTGTGTGTGCCTGTGTAGTTAGCCATGATTTATGTCCCAACTGAGTGACTATATGACCGTGTACATGTGTCTTGTGTTGTCATGTATCAGCTGCGCACTGCAACTTAATGCTCGTTATGTTTCTCCTGCCACATCCAAGTACCTACATATATGTATATATATAGTTATATATATACATACATGTATTTACCTATATGCATATTCACTTAGCGAGTGCGCGTGTGATATATTTGCAACTTGTCCAAAGTGCAAGCAAACTTTACAGTCACTTTGGAACAACATGCCAAAGACATGCTGAAGCAACAATAAACTGGTCAAAAGTGTTGCTGGTGCTGCAGGCAGTTGGCCATCAACTTTTTGTGACTTGCAAACTGAGCTGCTGGAAACTAGTGCGTAATTACTTGATCAACATGACGAACAACTTTCTCAACTTTCACCTCAGAAGAAAGGAAAGCATTGCAGAACTTTCACCAAAACGATACTACAAATACACTAATTGAGTTGACTTACCAACTTATTCGTATCAGCAACTGCAACTGAACTGCATTCAGAGTGAAACTTGGCTTAATGCAAATGTCGGTTTCGGAATATTTTACATATACCCTGGCATATTTACATATACCACGAACATATTAAAGAAGCTAGCTTAAAGTTTGGCTATTGAAAGTAAAAGACAGATATAACTAGGGTCATATAGTATATATATATATATGCTGTGTTAGTCATATATGTAATATATGGCATATATGATATATATCCGATGTGCCCAAACTCAACAAAAATCTCAAGAAATTAATAAAAAATATGATTTTAAGTGCTTTTTATGTGACAACCTGAATTAGAGGCAATCATATAAAACTGATAAATATGTTGAAAATAGTAAAGATATCGGTGGAAAATAAAGTCTAAGCAGTAAAAATTTGCATGAAATTTGAAATTTGAATTTGAGTTGAAGTGCTATTTTCAATACCATCAGTAACAAATGTGTGATTTTCCCACTTCTCACAAATTCACTGATATTGTGTCGTCCAAAATGACAATTGGATACATTTCGAACAGATATCAAATGACGCATACACAGCGTGTGCCACGAATTTGGCATTTGCCTGTCCACTGACATTTGTCTGTCACTATGCCCCTACCAGTTGTCATGTGTGGCACTCACATGTGTGGCCATTGTTATTGCCCCTCTATTTTCTCAGCCCTTGGCCCGCTATGACACCCGAGTGCGGTATCATTATTTAGCCAAACAGAATCACTGAAATTAGGAACAACAATCGGGTCACGATAAAATGGCCGCAGGGCAGGTCGGTCAGTCGCCAGTTGACCAGTCACTCAATCAAGCAAACCACAGGACAGGGACTATCAACAAATGTCAGGCGCTTAGATTTTGCATTTGTTTTGCAGTGTGTCGCATTAAATAAAATGGCGCACAACCAGTGCAAAGCCCTCAGCCCTTGCCGCCATTCGTGTGGCCTGGGGAGACCCTTAATGTTGTTTTGATACCCAGCAGAGAAAACAATCTTAAGCATAACAAATCGGTGACAAATCAAGGACTTTAAAATAAATTACGACCTAAACTATCAAGCAACTTTAGAATCGCAACGCTTAAGGATTCGATTTTTCCAGGAATGTTACATTTTAGTTGTAAGTTGCTACAGGGTATCTATGTGGCTGAGTAAGCTTGCCATGTTAACCATGGCATGCTGTTGCTGGTAAATTGAATTTAATTGCAGCTGTCGCCCAGATTGTAGTCTGGGCTGCTGTTTGTTTAGTTTGCTTCCAATTTTCATTTTGGGGGAATTGTTTTGTATTTTGCAACTATTGCATAACTGGGCTGCAATTCATTTGTTGATTTTATGCTAATTTAATGCACTTACTCGATTTCAAGCCACACCCTTCGAAGCCTCCAGCCATTGGTAGCAAAATGTGTAATATAAATTGCTGATAATGCGCAGAGCAAATATTTGCCGTTTTCATTATGTCAATTTTGCATGGCTTATGCAGCGCAAATATTGGCATTAAAGCCAAGTTAACGAGCTGGGGCACCCAGGAAGTTTCGAGACCAAAACGGAACTGGGACGTGACTTGGACATGACATGGGCGTAAATGTAGACGAGCAGACGAGAACGAGAACGTGAACGTGAACATGGACATGGGCATGAATGGAGCTGAGCTCGTCGGTTGTTGCTTTTGACATGCTAACAAATTGTTTTTCCGGCTTGAGGTGCACCACATGCAAACAGGAAATTAATAAATAAAGGGCCAACTGCAAGCAACAACTTATAACCTACAACTTTAACTTTAACCCGTACTCGCCAACCCTTACCAGCTGACCTTAACAGACATTGAGCTCGATAACGACTCGCGCTCATTATCATCTCTGTCAGCGTACTCATCATTGTGGGGTTGCTGCCTCAAACAGAAGCTGACAAACCACCAAAAATATACGTTTTGCAAATTAAAATAACCCGACCGATAAGTTTCACTCTAGCGAAATATGCAAACTACTTTTGAAGTGTCGAGAACTAATTACTCTTTCAGGCATATTAATCTTTATTCTGAATTCCGCTGGCATTTCATAATCATAATTTGAAGACGATCATCCAGTGAAATGGATTAAAGAGGCAATATTGTTGAGAATGCTTTAATAGCTGGCATCGGGAACTTAAACTTGACCCTTTTAGCAGGCTAAAGCAAATCCATTAAGTTAAATACGATATTTGATATTGTCGCATTTATAGAGCATAAGCCAATTATGGTCTTATTTAAATTTAACAATATGAAATGTAATATTTTCAGCGAGCTGGAAAGCTGCCAATTTAGAAAAAGAAATTATACAATTGCATAGGAATAAATAATCGTATAGTATAAAATACTGCAGCATGCCAAATCATTAATATAGCTCAGCAATGTTATACAATGTGTTGCATCTAATGATTATTAATCTCAATTGCTATAAATAATTAGCAACTGTCTGATAATTAACATTAGCTCTTTAATAATAGCAGGCAGTACGAATGCCCTAAATGCAGCCAACAATTTAGAAGTGCACTCAACACATGATCATTATCATCATGCTGTTCACTGAGGCATCATCATTGACTCATCATCAGCAGCAGCATAATTGTGCATTGACATTAAGCTGTTGCACATTCGATGAGCCACATGCATATTAAATGCTTCAGCATTTCTCTAGCAAGGAGATTATTGCAGAGTATTTCGCTTAGCTCCTCAATTGATTATAATGCTTGAAACGCCTTTTTTATATTTTTCTATAATCACAGCAATTAATTACAAGCAGCCATTAATTGATTAAAACTGCAGAGATAGAACGAGATAAAGAAATGAAACTAAAATACAGGGGAGAGAGAGAGAGAGATAGAGTTATAAAGAGAGACGGAGAGAGATTGCGTAGAGTTAACTAAACGTGAATGATGGAATCTCATCAGAATCGTCTACATCCTCCTGCCTCTCCTGTGCCAATTCAAAAAGCATTTTGCGTTGCCATGAATACAGATCGGGGGCGTCGTTTCTTTTGGAGCTTAAAGCCACACACACGCATACACACACACGCACACACACAAATACATGCATATCTGTGTGAACCATTTTGCCTTTTACCTTTATAAATAAGTCAGCAGCAGGTGTGGGGAGCGGAAGGATTGGTAGGCCAAGTTGGGTTGTCGTCCAGGCTTTTTGTTTGGTTGTTGTTTGCCGTGGCTCGTTACACTTCACTGGCTGCAACAACATTGACAAAGATGCGATAATCGCTTCATTTAAGCCTTAAGCCTTAAAGCAGGCCTGTGCTGGCGTCTAGGGGGATTGTTAGTTGGAAAATGTAAGAGAGTTGCCCTCATCAGAATTGATCCATTACTGAAGCTGTTGTATTGGAAGTTGTTTCGTCGCCAAGCTGGGCTTTTTCCCAGCTATCCCCTTCATTAGTCGGTATTAAACAGTTCCGTTCCGTTGGCTCTTCGCTTGACAAATCCATCAGTCAACTCATTCCTTGTGGTTTGGATGGTCTTATAGGTTTGCCGCTTTAATCGGCTGACTACTGCCTGTCTTTCATTCAAATTGGAAGCAATATGCAAATACATTTTCCTTAAATTTTGTTCTCAGTTAATACCACACTGAAATAAAAAGTTGAGCTGAATTTTAGAAAATCGTCTTAAATTAAAATCGCTTTAAAAACAAATTATTTTTAAATATACACAATTTTTTTCTGACTTTTAATATATTTCTGAAAAATAAAGAATATTTCTAAGAAGTAGAAGTGCAAACAAATATTTTCAGTAAAAAATATTGAACGAATGTTTAATGTCTAATGTTTAATAATAATATAAGTTAAAAAATATTTAATGTTTGAAGAACTATGAAAACATACTGCAATTAAGAAAACAAAATAGATAAGACGATCTAAAATAAGGTGATCATTTCGACAATTCGTGTTGATATATCTTCTGAGTGCAATCTTCGACTTTTATTTAATTTTAAAAATAAAATCTATTCTTAATTTGGAAAGAATACTACACACAGTAAAAGTCGACCTCAAATTGAAAAATGATAATTGCTCTAGAGCTAAATTCATTTCTCTGAATTATAGAAGAAGAATAATATATATAATATAATAATGTGTGTGCTATATGTTTATTTGCCTGCAGCTTGCAGGAACTCTACGGTGTGCACACATGCATAAGTATGTTGCATATTCATTTGCATGTGCATACTTAATGCATTTAGCAATCCAGAGTGGAAACAATTGCGCGATGAACTCCCAAAGGAAGTGTCGGACAATTTGGTGTATTTTTTGCACACCTTGAGCAGTGAGGTGCCAATTGAGTATGCCGACACGCGTACGTATTTGAATGTGTACACTCAAATAAAACATGAATGATGTAGTCGAGTGAGCTCGAATGAATTGAAAGCAATTCTTAAATGAAGAAATGGCAAACAAATACGGATACAAAATTGCCAAAGTTCCCTTTCCCTGGTATTAATAATATCTACTTTTATTGTCAATTAATTTCTTTGGAAAATATGTTGCAGCAAATATAAATGAAAATATGGTGCACGTCAAATCAATTTCACGATTGGTATACTAATTAAATACCAAGTTATTTTCAATCTTCGACCTTAATTAGCATATTTGAAGTTAGGGCCGTATATAAATTTATGCTAATAGCAAATGCGCACAGGCTGGTGCATGAAAATAAAGTGTCACATAAGTCAATACAGCACGTGGCTTAAACGGAGACGATGAAGTCGACGGGCTGTTGAATGTGAACATCTGGCGCTTAAAGCCATCTCAATTCACATAAGACATGGCAGATGACGACTTGTAAAGCGCAACAAGGTAAAGTGGGCTCGTTTTACACACAAACAGACACACATACACACACATCCTCCACACGCACACAAACACACACACATCCATAAATTTATATCGATGTGGATTTGGCTAAGCAGACGCTATTTATGTGGTTGCAATGCTCGCAAACTGGAGAGACAAACACTAACAAGCACACTCACACACACACACAAACACACTCCCAAACAAACTCACAAACACACGCACACACCCGCGCTTACACCTACATACATATATATACACAGAAAGTTGGAAAAAAAAACCATTGCATATAATACAATAAAAACGACGAGCAGAGCAGCGGATGCTTTGAGACACATTTTAGATTGAGTGAAAAATCTTTGAGCCACTGAATAAGCCATCTTCAGTCAATTATGTATTAAGCTACTCAGTGCAAAGTAAACATAAATAAGCAGAAAATCTGTACCTTTCTCTATTTTGTGCACCCTGTAAAATGTTGTTATTCCAATGTGCCGAAGCTCGCAACTCCAAGTTCATATAGTATATGTACTCTTGACTTGCATTAAGAAATGTCGAAGAAATTGCAATTGGGAATTCCGAGAATTGGCTACTGGGCAGCTAGACTTTATTTTATTATTAAAAATAATTAAATAATGTATATTATACATCTGGTAATAATAAACTGAAAAATGGTCCAACAATTATTTAATGGGAAACCCAGAAAAACGACAATAGGACCAAAAGGGTAACAAAATTCCTGAAGATCTACTTGAAATGTAAAAGGGAAGACACTGTAATAGAAAAGACGAATCTGTTAATTAATTAACTTAAGGTAAAACGAGTTCTACGAGTAATCTTTTTCAAGTTAGAATTCTTAATCATGCACTTGAATCAATAAAGCTAGTCTTAAATTACATTTATATGATTAAATTAGTCTGAGTTCAGGCATGCCACACAAAGGTATTTATGCGAAATGCTTTTTGCTTTCCACAATGCTGATTGCCAGTTACATTTTGTAAATTCAACGATTCTTGAAAATTTGTAATAGCAAAGGCTCTTGAAAATAAACTATTTCTGCGCCACACTGTGCATAGCAATCAGTGCTCAGTAGTCAGCTTGCCTTGTTGGCTCCTTCCGAAATTGACTGTTTTGTATGGCTTAGGAGTCGACTCTTGTGGCAGAGTTCAAGTCGAAGTCAACATTTTTGGTGCTGTTGCTCAATTTGGCTTTGCGCTGTCTCTCAGTTGTTGCATACATAATTTGTTATTCGCTCTGCATTTTCTTGTTGGCTTTTTCTCTCCTTCATTCATGCATTTCTTTTGGCACCGTCATAATGTCATATGATGTGGAAAAACGGCAGCGTTTGGCAGACAGGACAACTGCAATAGGTCTGGTTTCTGGTGTTGGCATTGTCGAATGGCTTTCATTTGGCTGGCACAACATGCCGCATATATTTTAAACTGCTACTGCGAACATTTTGTGGCTCTGACTGTGCTTCAGCTCTGGTTATTTTTGGTATCTGAGTGCGCTGCACAAGTGCAAAACTATTTTCATTTGCAAGTCGAACAAAGCCGCAAACTAATCAGTCAAGGCGGGGGTCAAGTCAATGGCTGCCCTCCAATAAAAACTTTTGAGCAATTGTGCTTAAGACCGCAGAAAAGTTGAAAAGTTTTGTGTGATTTTATGAATATTGGCCAATCTAACCAAATTGGTTCGAATAGAAGGCGCGTGCAAGCTGTTTAAAAACAATTTTGCCAAGTTGGCAGGCAAAACAATATGGAGCTGCATTTTGGGAGAGTTTTATTGATTTCACATTGCGGTTACTTTTCAAATTGTAATTGCAAAAACCCTTTTATTTCAATGTGTTTACCAAACGCCAACGAAAAACGCCTTAGGCCTTTCCATGGCATCGCTTAATTGCGCAGCGTCCGTACGGGGAAAAAAGAAAATCTTTTTCGCTTGAACACCCAATCAGGCAAATAACCCAAGAATGCGGTGGAAATCTTTTGTTGTGCTCGCTGAACATTTTTCTTTTCTTCATTTTGTTTTTAATATATTTGCATTAGGTTTCGTGTGCTTTGATACAATTTCTGCAGCGGCATTTTAATAATATTCCTAAATTGAATATTCAATATTTTCAAATTACGCAAATTCCTCGCGATCTCTTTCCATTTTCTGCAACGCCCCCCTGCCAACCGCCCCCGTTTGTTTGCATTTTTAGTATTGTGCCCTTGGCTTTTCTCATAATGTTGAACAATATGCACAACTTGGAAGGCAACCGGCAAGGTGAGAGGTGGAGTGTGGAGAGTGGAGAGAAGCTGAAGCAAAAAGGTTAAAGGAAATATGGCAACTGTTTGCGGCTTACAGTTATTATGCTTTAGCTTAGCTAAACGAGTTGGTAATGCGAGAGTTGTGGCCATGATTTATGTACTGCGCGGCAAACAACGCAGCAAAAAATGAAGGATGAACAAAAAAAGAAAGGCAGCTGGGCAAACTCAAGTCAACGCTGAGTTCGAATAAAACACAGCTGATGAAAGGGACGTCAAGCAATGCTGAGGGGAATATGAATTGACAGATTTTCGGTATCTATAAGCAGGAAACAACTTTTGCTAATGTTATTTACATTACACATTTTAAAAAAGTGCGAACTTTGCACTCGTGCGTAACCGACTGCAAAATACTCTGATAATAGGTATAGATAATAATAGTAATATACTTCCCAAGGTTGGTTAATTTTGCTCTTGAATTGCGGGAGATGTAGGCGGGATTGGGTGCAGTCCGGAAACTATTTATCGCTTTTGGATGTGTGGTCCTAGCAAATTAATTTTTAAATTCTGTATCTCAACTAACTTCAAATTGTTTGAGATATATGGTTTTATCGATTTACAACATCAGGTATATTGAATTATTTATATATATATTCTTTTACCAGCAATCTACGCTCCAAGTCTGGGGACTGTAACTTTAAAATTGCGGGAAATATGCGTTTTGATCGATTTGGACTTTCGATTTATAGATACAAACTTGGAGGAAGTCTTTGAAGGACAGCTTTAAGCTTGGGGTATATGTGGCTTTATCGATCTGCAATGATTGATAACAAATATATCTTGCAAGATTCAAGTATCTATCCTTAAGTGTATCGAAAAAAGTGATTTCCATTCAATATACTACAAGAGAATATATATTGAATAGAAGCAACTTCGGTTTTAGAGTAAGATCATTATTATATAATCAGAGAACTTGTATTAGATTTGCTTATACTTTTAAACTAGTATCAAGAGCTATTAATTTTTTTCTACAAGGCCAATTTGGCATTTCAGCAAAGCAATTATTGCATTGGTCATGCATTAACTAATAATTGGGAAGCTGAAGGGCCAATTAAATTTTCAAATTACGAACTGTGATTATTTTCGAGTATTCGTATTTTTGAACATTATTTCGAATATCACGCCGTGTTAGTTAGTTACGAAGCGGAAGCTGATGCACATGAAACCCAATTAATTTTTAGCGAAATATGTAATTTACAATTTAAGAGCGGGGCTAACAAAAACCATTGCTTGCCACAAATAATCCTTTTAAAAAAGGCACGAAAAAGGGTGCATTTTTTTTTTGATTTTGTGGTTAACAAAACTGTCAGAACCACTTGCCACACTTGTCGAAAACAGCAGTTTGCCGCAACCCAACGCAACCAGAGTCAGAGTCAAACCCAATTCAGACCAATTTAAAAGCCAAACTTTGGCGTTTTGGCTCTTTTTTTTAATTTTATTGTGGTTTGCTTTTGACCATAAAATTGCGTGAGTTCGAATTGAAACTGTCGACAACGGCATCGCGTCAATAATAAAAATGTTTCACAATCGCTTCCCCTTTCGACCATCGGCATGTTTGGCACGTTTTTAATATGAAATTTCTACACAGTTTTCGCACTGCATATAATGGCCAATGAAGCTACCGCAAATCGCATTAAACATTCCCCTGTATAAGTGCAATTTTCAGCTTTAACGGCTCTGTCGACAGTTGGCCAAAAGCTATGTTTAATATTTATGTTCAATCAAATTTGCAATATCAATTGCATCATTTTGATGGTTTTGAATTTTGTGAATTGTTTTTGACAACGTAATCAAATTTGACAAGTGAATCGAAATATGGTATTTGATTATTATGGGCAAAAGGGTAATTTACTTAACAAATAGCTAATCTTACATATAGCGATTGAAATGAGTTAATGAGCTATTTATATCTATTTTTTAATTGGCTGGTTTAGTAATCAATATTGGGATTAAATTTATACTTATTTAAAGGCATTTTTTCCAACATGAAAATTATTTCTGATTGATGGCAGGCTGGTCTGATACCGCAACAGCTTATCTATAAATTCCTGAGTATTAATTAATTTTTGTATTTATTTATTTAATGTGGCTTAGAAAAGTATGCTATTTCTCTAAATACAAATTTCAAATTAAAGTTACAAATTAAATAATATAAAACGAGCAATTGAGTTACAAATTTAAAATGAAAGTTATTAGTAAAAGAACGGATATAAGTCTGGGTACGCAAATGGTCCAACGTTTATTGCTTGCTTTACTGGAGAAAGCCAGAAGAGAAAGTCGAATATACATGAAGAGTGTGAGATAAAATTAAGATGGCTTGAGGATCGTTTTAATCTGCAGATAAGTATATTGGTATATACAATGTAGAGCAATAAATGCATAATAATAATAAAAATTGGAATATCTGTGAAAATTTATTGGAATATGATATTGAATACACAAAATGAGTAGCCTTCTTTTAAAGAGACAGGTATAAATATGAAGCATATTTCGCGGGTTCTTTCATTCTCTCCTCTTATGCGCCCTATTAATGCCTCATTCGCATAAATGTAAACAGCTTTGGCTGCCTTCTGTGCCTCTCATGTGGCCAGCACGTTGGACCTAAGCCGCAAGTGTCCCAGCAACGATGGAGTTGCATAATCTGAGCAGAGACAATGCTCGTTTTGCCTGCCTGTTGCGGGCAGCATACACACGCTCACATCTTGTCACCGTTGTTGTGGCAACGCAAAATGCAAATGACATGCCATTATCCCCAGCAACAGTAACAGCAACAGTAGCAGCAAAAGCAACAACAATAACAAAAAGTAATAACATCTATGTAGCAACAACTACAACAATAGGGAGAAAATGCGGAGATGATTCCGAAAAGAGCAGCTTGACACGGCTTTTTGTTAGCCCTAATGGCTTTTAATTGTTTTATGAAATTGCAAAAAAAGAAAATTATGAAAAGCTCATATTGCTACAGCAGCAACAGCATCAGCAGCAGCTAGCTCGCATGGCGTATACGCAATGCCCCATTGGCCTAGCGCATTCGCCCAGTTGCAAGCCGAGTGCAATGCACCCAGTCATGGAGGGGAAGGGGTGTTGCACGTTGCACTCGCATCGTGTTTATAAACAAATTGTGTTGACATTTATTGCCACATTTGCCAGGCTAGCCAAAAAAGGCAGGCATCTGAACATTACTCGTATTTTGCCCCCATCTTCCACTCAGTGCCAGGCTAAGCAATTAATTCGATGTGTTTATGGGAGGCCAGCCAAGCGGATTATTGTGTTTTGAAAACAAACTTGCAGCAGTGGGTCAAGTGGCAGCCGCAACCAAAGCAGCAGAAAAGAACCCCGCAAGTTTTCACTGAAACGAAACTTTAATTGGTGTTTCGTCTTTTCCACTTTTCGCATACTTTACAAAAGCACTGGGCTTTTCCTCGCCCTCTCCCGTTTCACATTTTCATTTTAATTTCTTTTTTTGTTGGCATTAAAGATGAGAATTTTCACAAAAGAAAAAACAACCGTTCACAATCTAATCAACTTTCGATTGTAAACAGTTCTCTTTTCCTTCTCAGGCGCACTGCTTTGCCGACTCAGCGAATTTCCCTTAGCTGCCCCGATTACTCTTAACTTGGTGCTCTTTTGCGTTGCAGCAGAAAATGAAAACAAAGTCTTCTTTCCACAGCACTGAATCATCCGCGGAATCGGTCAAGATACTAACTCAATTTGATTAATTGAAATGCCGTAAGCCTTTTGGTGCAACCTGTGCTGGTCCCAAAGTTGACTGGTTTCTGGCATCAGCTCTAAAAATAAAGATTTTTGTAGCCGTAAAAATTTGATTTAAGAAATTTACATTTTTTAATGATATGTTTTGCTTATCTATTGAGTCTATTTTAAAAGCGTGTTATGATTAAAGATGCAAATTAAATTATTTAATTTTAAAATTGAATATTTAAACTAAAGTGTAAAACGTACAAAAATAAAAACAAAATATATATACATACATATATATATAAATACAAAATTAAATTTGGGGTATTTATGGAATAATCGTTAGCAGTTTGGTAATAAGAAAAGTGAAACGTTAAGAAAAGAGAGACAAAGAGAGAGAGATGGAAAATAAAAAAGAGACTGGAGAATGTCTGAAATCTGTGGAGTAAGAAAAATGTAACACAGCTTAGCTCAGATTTCCCAAAAATATGTGTGCTTTGAAAATTTGATTAAAGGAAGAAATAGAATTCCACCGAGAATACTTGAAATAAGGCATTATCAGATTAACATAATCGGTTGTAAATGGGGGCATATACCTAAAGGAAAATATGAATAATTAACTTATGTAAAATATATACAGATGATCGAATAGCTGGTGCCAATCTTACAGTTTATGATTTATGATCCAAACTATTTGACTTTTTGAATTCTCCGGCACAATCCTAACTAAAAATGGTTGTTAATGTAGCTCCCAGGCACTCTTATTTAATCCGTTTACTTGCATTTCCGGACATGCTCGGCATTTACGGATGACATGTTCTAATTACCGGTAAATGGGCAACTGCTCAATATTAATTACGTTGCTTTGGACATGACTATGAGCATTGATTTGCGCAAAGCTGCAAAGCTGGACGCATTATTTAGTGGGCAAGTTGCACATTGCCGAAACGAGCTGTCTGTAATTGCAAGCTTTTAGCTATAATTTATGCTAAATGCATCTTTGCCTTCTGCTTAGTGACTGACTGACAGCTGGACAGACAGAAAGTCAGTCAGCTGTCGGACTTGCTAACTGACGTTGAGATATTTTGATGGTGCCACTGTGACAAACGGGGTAGAAACAAGGAAACGAACAGAAAGCAAAGCAAAGAGCCGTATAAAAAGTATCTGTTATTATGATTGTTTAGTGCTGTCGCCGGAAATTTCATTCAAGTGGAATGCAAACGAGGGGATAACAATGCTGCAAGGACAACGACAACAACAACAACAGAAACAACAACAAAAAACAACAACAAATCGTCATCAACTGCAGCCGACAAAGCTGTAGCTTTAACTAGAGAAAAGCATGCACAGAAACAATGAAAACTTATGCTTGAAATCAGAAAAGGATTTAAAACAAACATAACCAAAAAACATAACCAAAAAACATGCCAAAAACAGAATGGCAAACAAGAAAAATAAACCCGAAAAGCAAAAATCTAAAGACAATTTATAAAACAACAGCACTGCCATAAGTTGAACGATGAAGAGTATTCGAGTATCTGAGAAGTTGCTTCATTGCCAGGCAGCTGTTGCGAAAAGTTGCTTTGCATATTTCATGGCCCTCGTTCTTGTGCAATTGGCTGAATTTCAACATTAACTCATGCAACATGCAGCGATCTGAAGGGAATTGCAGCAACTCGAATACTTATTTCTGCCCCAAACACACATGTATGTGTGTCCAATGCGTATCTTGCTTATATGAATATGCAGAGGCACTCACTCTCTCATTCACATTCATTCACCCAGCGCACACTTCGTCAGTGTCTCTTGCGCAATTTGGCTGTTGATGTTACAGTTTAATCATCGCCATTACGCGAAAAGCGCCAATCAGCTTTTTTTTAAAGGATACAGCAGAAACACCAGAAACTCACTTAACCACATGGCTTGAATTCAACAAATTACTATGGGGCACTTCATAAGCTAGCAATGCATATTGGCATCTGAATTGTTATGCCCATTAAATATTCATACTTATTTTATTCTGCTGACGCCATCTGCACAATATAAATATACACACAAGTCAAGGGTTTTTTATATATGTGAAGCTCTGATATATTTCGAGTACTGTCGAACTACGAAAAACGTTTGCATTAATTTATTTGATCTATACATATATATATACATATCTAGGCAACCATTTCTGTGTTTATATAAGCTGTGTTGATATTCTTATGAGTTATTTATCACGTATGTAAATAGTTTCAGATCTACTCGAACTTTTCAAGCGACTCTCGCCAACTGAGCGGCAAGTGAAACAATAATGATTAAAAATTTTAATAATGTACGTGAAATTAATGTCGGCGTATTTTTCATGCATGTCAGAACTTTAATAAGTATGTTATGGATGCGTCGTTTAAACACCTGCGGAAGTGGCTGAGGCTGCGGTGAAGACAAATGCCTGCAGAGAATTACTTAAAGTGCTTTATCATTAATGAAAATAATTAAGCCAAAATGAAAAGAACACACGTATTTTCCAGAATTTCTTACGGCACTTAAATTGGCCAAAGTTTCGTTGTGGAATCGCAGCAGATGACTCTCGTGTTTTTAATTTCTTACAATATAGTATGATTTTATGCAGTGCAGTTCTCATTTGCATGCTGTGTGACTTGTAATCAGTTTTAATGAAATGCCAACACTACGTACACGCAATGCGAGGCATTAAAGACAAAGAGTCAACAGAAATGGCGCATAGCAGCACAGCTGTGTTACCAGTTTAAGGCAGGCCAAAAGCGAAATGGCCAACAATTATCTCCAAGTCTCACGTTCACAAACACACACCCACACACAGTGAATATAATTGAAATTCAATGCCGCAGCGACATGAAGTACAATTTATGCGCAGAACCAAAAGACGAGGCAAGTAGGCAGTCAGCTTGCATGTCATTCAGCCAGTTGGCTCAGCCAAGCGCAATTCAATTAAATGGTGCCAAACAAATTGACTTAAAGTTCGCTGCCAAGGCTAGTCCAACCCAAATTAAGGACTTTCTCAAGTCAAGTTCACGAATTTCTTTACTTTCGAAATACATTGAATATATGCTAATGCAACATATTTGTGTATATACCAAATTATTCAACTGCTTATTTTTATAAAGTTGAGAAATAAAAATATGGAAGAGCTGAAATTTGTGCAACCAACTTTTGTGTCAATGTCACATACACATAGTTACACATACATATTCAATTTCCTAACACTCTCAGTCCCAGTTCTACATTTAAATTTGATTCGTTTTATATTTTAAATCGAGTTTGCCAACAAGCCACAATCTTCGTCCAGCACTCATACACTTGAACACATTTTTAAAAACCATGAAACACGCTAACGAAGTGTTTGAAGTAGCGTTAAAAGCTCTTGAAATACCACAGTAAAACAAATAGGAGTGCTGTTAACAAAAGAGCTCGACTGGAGATACCCTATACCCATGACGTTAACAATTTATGTTAATATGTATTTATGTTTGACTGTTCAAATATATAACAATTTGTCTACTGTATGCAGCGAGTAGTGATTTTCCCTGCTTTTTATCATAATATTTTAAATTTTCCATTTTAAATGGTTCCAGGGTATTGTCAACAAATAGCTTAATTCAAGGAGTTTGTCAGACGAATTTGTTAGTTTGCCCGATATCACTTGAATAGACCACGCAGCTGGTCTTCAGCTTTCTTGTCGCCATATTCCATTAGGGGCAGCATCGTTTGGGAAATGTTCACAAGCACATTCTCCCACAGAGCCAGTAGGGCGCCAATGCGGCAATGCGGCAATGCGCCAACCTAATACAAAGCTGAAGGCTCCTTCATTGTGTCCTGTGCTTGTCATTACCATTTCATTTTAAAAACGCTCACGCCCTCGAGCACAAAGCAACATTTGTCTTGCCTGCTGGCCTGCTCTAAATTTGTGTATGGATATAAAACAAATTGTGGACATTAAAGTGCCCCATCAGCCTATTCTGTATATATTTGGTTCGCCTCTGTTTGCAAATGACTTTTTATCCATCTGTTTATTATGCGGCCCAATAGAAAAGCCATTTGTTAACCAACGTATTGCATTCTTTTACAGGCATCGTTCAACTTTAAAGCTTTAATACGCCATTTCCAATATATACTATATATAAATATATGCGTGCTACTCGAATGCCACGCCAACACAGGCACGCCTCTGGACAGCACTTTATGGACTTAATATAACTTAATTGCTGTCGCTTGCAACACATGTGGGCGCCATTAAAATCAAAGGCAGCAACTTCTGCCTCTGGCTCTGCCTCTGCCTCTGCTTTTGCTTCTGATATTGCTACTGGGCTGCTGACGACACATTTGTCACATGCGAAACTGATGACAAACTGCCATTCAGTCGACTGATGGCTGTATGACATATTTATTGGCTGTTGGGCGGTCAGTTGTGGCCCACTCTTGTGCAACTGGAAACACAGTAATTAGCGCAGGTTATCAGAGGGAGATCCAGTGTCATTAAGGTGTCTGCAACTGCAACATGGGGAAGAAAAACAGAGTAAGAAATGAAAGCAAGTAATGGAATAGAGATAAGAATGAGTTCTATTACGGAAATCCTGAACCCAGCTGTTGAATACATTATTCTAATTTTATTGCCAAATTTCTATATAAAAACTTTTGCACACTCAAATGTAAGCATGCGTAGAAATGCTCTCATATCTTAAGGCTGGCACACAAAAGCTAAAGCAGCACGTGCTTAAATTTACTGCTTGAATACGCATACATATGTATGTGTGTGTATATATACACTTAACTGGAGATATCGGGGCACTGCCATCCCTTTCTCACACATATTTATGTAAACGGAACATTCTTCCGCCTACTGATAGTAATAATAAAGTGATTAGAGGTATAAGTTGGGTGTTTCCTATTCCATCTTTAAGAGATAAATAATGTGTCAAAATATGTCAGCTCTAATGCTATAGGAAATCGATACGTGCCGATATTTTCTTATCGATCTAATCAAATGAAGTAGATGGTAAACGAGAAATTATATTCCAAGTTTTAAGTCTCTGCGATTAGCAGGTTATATCCAAATCGACTCCGCTATTCATCCTGATTAAGAATATATATACCTTATTGGGTCAGAAATACTAACTTCTGAATGTAACCCAACTCTTATACAACTTATGAAAATGGTTTTATTTAAGAGTTTTCGATACTTAGAAAAGTTTATATATAGATTTTGATATCAATGTTATCCAGATGCAATGTCAAATTGCAATAGGAAATTCTGGCTTACAATTTAGAATAATGGTTCTAACTTAAATTTTGCATTCATAAAAATGCTGTCTATTATCAATTTTATGCGTTAACATTTTATGGGCCATTTCCTGCGTAGATACACTTCAATATGCCATGGAATTTAGTAAGGAAGCAACATGGCCATTGCAACCATTAATTGAATTTGTATTGGTCCCGTTCAGGCCAATATGTATGTGCCCTTGCTGCACCTGCCCTACATTCCCCACCATCCACCACAACCTTGTTTGTGGTTTAGCACCATAGCTTCACTTTGAGGTAACTCAGCCCCGTTGCATGCCGCAACATGTTAAAACAGTGAGTGTGCTGCAGTTGGGAAACTGCTCTTATTGGCTACTGGTTTCAGTGTACTGGTTACCGGGTAATGGCTGGTTACTGTCAGTTATTTCCTCAAAGCATTTCATTTGCCAATTTTCAGCTCTGCTCAGCTAAGCTCAGCTTGCCTGAAAATGACAACAACAGAAGGCAGCAGACAATAAACAACCAACAACAATGTCAAAAGCGTCGAGTTCGCTGTAAAATAGCTGCACCAAGATAAAATCCAATTAAAATAACGTATAACTTATGAACAAAAAAGAAAATGAAATCTGAAAATATGAAATGGTTGACTGGGAAATGCCCTGAAAGGTCTTTCAGCAACTTTTGCCATTGAATACAAATACTCGCGACAACAAACACAATCTCATTTTTTCAAATTTATTTCACCTAAATTGGCTATAAAATAGCAATTTCAATTTTTTACGACAACTACGATGACTCTAGATGATTGGTAGATATCTCAGTCAAATAATAATAAATATGTGCATGCTCTTATTTCCAATTTTTACTTTTGCTGAAAGATTTTCAAAAGATTTAGATATGCAATTTTATTGCTATTGTATATAATATATAAGAAAAGAAAGTAGAATATATTTCTTATCTTAATAATATAGTATATAGTATAGTAGTTATATAGTATTTATAATTAATTAAATACGATTTAGAATCTTATGTTTTTTATTATTAATAGCTTATGAGCTTACAATTTTGTATTTTGAGTTTATTGATGTCAAATGGCATTCAATTTATAAGTGATTCGTAGTGCAGTAAAAATTATTGATGTAAAGTAAACTATCTTGAGTGTTGATCTATGTTTTAAGCTGACTTGAAATGAATTCAATGTTATTTATTATTTTCGACATTAAAATTGATTTCATTATAAAATAGTCAAGTAATCATTAGCTATTTATGAAGACACATTCATCAGCTCAGAAACTGCTTTTAAATGATAAAATTATAGTATACTCAGATACTGATAGATAGATAGTGTAAAAGGAAAGAATATTTGTGCTCAGCTAGTAAACTTTCTCGATGTGTTACAAACACTGCTGATAGGCAAGTAGTCCATTCGTACACCCCTTCAGTGTGTTAAGAGTATAAAATGGTGCAGGAGCAGAGCAATGGAAACTTGGTTGAATGTAAAACAAAGCAGAAAATCTATTTGTACCTGGCGGCGGCCAGCGCTAGACAACGAAAGTTTATGCCATGTAAATAACGACATCGTAAATTTGGTTACGTTGTTGTATGCATCCGCATATCTCACCTACACACACACACCTACACACACACACACACACACACACACACACACACAACAACACACATATGCAGATACATTGGCTGCTAGTTCCGTTTAAGTAAATAATTTTTTTGTGCCTGTTTCGCAAGCAAACAACTGCCCCCGCCCTTAAACTGTTATGCTTTCATGGCTCGATTCGCGTTGCTCTTTTTTCTAGATGTATTTATGTTTATTTTTTTTGTTGCCTTTTGCCTTTTGAAAACACGACAACAATGGCCGCAGCAGCAGCAGGAGGTTCTTTTTTTGCCAGCCACTCGTCAGGGGAAATAAAAGTTACGTTGACACGGACACCGCCACCAAGTGCCAAGCACTTTGCCCCTGCCCCCGTGTTGCACAGTCAAAGCCCAACGCAATCGCAGCCCAGCATTGTTGGTGCTCAGTTGATATCTGATTTTGCAGTATTTTTTGTGTGAAAGGCACTGCTGCCTTTGCAGTATTATGCAGCTCGTTTTATGCTGTTGTAAAATGAGCTGCGTATAAAATGTGTAAGAAATTAAAACGATTTGCACAAACGCTTCGCAGCAAGGGAGCAACTCAAGTCCCGGGTCAGGATGCGCCACAAAAAGCTGAGCAACAAATCTCGCAATGAAATTCAACTATGGAGCTCGGACTTTAAGGTCTTGCAGCTTGCAGCAAGAAACAACAACAAATGTGTGTTATTTTAAACGTGCTATTTCTGCAGCAAGTGGCAGCAAAAGGAGTCAACTGTTGTTGCAAGAATGTGAAGCGAACTGAACAATCTCTGCAAATATTATCTGCTTGTTCACAAGTACTCACTGAGAATTCGAGGACGTTGCTGATTTATATAGCAGATCTCTAATTCCACTACATTTTTGTATATTACTAGTAAAACAAATGCGATTTCACCTTGCCTAATCTAAGACGATTTTTCATTTGTAATAAAATAAAAATTTATAAATCCTTAAAGAAAAACTCAGTTCAGATAATACTCCATTGATTTTCATACTTAAATCAACAACAGTTCAGACAGACATTTAGTAAAGGTGTTCATCGTGGCAAAATTGAATGTTCCAGTGAATTAATCCAGGATTGACAGGTGCCAATGAACTTCTGCTTAACATTTGAATACCCTCCCGCAGAGAGTATCATAATATGGTAGTGAATTTTGTAAGAATCGTCGTTGAGCCCATAATCTATATCAACATCACTAGTCTAGTCGATATACTCAGCCATACTCTAAATGTCTTTCTGACAGTCTGTCCTATTTTTATATTTTTATATCCACCTTGGAATAAGTCTGTCTCTTTACTTCCGTCAAAGATTAGCTTTAAGTTGAGATGCGAACAGAAATGTCATGTCAAACCTGCCAAAAAAGTTATTTCCCGGAAAATGTAGCTCGCAGCCTTGAAAGTCTTTATTTTTTGGACTCTGATTAGTTCAGATCATTTAGAAGTCTATTGGCCTGCCTAAGAAAGCAATTTCTTTCTGATTCTTGTGTTAAGCTAGACTTAAGCTGTTTACATTTCAATCAGATGGAGTTTTGGGTGTTGGTTGCCAAAGCAAATACCGAGTCAAATACCAAAGCATTTGAAAAATAAATTTAATGGAGATTTACAGTGCCAGTGGCCGAAATGGCAACCACAAAACGGAAATTTACTCTGAACTTGAGGTTTATAGCTGGCTTTTGTTATTATTGCTGTCAGGAGCCAAGGGCTACGGTCATAAATGTGAGCTAGTAAATATTTTTTCTTTCGAGCACAGCCAAATCTGTTTGGCCAGAATACTGTTTATTTGTTTTCGTATTAAAGTCAAATTGCGTTTAAGTAGCCGAATTTTATGGCTCTGCTTTAGATAGATGTACGTATGTGAGTATCTATACATGTATGTATGAATGAGTATTTGCGAACATGTGTATTCAACAGTTGCTGGCTGCCCACAAGAGTATTTGCAAATTCAGCGCATGTTGGCAAGGCCAAAAAGTGAATTGGATGGCAAAAATAGCCTTGCAACATTTTTGCCGAGCTTCGCTTATTGCCCCTTAAGAGCTAACAAGCTGAAGAGCGGCGAACGGTGGCAGCAGGCTCAACCACATATGCACATTCGCATGTTCATGTATACAAAATTGTAGCTTTATTTATATGTATATATTATGTGTGAGTGTCAGTGTGTGTGTGTGTCCGCTGTGTTGGGGCTGTTGTTGAAATGATAAGCATGTGTGCAATTAAAATGAAAGCGTGCCTCCTATGTTGGTTCCATGACTGTGACTGCGACAACGGCAACAGCAACAGCAACAGAGCAACATCAACAGCAATAAGTGAAAAGCAGAAAGAAGCAGAAGGGCACAAGTGAAACAGCAGCAAAGGAAGCAGCAACAACAGCAGCAACAACAGCACCAACAACAGCAGCAGCAACAGCAACAACAGCAGCAACAACAGCAACAGCATCAGCAATGCCGCAGACCATGACAATAAAACAAATGTCTCCTATTTTACATAAACGTTGTGTGCAAAATTGTTGTCCTTGTTATTGTTGTTTCTGCCCTTCATATGACCAAGAAGGAAATGTACATCGCAACTGTCCGGGGTGAGAGTGGACACTTGTGAAAACAGGGGCGTTGATTAAAAGGAGATTTACCCAAATATTTACGACCGAAAACAATATTGCGCAAATGAAAAAAGATTCAAAATGCAATAGCTTAAAGCAACCACAAATATATTTGTTTTGGGGTCCTAGTTAATGTAAATAAATATAGTAAATCATTATAAAATAAATATATAAGTTACATATTAAATATTACCTGCATGAAATCCCTGCATTAACATTTGAAAAGCCGAATCGAATTGGCTAAATAAAATGTCGCTTCTATGTTCTTTTGCTCTACATACGTATATGCAATCCCTATCGATGCACTTCACTGACTTCTCAAGGCACATTTATTATAGATTCAGCATGCAAATGCGATCTGCACATCAGCTTTAGGTTTATGGCAGCCTCGAGGAGTCAGCAATTTTGCCCGAAAAGCAAGAAAATAACGACAGTTACTTAAGAGCTCATTAAATTCTGTTGCTGCTACCAAGAGGCGGTCACGTGTCCTCATTTGATGGTGCCCAAGACGATTAATTTGCAATTTCTGACGCCAATAATTAGTGTTCCGACTTTGCAAAGCTTTGATTTCAGGAGTACTCGAAAAGTAAACAGTGCACGCTGAGAACCGGAACGAAGACCAGACCAGACTAGACCCTGGGCACAGCACTGGCACTGGCACTGGCACTGGCACTGGCACTGGCACTGGCACTGGCACTGGCTGAAAATGAGCAATTAGTCGTAATAAAAACATCAGAGCTCAGGCAGCAACTAACACTCAACGCCTCGTGGCACGGTTGGCAGCAGTGGACTCCTGCCACGGCCTTTGTTTTTGTTTGTGCTGCCTGAAACGACGTGCACTTAATTCAAATTGCAAAAACTTAACCTCAACATGTGCACAACCCAAACACACACACATACAGGCGGACTTGATGAAGCCCCCACAGAAGAGGCGTAAAATTAACACACAGTTATCCGAGAAGGGCCTAGGAGCTGACAGCAGCAGCAACAGCTTAGACATGCAGCAAATGGCCGACAAATTAATGAAATGCAAAGCGATACTCATCTGGAATGTGTTCCACATTCATGTTAAAGAGTTAGGTCTTTAGGTTACAGAAAATATTATTAAGAAATAAATAAAGAAATTAAATGCTGGCGTCAATTAATGTTATTATTTATTTATTAATATGTATATTTTAGTAACATATTAAAATTATAATTAAAACTTGGAGAAATTGAGAAGAAATCGCGAACGGGAACACAGAAAATGCCATCGAAAAATGCTGCCAACGATGCGTTGCCTTCTCTGTCAGCGGTCGGTTGATGTGCTGCCTGCAAGCCGATTGAACAGAGTGAGACAGACAGACAGACAGACAGCCGACGCACAGACAGACAGTGTGTCAAGCAAATAAACAAACCAACTAAAAGACTAACAGACCACCCAACATGCAACATTCAACCGGTAGCGTGCACCTCCGTTTAGGCAGACAGGGAATCATGTTGAAAACTTTTTGATGTTGCCTGCGCTTTTCAAAGATTTTTTGAGTTCTTTTTTGTGGAGTCTCACTTGGTTTTTCTGATGGCACCTGCTGCTATTTGTCAGCCCTGGTAGTGCACTCACACACAGATGTGGCTTGTTGTTATGTTGACTGCATAAAAACTGGCTCAGCAGGCTTATGAACTGAACACTTTTTTATTGTGACTGGCTGGTTAGATGTTTAGGAAATGTGATGTGCAGTTGGTTTTTGTGTCAGCCGGAACAAGAGCCGCTATTTCCGGTAACTGTGTCGCTGTTTCCAACATACATTTGGCATTGTCACGTTGTGCCATTTGCATAAAAAAACAAAAGCGAGTGAGCAGTGCAAAGCGTATAAGTTCTGGATAAACATCACATGAACAACAGAAATAACAACGGAAATATATACATGAAAGCTAAGATACTCTATAGTACCATAAAATGTGGTTTAAGCTTAATAAAAACAGTGTATTAAAATTGCTATTAAGGTGTAACATCACTTTTATTCTACGAAATATAAATATTTTATAGAAACGGAAACGTATGCTAAAGTTAAGATATTTCTTAAGAAGGAAAATGTAGATTTCGATGATTTAATAAAAGTGAGCTGAATATAGAAACAGGTTAGGTTGTTTTTTCCTTCAAAATTCGATTTATTCTCACAGCTAACGATCTTACAAATAACTTTTTAATATTCTTATATTTTGTACTTCAATAACTAAAATTAAATACCATTAATTCTTTTAATTTGTTTTTAACAAATATGCTCTTAAGTCAATGTGAAAATCCAAAAGTATTTCATGTGGATTTTCTATATTTGTTTTATTTAAGGAAATTTAATTGCATTAAATGTTTTCTGTGCCCATTTAAAGGGCATTCCACAAATGGTGTGCCATTTCGCGATTTTGAACCGAGCTTGTCACTTTTGTTTGTTTGTGCGAATCATCTTCCCCGTGGCTGCAAATGGTGCAGGCAGCGCCTAGCGGAAGTCCTTGTTTGTTGTCCCTTTTACGTGGAGCCCGTTAAGTGTTTACGTGGCGGATTAGTAACAAGTCGAATGTGCATTAAAGTGTCGCACAGCCGCACACAACTGTCACGTGGCAAAGCTTCTGCTTCTCACCGTAAAGACAAATGTTTACAATGTGAACTAACCGGAGCGTAGAGTATAGATTTTTACAACTTTATTCAGGGCCTGAGTCAAGGCCCGGTCGCACTAAAGAGGCGTCGTCAAGAGGCGCGTCAAATGCAGGCACTTAATCAATCAAAGCTGCGAACGGGCCAAAACCAACTGCAGACTGGTTGCCTGGGAGGCAGACAGCTTGAGCTGGACTCAATAGTGTCCTTATTAGACGCTGACCAATGCTTTGGCCCATGCTTTTGGCAGCACAAATTATGGCGTTGCTGTCCAAACACTGAGCGTCTACTAGAGCCGTCTTTCAAGGACTTTTCTTTGATGGACTGATTGGTTCCCATGTTGGGCATACTTGTAATGTATTGCCTGTGCAGGCTTGCAGGCAGGCACGTTGTCTCATTGTGTTTGAGTTGCCAGCACAATTTGCCTTAGTCTACATGGCAAATCCCTGTTTAATACATTGCCAGCTTTCTTCGCAGCTCCAATATAAGCTAGCTACTCCACTGACCGGATACTAAGTTCGTTTATTGGTAAGCCTTGGGCTTAAGGGCTTGAAAATATGTTGCCTGTTATCGGGTTTAACTGGCCGTCTTACTTATCTCGCAAACGTTATCGACCTGGCAAAAAGCTCTAACCGAACCTTTCACGAGAATGATAGCTGTTCAATAGATACTGGACTTGCCTTGGCATAAACGAGTAATGCCAGGATACAATCTGAGCTACAATAATAAAAATCCTATTTACTATCGAAAGTGTGATTTAATTTAAAACTTTAATAATTTAATTTAATTGCTGAAGCCCAGTTTAGAATTATTAATTATCTGACATAAAATCTATATTATGCAATTTCCAACAGGAAAGTCGCAAATTTAACTGTATAAGTAAGAACAAAATATAAATAAGGAATAATATATTTTTAAAACTAACGATCGCTTGATTCTCTTAAGACCTGTTTATTTATTTGATATATAATATTTATTTATACATAATAATATTTTAGGTAATAAAATAACCAGTAGTAATAGCGATTCAGCCTTCAGTTCCAATCTATATAAGAAAACTCGCATTAAATAAATTAAGTCAATGTTTAGTACTTTAAGTTATCGTACATAAAAACAAATTTATAACGATTTCAATTAGGAAGCCACAAATTGAAATCTATTAATATTGCATGCAGACTTCCATTAGCGTTTTTATATTTAACTATTTTTCTTATCCTTTTCTTTTGCTATGCTCTCAGTCTGCCTTTTGGAAAAACATCGCACACAATTTTCAATTTTCCGGCAAGTATCCCTTTGCTGCTCTTAAAGTTTTGCATAGCTTTAGCGAAAATTCTTTGCGCCCTTTGTCCGCTGAAAAGGGTTTAATTTTGGCTATTTTTAATTAATGAAAATATTTTTCTGTGCTTAAAAATAATGTTAGGATCGCCCAAATGCTTGTAACTCGTGTGGTCAGGTGCCGCGCAGCATGCTTTAAATTGCTGCAAAACAGCCACATTAAATTGTCGACTTTAATTTTGTTCCATCATTTAAGTAATTCAGCTTGTTTGGCTTAGTGGCCAGCCAATTAAGCCAAGTATAATATTGCAGCCAAGTGGAGGACATAACATAAATAAAATATTGTGAAAATGAAATGTGGCTGTGATATACAAGTGGATGATGCTTAAATTAATTTTAAGCTCAAGCGTTTTTGCTATTTATGTTGTGTTTTTTCTCCGTTTTGGGCTTAAAGTCGCCAGTTCTGTTGACGGCTTCTGTGGTTTATGTATGGGCCAACGTAAGCATCTAACAGCCCAAAGCAAACTGAAGGGCTCATAAATTTCATAGCAGACACACACCGACTACCGCAAGCATGCGTAGTACACACCCCTCCACACACACACACACACACAGGGCATATGCAAGCCAGAAGCTTAAATGTTTGTGTTTGCAAAACATTTTCCAACTTTGTTGTCTTTAAGCTTTTTGTACTTTTGTTAAGGCGCACTAACAATATAAAGTGGCAAGTGTGGAAAGAGGGTGGAGGGCATTGCGCTTTTATTGCCATCACATTGGATTAGTCGAAGTCGAATGTTGAGTGTTGAGTGTTTAGATATGCGTGATATATTCACACTGCGAGCATTTCGCCACAAAAGATGCGAAGGTTGACAAACAGCCCAGCACTGGCGGCAATTAATAAATGACACTCGCAGTTACTGCCCTTCTAGCGAGAGAGGGAGAGAGAGAGATAGAGAGAGCCCGAAACCTGAGAGACATGAAGTTCATTAACTTGTGTACACGTGTGGCACGAGGCACGTGGCATCATCAGCTGAAACTGTGCGCTCTCGCAACTGGCTCATAATTCATAGACGACACAATCAATCTTCTCCATTTCACTTCGACTTCGACTCTTTCATTCATTTGCATGGGTCTGCTGCTGGCTGCCTCATTTGTAATGGTCAACGTATGACACTGAAAATGCGTACACAAAAATCCGCATTGTTTGCGCGCTGCATGAATATTTATGAATAATTGCCATAATTGCGAATATTTCTATTTCGGTCACAGTATCTATTCTGACTGATTTTTGGCCTACGATATTTGTGGCAAGCTTCCACAGAGTCACCGCTCGAGACAAATTTGTGTGGCACGTGCTTTAGTGACAATTACAAGAACAGCTGGATGAAAGTTAATCAGTCGAAACGTGACTGGTGGTTAATTTCAGAACATATGAAATGAGTTGTTGCATTAAGGCATGAATAATAATAACTCGTGGAAACCAATAACTAATAATTTGATCGAAAATGGGATTCATTTCAATTACGTGCATAGGAGATGACCTCCTCAAAGACTAATTTATAGAATTATTCCGCTTATCAGTGTATTAAAGTATAACTATATAAATTATGAATATGCTATTTTATTCATTTTACACAGAGTCTCATGAATTATTGTTATGCAGCTGTATCTAAACCCTCATCAATTTCAAATTATTTATTTTCCATTTTTAATCATTTATTTTTTTACGATTCAATGTTTGTAATTGGTTATTTTTATCTGACTTGTTTTTCACATTTTCGCGGAAAATTCAAATATGTTTGGAAGTGTTGGACCATTTTATTTACATATCAATTCATTCATTTTCATTTGGTTTCCACTTAAACAAATATCACAACTATTTCGACTCAAATTCGAATCGCACTTTTCATAATTGCTTTTATCAATGCAATTCACAGTGTGCACTAAATGTTTATTTGTTTTCTCGAGTATGACAACATTTATGACTATATCAATTTTTAATTTATATTCATAAACGGAAAAAAGTGCGCAAATGTGTTAATTTTCATTGTCCAGTCGCATTGTCGCGCTCTGATATTTGTTTATTTATGAGTGAATGGATATTCCATGATTTCCACACACACAGTTGGACTCTGGCTATGTGGTCTGACTTTGATGTGGGTTTCTAAAAATACACGTCTTAAAGTGCCTTCTGCTTGCCAAATGATTTGTCTTTCATCGACAACGACTTGGATTTTTGGCTGCCTTTGATTTCTATATTTATTTCGATTATTCCAGTTGAAATCGCACCTTGCCCTTGTCCAGCCTTGCACCTCTTCTTCCATGCTCTGTGCTGTGCCAAGTTTAATGAACATGGCCAAAGCTGAAAGTGAAAATGTGCTTTTCATTTCGCAGCACACGTCGAGGCGATGCCTCAGAACTTGCCCCTCGTCTGATTTCAGAGAAACACGTGCCACATGAAGTATGTTCAATTTTATTTGTATTCAGCTCTGACAGATGGCATTCAAATACGACTGCTTCAAGGTGGTGCCGTTTGCGTGTTTGCCAACGATTAGACATATATTATTAGGCTTTGGAGCGTATAATATCTTTATTGGACAGACTGCAAGCCATGAAGTAGATGTACAAATGGACTAATATATAATATATTATATATAAATAAAATGCATACATACATATATATATATTTAAAGCACATTATTACTTCTGATGATGAGGGCTGGAAATTGTTTTCATTATATTTAAAGAAGACAAGAAAAAAGAGGTAACTTAGGCACGTAGCACGGCGGATGATATTATCCGTTATATTCCTTTCAAATATAAGCAGACAGTCGGGCAAAATTAGTATTTTACCTGCAAAGGTATAAAGATAAAAAAGAAATAAATAAATTTATTTAAATAATTTTAAAATTTATTGTTGATATGTTTTCTATGATAAATTTTTTCTAATGGCATCTATCAAAAATTGCACGCAGAATATTAATCTGAATTACGTATTAATCCGGAACAAGCAAAAGGAAATGGCCAGGGTTAAGTAGGCGTCAGGACAAGTCTTTGAAAGTGAAATATCTTTCATTAGCAATAGATTCAATGTTAAATAGGCAGCTCATTTCAAAAGACCTTCCTAATAAGCGGGTACTCAAAGTTGACCTTTAACTCCCGACTACGTGGGTCATTAGGTTTCCCCTGCGTCCATTAAAAAGAAACTCGTGTTCGCCCTGAATGAAGTGCCGCCCAATGAGCCGCATAATAAACAATTAATTAAGGTGCTAAGTACTAATAAACAAATAAGGCAACATCATCCTCCGTCCCCGAACATCCGCAAACAAAGCAGCCTGCCGCAAATTGCTCAAGCTCAATGCCAGTGCTCAGCAATGTGGATTATTTAATCAGGGTAGCTTTTGGCCATATTCGAGCACAGACCAAGTGTCATTGACTGAAGCGATCTGGTGGCATGAACTTTACGTTGAAAGGAAATTAATTATAAAGCACCTTTTGTTCATAATTTTAGCGAATCCTTTATCCTTTTCCTCAACTGCGACCCCTTCTCGCTCTGTTGACTCTCGGTTTCTTCCGTTGCACCAGCTGCCTGTCGAACCCTGCTACTTCATTAATAAACATTTATTTTTTCAATTGGAAATGGTTGCAAAAGGGTATATTGATTTGGTGAACATTATGTAACAGTCAGAAGGAAGCATATCCCATATCCCTATAAGGACAAGGTCTGATCTTGGAGACTATTTAAGTGATCGATCACTGGCTGCGTTTTTCATATATCGTTAATTTTTCGATTTTCCGACAGCAATAAAAGCCTCAATTTTGAACGCAAAGGCTTCTGATAGATATGGACATTAGAAACACCCAAGTTAGCGTATAAAATGTATTCTCAAAATGTTCTTTTAAAGGGGAATTTGAGAATATAACTAAGATATATTTAACAGCTGTGTTCAGGGTATATCGCAGGAGAAACCAATCGACTACAGCATTTGTACATGATATTTTTTTAGGTGGAAGAGGTGGTTGCTCCAAGGTTTCTGATTAACAACAGTGCTTGGTGGAGTTCAATTTTTATAACGCTCCGGTGAGCTGTCGACAACTGCCGTTTAGCGATGCCAAGTCGCCAATTATGTGCACCGTTAGTCAAATGAGGCAGGGTCGCAAGAGGTTGCCACCCACTGCGGCGTGTGGCGGAAACATTTTGCAATTTTCATTTCAACAATAGAAAGCAATTACAAAACAAACTCAACTCCAAATGAGAGTGTGCAAACAAGCCAAATTAAGTGTGTTGAAGGGGAACAAATGCGTTGCACGCGTCGCAACACTGATATTCAAGTTGTGCGAATGTGTTTAATGATAATAATAAGCACACGACTGGGTGGGCTGATGAGAGGTGTCAAAAATGGGTTGATTGGAATGGTTTGTACTTAAAAGCGATAATAAGAATAAGCCAAAAACATCTAAGGAAAGTCTATTTAACAGCAGTTCACACAAAAATGTTTAATTAAATAAGAAAAAGTCTGCAGCTTAGATTGAACATATTTGTAACTAAATAAGCTATGCTAATGATTGAAGATATATCTCTCAAAAAAGTTGATGAGCATTTATATTCATAGATTTGAGTAGATTACTGAATTAAGTTTTATAAGGTTCCTTTTATTTCTGTCACATAATACAACTCATGCAACTCATACTTAATCATATAGATTAAGAAAGTATAGTTGAGTATAAGTTAAGAACTGTCATTGCAAATAATCCATGCAAATATACAAATAAAACACGCACTCGAACTAATAACAAGCTAGAATAAATATCAAACGAAACGTGCGCCGCGTCAGCATATTTCATCAGCGCTGGACTCAGTTGCAAGTGCACAGAATAAAATATAGTTTCATCAGCATATTTGGCCAGCACTGGATTCAGCTTGAAATATCCAAGGCCAACGATCACATTCCACTAGAGGACCATCGTGGAACCCAAATGGAACAACAGACACCTTCACGAAAATAGGACAACAGCGGCAAAGTCAGAGCTATTTATAATTATGATAAGTTAGATTTTACAAAATTAGTTCTAATAAGGCACTCACAGAAAATAGCTGAGTAAAGGAAATGATAATTTATATATATTAAATACTCCACAAAGTAGAGGAAACAAACTAAAACTTATGTAATCACAGGTTTTTTGCCTCACGCTGCTGGGTACTTGGAATAATTAACTATCAGACTGTTTTTTCAATGCTGTTATAATTGCTGCACTCGCCATTAAGCTAAGCTTTCGAGATTAGCTTGCCAACTGAACATTCAAATACTCCACGCTAAGAAGCCTCGTTGCGAAATGGACGTGCCCTTGATGCCATCTGTGTCTGCTGTGGGCGTTGCGCAAACGCCGCGTGTGTTTGCACTCCTAATTACAATGGCGGACATCCAGCGGCTACTTGCACTCAACCAACAATGCAGCTCATGCTCCCATGAAGTGCCGCCCAGGTGCGTCGAGGAGGCGAAGTCAAATTAAAGTCACCGAGGCCCGCTAAACTAGCAAAATACGCCGTGAAATGCGGCCAACCGGATGTCGTCGTCGTCGTGGAAACTTTGTGCAGTTTATTGTTGACTCGAGTCGACGCCATTTCCGGCATTTGGGCGACAACAGAAACGTGCAACTTGTAGCTTGTAGCTTGCAACTTCAACCTGCAGACAGTTTGTTTTATGATCCAACGAGGCAACGAGCGTTGTTTGCCATGGACTTCCTCTAATTTGTTCGCTATCCTGCCATGGAAATGTGCGAGACAACTTTGCGCTAAGAATCACAGTGTTAGTTTTTGGCTAACTGGTTGATAAAGATGCTGGCTGACTGCCCCGTTGTTTTCTTGCTGCCGGCAATTAACCAGTGAAGTCAGCTAGATGTGTTAGTTAGCTGAAAGTTGCCAGCAACATGTTCAGAAGCTTGGCAGTTCCATCAATCATTCAATCCCTTACTAGGAAAAGATCTTCAGCAATATATGCATAATTGACTCTGTTCCACTAATAAGCGCCATCAATCTTGTGAGCAAAGATAAATCATTGGTACCCATGCTTATAATGCTTATAACTTCTTAGCATCACATTATTAACATCGAACGAATCTGGCCTGTTTTCTTTACTTTATTTTACTTTATTTTTTAAATGCGTATAAGGATTGAATAAGAGTTTACGCACTCTGGCAAATCATGTTTACAATTTTCATTTACAATTTTATTACAATTATTTTCGCTTAAAATAACTCATTATAATAAAACCAATTATAATACAAATCGGAATGTGTTTTATGAAATATATTTGCATAAACATATTGAACGTATTTAATTTATGTTTATGTGTTTATATATTATTCAAAACATTTTTTTTTCTTAATTTAATTTCTTTTTAAATTGTCAAAATATGTATTTTCTGTGGCAGTTGGCTGCTGGGAAGTTGTCACGTCTCCCTGGCAGAACATGTGGCAGGTGTTTACACGTATCTGGCTGTCCCAATGTTGTCCACCTTAACAAATAACTTTAAGCTAAACGGTTCCTAATAAGATAAATGCCATATTTTGAATAAAAAACGTATATCTCTCCTTCACATCTGCATTTTTGTGATCGTTTTGTTCAATTATATTCTTCAATACTCGCAATTTTGAAGTTTTGCATATATGTAGGTGGCTTGTCTGCAGATTAAATTATGTAATTGTTTTGAACCTTCACAATTTTATTCACTTCACTTAATTCATTGTACTCATTTTGGCAAACATTATTTTAAATAAAAAATTGAATATTCACAATTAAATTCACTTAATGCACATATATTAATTCATTTCATATTTTTTTGGGCAAACATGAATGTGTGCATGACAAAGCCAAAAAAGTATTCCCATCGTCGCATTCAAATTATTATTCAATTTATTTTTAATTTATGAAAATAAATGTAATTCTTGTATTTGTTGCGTGCAAAGAAGGAATTTAAATGAAATCCTTATAAATGCGAAATAACAGAGTAAGTGAATTCAATTTAATTAATGCCCTGCTTACTCTTAGCCTCGACATTCATAAGCATTTCCATTTTGAGGAGCGTCCTTCGTTTTGAGAGACAGACACACAAAAGGTACAACAAATATCAACTGCAAGTGATGTGCGCCGTTTGTTAGCAGACACCATCAAGGATAACAACAGCTACAGCAATAGCTGAATAAAATCAATAAAAAAGCATTTTCATTTCGACTGTCATAAAGAACGAGTTCTAGACACAACGCAGCACATACATATATTTTCATGTAAACCGAGTCTTTACAAGATGCCAAAACTATTTCATAAACATTGAAAACATGTCGTTTTTTTGCGCTTAAGTGTGTAATAAAATGTAATGGCTCGGCAAAAGGACGTGGCAAAATTGTTTGCCATGCCCACACACACAGAGAGAGAGAGAGAGAGAGAGAGAGAGAGGGAGAGAGAAAGTCGTGTTACTAGCAACTCAATTAAAACACTTCATTAACACATGCTGCCGAGTCGAATAGTGGAAGCAAATCCTTCAGCTGCCATGTACTTTTTAAGCACTATATTTAATGATAAAATGCTTTCGTTATTTTTTTGTTTTTGTTATGTTTGTGTAGCATTAGGTATGAAATTCAATTGTGAGTGCATGCAACGAGTTTATGGCCTCAAAACATTATAGAAATCATACGCCACAGAGCATTCATTGCGTTTCGCTCCGAGCCATTATTATTTTTTGTGGCTGTGCAAACATTTGCAAACTTTTCAGTACACCGTTATTTAAGCATTCGTTTGCGTGTTGAGTTATGGCCAGACGGACATCAGTTATAAGGCGCTCGCCATTAAGGGGGTTTGACTAAACATGCAATCGCGTTTAGGCCAACAACAATTACAGGTCAACAAACAGCAGCCAATTAGTCATTGAAATGGGAAATATACACTCACACACACACACACACACACACACACACACACATACATTACTAAAAACGCATAATTAAAATAATCACAAAAAGCTAAACAGAAGCCAATTATTGCTCATTTAGTTGTTGAAAATTACGGGACAAGTCGTTAATTAAAATATCACCAGGGCATTATTGAATGTTTTTTGTTTTTGTAAATATTTCCAAATATACCCAAACGCTTTAAAGTGTGTACAAATTTAACCTTGTACAATATGTTAAAGGTCAAAGGTTAAACAAAGGTGTTAGGCAATTAATAATTAAATCACCGCTTGCAGCATTGTTTCCACACTGAGGCGTAAATATTTGATCAAATTTGTTTTTTTTACTTAAATAATTATTAAGCAGATTTTAAAAATGTTTAATTGAGCTTTCCCTTGATTTTCGCCTCTTTTATATACAATTTATCAGTGCTAGTGATTACTTTGATCATTGTTAGATTAAGTTAAGATTCGTGATTGAAACAGAGCATCCATTCACCTTCGTAGTACAAGGAGCTTGCATAATAATCTCAGCTATAACAAGTGAGAACTCATCTGAAAACAGTTGGCAAATAACCTTCTTATTAGCATTTAAAAGTGATTACTGTTGGCGGGGTGGGGCGTGTCCGGGGTTGATCTTCAAAGGACGTTTCCAACAAGATACTAAGCTGATTTGGTGACTGTAGAGTGGTAGGGAATTGGGAATTCTATGACAGGAAATGGCTTATTGCTATTTTTATTCTTCTGATTTTTAATTGCTACATTATAGCACTTAATTTATTGCTTATGGGTGGGGGAGTGAGAGGTGTGTGACCTTTTTTTGGAAAAATGTGTGGTTTTGGACCATGTACGTGTCATTTATGATCGAAGGTTGGAGTCAGGTGGAGGATCACTCGAGCACGTGTGTGTGCGTACGTGATTGTGTTTTTGAAGGAGGAGATTGTGAGCAAGGCGTGCAACCTGTAACCTGTGTGCTAGAAAGAAGTGGAAGATCGGTTGGCAGCTACCGCACAAGTGAGCAGGTGGTTGAACTTTATACTTTCGATGATCGTTATTAAAAGTTATATTTAAAATTTGTAACACATTCAAATAATACAAAAAAATGTGTTAAGCATAAAGAAAACACCCGAATCATCATTTTAAAATTATAAAGAAAAGAGTCTTTATTATAAATGATTAATTTATTATTATTTTCACAACTCTTTCCTTAAAGCTCTGTTAAATCCAAGAAGCGGCTGCGAAACCTCATCCAATTAGGACAACTGCATTTGTCAGCCGCGAACGCAGCTGAATTGTGCACCCTCTAAAAGATGCTGCCAACTGGCAACAACACAGAAGCACTTCACTCATGGTTGCTTACACACACACACACACACACGCACACACACACATACACCCACACAATCACAGACAATAGTCAGCTTGGCAGAAGTAGCGCTTAGTCGCAATTGTAGCATACAAATGAGCGCAATTTGAGTAAAATCTGAAGTTGAACATCAACTGCAAACTCAGATAACAAACAAGTTGGCGGATTTTCACGAATGTGAAACTGCAAACTGAAATCAATTAGCAAAAAGTGGGAAATTGTAAAGATGCAATAAAAATTCAAAATTAAACTACATTCCCTTTTAAATATTCTCGACCTTTACTTTATGTGTTAATTCCACCTTGATATCCCAAAATTCAACCATTGACAATGTTTTAATTGCATGGCCCTATGATATACGAGCGTGGAGAGCAGAAGCCCAGAGCCACAATTCATTTCTCGTCTTTGCGTTGAAAAATATTGCATATATAATATAAATCGGATACTCCTTCACCGAGGCCACATTGTAAATCTTTGTATACAAATAGCTGTGCAGAGCTCATGTTTGTAAGAGTTATGTGTGCATTCCTATGAAATTCGCATGTGGATACCATGTAAGGTGTCCAATAAAGGTTGCATCTCTTGTGGCATGGCAGCTGCTCGAGTGCCAAGGGAAGTGTATATGTAAACGTGCAACGTAAGCTGCCTCCACACATCAAATGCATGCTTACATATTAAACTTCAACCTGCGCCGAGGTGCAAACAGCAAAAATGTTGAGAGAAATTCGGTTGATGCTCACAGGAAATGAATGCATTACTCTCACTCTATTATTACACTACCCCAAACACACATGCAAATAATGTGAGAGACGACTTGAGTGCATTTCACTGTTGCTTTGAAAATATGTCCAGTGCAAAAACAATAGCTATGCCCTCATTTCAGGAGAATAGCCATAACAAATTCCTATTCAACCCATTAATTTATTTTATTTAAATCATCTGCTACATTCTCATACAACATTTTGCATACTCAGCTTTATATACAATGTTGTGTGTTGAAGCTTTTCTCAGTAGTATACAGTGCAAATGTTGCAAGAGGCAGCAACATGTATGGCAAATATTGCCCCAACTCAACCTCATTCAGTCTCCCACAGCGACAAAGTCCTCGAACAACACAAACAACCTTTTTCGAAAAAGCGAAAACAAAACAACATAGAGTATAAGTGCTGAATTCGGTAGAGCTTGACTTGACTTGTGTTGAAGTTAAGCATTCCTCCTCTATCATAAATCGTTCACATTGAAAATTGAGAAGACCAATTTTCTTACATCTTTTGCCTCCTCTGAACTAGCTGGAAAACTTTCTCAGTTAATAATTTATAAATTGAACTTTTGATTATGATGAAAAATGTATCTATCCAACTTGAAATGGATGAACAAAATATAAAATACATCACATAAAATATTAAACTCTTAATTGAGTAACGGTGCAACGATAACAAATCTACGAAGCGTTTTTTAACATGAGTAGTTTAAAAATCTATATAAATATATATATATATATATATATATATATTGCTCTCTGCAGCTGAAACAAAGTGTGGCTGTAATTGCAAAATCAATTTCCAGTCGATTTCCACTTTCATTTGAGCCACACCTACGCATAGCCGTCGGCCAAAGTTTATTACAAAAATCAATATTCAATGCAATTACGCGCTGCGTGGGCGTGGCAACGTTGGGCTGTGGCGCCAAGAATTAGCAAAGTTCGTTTTTTACTGGCAGTAGTAAAATATCCATACAATCAAACACCAGGTAAGGTTGAGCAACAGCTGCGTAGTAAGTGATAAACCTCATTCAATTACTTCTGAGAAAATCATTTCCTGCTTAGGTTTATGTGCGCAAATATGTTGAAGAGAATTTTATGCTTCGTGAAAATACATATATAACTTTTTATGGCAAACAAATGATAAGCCGAATGTGGGTAGAAGCCTAATTGGACAAGATTAAGATTAAATTACATAAGTCCAAATCTATCCCACTCATTCCATCTTTCAGGCATCTCATCTATCAACTTGTATGGAATATATAACTTTAATAAATATAAAAATGTTTAAGGAGAGATATAAAATTATAAATTATAATTATTATTAGCAGAGCTGCAAGCTTAATATCATAAAAATAAAATTGATATGCTCCGCATGGCTTTTTAATATTATTTGCAGTCTATTATTATGTTTACTTCAGTTGTATTTATTAGCTGGCTTATCATTTCCGCCTACTGCCTGAAGTTGCCTATTAATTTTTGGTAATTTAATTTGAGCAAATACCATTTGAACAACATAATTTGATATGCTGGCATACTTATTGCAGGGATTTTCAGTAATGATGTGCTCTTTAGCCACATTAATAGCCAACGAACAAAAAGCACATCCAACTCATTAACTTATTGTAATCCCCTCATAATCCCCACGTTGCTCTCTGCACTGCGCATTGTGAATTTAACTCACGTTTTACGAGTTGTTTTTCTCTCCCAGCAGCGTGTGTGGTCAGCTGAATGTTACCCGAGCCCAGAGGCACTGACGAATTGGAAAGCAAATAGACTCTGGCTGCCACTAAGCTAATTAAAGTATTGAAGTTTTTGTCTAATTTGCTGAGCATGTTGTTATTGTTGCTCCTCCTTGTCGATGGGCTTAGTGGCATTTATTAGCATTGGTCGAAGGAATAGCAATTAATTCCATTAGCGTCGACAGCGTTGTCCTGGCTCCCGTTTACATTACCCCCGCCACCTTGTCTGGCACGTGGACGCATTAAAAGCGAATAGCAAAGTTCACAAGAACAACTGGCCTGACGAGCCAACGTCAAGGCATGTGGGTAATCAGGGAACGCCGGATGTGGGAAGATTAAGAATCGCATTTTAATTGATCAAATCAATTGCTCAACTGCCCTGAATCTGAACAACTTTTAAATAGCCAATAATAATTGTGCACTTAGACCAAGGCATAATGGAAGTCCAGGCAGCAAATGGCAATCAAAGCAAAAAAGCAGTGTGCCATAAAAAAGCTGAGTTTGAGAGCGCTGCCAAATCAGCTAATACGCAAATAAAAAATCTGTTTTATTCTACAAAATGCTCAGTTCCAAAGCTGAAGTGTTTTTGCTACCAATGGCAATTACATTAAGAGGTCAATTTACTTAGGTACATTCCCAGAAATCGATATGAAAAGAAACTGCAGGATTTTATGCGAGGTTATGAAAACAATTTTTCATATTTAATGTATGCTAAATTTAATAGTAATTCTTGCTGCAGTTAACTTTTCCTTATTAACTTAAAAGTTAAAGTTATCAATTAAATAAAATAAAAAAGTTTAAAAATGAAATAAGCAATAATAAAATAAACGGTAAACTAATAATAATTCTATAAATATTCTAAATTAATATTAAATATGCAGTTGCTTAATATTTTGAATGCTTAACTTAAGCTGATAATATAAGCAAATATTTAATTATCCAAATGACCTCTGATTACGCCCCAATAAGTTCCATTTAATCATATACATATGAATATATTTTTGTTGGTTAATTAATATGGGCAGCGAATGTGTTGGCTGTCGCCTGGAATTTATGTATTATTTTTTCATTAGCTCTATTTATTCTCTCAACCGCAAATGACAGCAGTTGGCTGGCGTGGAATGCGTCAAAATTACATCTGACAAGCTCTGACTAAATAGTTTCAGTTGTTTACACACAAATTACATAAATTATTCATCACACACACACACACACAAACACACACACTCAGTAAACAGACTCACACAAATCCACATTGATGAATACAAACTGTAAGCCAAAATAAATATGCTTTAATTATCCGGGTCTTTGGTTACAACATTTATTTAGCCAGAATGCGTTGCACTAGCCGTTGTTGATTTTTGTTTATGCATTTCAAATTGAATCGATGCGTTCTCCAAAATCATTTAACCTGATCGACTTTTGACAGATGCGCAAAGCTGACCGAAATACTCTGCCCATCCGAGATAGATATCAAGGGTATTGCACAAAACCTGACAATGGACATAAATAGCTATTGACAATTAGCAGGCAGACAGCCCGGACGGACCGGACGGACAGTCCGTAGTCGGCTCGAGCATCGAGCTGTGTGATTTATGGCATTTGTTGTTAATTTGTCTTGCCAATAGAGCTGCTGCTTTATACGGCTGCCTTCTGCAAACAAAAGCTACGCCAAATAGTTGCGTATGCTTGATGTACGGCATCCATTGGCCATTGAGCTTAGGCCACTGTTTCTATGTATGAGTGTGAGCCGGCATTTAGCCTATTTAAACCACCATTGAGTTATGGCCTTCAAGCGTAAGCCACAAACTAAACTGTTTTGTGGACAGCTCGCACTGGGATAGAGAATGAGGCAGATTGAATCCAAAAGCATTAAAACTTTGCTTTAAATTGAACATTTTAAATTGTCAGGAAAAAAACACGTTTTAAAATCGAAAATTAGTTTATAATTATTAATTGATTTAGCAGCTTATTAGCGAAATATAATTAAAAATGTAAATATTCAAAAGTCAGTTTAATTTAGTAGTTTAAAATGCAATTAGATATATATTATTATTGCAGTGCATAATGAATCCAGTTCAAGTGAACTAATTATTATCATTAAAGAGACAATAAACAAAACTCTTTATTTGAATTTAAATGGCACTGCATGCCAATATGGGCGCAGCATGAGTTGAGTAACACGTTTCTCGTGATTGAGTCGATATTGACTCTTATTCTATTTGGGTTAACTTGATAATTGTAGTTAACATAATTGGCATCAACCACAATAAGGCTTAATACTTACAGGTGACCACATCACATGTACACGGGGAACAAAGGACTGTGCCATTGCCAGAGGGGGTCTTTAGAGCTCTGCAGCAGCAAGGTGTTGGTAATTGTATGTGAAACTCGTTGAAGGCTTCAATTATGATGTGTTTGCACAGAACCTACTCAAGCACACACACACATAACACACGCACACACAAGCACTTTACCATGGCTGGTTGGGCGGGTTGTTGCTGCTGCTGCTGCTGCTTGACTTGTGGAGCTGCAGCTGTTGTTGCTGTAAGTGCACGATAATTGGCGTAAATAGCAAAACAGCAATTTGCCATTAACTATTGGAAAAATGTGCGCTGCTTTTGCAGTCTGCTTGCAACGGGTCGAGTTCTGTTCGAGACTGCTGCTGCTGCTGTTGCTGTTGTGTAGGTGTCATGTGATTACGCGAAATGCAATTAAAAATATTTAAGCTGCAGCATCATACACAATAGCAGCAGCAGCAGCAGTTGTTGCCACACCAGTAGCAGCAGCAAAATAAGCGTTTATTAAAGCACTCGATCAGCTTAAAGCAGTTTGTCTATATGTTCCAATGGCCACCATCTTTGCTTATTTTTCAAGCTTAACTTGCAACGCTTCGCAGTTGGTTTTTTGCTGCTGTTGCTGTTGGTGTTGCTGTTGGTGTTGCTGTTTCTTTTGCCGTTGGTTGTGTGCTCTGCTTATTATTGGCTGCAAAGTGGGGATTTTGTAGTGTTTTCACTCTGCATTTTCTCTGCAGTAGCTATTAATTAACACTTGCCTGTCCTTGCTGCGCCTGATACTTTTTTGTGTGCAGCAGTTTACACTTAATAAGTCGCAAACTCAGCAGGTGGATTAACAAAGTAATATCAGGTAATAACAATGGGGCTTAAACCAAGCGAAACAAATATAAAAGTGGCACACACTCGTGAATTTAAATTCACTATATTATATTTCATATTTAAATCTCTAAGTAATGGCTAGGCTTAACAGGCAGACTCGAAGCTCTGAGATTTCCTTTTATATCCTTGTTGTTAGGTACTTCTAGTCCAATATTTATTTATAGTATGTGTAAATATAGACAAAATGAATAATTGTTGCTGTTGAAAAGTTTTCTTTTTAGTTTTCAACAGTATTAATTATCTAGAGTATTATTAAAATAATAAAATAAAGATAGAAAACCAACATGAAATGTATAAACATTCTTTTTATAGATCATCGAATCATATGGAACATTAATTATATTATACAAGACACTATTCATGCTGCGAATATTAGAGCTATATTCAAAAATAAACAAGAAAGAATGTTTTTCTTTGGTAAACCGAAGTTTAAATGCCCTGACCGGACTTAATCCGCTAAAATAAAAATGGGAATGGAAAATGGAGTCAAAAGCGTCTCTTTTAATGCCTTGCAAATCTGAAAACAAAACTAAAAGAATAAAATAAATAAAAACGGAAGGCACTTGTGTATTTTAAATACTAATCCAACCAAAGTCGATGATTTGGAAAACCAACTTTGTTCTTTGATTAAGCAGAAAAGGGAAAAACTTAAGATTTTATGCACAAACTTAAAAAAGATTCATTCAATCTGTAAAGCCAAAGCAGCCCTTTGTCTAATAGACCTCTTCTTATCTTTGTCAGCTGCCCAGCAAATGTTTTTACGAATGCGCATAGTTTAGAATAATTTGAAAGAATTGTTGAAATTATGCGAAATGCGCCCCACACACACACACACACACACATAGAGAGTATAAAAAACATTGCATAATTTGGAGGAGCTTAGTTTGGCAGAAGCCATAAGCGCATTTTAAACAGCCGCAAGAAGCCGGAAAGAGTCTTAGCCAAAAATACGTTGCAAGCTGCGCCACTTGAAGCTCAACTGGTGCTGCTTATGTTAATTTACATGTCTGATGGCCTCACAGCTGAGGCTAAGCATCTACTCACCTGCAGGCGGAGCTGGAGGCGTGGCAGTAGGCATGTTGTGACTAATGCATAAAAATACATATATATTGTGTACATGTAATTTATACAAATATATGTATGCAAAGCTAAGCGCCTGAGCCTATGCCTACACTAAATACACTCAGAAAAATATAACTAAAATATTCAGTTATTCTTATTTCTAAAATTAAGAAAAAAAGAATGCATTTTTTCGAGCTAGTCTTTTATACTAGAGATTAGCTGTCGTCTGCCTTAGAGGCCGAGTATCTCAGTGAGAAGTCAGTCAAATTAAATCATATCAGCTTTAAAGTACAATTGCTTATTAATAATATAATTCTTCAGTGGTATCATATATGTAAAACAACACCCTGGAAATTAAACATATTTTTTCAAAATTTAACAGCCTGAAGATTAGAAATAAAGACACTGATTTTTAGTAAGGAAATTTACTAACACTTAGGAGGATTTTTTTATGAGTGTGTGCCTATGCCTATGCATTTGGAAGTGCCACGCCCACCTCTTTGGCATCCCTGCATGAGCAGCCGCGCGTGTTTTATGGCCAAACAAAATGAGTTTCTCGCATGCCTGCCCAACCTCTGCTCTGCTCTGCTCCGATGGATCCAAATGCATCTGCATTACGTGACTCTGTAGAGCAATGGAATGGAAGTGGGAGGTGGGATGTGGTTAAGTTGGCTTTTATCCGGCAGTTGGCAGTTGGGCGCCATAATTGAGCTGAATATAGTTAGCATAAAAATGCAAATTGTCACATATCCTGCACATTTCTATTTAGTTTTGTACATTTACCGCCGCCGTCGGCTCACATTGCAAACTGTTTGCGGCTTATCCCGCCTGTGGCATCTGTATAACGTTATTTGGTCGTGTTTTGACATACTAAACACCGGCTTTGTTACCGAGCCCCGAGCTGCCAACTAAATGGCTGGCAATTTGTATAGCTGGCGATTGTTTGAATTTATACTGCGTAATGCAACTTTAATTGAAATGCAACCAAGCGAAACTTCACGTTGCGTGAGAGACTCTAAAATCGTTGGCTAATTGTTCTTTGGCTGCGCAATCATGGTAGCTGGATGGGTTTCGTGATATAACCCATCAGTTCCCAGGCCACTAAAATGCGCATTAAATAAAACCATAACTTTAAATACTGAAGCTGTGCAACTAACATCTTACTAAAAAAGTATCTCTTGTGACATCAGACGAGAAAACTTAGCTGTGAGAAACCTATGAACAAGTATATTATAAGACCACAGAAAAAGAATATATTATTTTTCGCTTGATGGGGCATAAATCAGTGCTTCGTTTTAAAAAGAAATTTACGGCCCTTTGCATATTAACATGCCTGGTCGGTCGCAAATGCGGAAAAAACATGCATGGAAAACTAAATGAGATGTACAATGAAGAGGATACCCAAAAAAAAACCAAATACGAAAACCAAGCAAAGAGGACAACAATAACAACAGCTTTAGCTAAAAACTGGCACAGATAATCAGGACACGTGCAATGGCGTCAGTCTGTGGCCGTGAGGCTCTTAGCAAAGTCAAATAAAGCCCAAGAGAGGCCCAGACAAGGAGTCAGACAGAGCATTTCACATATGTCTACAAACCTCAGAGTGTGTGTGTGTGTGTGTGTGTGTGTATGTGTGTGTGCATACAAAGAACAGCACAACCACACACACACACACACAAAGTATCTGCTTTGTTTGCTCGCCGGATGCCAACGGGCGCCATTTTGTCGCCGCTGGACATTGGCCTGATTGTGCAATTGCCTCAAATGCTCGCAAATTGTTTAAACAAATTTACTTAATTTAACATTATACACATATGATGACTGAGATAGGTATGCATTTCTGGTGACAGGCTGACAGAGATAAATTATTTTCAGCTTATCAGGTGCTTACATAAATATTTATTTAAATATTTAGCTGTCCCAGTAAAACGATACCAAAATGCTTCAGGAAATGGGCGTACACTTAAAATAAAAATTAATTTTAGGAAAACTTTTCAAACGTAAGCTGGCTCAACGAATAGAATCGATTCTGTTTCAAGTTCTTATGCATATTCCAAGAAAAGTCTACTTCTTCATGAATAATTTAGAATACGTTTAACTTATAATTTCAATAACGGCTTCGTCGAGAATTTAAAAGCAAACTTATATTACTACTCTCAAAATTATTCAAAAAGTGTATAGTTTTGAGTATTTTTCGATGTGAAGAGTGGGCTGCTTTCAATGCTAAAGTGTCACAAATTTGGAAGATGGATGAAAGTGAACCAATCACAGGCGGCATTATATTCTGGTTCGCATGGTGAACACTCTTCATGCGAGCATCTAATGCAGATGAGGTATAAATCTTTTCACAAGATTGCGAGCTGCAGGTGCGGTTTCAATTTAATTGCATTTTCCTCTGCATTTTCATTGACGGTGCAGCAAAGTGCAAGACATGAGTTGGGCGAGAGAGGGGCAAAGCGAACGACAAGGGTTTCCTTTTACGCATTATTATTTAACTAACAAGTAACTAGAAAAGTTTTAATACTTTGGTAACTTTCGCTTTAAATTGTGCGCAGCGCAGAGGACAAAGTGGCGCAAAGATGTCGACGACATCCGCGTGTAGCCAGAGGCAGGCGAAGCCAGTCAGCCGAAGAAAGAGAGCGGAGCAAAGGAGAGACAGAGAGGGGGAGAGAGTCGAAACTATGTTTAAATTAAATAAGATAAAATCTTATCAAAATGAAAATAGTTTTACCAGCGTGTGGCTGCCACAGAGAGAAAGTCGATGTAGTGTGCAGACTTATAATATTCAATCAGGAATATTTCCCATCAAATACTTTTCGGGTTATTTTATATCGGAATACTTGTGGCTGATTTACTTAATCAGCAAGCGCATTTCATATAGCTAAGGCTGAAGCTTTGATGTGCCTAGGTTGTCAGCCATCATATATAAATTCAAATCACTAATGAATGAAATGTAATTTTAGAAGAATTTGAAAGCAGAGAAGAGGAAGGTAAGTTTCAATAAAGACCAACAGACTTAGCTTTGGTGCAATGCTAAAATGTATATATGTATAATGTTATATGTATATAATTAAGGCAAAATAACACAGCATAATGTTTAGAAAATAATATGCAAAGCCTACTTATATTCTGCAGATAAAACGCTTATACTTCCGAATGTTTAATATATATAGTTAAGACTTACCAAAATACTATTTTCAATGCGGTGGCTCAACTTTTTAATTTAATTAAAACATTAACATTGACATTATCGGACATTCTTGGAGAATAATTTATTTATTATTGCCAATGAAACACAATTAAAAACCAAATTTTTTAATATGAATATGGATTCAATAATTGGGTTATATCGACAAGACAAACAAAATGCAGCGAACAAGGGTTCTTATATTACATCAAAATATTGTGAATCCTTTTTTATATATAATAAAACCACTTTCAGTACGTCGACGAATTTTACTGAAAAGTTAATGCAACTATTTATTTTATTAATCACGTACGATGAAAAAAGAGGAGAGAACTTTTCACACACTCAGTGGATATTTTCACTTTAAACTTTTCGTCAGAATTCCATAAAAACAAAATGTTTAATATAAAAAGATTGTTCACTAATTAAGTTAACCAAAATTTATGTGGTTATCCTCAACTTTTTTGTCCGCATAGTTTTTTATTATTATGGAAAAAGTTTGCAGAAAAAGGAGATGCAAAATTGAGGCCAAAGCAATCTGTGTGATTTAGCGGTATAGCCACAAAATTTGACGAAAAATTTACTGCCACCTTTGTGGAAAAGATTGCCCACTCTAAAAAGTCATTGATAAATACGCCAGGGACAAAAGTTTTGCCCTCAGAGCTATGCAATATGGTGCTGGCACATGACAATGACAAGTCAAAGGGGCCAGACAGGCGGAAATGGTTTCCAGGATATGCCACGGAAGTTCCTTTCACACACACACACACACACATGCACACAATCATCGATTGGTCAACTTCTGCTTGTGCGTCCCAGTCATTACCTGGTTCAGTCTCCAGTTCTTTGTGGCATAAACTCACAGGAAGTACGCACAAAGGTGTCACTTAACCCCGTCAAGCTATTCCAGCTTTTACACGCTGAGAAAGTTACGCCAGCTGCAGGTGCCAAATTGCATCAATGCGGCTCGTGAAACTGAATAATGGATGAAATGGTAGCACAATTTGATTTGCAGGGCTGCAAGGATTTGTGTAGCGAAGACATACCCAATTACATAAGGGAAGTGCACTTTAAAAATGAAGTTTTCCCGTCAAATAACTTCAAATTTTAATGCAATACTTCATTTAGATAATTTGCCTGTCTTTATTCTTCTGTCTTTCTCCTTATTTTGGCATTTCACTTTCCTTAACGAAGCTCCTAGTGCTTAACATTTTTACAAAATTTACAATTGTAATTTATTCAATTTTTGCTCAATTTAAACATTGAATATAAATCAGCAGTTCAGGTTCCAAAAAAGAAGTCACTGAGATTAAAGAGTTCACTTTATTAGCTTCCCTAAACGTCAGACAGGAAAAGTGCATATTTCAGATAGTCAAGCTGGTTTAAAGAGTGTGGGGAGCAGTCAAGAAGCTCGCCAAGAAGGTCCTGATACCTGAGTTTGTCAGTTACGAAAAATAATCGGAATACTCGAATACCGAACTGTAAGTAGATTTGTTGAATTAAACTTGGCGTCACATCACACAAATTGGACTCGAGCTGTTCTTATCCACCCGGCCAAACTTGAGTTTCCCGCCCGTCGCACATAACTCAGGCGGCTCAGGTTATTAGCGTAATGCAGCCGCGATTGTCGCAGCAGGATGAGTGGGGTCCATGGGAAGCCTGGAGCCAGGCAGAGCCGTAGAGATTGCCATGTGCATAAGCCGCAACGTGTGCAGCATATAACGCTGATAAATGGCTCTGTGAATGCCCTGGCGAACCGGCGACTGGCAACTTGAAACTGGCAGCGTGGAACTGGCTGGTTTAGCATTTGCATTTGAAATTTATAAGCAGTCATAACTATAGACTCCTCTCCACAATCCTGGCCAACATCCCGTTGCACATCTGCAAACGAAATTTGCCATTATTCGCGGTTCTTAAGTAAAACGCGTGACGAACTGTGCCAAGAAATATGTTCAAAATGCCATAAGTGGGAATGGAGAGAATCGCAAACGGTTGGTATAATCTATATTACTGCTATGCTGAAGCAAATTGCGTGGAATATGAAATCTAAAAACGTTTCTTATAGAAACCGCAATATATTCAATATTTATGGAGCAAGCGCAAATATAATCGTAACCTGAGAGCCCCATCAAATCTTCAACTATTCAATCGTGAAATATTTACTGCTCGTGGCGCACCAGCTGCAAGGATATTGCAGATGGAAAATATACATCATCCTGGCAATACATTTTAACTTGTTTGTGAGCATGTCCAATAAGCTTGATTTTAGTGCGCAAATAAAATGCAAACATAAATATCTTTACGAGTCAATGCTAAATTGACGCATAATCTATGTTTGCTGATGGCACAACAAAATTGTCTAAGGGACAACAGAAAAATTAAAAGCACTTTAAGTTTGCGCCTCACTTGCGTGACAACTGAATGATGATGATGCTTGAATGCTAAGTGAAAAATTATCTTTGAAAGACAATTAACATTCATTTCTTCACGAAATGTCGCCGAATATGTGAGAGAGTGAGTTAATGGGCGATAAAAAGGCACTATAAAATCATGACATTGTCGGGGCCCATAAAATAATGTGTTTGCTCAGCTAAAAATGAGAATTAATTCGATAAACACAATGGAACATTAGAACTGAAATAAATGACTATCATAGAAGTAAATCAAAAATTGAAAATGTAAGTAAGTCCTCAAAAATCTCAGCATTTAAAATTAATCAACCAGTTTATTAAACTTCAAACAATTTAAACGAATTTTTGAAGAGAATTTCTCAACATAACATATAAAAAAAAAACAAGCTTATGCTAATGGAATATTCCCATATGAGATAAGGATTGCAGTTGAAAATAGCGATTTTATTTAAAGTGAAAATCGAGCGGGCTTTCCACACGCACGTATAAATATTTATGCAAAATAAATGGATGTGGAGCGGCGCATAGAAAAATGCCAAGCCCGAGCTGGAGTACATGAAGGCGGTTTATATTACGGGAACGCATCATATAAAATGACACGTTTTAACACTGGCACACTGGCACACCAGCTCACACACACACATTAGGGGGGCGAAATTCGAGCTGAAGCGGTAGCTGTGCATGTGGCCATTGTGTGCAGCCCTGCCACAGATGGGTGCATCGGCAAACCAGCCGTTGAGCGGGTGTGCATCGAGGCAGTTGAGGAGTCGCGTCGAATCGAGTTGCGTCGAGTCGTGGAGTATATGGCAAGAGAGCACATGAGCTATAAACCGCACTTTTACGTGCACCAAGTACGGTGTCACAGTGCAATAAAGTGCACTCGACTCCATTCCGTCAGCATACTTAAATATATAGATTTTAAATTTGGCCGTCTTAAAGTGAGTGTCTTAAATAGTATTTTCGCTGCTCGTGTTGCATCGACAACTTGTGGTTTTGCCACATTGCACAACTGTCGTTACGGCAAACATGGTAAATAAGCAATTATTTTGCAATTTATTTGAGATTGACAAAAACCCTTCTCTGTCCTCGTCCCTTTGACTCTGTCTAACTCGATGCGACGGGTGTAAAAAGAAACTGGAATGCTATCAATATAGCATGAATCAGTTTTGTGGCAAACGGCAAAAGGAAAGCCAAAGTAAAATGTAAAAAAGAGAGGAAACTCTGCAAAATGCACAGATACAAATCCAAACAAGTCTCGAGGTTAGCCACAAGGCTTTCGATAAATAAATCCCTCAACTTACTATTTAATTATAATATTGAAATTATATTCAAAGATGCAAAACTGACTAATAATCTAGCAAGATTTCACATTATAATTGCCTTGCATTTGTAAAACAGTTCTTGAACTACGAATTTCTTTCATTCTAATTAAGCTAACGAGCAAGAATGTATCGTGCAACATGCACACACATTAAATTAATAATTAATTTAATTAATTTTCTCTATGTCGCTATTCAGTGCGGTTTTGACATAATTTGCTTGAGGTTTTACAGCACTGTTTTTAATTAGTGTTACAAATGGGAAATACAAGTGTTGAACACGCAATGAAAGAATGGAAAGCTATTTATTTAGTTATTATTTTTATATTTGAAGTAAAAACAGGGAAAACTTTGTAACTTAGTAATAAGTATTATTATTATTATTATTATTATTATTATTATTATTATTATTATTATTATTATTATTATTAGTAGTAGTAGTAGTACAAGAATCCAATATTATTGGTATCTTGTCACACATTTGTAAGCTACATTTAAATGTAATATTTTATTTTTACTGACATATCATAAAGTACAAAGAGTCCCCACACATGTAACGCCCTTGTCATTTACTCCCTTCACACATGTAATGTGGAATTTGGTTAGTATACTATCTGTTACTGCCCTCGTGTAAGCCAACTCGCCCATGACTGAAAATGTGACCAATTCGCTGCTTTGATGGCACCTCAGCAAACCGCAGTCAGCAGCACTGAAATAACCATCAGCTGCTCAAACATTTGGCTAACTATTTTTTGGCCAAGCCCTAAACAGTTGTGCTACCTTCCACAGTTGCTGGTCGCTTTTAAATTAAGCAGTTTGAAAAGCTGCCCGCAGCTAGAGAAACGTTGGCAGACCGACCGCAACCGCAAACCGTTTCTCCACATCCGTGTGGAGTGTGGAATGGAGGAGGGGCGGGAAGATGAGTGGAGCGGAGTGTCACTGTTGTAATCGCTGTTGTAGTTGCTTGTAAGTCTGACAACAGGAACAGCAACAGCAGCAACGGGAAGGAGAGGAGAGCGACTCCAACTGCAACGGCAAATTCTGGCAAGATAGCAGCCACCAAATGATAGTTAAGAACTATGAAGCAGTCGATGGCCAACAAAACTTCCATTTGCCAGCTTTATTTTTTTAGTTTGGTTTTTTTGTTTATTGCCCGTATTCCTAGCTGGCCATTTGCTTTACGGTTAGCCAAGGCGAGTTGGTCAGTCTGCCGAGCTACCTTTGCCGTTGCCAGCCATTTTAATTTCACTTTATGGTTCTCAAACACAAAATCCATTTGCCACTTTAGATATACACCGAGAGTGAGAGAGAGGGAGAGACTGTGTGCGAGAGAGAGAAAGACGGTCAGAGAGGGATACCCAACCAGGTGTAACCAGGTCTCGTTTTTATCGCCTTTGTTTGTTTGCTGGAGGATGGTTATTGTTTGCGTTACTGGCTATGCCATAAAAACTGAAATTAAATAGGGTTCCCGTCAAGAGACGCAGAGAGGCAGAGAGTTAAGTCGAATAAAGAGCAGATAAATGAAGACACCGAGCGTGAAAGGGACAGCAAGTGGGAGTAAATCACGGTGCATGTTGCAAGGCAGCTTATTGCAAAGCATTCAAGTGGAACAAAAAATCGGGTGTACAACAGAAGAATAAATAGAAAGACTAATAGTCCTACAAATTCAATTTCCTAGGTAAGACCCAGAACTCAAGGAGCAACATAAGAGGCGTAACTGCTGAGATACACTGAAAAACCAACAAGTTTTTCAAACCAGAAATCATCTTTATCTCTAGGACAGATGCATCATTTAATAGAAGAGAACTCTTAGGAAACTCAAATAACTGTTTTGGAGCACGTGCACTATTTATCAAAAAAGAAGATTGGATTGTTTAAAGAAAGATGCTGAAAGAGTCCACTTTAAATGTACACCTAATGAAAATCGAAGGAAATAATGTATTTATTTATTATATTGAGACTAAATCTTTCTCTCATTGGTGGTAAAATCAATGTGATTAATATTGCTGATCAGTAACATAAGTTCCTTATGGGGTCCCGAATATTGTCTGAAATGCTTTACACATTTCGTTTCAAATTTAAATACCATCTGCAAAGCCAGAAAAATCATAAATCAGTTTTGCTCGAGTGCTGGCAAACAACGCATATATGCCAAAAGGAGGAATATACAAAAATATAAATAAATAAATAATCTTAAGCGCCATCTCAATTGTGGGTGACAATATTGTTCTTAATGATTTTTTATGGCATTTACCGAAAAGCACGAGATACAAGGATGAGGACAGAGAGGGAGACAGCGCGAGAGTGCGAGTGAGATGGGACAGGAATGCTGGAATCTTGTTGTTACATATTTTCGCAACGAATTGGTTTTTTGGCTGGCAGAATACAACGAGAGAAAAGAAAGAACAAACAAATGGGAAAAGGAGCAGCAGGACCAAAAATGCTAAAGCATATGCGTGTTGCAAAACAACAAAGGACACGAAAAGTGGGAGGGGGGCGTGTTGGGAGCAGCAGCAACTGAAAATGGCTAAAAAGCGCTGAAAAGGGCTGTAAAAGTTTGAACATGATGGGGTTGACTTAAGAATCTGGGGTGACCTGCAAACTAAATGGCTGGCAAGTGCACAATGCAATTTATAATCAAGTTAAGAACTAATTGTTGAGGCTAGAAACAAGGGATATCTTAATGCATCTGCTAATTAAACTGGCGTCTAACGAGCTACGAACTGCAAAAGCTAATTAGCTTTGAAGTATTCCAATTGCAATAGAAGGCAATGACAGGAGCGACTTGTTTATATTCAGGGCTGAATCGAAAAAGCGTTCGAAACCCGGAGATTGTCAACACGGAATTGCCACAAAAACTTCTCAACTAAATAAAATCAAGGAAGAAAAAAAATCAAGAAGTATATAAAATAAACCAAAGTGTGGCGTGTGAGCAATGTAAGTTCAAACAAAGTTGCATCATGAAATCAAAGTAACTTTCTCTGCTACGCTTTCAACAAGCTTCTGCTTTTTCTTGTACTTTTTCCATCATCAACTGCTTTTCACTTATAGCAAACTTTTCCCAGCCAACTTTCTGCCTGACCAGAGAAAATTTATATTCTGCACACTGCCACACGATTAAATTGATATCTGGCCACACTGACTAACTCACACAGTTTTTCCAACTACTGCCATACTCTTCACTAGCACTCTGGAATTCTCCAATTCTAAATTCTCTTTCTTCATGTTGAATTGCTTTACTTATTTTTCTAAGTGGTTCTTCCTCGCTGATGCTTTAACTGCTTTTATTAGCTGCAGTCTACTTGCATTGCCCAGATTGATTACCAATTATCCGTGTAGGCAATTAAAAAAACTAACTAACTCCTACAAATCTTACAAATATTACTTTTTATTTAACTTAGGTTTAGTATTAAATTTTATTTTTAATTTAATTTAAACTAACTTTTAGTAATTGTTTTTTTTTGTGTGTGTCGACTTACTTTTTTAGTTGATATAAAATAACTGAATAAATAAATCTGCTCAGTCTTAGAGCTACAAATACTAAATGTGGAAGGTAGATCATTACAACAGTTCTTATGGGATGCAACTTGAAAGACTGAATGAAGTAAGTGATTAAGGTTTACTTCTTGAGCATAAGTTATATTTCGAAAACCATATTAAATTCACAGACAACAAAGTTTTTTAATTTCTTGGTTTTATTAAGGAATTTGATGACACTTTTCACTTCCATTGCCGTTAAACTCTGGAATATGGATCTTGTGTGTAGTCTCCTCAATATCCGATTTAGCAAAACAGATTGGAATCTGTGCTGATTCCTTGCACCGATAGACTGCTCCTTGCTAACCTTTACTCCTTAACTAATCGTCGTGTTATCCTAGGAGTGACATTTGTGGATAAAATACTAAATTGTGATTCCATCTCGTGAATAACTTTTGGTGAGAATTTTCCTGGGTTTTCATTTACATTTAAATACGCACAGAAGTCTTATATATATTTCTTATTTTTACACAATTTAATTCAATTTGTTAGTTTTTGTATTTTTTTGTGGCGACTGTTCTTGGCATTAAATAAATAAATAAATAAACAGTGTATTGCGAAGTTGGGAATAGAAATTGTCTAATTTTCTTACAAGTTTTTGTCATGAGTTTATCATTTTTTATTCATAAATATTTATTATGCAATATGTTGTTGTTCTTACTACAGTTTTGGGAGCATCTTAAGTTGACCACCTTCAACTCTCAGTTGTCTATTTATTTCTATATATATATATATATAACAAACGGCAATGGCCAAATGATGCGTGTTACTTATACTTTGCCAGAGTAGAACACAAACAAGAAGCCAGAAAAAGCGAAGTTCTTTTCAACTTTCTGGCCACTGCTTCCACTGGGTTAATTGAAAAACTTTTATTGTGTATTTGGGATTTGGAATTGTTGAATTAACTTATGGCATATACGTATTGAATGTGGACCGATTACAACTAAAGCTAAGAACCGTTTAAAGGGGGACTCATCCAATCGGGCATCGCCTGCTGAGCTCGACTGGGATCAGCTTCAGTTGGAGCTGTGCTAGTTCTCTCTGCATGCCACTCGTCCGATTGATAGAATTGAAATCCATGCCTGGCTGCCATTTCGTAGGCGGCCATTGGTCCCCGGGAGCCAAAGTCATAAAGCAGGGGCTTCGGTCGCTCCACGTCGATGGAGGCCAGCAACCGTGAGAAGATGCGCCAGATCTCGCACTGCTCATCGGTGCGCATGAAGAGCATTTGATTGCCGGCGAAGACGTCCAGCAACAGACTCGGAAAATTATCGGGCATGGTTCTGTCCCGTCGCATAAGATTCAGTTCCGTTTCGCGGAGACAAAGATGCTGTCCGGGCTGCTTGAGCATCATGCGCATGAAAAGCTGCTCCCGTGGCGAGAGGCGCAGCACGAGCTCATTAGGAATGCTCCGTTGACCATCTCTGTGATCACATTCCATAGATTTGTACTGGACTCTCACCTCCGTTTTGCTCTCGTTGAGGGCTTTGCCCACCCGAAGGATGAACGGAACTCCCGTCCAGCGTTTGCTCTGAATGCTCAAAATGACCATGGCAAAGGTGGGCGTTAGGGAGTCATTGGGTACATAGGAGTGCTGTGTGTAGCCCACCTTTGTGGGATCAGTCTCCGTGCCATTGTTGCAATACTGACCCAGTATCACATCGCTGGTGTCCAGTGTAATGATCTGCTTGAGCACCTTCAGCTTCTCGTCTCGCAGGTCCTCCACACGGTTGCTGTACGGCTGCTCGATGGTCAGCATCGCGAGCAGCTGCATCATGTGATTGGTCATGCAATCCCTGACGATGCCAAACTGATTGAAGTAATCGGCTCGAGCCTGCACCGGCCCCTCACACTTCACGCTGATCATAATCGCCGCAATGTGTTTGTTGCTCCACGTCTCCGACCAGATGCGATTCGTGAAGCGCACCACAAGCAGATTATGAATGACCTGTTTGCTCAGGTGGTGGTCGATCATGTAGATCTGCGACTCCCGGAAAGTCTGGCAGAGCTGCGTCTGGTAGGGTCGATAGGTGAGTTCGTTCCTCGCAAAGGGTTTCTCGACAATCACACGATTCCAGCCCGTAACCGTGAGGCACTTCGCGCTGATATTGAGCGTAACCTGATCGAAGATGATGGGCGGAATGGCCAGATAGAATATACGATTGGCCAGCGTCATGTTGTGCTTCATCTCCTGTCGCACCATCGCTGCCGTGAGGTCCTCGTAGTCCTCTGGGTTGTCGTATTTGCCACAACAGCAGTGCACATTGCTCCAAAAGCTATTGTACTTCAACGGATCGCGATCCTTGTTGAGACCCATGTAGGGCACACATTTGATGCGATACTTGCCGAGCTCTATTTGGGTTCGGCAAAAGGTGAAAATTTTGGTACCCTGCGGCAGACGATTGTCCCGATAGAGTTGCCAGAGTGCCGGAAAGATTCTACTTAGCGCCAAATGACCTGAAGCGCCAAACACCACAAAAGAACAGGCGGTTTCATTGCTCGGATCGATGGGCAGCATTTTTCGGGCTTCAATTTGAAATTTTGTTGTATCTGTCAAAACTTGTATTTTTCTCTTTTAAATGTTGAAATTTAAAACAAAGTGACAGAAACACTCTGCCCTTAAGAGGCAATAGATTATTGTTGAGATGTAACTGTTAATTTAATTGAAAGATAATCGAAAAAGATCAATTATCGATTGGCCATGCTGAGAAGTTATGTATATATAACTGCTTCTAATTGGCAAGACTGCTTCGAGAATTATATATTATTGAAATCTATGGATAGCTCAAAATATCGGAAATAAATAAATTGACTCGTCTAGTAATACAGATCAAATATACGTATGTACATATGCTTCAAAAAACTCTAAATAACATGGTGAATTACCCTTGCCGTCAAGAGAATAATTGTTTTCAAAAATTCATAGGGTTTTTTTCTGAGTAAGAGCTCGAACATTTCTGAGAAATATGCATAAGAAAACAACGAACTGGAATTTATCAAGGTAGCCTCGTAAATGAAATCCATTTCCAACAGCAACATTGTTACCCTCATCAAATTCTGAATTTTTCTTGAAGCTAAATTCCATTGAGGCGAGTTTTCTTTTGTGAACCAGCGCTCATTTTCAAAGAAGCCTTTCGGAAAGAAACAGTTTGCAAGTCGCCTCACTCACAGTTGCAGCATTTAAAACGCATCAATTGTCCGTTTCTCAATTCTTGAGCATTTTGCCAATGGGTCAGCTTTGCCCTTTTACACACATTGCTGCTGAGTCGCAGGAAGAGAGGAGGAAAGAGCAAAAAACATGGCAATAGCCTATAGCCAGCAAGGATATGAAGCTGCAGGCGGCGAGAAACTAAGCATACAATTGCCAAGGCAAAGCTGCACAGTTGCAGGAAGATAACAAGAGTAGTGCCAACAGGAAGCGAGACGTGCTGCACCAATTGCAGAGGCAAAGGGGCAAAAGCAAAGCTGCCAGTTGCACATTGAGATTTTCTAGCAACTATTGTTGTTGTTCTTTGCTGCTGCTGCTGGTGCTGCTGCTGTTGCTGACTGCAATTCAAATTCAATCATTACAAATACCCTAAGCTCCCATTCAAGTGCATTGAATGCCCCACGCAGATAATGATGATGATGATGATGATGATTTTTGTGCTGCTTCTGCTGCGTTGCCATTTGCTTTGTGCACATGTTGGGGGCAGCTAATAGTCCAGCCACGCCCCTTCATTCTCAATCTCCGACCTTTTTCTCGTTCTCGGCATCAAAGTGCTCAAATGCTCCTCATGTCAGGCATATGATGGTGTCCCATTTTCATTTCCATGGCAATATGCGTTTAAGTATTGCGGACTAAATTCAAATGCATTCTGTCCAGACACCCCCCCCCCCCCCCCTCTCCCACAAACGCCTCTCCGTCTCTATCGCCTTTGCAGTGATAATTAAATTGCCTTTGAACCTGCGGCAGTCTACAAAATGCAATATGCCAAAACATAAATTCTCCTGCCATTGTCTGCTGCAGCTTGCTGCAAGCGCACAAAGGAAAATTGAAAGTCTTTTTCTGTTTTTCTGTGTCAAATTGCAAGACACAAAGCAAAACTGTACAAATAAATAGCGAGGAATATTGGAATTCGGTCACTCGGTCCCTGGGGGATTTGAAAAGAATTTTCTTCCTTTTGATCAATTCACTTAACTGGCTTAGCTGAGCGAACTTTGAATTTTGTGAGCGTAAATATTATTTATTCCGACTGAGAACTAGAATAAATAAACAATTTAGAAACTGCCTTTAAGCTGAAGTATTTCGCAAAGTGTGTTTTTTTAAGTATTACAGCTGCAGCACGATTAAGTCAGTTTATTTTCAGCATCACTAAGATAATTGCGTAATATTGTTCAAGATGTAGTATATAATTTCTTGGATTATATATAAATTTTAATTAAACAACTATTTACTTTTTGCATGCAAGAAGCTAACAGTATGAGGAGCTCAGTATCTTTAACCGTCTTTAATATTTTGTCTACAATTTAAATTTAAAGGTGACTATTTTGTGGCCTAAACAAGCCAAGTGGAAATTGAAGCCGTAACCACAAAAATTATAAATAGCTTTAAGGGCATCAAAGGTTTGTGGCTAAGAAAAGATGCCTTAGGCTTGGTCATAAATATACCAATAGACAAGGAATAAGCAGCTGGCTCAGGTGGAAGGACTTGACAGCTTAGAAGATCTGGTGACCTTTTTCTATTAACTGTCTAAACAAACAAACCAAAAATAAAATCGAGAAAGAAATGGTAGGTGGAATTTAACATACTCTTGGAAATCGAAATGTTTGTCTTAAGTTTGACCTCCACATCAATACTCTTACACTTTTACTCCAATATATTTAAAATCTCGACGCGTTTCGTAGTCAGGGAGAATTTCACAGAGTCCGTTAAAACTTTGTAAAAAGAAAGATTGTTTATAATAGTCCGACACATTGTCCTTATGGCAGCTGTAGGAATTGGTATTCCGATACAGACGCTTCGTAAAAGATATAAAATGCTTCAAGTTTTGCAAAGAAAGCTGTAAAATTGAGGGAATTGAAGCTGGCAAAAAGACAAACAGACAGACGTACAGATGGCAGATGGACAGGCGGCCATTGCTGTATTGACCTCTGCTATAAAATAAATGGAAGTAGACAACAACAAACGTGCCACACGCAGCAAATCTGGTTCAATTCACTAATGTGTATTTTGCTTTCCTTATTTTTTGCCACGCTTTTTGAAGCCTGCGAAACGTGCCGCAAATAATAGGCGGGCTCAACACGTTGCCAACAGCCACGCCTCCTCTTGACAAAGCAAAAGTGGGAGGCAGAGAGTTGAGCATTGAAGTAATTGGCTTGTTTATCTGGCTTCTGTCTTGTCTTCTGCTCGAAGCAGTGCCCCAAATGCGAAATGCCAAATTCGTGGCATTTATCAAGCGCGTTGACATGTAAAGCAGAATAGCGAGGGGACACGTGTCGTATGCGCAATAATTCTGCTTGTCAGCACTCAGTTGAAATGTGGCAGCACAGGTAATTAAAACTGACAATTGAGAATTCAACAGGCGGAAGGCATTCACACAAATTGCAATTGACATTTACATAATTTGCAATTCGACAAGAAAATCGGCCATAATTAGTTGCAAAAATAATGAGATCTGTGTTTACATTTGATATTTTGTGGCAAGTTGAATGCCTTTAATAAAATATTATTTCAACTGAGATTTCGAAGCTCATCTAGCATTTTATCCTGCAGCCAGTAAATGCTTCACAGTCGTTTAGGCAAACAAACAAATTCGAAAATGTCTTCGCCAAGACACACACAGAAGACAAATTGGCCATTGACCAATGACCTGACCTTAGCCGAAAGTATCTACATTCGCACTGGACTGCTTGCCTCAAAAGTAGGCAACACACACACGCACACATACACACTGAAATTTAACACACACACATAAATCAAAGAAGCTTGTGTTTGCGCTTGGCCGGAAATGCCAGAGTGAAGAATGTGAATAAATATTAGGGGCAAATTGAAAAATGTAGGCGCCTTTAAAGTTAAGTTGCACTTTCACTTGCCACTAACTTAGCAGTTGCTTATAATGTGCGACAGTTTGGCAAATTGAAAATGCTGTTCACAATGCGAAAGAAACAGTTTTGCTGCCATTGTGTTGCTCATAACTGCTACATACTCTCGGACAGACAGACAGACGGGCGGACATTAAGATCATAATTGCCAAAAGACAAGGACATGAACTGAGTCCGGGCGAGACACATACGGTTATTTGGAAAGGAGAGATTGAATTACGGCAGCAAGTGCCAGATGTCTCGCTTCCTTGCACTTTATTGTGGTTTATTTGCTTTCATATACTCCGCTCGGTGGCTCACATAAAATCTAATTAAATTGTTTTATTGCATACAAGCAAATGGAATGCCTGGCTGTTTGCCAGCCTCAAATTGTGCTCCTCCACCTCAGGGAAAGTACAGTTAAGCCACCGACCCACCTGAAGAAACGCTGCCAACGAAACAATATCAAACTTGGGTCACATAATTAAACGCCGACGGATCAAAGTTAAGCGCATTTGTGGCTAATCTTTTATTAGCCTTAGTCGTGCAGCATTCCTTCACAAAGCGAAAACATTCTTATTGTATGTTCAACAATAAGTGTGCAAAGTTTTGTGGCAAGTTGTATACAATATATAAGTTGCTACTTCGCCCACACCGAGCTATGTTTATTTATTTATTTAATGTCGAATAATACCACTCGGCAAAGAAAAACACAAAAAATTAATTACACTTAATAATAAAATCTAATACAAACATAGAACAAAACAATTTCTTATTAGAATTTAATCACAAAATTGGTTTAACATGTGTTGCATAGCTTAAGTGAGTATGAATTAGTTAAGCTGTAGTTTAACTAAATTGAATTATTTTATAACAGATAAAGCTGGACAACAAAAAATTTGTTTGAAACTGAATGTGTTCTTAACTTTGACCTTGATCTTTAAAACTGAATGTGTTTTATTTTCTTTAATGTTTTTCTTATAGCTGCTTTTATGTATTTTCTTTTTATTGGAAGCGTCTCAAATTGAATGGCCAAAGGTTCCACTACTCCAGTACTCAAGTGGTGGAAATAATCGCCGTCAAGTTTACAGTTCACAGAACTCTCATATTCACATGGCTAATCAAATAGCTGTGCACAAAGCGATTTTTAAGATTCCTTTTGTCCTGTATAGATATATATATTGCTGCGAATTGATTGAGGACTTATTTAAGACTCAGTCACCATTGAAAAGCAATTTCAAACTTCTCCCACTATCTACAAAGGAAAATCGCAGCTTGGAGCCAAAATAGCCAGAAATATGTGAAATTAAAAAACCCCAAGACGACGCATGAAAGTTAAAGGCTATAAAAATGTGCAAAGTGAACATTAAGTAGGACTTAAGCACCGCTTTTCGAGGCGTTGCAAACACACAACTTTAAACACAGACAATGAAATTAATTATCATTATGATAAAGCAAAGTGCACATAATGTTTGCTAAACGGCTCGTTACAATAAGCTTCCTTCCGCTCCCCCCTCCTCCTGTTCCTCTTCCTGCTTTTGCCCTCCTTTCTTGTTAGTTAATTAACTTCTTAAATAATTCATGAACAAACTGAAAAAGTAAGGCATTGTGGTAGCAGCCGCAGCTTGCCACAAACCATTGACAGCAGCCATGTTTTTGGGCTTTGTTATTTGTAGTCGGAATCGGGGCTGACCTTCCCGTGGCAACCGCAGGCAACAGTTAATACTATTAAGGCGCCCAAGTGTGCAGCTTATTTTGGCACAACATTTAACGAATCATTTTGAAACGGGTAATCGCCAACTAATTGGCAGCTGCTGCCCAACGACAACTGTCATTGCTTATGACAGATGATGAGTTGGGTCAAGCCTCAGACTGGTTTGAGATGGGCATTTTGACGTAAGGAAAACACAATGCTTCAACGCGTATTTCAAAATTTACTTAAGTTTGTTCAAAATATAGCAGAGTTTATATATACAGAGTATATACAGTGACGGACAGCTCAAACCGGGCAGGGTCAAAAAAAGAAGTATGCTACATTTTTATAATCCTACCTAGCGAGTGGGGAAACCCCAGTGTATTGGGGTCATATATTAATTTTGGTGGTTAATATATATACCTACCATCGGTCTTTGGAATTTTTGAAAAATAATGAATGGTTAGCTTATGGCAGGCAATTACGTTTTTTCTTTGACCCTGCCCGGTTTGAGCAGTCCGTCACTGTATATATATATAGAGTTTAAGTTTCTTCACAGCATTCAACTGGCTTCAGTTCATGTGTTTTTAGTTGGACACAAAATTAAATAGTGACATCTGTTGCATTGATAATTCAAATTCCACCATTCCCAACATATCGACCATTCAAATTCTTTGCTTATTTTTATTTATCTTTACGAAATAAATATCAAAGCAATGAATTAAAATATAAGATGAGATGTATCCACTTTTCTGCAAACGAACCAATGTAGCAGTCAAAACTAAATTATATTTCATTCACAATGGCTTTCATTACTTTATTCACAATGATTCAAGTCTTCTTCTTCTTCGAGTTGGTGATCGCACAATTGAGATCGATAGACATCGATATCAATGTTATGTACAGATGTTATTACCACGTCAACATCAAAGTATAAAATAAAATATATTACATTATAAATATACTGTAAAGCACTAGCCCCTTTTGAAATCAAGTCTTTTTGTGATATTGATATTGCCATATTTTTCATAACGTATTCATACAAAGCGAAATGATCACAAAAGCACGAAAACACGAATTTCTAGCATTCACAACACTATTCAAATTTTGTCCCTTTTGGCAACACGTACAGGCAACAACTTTACATTCTCTAGACATTCGAGAATGTAAAGCATATTAATAATGAAATCAGGCTAATTGAAGTATCAGAAACAAATAATATAAAAGTTCACATATGACTTAAGCATTGCAAAATGCCTTTCGAATTTCAGAAAACATACCGATACAGTTATTTTCTGCAACAATGGACGTTTAATCAAAGCTATATTGTTTTCAAATAAATATACAAACAAAGAAAGCAGTAAAATTCTCATGCCTGGATTCTTGCACGTTACCTAAAATGAAAAGCATAAAATTGCAAATGCCAACAACGATACAAATTCGTTGAAAAAAGAAAGGAAATTCAAAGCTCATTGGCATATCTACCTAATTCTGGTCCAATGCACCAGGAAAACACACACACACAGAGGCACACACACACATAGGGTCAAACAACAGATTATGCAGTGGAAAACAGGAGCGGCAGAGGATTCGCTGGCAGGGGCCGATACCACCAAAGTATGCCAAAGATGGAAATTCATTTGCGCCATAAAGCACAGTTGCAGCCACAATTGCAACAATATACATATACACACACACACACTTGCATGTTTGCGCGTGTTCGAATATCGATTTGTCTGTGGCAACATTGTAATTTGCTGCGTTTCACATTTGCTTGTTGACTTCTTGCGCGAACTTCAAAAATCAAATAACAGAACCAAAACACAAAATGAACAAGACAAAAGAAAGTAATTAAAGTCATTAAAGAAAGGACTTGAGTTTGAAGGACTTACATATTATAATAGCTTACATTTAAAAGAAGCAGATTATTTTTCGCATGTTACATTTTAATTTTTTTTATTTAATGTGGACTCAAAAGAGTTAACAATTTCAAACTAAAAACTGTTTTAGAAATACAAAATTTTTAATTAATTAAATAAAAGTTACACGTTAAATGGCAAAAAATTAAAAATCACAACTGTTAAAATAGGGACACAAAACTTTAAATGGCCCCACATTTAATTCGATGATAAACCCAAAAGTAGAATGCTAAAATAGCCACAAAAAACACTCACAATATGTATGAAAAAAAAGTTTTCGAAATAAAAACTTCATATTAAATGCAAAATGAACGTTACAAAAACAATGCCAAACAAAAATTAAATCAATTAATTAAACCAAAATGTATTATGAAATAAATAATATAAAAAGTCGCATTATTCAAACGTAAAATGGCGAAACATACACTGCAAGGATTGAGGAAACCCACAAAAAACACAATCAGACCAAATGCATTGGGAAACACTTACAAAATGAACCATTTATATGGATGTATATTTTTTCAACGCCATTCATCTGTTAATAACAAATGGTAGATTGGAAATTGTAATCCAAATGTATTTCGGTTTGCCAGATATTCTTTATGGTTCTCTTTGCAGTTGCACTTATTCGAGTACTTTAAGTATTTGATAGTAATTTGTCAAAGTCTGACCTTAAAGTCCCTTTAATTTTCTTCTTACGACTGTTGGTGCGAGAACAAAGGCAAGTTGAATGAGCAACCCCTAAAACATGAATACTAAATTGAGATATATATATTTTATGCAATAGCTGAGTGTGAAATAATTTGGGAAATCTACATTGAGCCCACGTGTAGGATCCCAGATGGCCAGCATGAGGCCTGTGTCCTGAGCTGTAAGCCCCGAGGCGATTAGTTTACAAATAAAGGCCTACATATGAATCACAGTTAGAGAGCTGGCAAGTTATGAGTTCAACTGTCAGTGGGTGAGACAACTACGGGGAAAACGTGTGTTTATGGAGAAAAACTGTTGCTAGTCAGTCGAGGCTCTAAAAACTGAAACATCCCAGCCCAGTTGCAGTTACTAGATCTGCTCCCTGTTGGCTGTCTTTAAAAGTTTTGTCTTTGTTGCAAGTACAATCTAGTTTATGTTGTGTATTTTATCTTGTTTTGTCTCAGATAGACAGACAGAGCAAACGTGTAGTCAGTCAATTGGGGTTGTTATTATGAAGACTGCTTGTGCGTGTTGCAGGAAGAACAATTGGTTGTTGCATGCCACTTAGAATTAAAACTTTAATTGGCTCAGATCAAAAGTTCAACAATGGAAAAATTGTTGACAATGAAAAACAAAACACTGACAAGAATGAGAAGCTTTGTTTAATTGTTATTTGTCGGGAGTGCTGGCATTATATAACAATTATATACAAAGTAAGCTCCAGTTTTCATTGCACTCACAGTATGAGCAAAGCATATATGAATCGTTGAATAGTCTTTGCTTAACTTGTCCAAGAGAACTTTAAACACAATTTGTTTTAGAGACACTATTAGAGACTATTACAGACTTTATTATTATATATTTGGATCGTATCTACAATAATTGAATACCGACTTTTTCAATTCCAAAAATTAATTCCTGTATCGAGAATAATTTGTGCTAAACTATTAAATATCTCGAGCTGATAGAATTAGGAATCCTTAATTACAATTACAGTTATTGCATTAGTTATAGACAACAAACGAATTAAATAAATAACAAATTGTTAGAATTAGCATTACAAAACTTTTGTAATATTATTAAGAATATTTATAGTTATGTGTTCATGATTTATCTGCTATCTTTCAATTAAACAGAATGCTAATAATGCTGATCAAAAGCGTATATTCACGACAAAATTATTATATACTGCACAATAATTGGTCACAGGTGATTGATTATAGTCCTTAAATATATATAGGATCAAATGACTGTATCAAATGACTATTATTTTGTTGAAATAGCATTTACTTAATCAGCGCTCCATGGAAATTGGCATAATTATGTAATAGTATCTGATTGCCACAGTGTCCGACAACCAAAAAAGTAATTTTATTAATATGTCAGCAATGGTATTATTGAGTAACGAGCACTTTGTAACTGCCCTTTTCTTATCCATCAAATGTGCTTAACTCATTACCTTCCGGAAATGTGACACACATCAGAAAGCTTAATTTGATCATATGCTTGTAAGCCCTTATCCTCTCCTACTCCACCTCTTCCTGTACTCTTGTGTTTCCAGCAGTTTACTTAAATTTTGTACACACATGTATCGATCCATGCGGCTTCAATTTCAACCGGGCAAAAAAATAATTGAGTTGCACCACCCAGAAACAAAGCAACAACTTACTTTTCCAACTCCAATGAATGACTAATGTGCTTATGAATTGTCATTTTCAAGGCCGTGCGCATTGTTTACTGCTGCTGCTGTTGTTGCTTTCTGTTGTTCTGATGACATGCATAGCAATTAGTTAGTCCGACTCGGACTTCAATCCGACGCTGGCACTAATTCTTTTAAGAATTTGTCTCACTACAAAGAGGTGCGATGCGGGCAAAGAATCAACAGTTTGGCACTGTCAGAGAGTCAAAGAGCCGAAGAGAGAGAAATAGAGAGAGACAGTGCACTGCTTAGCCGACGCCGAAAGAGTCGTTCGTGTTCGTGTTCGTGTTGACCCGACTCGGTTTAAGGACGGCAACGGCAACAGCAGCTGCTTCTGTTAAATTTTCATTTCAGTTCAGTTTCACTTGCAACGTTGGCACGTTTGGACACGTGCTCTACATGTGTGTGTGTGTGCGCGCGTGTGTGTTGCGTTACTGTTTCGTGTGTTTGCCGCCGATGCCGCAACAAACTTCAAGTTGAGCATTTTCAAAAAGTCACATGCCCCAACTGCAATACTCAGTCAACCGCAGTCCAATTTGGCTCAAATCTCTCGTCGTCAACATTTAAATTATCCTTTTTGCCGATCTCAAAAACTGAAAAGTTAAATTGGAATTATTTTATTGAAATAAGTGTTTGAACTGTGCACTCCAAAATTAACTGCAAACTGCAAGCGATAATTTCCATAAATAATGTATTTATATATTGTAAGAAATATTGGATCAACAGCAAAAAATATTTAATAAGAAATATCAAAATGTTTGTGCAAAATTCCAATCCAACTCAAATTACCAATTATTGCCGTTAAATTCGAAAATCAGGTAAGCAGCAATAAATCAAAATTGATTGCGTTACTATTTGAAATGTGGCACATTTTATAATATTTGATGATGTTTATTTGGCCGAGTGCCCAAAATGAATTAATGGTTTTACTTGAACTTAATTGTGGCTAATTTGTGGGAAAGTGTTTGTCCTCTTTAATTCTTAATTGTGTGTAGCCAATTAAGATAATCTTCCACTTAATTAAGCTGACAACTTAGATATATATGCAGTGTCTCGTGCTTGCAAACTAGGTACCAGTTTAGTCCGACTTTCGATATTATACTATACTTATTACATTTTTAGAAAATATTACTGAGATATTTTCGAAATCTTTAACAGTATTTGAATGTTTAATCTGTATCGAAATGGATGACGCGTAAGTCTATGGCTGTATATATATATATATAATTAAAAGTCTGACAACGGTTTTGATTATCTTAAAAAAATACAATTCTATATTAAGAAACACGTCTTCTCAGATTGGTGTACAGAATGTAACTCTACTTATGCTAGTGGTTTAATCTATAAGGAAGCCTCGCACTTGCTTCTTCTGCGGTGTTGTAGCTGAGTCGCTGTAGCTTTGTCGCTGCTGTCCCATTGGTGGAGGTGTCGGATGTCCCGCTTGATTCTCACGCTAGCCTTCTTGTAAAATGCGCTGCTGTTGTGGTTGCAGCGAGTGTGGACATGAGGGATCTGCGTGATCTGAATATGTCACTATATATATGTATTATTTATTTTTTATTATTTTGTTTTGCGTGTTAAAGGTCTTATAGTTATGGTGATCTTACTTGTAATAGAATTTAAATAATTGTTGTATTTAAATGTATTGTTGTTAATATTGAATGAATAAATATACGAATATATATTTTTTAGTTCTGGCATATTTATTTTTTATTTAACTTTATTTCATTTAATGTCCATAATTGAAGTTCCTAATGATAGAAATAGATTACTCTGAACTAATCACATGATAAGGTCTATTGTAATCATTACGTAGGATAAAGTGGGAAGAAGACAGCATTTGCAAATGCCAACTTAATTTGAATCAATCAATTATCAATCGATTAATTTATTATACATTAAATGTTGTTTTATGTGTTAATGCTTTTTGTTTAAATATGTATACAATCGAAATGACATAATATCCATCAGGCAGCAAATAAATATCACTTTCAGTATGGCTTTTCCAAAAATCAATTAAATATGTAAATGCCAATTTGGCATTATTGTATATAGTTTCAAGTTGTTCAAGACTTAGTTGTGAATGTGTATTTTCTAGAGAGATATATATAAATGTTTGTTAATTTATATTGATTTCGAACACGAGTAGTAAATACGAACATTTATCTAACAGAATTCCAAATGCGAATATGAATTTTGTTTACTTTGCCACATTTTAAAAATGCGAATGTAAATATTAAATGTTAAATGTAAATATTAGCGTGTATGCTAGGCTAAATTACAAATGTTGCCATAATACTTGCAAATATATATTTAAATATACTATAATCACAAGATACGTTATAGGCTGCAAAGTGAAACACGAAGCAAATCCAGCGAAAAAGTGCGTATCTTTATCTTTGAGCTTAATAGCTTTAATTAATTAAACAGCACAGCTCCCGGAAGTGCGGGCGGCAGTGTAACCTTCAAATGCTGCCACGCCCCCAAAGCAGGTGGGGGGGGGGGTGGCGACGTACTCTTGCAACAGTTGTGTCGTCTTTTAATAAGATTATGTGGCTCACCTCGGCGCAGGCGGAGAGTGTTTCGCACAATCAGTCAGTGCCAAGGCACGCAACCCCGCGCAAAACCACCCCCCTCTCCTGCTACACCCTGCTTCCTTTGCTCCCAGCGCGTGCCACATTTATACCAATTTAAAAAGCGCGGCATACTTCTGCGGCAGCCGCTTGATTATATATTTATTTGATTTTTGGCTCGCTGTTTTACGGCAATCTCCGCCCCAAGGCTCCCCCCTGTCTGCCTGTTCGCCTGTCTGTCTGTCTGTCTTTCTGTCTGCTTGTGGTTGGTTTATTTGCAGCGTTTGTCTTGCCCACAGCATTTACATAAAATCTAATCAAAAGACATGCAGATTAACCGCCGGCAGCCTCATCAAATTTTTAGCATGTCATATGTGGATGCCGCTCTGCACTTAACTGTCAGTTACTTACAACTGAGGCAACTTGGCCTACCCTAAAAGCATATTCAATAATTCAGCAAAATATCTGTCTTATCAGTTGGCAACCGATTATACTTTTTTATTTGATTTCTCTGCCCCATTTTTTGTGTCTTCAGCGATAAACAAGCCAACAGAGAAAATATCTAAATATTTAACAACAGCCAAGGTCAACCACTCGAAGCGTAAATACCCTATAAAAACAATAGGTAAATAGTTGAAGAAAACTTTTTTTAATTATCAATTGTGCTTATTTTTTTGAAGAACTATTTTTAACAAATTGATTCTGATATATTTTTTAACATGAGCAATTTTTAATGCTTGTGCAAAGTCCAATTAAAGACTCGGGTAATCAAATAGCCACATATCATTTTATTTTGAAATGAACTTTCATTGTTGACGTGTTCCACTTAACAAATTGGATTTCAATAATTACGCTTTCTCTGTCGAGTGAACGGTTGCATGTTACTTGAGCTGCACAAAAATGCAGCAAGCAACAAAAAAAGGGGAATTATTAAATGGACATCAAATGGACGTAGCTGCAGCCGTCGTAGCGTTGTCAATAAAATATTTCATTTTTAATATTTAATCTTTTCAATTAAATTAAAAATGTCAGCCGCTCTGTGGATTTTATGTCGAAGACCACACGCAACCAGCATTGGTAAGCCGTAAATCGTGTTTGTTGTTTAAATCAATTAAACTGCTCATTTAAAAATAATCAATGCACAAATTGAGTTGCAAGTGTTGCAGCACTTTATTGTATTGTATTCCACTTCAGCTGTGCTTTAATGTGATTTCCATCGATTCGATTGCGGTAAGCATTTATTTTTCAGTTCATTTCACATTAAAAATCCTTGTTAAAGCTAAACGAAATTAGGATCTGATTCCGATTCTGGCAAAAGCCAATTCTTTCGTTGCCGAGACTGGTATGTGAAGTATAGTATTAATATTCCGGTAAATTTGATTATAGTTCTCAATTATTTTTTGCTGTATTCTGTGACGGATTGGTATATTGACATTTATGATATGTTATCGATACTAATCGAAACGATCAACACAAAGTTTTGATAAGATAAATGAAAGCCTATATGTCAGAATTATCTGATAACAACTGAGTACCTGCTGTTTACAGGTGGTAAAGAACTTTCCTGCACTTTATGAGAAAAAATATTAAAATCGGGAAAATATATCTTATGGCTTTGTTGGTGTTTTGAATTTAAAATGAGATTGAGTTATGAGCAGATATACTGATGTTTACGAGGGTATGTTTCTTAAACATGCCTAAAATAACAGATCTTTGTTTTCATTCCCTGAATCCATTTAAACTGGATAAAATGTAATGCATTACAGCCAGAAGTAAGTAACTGTATAAATATAACTCAGCAGATGAGGCGAGTTAGCCAGAGTCAGAGACTATATAAGTTAGAGAGCTTGAGTTATTGGTTCTCATATAGCAATTTAAACACTGACAAATTCACAAAAGTAAACCTGATGTTTTGATTATTTTGGAAATATATTTTTATTACAATTCAATTAACAATTTTATTATCCACATCCATTATCCATATCCATATGACGCCTCAAGCATATTTGCTTTCAATTTGACGCCCATTCAAATGGTAAGAGAGCGTTGAGTTTTTGTAATTATTAAATAAACCCAATTAGTCCCCGATTATTTAGGATTCACAATGCGCATACGCCAGGTTGAACCCAAGTTGCGCTGCTGGAATTCCGCTCGCTGCACTCGGAGTGCAAATCCAACAAAAGAATCGCATTCGAAATGGATTCATACATATTTGGCAATGTGCACACAAATATCCACTTGCAATCGTCAATCGGTAATCGAAAATCAAAAGCAATTATAGAATTACTCAGCGCTGGAAACCAATCATAATTATAATTAATCGCGCAAGCATAAAAATGCGAACAACTGATTAAGTCGAGGAGCCATCGAAGTAGTCAGCATTTAAGGCTCACATAAATATTCGCATTAATTTTAAACGTAAATATTTTAAGTTAATTGAAGGCCTGACAATCAATCAATCAATCAGCTCTGTCTGATGTGCGCCAGATAAAACAAAATGCCAGCGAATTATTCACAGAAATGAAAGTTAAGTACGAGCAGAAGCTGCGGCAGCATTGTGTGTTTTGCATAATAATGCCACAGCATTTGAGATACGCTCAGCAGCTACGTGCCACAGAAACTGAGCTCGACTGTATCTGTAGGTATCCATTTAGCAGTCAACCGCAGACCAGATACAAATTAGTGCAGAGAGTGTAGTGAACTAGAGGCAAGCCGCTGCGTTGCCAGTCGATTGCATGTTCAACCCGGGGGCATGGCAATCTATTGCCGCAGTCAGACACATATTTGCCGTTTATTTTGTTTGCATTGAAATGCCGCACTTTCTGTGGCGCTGAGTCTGCCATTGATATGGCAAAAAAGTCCTTAGTTAAACCCAACCGCTTTTCCATGGTTTTTAGGAGAAATTGACACAGAGCTCCTGGGGCAAAAACCTCGAGAGCTTTTGGCTATTTGGCGTGGCTGCCACATCTGAAATTTACAAGAGTTCCCGAGCATGCAAATTGTCAACATTGACATCAGTTTTAATTACAACACAGGCTGAGGGTTAAGATTGTCAACAGCAAAAGGATCCAGCATTTTCTGCTTACCAGGCAGCTAAATTTATAAAGCAAATGGAGCGTTCTGAATGTCAATTAACATAACACTTTGAAGAAACCGTCATAATCCTCAGCAACTTAGCCATCAGCTTCGATTCCCACTGGAGTGGAAAGTTCGAAGTCTGTGCCGAATTTGGTCACTCTCTCGTGTGGCCATCTCATGATTATGATAATTAGTTTATTATGCAGAATGCGTCACAGTTTCTCGGCACACAAGTCATTCATGTGCTTTTTGGCCCTTTGCGATTTGTGTCATGAACTTCTCAACTCTTTTGTTCGTTCTCGCTGACTTGCTCCCAAGACGATGTTTACTAATTAATAGTAAGAAACTACGATAAGGATGGTCTAAGGGCAACTCGGAGCCAAAATAATACATCTATTCATCATGATGATTGTGTGAGCAAACAAATTACGAAGCAAAGAAAATATCAATTTATTATGATGATTGTAAGAGAATTCGTGGATTAAATGAAAAGTGAAGGGAATGAGTAACCATTAAAGGACTTTTGTACTTTTAAGTTAATAATAAATGAATTGCATCCAGTTCTAAATGATTTGACAACAACAGTCACATTACGCCATTGTTTACAATTCACAAGATGAGACACATAATTAATGCGCTGAATTCTGAACCTCTACAAGATGAGATAATAAGAATTGAACGCCGAAGATTAAATACACTTACAGAACTGAAGAAGACTTCTGTGCATTTAAATTAATTACATTTTCTCTAGTTTTAAATGATTTGATAACAAAAGACGCATTTAATTAATTCTACAAAGTTAGTATTTTCATTTAATATCGAAACTTCAGGAAGCTGGAAACATTACAATGAAAAGCTATATTAGAAACTCCGAAGTGCGACCCCAAATTTAATTGTTATTTAAATGAGATGGAATTATTTAACACGAATTAGAAAGTTTTGTGCTAAAATGTTAGGAGCACAGTCTTTGGATATCTTTGAAAGACAATAAAGCTACTCACACAAAAAATCATCTTTCGACCAGCGTGTCCTACAGTCAGACCTGGCTATAATGACTCGGTTATTCATGCAATTCAAGAATGTATATTCTGTGGTAAAAATCAACAGTTGCAATGCGTTATGCATTTTATGTCAAGATTATTTTAATTATTATTTCTGCAAAAATGACAACATAATTTTCAATTTCCACACAACTTTAGCTCAGGTGGTAAACGCCTTTCCGGGTCGGACTTCAAATTAATTGGATGCTTGCTTCGCATTGTGGCTGCCGCATAATGGGGCACACATAAGATATGTTTCCCCATCAATCTCCGCTCGGCTTTGAGGTTGCTGTTGCCGTTGCACTTTGGTATATAAAATATAACCACAGCGTCGCAGGACAGTCAACGGCAACTCATCAGCATCTGCCATGGAGCAGCTTAATTTATGGACACACATATGTATTTAAATTTATGCACATACATATATATATATATAATCGCTGCATTTTATATTGGTTAACGATTTTTGATGGCAAAAAGAATATGTTCGCATTCTGATTTTAATTGCATACTTTTCAGATAGCTCTCACACACAAACAAACACAAACAAATTTTTGGAATACAATTTGCATATTTTACTTGGCAGCAGGTGAACTTTCAAAGTAAACACTTTTTACTGTTCACTTTTTATGACTGCCTAAAAGGGCATAATTAAGATGTGCAAATGTATGCAGCATGCAGAGCCAAACATCCGGACTCCAGCAGCTATATAAATATTTGTTATCTGCATCAAATACCAGTGTAAACATGCCAATCTCAGAGCATAAGAGAGCTAGAGACTTCCGATTTATTCCGAATATATAAGCGTGGTATATATTTCTCTTTGATCGATAGCTCCTCCTGTTATGCCAATATCGATACAAATCGATAACTGATAGGACGCAGCTTCAAAGAAATAGTTTTCTTATTTGAAATAAAATGTACCTGGGCATAACACTAATTAACATTAAAAGATATCATCCAGAACTGTTAAAACTCGAAAACATGGTTAAAAAGCAATTGCAAGTGAAATCCTACATTTATTCGTACATAAAAACATACAATTGGTGAGTGTTTCAAAGTGTTAATTATAATATCTAATGGGCCTCAGCTCTCTCGACAGAAACATGCTTACTGGCGGTGCCCTTGTTGATGGTAATTTAATGTCATGGATAAGTTTGTAACGCTTTGAAGAACACTTCTCCGACCTCAGGGAGAATATATATAATCGTTATCTGTTTTATTTTGTATTTGCTTAGATGTGCAGAAGTCTTTCAGTTAATTAAGGCTATATTCACAAACTTGGTTTTGCATGTTTGTTTTTTAAATATATATCATATCGTTCAACAAATATATTTCTGAAATATAAAAAAAGATTTTTGTATGTTCATCTCAAATCTGGAATAATTAGTTCGCAGTCGGAACCAGCCTAAAAATGTTGAGCTCTGGTCTGCAAGAGTATGAAATCTTCAGTGAAGTCTGCTATAATTTCTCTATATGCTTCTCTATGCTAAGTACCCACTTTGGAGCAACGCGTTCGCTTTAATTTGTGGGCCCGTACCCACATTTGAGAGCAAATTGAACGTGGTGAACACGTAGCCAGTAATTCCGCTTCTGACCCGCATTCCCCTCACACTTTTAGCCTGTCTTTCTGTCTATCTACCTTTCTCTGCCTCACTATTCTCTGGTTTCGGCCTATTTTTGGTGCTAAAACGCACGTGTTAGCGATATCTGGAATACCAAAAGGCCACATATGTCCTTTGAGAGCGTATTTGTAATGTCAATGCGGGAGCACACTCTGTCGACACAGGCAGATTTAAGACTGTAATTGCTTTTGCAAGTCAGAAATTTAGCAAAGAAATTGCAAATCAAATTTCGTCAGCTAAAGAGCCAAAAAAGTGGAGAGCATTGCAATCAAATGGACTGTCATTAAAACGGTGATTAAGTTAGAGTAAAATACGCCCAGGTGTTTTTCATCACATACCAATAATAATTAAATAATTTAATTGAAATAAAAACCGTTAAGCAGCTGCTGAAAACCATTAACTAACAAGCTTAAATCTATTTACGGTTCACTTAAAAATTATACAGCTCAGGCAGGATTAAACGACTTTCCAGTAAAAAGTAACATTGAAACGGTTTAAATAAAACTTTCGACGCTATGCCATTTATGCCACTTTCAGATAGCCGCCCATCGCAGGGTGGGGAGAATGTAAGCAAAGGGTTGCTTTTGCTTTTATTTGCACGGTGAGGTGACACCCTTAATAACCACAAACACCATAAATAGCGTCACCTAACCGCAAACAAGAACAACACAGCAGAGCCAGGCAGCTGAGCAAGCAATTTCCATGCATATCCATCAAATGGAAAGAAAACATGGGCCAGAACATGGCTGAGGCCAGAAATTAAGGCGGTGCCGCAAACCTCCGTAAATCTTGAACCCAACTAATTTCCGCAATCAGAAAGTCACTTGCCTCACCGTATGGCGCATGAGCAATCAGACAACCAAGCAAACCATACAACAACAGCAACAACAAAAACATCAACAACCATGGGGAGAACCATGTAACGCCCGGCATTATAAGCACCTTAGTTATAACTATCATTGCTCATGTGGCTATGAAGGTTATCTGTTCGCTCTTTACGACCCCTGTTGTGTCATGTGTCATTTAAAAACAAAAACACACACACTAAAAAGAACAGCACTCAGGACAACGACGGGCAGGATAAGGGAACCTGTGTTTGCCCATTTTTACGATGACGTTGCCAAGTTGCCAAGTTGCAGGGCGATAGTGACACCTAGCCATAGTTCACATACGTATTGGTGTATTGTACACATACGTGTATATAAAATACAATAGGGTCAGAGTTTCAGTCACTCAAAGTGCTGCCCAGCTTGTTATGTATCCATAAACCAAAGGACATCATCCTTATCTACATGTTGCTACAGTGACACCTGGCTAAAGTAATATCAAATTGATTTCTGATATTACTGCAAGAAACTAAGATGTACTTCTTTCACAATAACTATCAAAATTGTCTACTTCCCACTTAGTCCCAATATTTTCAGAAAATCAACTTACTTAATTTATTAATATTTACATTTATAAATAAATAATATTAGAATTAATAATACCAGTAAAGATTAGACATGCAACTCTGCCAGTGATTTAAATTGTTGTATATAGAAAAGAATTTATTTCGACTTATTTAGGTTCAAGTTGGACAGTTTGTTCCTATATATCCCAGCTTGCAAATTTCAGCTAGGGTCTCTAAAATTGATCGGTTTCTTGAGCAGCACATAATGTGGCAAATATGACAAACAACTTTTGGTGTGCACACAAGCTGCTGAGACACGGAGTGTGTGGGCAGGTTGCTGTTGTTTGGCCAATTGCTGCATTTTAATTGGATATTTGGATGTCTGGTGGCCCAAGTGTCTGTCACATAACAATAATTATTTGCCAGTTATTGAAAAGCAATTTCCCTTTCGATTTCCTAGCATTTTTCAGCTGACTCGCAAGAGTTTTTTATCGGAAATTGTTGCAATTTATGATTTAATTTATGTTCCTTTTTTAATGTTGCCGCCCGTTAGCTGCGATGGCTGCCATTGCGATGTGCTCAATGTTGCATATAAATGCGCTGATTATCGCGGCACGTTGCACACCACGCCCCCACCCACGCCCAGTCAGGTTCTGTTAAGTGTTGGGGCGTTAAAAGGATGCGCATCGAAAGCGCCAAAGATAAAATGACAATCAGTCTGTCTAGCTGGGATAATCAACTGCTAAGTGGGCCAGCACGAAAGCAATAAATATCATGCAGTGATTGCTTCCGAACATAAACAGGGACTTGACCTTTTAGATCTATAAGAGCAGCAGCAACGCTACAGGACCATTGCACTGTGCACTGATATACAATGGTCTAATTGCCACACTCAGAATAAAAATCGACTCTCTTTAGTATTCAGAAATGATATTTCTAAAAACCAGAGTCTTTCTTTTCTCAATTCACTATAATGTTTAGTGCAATTTTCAGAAAATGACTTCGCATCCCATAGTACGGGTTAGAGAGAGCTAGGATATTCAAAGCACAATTAAAGTCTCGCAGAACCTTTCTCATATTGCGATATTTGAAAAATAATGCTTGAAGATGTATAATGAGTTTGACTTATACACGAAATTGCGCTGACAGACTTTTGTGTTCGCATATCTAAGGCTAATTCATAATGCAATAAACACATCAAAGTTTTCTTGTATCACAGTCAAATTTCATTGAGACTCAAAATGTACTCACAATCAACTCTAATATCTCTGCGCTTAAGCAAATTTGATCAAATTAAAATCAAACGTTTGGAAAGTGTCACGCAAATGTGGAGGGATTCCCCCTTACTTTTGGAGGTAGCGCTGCCAATTCCCCGCTCTTGCACACCCCCCTCCAAGTGCGCAGTACTCACATTGATTGCAGCCACATGTGCGACTCATTTAAACCGAGAGAAGCATGCTGAATGGAAAATGTAAAATGGAAAATGGAGCATTCATCGCATTTTGTTCAAATTTTTTTATGACACTTTTTCTTTTTTTCTTTCATTTTTGGTAAATTGACATTACGTACGAAAAAGTGAAAAGCATCATTTTTATGCGACACACTTGAAAAGGTTTTCCACTCATGTTTTTATGAGTTCAAAAGACGAAAGTCGAAACCCAAAAATTGACTCCACCCCCGAAAACCCTGTTAAAATGCAACGAAGCGAACACACCCCTTCTCCTCCCTCTCTCTCTCTCTCTATCTCGCTCTCTCTCTCTCTATCCCTCTCGTTTGTGGCAGTTGCGTCAGTCGTGCTGTGTGCCCCAACAACTGTCAAATAGCGCGCATATTTTGTGTCAACAGAGGGGCAACGCCGACAAGTATGCAACGCAAGACCTTTCGCTATAAGTTAATTGCGTAAGCAAAAAGCCGTAGACTATATAGACAGAGATAGACATAGTGCACTCGGAAAAAACTGGCCTCAAATTTTAGATTTCGAATTTATTTATTTTTCAGAAACTAATTTTGCGTGCACTTAACGGAATTGTCGCACTAACTTTTATTAATTATATTATTATTAAATAGTATGATTTTTATATTTCACATACATATATAAAAATTATTTTACAATTTCATATAACTTAATTTTCAAGACTTTAGGATTGTACAGAAATGAAGTATTCATAAAATAAGGGTTTACATTTCGGCTTCTTACAAATATTTTCCATTACTTATAAATATATTTCCTAAATTATTTTTTTTTAATTTTTCATAAGAACAAGAAAAACTTTCTAATATCAAGGAAAATCTTTTAAATTTCAGTGCGATTTTTTTCTGAGTGTAAGAGAGTGAGCAAGACAACTTGATAGAAAAGTAAGAAAGCAATTGCGAAATTTCATTTTGTATATAAATACATTCGACATAAATATATTTATATAGATATATATGTATCTATATAACCTTACCTTTAAAAAGTGTACTTAAATTGAGTTGAGGGACAGGTGCAGTGACAGGGGCAGGGGCAGGGGCAACGACAAGAGGAAAAGGCAAGAAGTACTTGTAGTAGTCAAGGGGCAGGAAGTGCTTGTGTAATTGCTGTGCAAACAAACACTCGGGGACTATTTGAGAGCACTCAAGCAGACTGCCTGCTTTTTGAGCCATCCATTTTCCATTTCCCTTGAGGACGGTTTCGAATAGACATGTTGCCTGCGTTTCCCGGCACAATTGTTAATTAGTCAAAAGTTGTAACTTTCGAAATCGTTTTCGTCTTCAACTTCAACAGAAGTTTTTTAATATCAATCTTGGGATAAGTGAAATGCTACCAAATATGAAATGTGCCTCAGGCAACAATACAATAAGTGGATTAAATTGATATGATATTGTCCAATTCACATGTTTCCATCAAAGGAAGCAACAGAGTTATGGGCTTATAACTACAAATTTAACTCGGCTTTAACGCTTATGACAGTGTGTTATGAGGAGAGTGAGGAGTGGGCGAGGGGCTGAGAGGCTGAGAGGCTGCTCGGGGGTCTTATCTAAAAATAACAGTTCAGCCAACAACCGCCAATTTGGAATTTGTAGAAACTTTGTCGTTCTCCTTGAAAACTTTGCCTGACTGTTAAATTCGCAGCCAATGGCTTTCGACGCCGTTTTCGACTAACTGGGCTGGTAAGCCTCTAACACATACGCACACACACACACACACACAAATTTAAGGCAACAACTTGACGTCATTATGATAAAGTTGAGGCATTCAATTGATTATGTGTCTGCTTCGTTGCCTGTATCCACAAGTATCAACCACCAATTTCTGAGGGAACTCGTCGACAGGTGAATCTACCCAATAAATCACTTGCGTTTCGGCCTTGCCAATTAATCAAAAATGCCTTTAGCCCAAGCAGACAGTAGACAAGCTTCCATTATACAAAATGCCACGGAGTTTGATTCTCAATCTTAAGCTGTCGCATAACGTTGAACGATTAATAAAGTATAAAATGAAAAAGTAGAAAAAACTTCTACAAACCGCCATAATTAAGCCATCAAGCTGCCGACAGACTGACATAACAGCGTCTGCTGATAATCTTGTGTTTTATTTTTAAGCAGAGTGCAGCTTATGAGCTGTCAAGTGCCCCAAAACAAAATGAGTGTGGAAATTTGGAAATTTTGAAATACCTCTTAATAAAGAGTTCATTGAGCGGCAGCCAAGCGGCTGTTGAGCCATGATAAATAAGCTGTTGAGTGAATAATAGTCGCAACTGCATTATCATGTAACATTCAACATTAGCTGCTCTTCCACACACATTATGTGAATTTTATTTTATTTAATTTGTTTGGATTGACATCAATTGTTGTGTGATGCCAGAGAGATTCGATGTCAGCTTGCAACCTTTTTAAAATAAGCCAGTCAAAAACAGATGCAAAAAATAATATTGGAAAGTGGAATGGAAATTTATATTATTATATATGCATATGTCGAGTCGACTTCTGATACTGATGACGGGTAAGATAATCAAATATCGCCATAGCAGAAAAAAAGAAAAAAATCCCTAAAACTTTGCTAACATAACGATTAACTGACTCTTAATTCGCCTTGTCTCTGTGTGATAAATGATTTCAGTGACTTGATTGATGGATTGCCTTAATTGTTCAGTTGTTTTTTTTATTAATAGGCCAAAGTGCTGCAAAAGAAATTTATCATTAAGATAAATATAAATAAAAGATAAATTGGCTTAAGCTTTCTAGATCAATGACTTAAGCAGTGATCCAATCAGAACAGAAAAGTACTTTCCTGAATGCCAAATACACTCTGAAACACACACACTCTGAAACACACACGCCATGTTGTGCAGGGTGTGGTTTACACTCGAGTGCGGCTGTTGCCCAAGTAGTTTCGTATTTTTGCGTTAGCAAGTGCATAAATTAAATTTAACTGAACAATTTTTGACATAACAAGTTTTTAGCTGCAAAAAGTACGCATACGTCCCGTTCGTGCCATCCAGGGAGTCGGATATCCGGTTAGCCTTCAAGTTTGTGCTCCTGCCGCTGCTCGCTCTTGCTGCTCCTTGCTTAGTCACATATTTTGCAAGCAAAACTAATGAAAAGAAACAACAAACAGCAAACAGCAAAGCACTAAACTGCAAACGGCAAACAGCAAACAGCAAACTGCAAGCTGCAAACTGCAAATGCACTCAACAAGGCTGCTGAAAGATATTTAACTCGATGTGCAGCTGCTGCAAGTTTTGGCCAAGCGTATTGTGATTTAAATGGCTTTCATGCTCACTGAATGCCGCACAGCTGACGATTAGCTTTCGCCGACCATCGTCGCAAAATCGACAAAAAAAAGAAGCAGAAAGCAGGCAAACTCAAGTCCAAAGTTGTTGCCATCCTTCGATCGATAAGAGATTTATGCAAAGTGCAGCGGAAATTGAAATTGAAAGGCGCCGACAACGCTACTCCTGCCAGCAAAATGCGGACAGCCTTGCGCCTGGCCCACTTCGTGGAACTTGGTATCTTCCAGCACTCTCAGGATGTCTAAGGCCGAGCTGAGAGCCCAACTCATTCACTGTCTGTCTGAGTGTATGTATGTGTGTCTGTCTGCGAGTGCCAAAGATGTCTAACGCTTTTCAATTAAATTCAATTTATTAATTTCAATTATATGCGCTTCAAGAGACCGCATCCTAAGCATCCCAGCATAGAGTGCAAAAAAAAAGATGAAAATCAAGGAAAAACTGTCAACTCAGCTCACTGAAGCAGTGATGCAGAAGTCAACGCCAAATGTGCTATCCAGATGCCGCCCAGCCACAGTGGCCTTCTGCGGTTGTTGAGTGCAAGGGAGGCATTTGATTGATGTACAACTGTGCCAGAGAGCTCTGGGGAACTTCCGCTCTAGGATATGAGCAACAAGCGAAACACACAGCTGACTAAACAAACGCGTTTAGCTCGTTAAACAAAGAACTTCAAATTCAGAATAAATCAAATCTCGATCTTTAAATACTCTTTATAACTCAAACTTTGACCGACTAAGATTTAATTTACTTAAAATTTATTAGATTAATCACAAAAAAAACTAATTTAATTGAATCTTAAATTCAAATTGTTTTTTTTATTGATTTATTAGATTCATTCTGCGGTCTGAAATTGAGATGAGACAATCAGAATAAAAGGTTATATCCCAAAGTTAATAATGACGAATTCACAACCCATTTATAGAGTATAGCAAAGTCAAGTCGAATGGGATAAGTTGTCTCTGGCACAATTAACGGCAACAACCATTATCATTCTCATATGTCAAAATCACAGCTGCTGTTGTTGGCCTTTCTTTTGTGCCTGACTTTTGGCTAATGGCTTTTTAGGCGCATTGGCAGCGTGTACGGAAAATTGTTATATTTAATGGCCATAAAGAGTCTACTTTGGTAGAAGAGCAAAAACCACTAAAAAACCAAATGGCATAAGAGATAAGTCAAGTAACGCCTACGGGCGATAGCCATAAATCACTTACACAATGATGTAAGTAGTGTCGTAAAATCTACGACAAGTCACCTGCATAGCCACCTGAACAGATAGGTCAGTTCAGCCGGTGTCAGCAGAGTCTGTCTGTCTTTTGGGGACAGTCAATATAAATATATACACTGTATACAAATAGTGACAGAATGGACACACATTGGACACAGATCCAAACTGGGAACGCAGAGACCGCAATAAATCGACATTGTGGTTTTGGGGGCAAGGCGAGATGTTGTTCAAATTAAAACATTTTACGTGTGCTGTCAACTGCCTGAAGTTGACAAATTAGAGGTTTTCCGAGGTGTGGCACCTTCTTCCATGTCCTGTCATGCACAAATCCCCACCCAGGGGGGAGTTTGCGGTGCGAAATTTTACAGCCGAGCAAACGCTCCAGCAGATTATCGGTTAAATAAATAGACAAATTGATTTTAATGGAATTGGACACACAGGGTCGATCTGGCAACCCAGGCGAACGGTTTGGATGTCAACGTCTCCATGTGCACGCCATGGACACGGACACAGATAAGGACACGGACACGGACACAGATAAGGACACGGACATGGACACGGACAGGACAGTGACCCAACCCTGTTGTGCAAACATAATTTCATGTAATTCTGCCTTGGCTTGTTTTCCCACTCTCACTTTCATTTACTGGCCCAGTTGCTGTTTCTGTTGCTGTGCTTCTCCTTATTGTGGTTGCTTCACAGCAAACAAATTGAGGCCTGCTTTTGGCAACTTGATGGACACTTTTGACAATGCCAAACGACATATGAAAAACCAATCATAAGGGTTGTTTCCAAATGCCCAAAAATTGCACACGTAACCGGGAATACCTAATCTGAATTACCAAAATGAATATGGAACTTAAAGGTGTTCTATTTTCATGGTATATCTATTTTAGAAAGCTTGCTCAAATTAGCTACCACGCCCTCACTGGCAGCGGCAGACAAATCAATAAATCCTCGATATAGCTCAAGCTGTAAGCCTAGAATTACCGAAATTTGTAAAGTAAATACATAAAACATGCACATAAATAAACATGAATACCCCTCATGCCACGCCCATAAATCCCAGACAGCTCTTAAACTGAGTCTCAAAACAGTTTTAATATAAAATAATTTTATTGTTCTTATATTAACATTTATTTAAAATTATTTTTATTGTAAATTTGATGATAAAATATTTAATTTTTCAGTATTGTAAATTGTTTCGATTTTCTCCTTATTGTAAAATGGATTTTCAAAAATAGAATCATTTCGAAATCAGTTTTAGTTTATTGGTTCTTACACCTCCTTCAAAGTGCTACGTTGGCCATTTTCCACGAATTAAAACGAACTAGTTGCACAACTATACTAGACAATAACCTTTTCATGTGGCATCTTCAGGACCTATTTGGCATTTTATGGCAAACGGTTGCAGCAAACGAAAAAGTTATTGCCCAAGGATTAGTTGTCCTCAGCTCCTTGGACTTGAGGTGAGGTTGGGGTGGGGTCGGGGGCACAACTTTTAATGACGTGCTTTGTATGCGAGTGCGTGTTACATGTTGCCCACATTACCAAAGGAGCAGGCGATGACAATTTTCTGAGTGCGAGCTGTACATGGTGCATGGTACATGGTACATGCTACATGGTTATTCCTTTCTACTCTTCTTCTTCTGGGGGCAGACCCTGCCATGTGCCTTATGTGGATGCAACGGCAGCTCTTGCAACGGACTCAAGTTTTGGTTTTCGGTGCCATCTCCAGCTAATATTTCTCGCCTCTTGGCCCACATTCTTCACTGACTCACATCCTTATATTCTCACATCCTTGCTCCTCATCCTTGCTCACACAAATAATACAAGTTTCACTTAATTGCACTCCAAAAACTATGCATGTGAATTACACTCAACTCGAATGACAAGTGCGGTTAGACTGGGAATTAGATTCAGCGTTTGGGTTTGGATTTGGATTTGGGTTGCGATTGAGGTTAGTCGAGGTTCGCCGGGTTGCTCCATCAGTTTTCGGTTTCAGTGATGCAGACACTTTTTGACAGTCGGACGCACAACAGACACAAACGACATCCCGAGGGTCTGAGTGGCACGGCAAAACTTTTCGTTTTTGGCTTTGGTTCTTCGGATTAGGTCAACTCCCACAAGATCCGCCCGGGCTGCCGGCAAACGTCGTCTACTGTTGAAAGTTGTTCACGCATAAGCGGCACAGGCAGGGAGAGGAAATTCTGGAGCGAAGGGGCTTCCGGGGAAATCCTTCAGGCGGCCGCATGCTAATGAGCACAACTTTTCTTATTCACCTTCATAGTTTTTGTGCTTTATATATATGTATATTTATTTTTTGTTGAACTCTTCATGCACCTGTTTGGATCATGTCTATCCGCAGCCGAGGTGCAACAGAAACGAGGCAAAAACATGGCGGACCCAACTTAAATGAAAACTTCTTGAATGGAACAATGCTGCTCGCAAAACAACAACTTTGGTCCGCAGGATGGAATAATGATACCCGAACTGATTGCTGCTCTCCATTGTGGCCTGAGATGAAAAATTCGTCTTAAATTCCAAGCTGAGCGATAAATTGGAAATTAAAATCGGCTATCCATTAATTTAAAGTGTATGGCAGAAATTTAATTAAAATGTTTTGTTTTTGAATTATTAGCTCAGTTTAGTTGCATTTTTGGCCAGATGATTATATATAATCCAAATCAAAAATTAAAATGTTTGTCTTTGAAATTTGAACTCACTTTAGTTGAATTTTTGGCCAGATTATAATTAATAATGCAACTCAACTCGTATGATCAAAATTGAATTAAAATGCTATTAAATTGTTTACTTTATATACAATTGTGTGCACAGCCAGCAGCCTCTTTTAAATTCTGAGAGTATAGCATACAAAAGGGAAGCACTTGCAACTCACTCATTTAGAATTTAACACCTTCCAGACGTTTTATTCGCCATTAAAGTAGTGTTGCCAGCCTGCGACATGCCATAATGCCGAGAAGCTCTCAAAGAAATTATCCTTAAGCGCAAATCCCTTGACTGGCCTTGAGAGGTAAGATGGAACTGCAAAGGGTCTATCGTAAAATGGTGCTCTACTTTCAGCGCCGAGAGCAAAATAAAGCTCAGCAAAGAAAGCCTTTCAAACTCACCGTTGGGCTGTGGTTGCTTGCAATCCTTTCCCTCTGCCTGCCACACACACATTCTATTAGGGTCATATCGGGGGGTTTAGGGGGAAGAGAAACTGGGGCCACAAGTTAAAGTTACTTGTCAACATCAGCAAATAAATAAGGAAAGCAGCTAAAGATAAATTGAAATTTATGAACCGGGCTAGGAAGTCAAATGCCAACACAACTGGCCGACAAAACATTTCACCACTAAAATGCTACTAAGTAATTTATAACGCACAAAGTATTGCACTAACCCCACAAATGATGTAGCGAGATACATAAATACAATTTTCCACTCTAGTCAAACACTTGCAAACACTTGAAGTCCAATTTGAACAGCACAACAAACTTTGGATACGTTTAGATATTTGATCTTCAAGCGAAGTCACTTCATATTTTTGGAAATAAATAATTAAATACAGCAAAATACGAAATCGAATTAAGAACAATTTTAAATGAAATTAAATTATGAAATTACAAAAATGGAACAAAATTTAAATGGTATTTAATGGCTTGGGTAAAAATGGAGATATTGTAAAAATAAATTAATCTTAAGACGAAACGATTTAAATTGAGTTCTTAATAGATAATATACAATATAGTTAATAGATAGTTATACAAGATTCATAAGCAGTGTCTAAAGTTTCCAGTAATTAATTATTAATAATTTACTTGAGCATCTATCAATATCTAAATCGATCACAGGCACATTGGCATCTATTAAACTTACATTTGATTAGTGAGTCAGTGAGAAAAGTTGATGTTGTGAATGTATATAAATTGCATAAAAATAACCATTATCCCCAAGGATGTGTTTCTCGAAGAGCGACAAAAGAATTGCCTGCCTTTGCCAATCTATTACAAAGTTTACGATAATGTTATTATACCCTCTTCAAGGGTATAATGAAATTCAATGGCCCAGCCCACCTGTCGAAAACTACAAAGCGTGCAACAATAAGGGGCAGAAAGGCAGCTAGTGTGTGCGTGTATGTGTGTGTGTGTGTGCATGTGTGTGCTGTGTGCCTTGCAATACATTAGCAGAGCCTTATTAAATTATACAAGCAGTTTGTAGTGAGGGCCTTGGGGTTACGCTCGAACAACCCTTCCGGCTGTCTCAAATTGTTAAAGTGTAGCATATTTAAGCTAAATATTGCAACTACAACGATAGCGAGTTGCAGTTGCCCCACAAGCACACAATAACACAATACTAGCTGCAGACAGACACTGTCGAATATTTATGTCTATACGCAATACGCACAATGTTGCCCGACGGCTTCTTTGGGTGTCCCAGTCTGATTCTAAAGGATCAGAGCAGGTATCTGGTATCTGGTATCTGTGTGCTCTGTGTCGTGTTTCATTTGTTGGCGCCAGGTGATAAGTTTGGTTGCCTTAAGTTAAATTAACTCAAGGCAAATAAATTATAGTTCATTGTTCTGTGCCCGACTAACTCCTGTGTGTGTACTCACTATTCTCAGTGGCTGCAGTCGGCACTGGGGTTATATATTTGCAGCACAGCTATATAGCTAGTCAGACCAACTTGCTACGCCTTGCCGCATTTGCCAATGGTATTTGCCTTTTGTGTGGCAGCTTTCGCGTTGTGCCTTTAATTTAATTTCATCGCGCATACGCGCCATTATGCCTCAGTTGAAGCGTCAAGTGCGCCCTGGAAATCAATTGGCAAAGCCGCACTCGAGAATTGAAACCGCAAGAGAGAGAGAGAGAATCAAATAAAGAAGAATATAGAGAGAGAGAGAGAGAGAGAGAGTGCTGAGAGGCAGCAGACAGAATATAGGATACTCTATTTATTATGCAAACATCCAAATTGGGAGGCATTTCAATTGTATCACGAGCAAGTCACATGTCAATAAGCAAGTCAATTGTTGGCAACATTGAGTGCAAATTAGGCTTAACTAATTCGCTTTGTGTGTGTGGCGCGCAATTCACATGAATTTTGCATTTCGTTCGGATTATTTGAACGCCACCAAAAATGCGCAATATTCAAGGCTCATTGATTTTGATGCCAATGCCAAATTAGCCGCGTTGACGAGCCACTCAAGTGCCGCGGCTTATGAAAATTTGAAAACTTGAAGGCTTTCCGAAAAAGACTTAACACATTTGACAAACGAAAGAGGGAAAGAGGATATTATTATGATGCTATTAAGAAGCCAAAGCAACGACAGTCTCGCCACTTTTACAATGCACACAATTTAAATCATATTGAATGAAATAAATATACAAACGAGATATGAACTTAAATAAACAATTTAATTTCAAATTGCTCGCTTCACCAAGGACCAAGGCTAGAAGCAGCCGCTATAATATTCAAGGCAGAAGAAGAAACCGACAAACCGTAAACGTTAAATTCCTACAACCAATGCAGAAGAACTTTTTTATTTGTGCATAAACTTTTTTTATCTAGCATATCCAAGGAATTTGGAATATGTGCAGTATATTTCTCTGATTGCTTTCGTTAATCGATAATTGTCGATATCAGACGGAAGTTATTTCCAAAACTGCGCTCTGAAAAAAAATCACTCTGAAATGTTGAAAATTGTTCTGAAAACTATACATTTTAATTTTAAATTAACTTTATAATAAACCAGTCTGAAAATTAAACATATTTTACTATTTATTTTTGTACATTCTATATATACTATCTGATTACATACATTAATACTACCTTTGAATGGGTTCTTTGAATATACATTTTAACCATGCTTCAGCGAATATATGCAAATTCTTGGGAACTTAGCTTATCTACATTTTGCAGCTGCTTTTGCCCTCAACTTCTAACTAGCTATTATTATTATCATTGCATAATACAAGCATAATATAGCATACCCTCAAGACTCAAATGAAACCCGTGCAAAACACCCTCTGAAATTCCTTTGCTGCCTTTAAGTTTGCGGTATTCAGGGTAATGTTTAGTGGATATTAAAGAGGCGGATAAAGCAATTGCAGAAATTTGACGAGTACATCGCAAATAGTTGCTATGCCAAAAACAAATCTCATTTCGGTTTTCTATAATAACAAGTAGTGGAAAAGCCAAGTATAACTCAATATACACGCCCCCGCACAAATCGAGGAAAACAAAAAAAATCAAATAAAAACCAAAACAAAAACAAAAACAGAAATGAGCTGAAAATGATGTTCGTTGCCAATGGTGGAACGCACAGCAATTGTTGCCCAATTGTTGTTGTTCGTGTTGCTGTTGTTGTTCGTGTTGCTGTTGTTGTCATTTTCGCTTGGTATTCTTCCGGCATGTAAATAAATACTGAAGAAAAGCGAAAACGACTATGATTTATTTTGTATTTGGCACGCACATTGTCAATATTTGTGGAATTCATCAAAAGTTTGTTGCCGGCCGAAACTCGATGATTGCCCCGAAACACTTGACTCGAAGGCGTCCACCATCCCTCCACCCCTCCACTCCCTCTCCCCTAGATCAGCAATAACCATAACAATAACAACAACAACAGTGATGCTCATAAATACGTCGACACTACTTCGCGCCGAGCCAATGCCGAAACTTATAGCTAAAAATCGAAGCAGTTATTTATGGATTTTTTTTTTCACTTCCCTCTCGTTTTTTCTGCTTTTTTCTCGTTGACTGTCCAAAAAGAATAACAGAAAAAACAAAAGCAGCCCGTCCATTTAAGCAACTGAATACAGAGAAAACATTGCGCTAAATATGTTTACAGCCAGTTGTTGTTGGTGCCACACAGATGTACTATATAAGCGTCTACTCGAATCAGCCGCATCCCGCTCCACGACCCCTTGCCCCTTGCCAGTCCACAAAATCAGCAAGTTAAAATCACGGAAAAACATTTTTGAATATACATTTGTATTTATGGTTCCGCCGTCTATTGAAAAAAATCGCGTTTGTACGATTTCTATGAATGGGCCTTGTATCACCTGCTGCACTCTGCGATATTCTTTGAAGAGTCACTAGACGGACAGAGATAATACGGCCTAACAGGTTTTTAGGTAACCTAAAACTAAAAATAAAAATCGGCGAGTTATAAAATCATTTATTTTTAATGTGCAACTATTTTACTTTCAACTTTCTTTTGTAAATTTAAATGAACAAACTTTTGATTAAATTTTTAAATTATGTAATATATATATATATATATATAAATTTTTCTTGTTACCAATTCTTGTTTAATAATTGTTTAATTTTTAAATGAAACAGAAATGGGTCAGCTTAACTATCTCTATAACACCTATGATCTCTAGGCTAAAATATGAGTCACTTACTGAACGGACAAAGATCATTTAATTCCAGCTGGGCTGTATGTGAAATAAAACCAAAATGATGAATGCAAAATAAAATTTTGAACGAAACGGCGGCTTCAAAAGATTTCTGTTTTATATTATTTATTTTATACGCATTAATAAACAAATTTTGTAAAATTGATGAGTGAAATGATAGCGTATGCTGCTATCATAAAATATAAAATAATATTTCCGAGAAGTATGCCTAGATATTTCCGTTTTCTTTCTAGTTTTATGATTACATATTTTTTATGTCCAATTATTGATTTTATTTTAGCTTCGCTTTCTTAAAATTCTCGGAAATATGTGTACTTATCAGAGTAGAATCTGAAACTAAGTTAAACATTTTTTTAATCTCATAATATCGGAATTGATATTACTTGTCGTGAAAAGACCATGTCGGTCGAAAGACCATATAAAGATTATATAATGGTCGATACCTACCTGATACCTATTATGTAAAGTATTTTTTTTTAATCAAAAATGCTTATTTGCTTATTCGATTTCTATACCCATGAAATGAAGACAAATAAGCAATTTGAAATAGATGAATAAGCTATTAGTTTGGAACATGACCAATCCATTGATCCGACTGATCAGTTAGATAGGAATAGATCATTTGTTCAGATCAAGTGCACAATACACTAAAAATATCTTTCGCTTAGAAAACAGTTTTTCCTTTCATTTGTAGTATTCTGTTGAAAGCAACGTTGACCTCATGGGAGCAAAAAGACGACAATGCAGAAAACAGAATTCAATCAATTTTGATTTCGGGCAGAGAGTATCGATATGAAAGTGGTGCACGCAAATGCAGTTGACATGCAAAGGGTTCATGGTCCGGGACAATAAACAACAATTGGTGCATCAATGATTGTGTAATATGCTCGTATTTGCATTTGATGCATACAAATTGTTTAGTTTGCACAGAGTGCACGAGCTGTGAGTATCTCGCAGATAGCAAACCATTTCAAGTGCTGCTTATGCCAGTTCCAGTTCCAGTTCCAGTTCATACTCTGCACATGCAGGTCTCCCCTACATATATAAATTTATGCTCCGGATGTATGCTAATTCGCTTGGACAGCAGCACAGCTGTACAAACTTTCGAGTGGAAAAACAAAACTGCGCTACTTGAGGGTGATTACTAGACGATACCCTGTTGGCCACACTAAGATGTATTCTTATTAGACTTCTCTGGATAATGCTCCCATGTGTACATTTGCAATTTCTTATATATAGATTAAATTGCGTGATTTTACTTGTCTTTGTGAAATTAATAAAAAAAAAAAACAATTAAACAACAATTAAAATATAAATGGGCTATTTTTGTCTGCAATTAAAATTCAATAAGTAATCGCTAAAAAAACACTGGATCTAAAATAATTTCTAACATCCGCAACATACTTACGAATGTGGTTCCCCATGGGCAAATGTACAGGCAACAATTGTACATCCTGTACACATGCAAGAATGTCCGGATTGTTGATAGTGGAATATATCTATTATAATTAATACATACACATATTATGCAGATCTATTTTCCTAACAGTGTTATTCCTCGCATACTTTTAATGTGTAGAGGGTATGCAAATATACTTGCAATTCTAACTAAACCAAAACCGAAATAACAACTCCAACCCCCTATTTATACGCTTGCCCTAAGCGCAACCCCTACCCCCTTGGGGCAAGTACTAATGCTGAGTACACGGGGCTGGTTGCGCATTTCTCACGCGTCAAGTGGCTGCCAAATATGATTTATATGCCACGGCCAGCAAAGTAGAAAATATGGCTGTAAAAATAGTATAGATAAATGGTGCTGGGCGTGGCGAGGGGGAGGTGTGGTGGGTAAGCTGACATATTTCATACTCGGCTACAGTGCTCAAATGCACATCGAAACAGAATTTTAGAATATTTCCATTAGAAGTTATGGGCTTGTAGAATTCCTGGAACATGTATTGATCTATTGAGTTGTTGTACTTGACAGCTATGTGTGATAAAAGCATTTCAGTTCGATATTCGCCACGGTCCGATAAGCCGAAAGCGAAATGCTAATTTGAGATTCAGCTTTAGTACTTTATCAAGTGCTCGATGGCACTGACAGCGACCAGCTCAATAACTAAAACAAATCAATTGTGACAGCTGTCAGATTCAAAGATATATTGGTAGCGACCACAAGACAACAAGGCCAGCCTGGCATATTGGATTGCTCGGTGGGAATCTTTACGTGTGCGATCGATAGGTATTTTAGAATATTCACTCGTATATAAAGTAGTTTCTGCTAAATTATGCCAATCATTTCTAAATGTATTTGTTACGTGAATTATTTTATGTAATCCCAGCTACGCATGCAATTCAGCAACTCGTCTGTCTCTTCAATACCCCAAAATGAAGTCAACATTGTCTGTAATAAATGCGAACAAGTTAATTTCGCAAAATCCAAGGCAACAGAATTGCAAGAGTGGCACTCCGAATCTGGAACAAGTTGCGTCTTTATCCAGCTGCAGCTCCAGTTACTTTTGCTTAGCTCGACGAAGACTATCATTTTGGGGATTGCGAAGCTGACAAATACGGCGAGTGTCGCTGCTTACCCCTCTTATTGATGGGCAGCATTAGGAAAGGACTTCAGTGGCAGGCAATAAATAAGCAACAGTTTGCGCCTCCTCGCACGAACTGCATTTGATTTTGTTGCAAGAAACAAGAGCGGCTAAATGTGAGAATGCCAACAGTAACTGGAAAGACAGGGGCAACAGCTTGAAAGTTAGTTTGGTTGGTATTCATGCCAGATTTGCTACAATCAGAATAAACATATAATCGACTGCACACAATCAGCGTAATGTCCATAAAAACTTCGACTTTATTGAGATTTTACTGACGAACGGCGTCTGTTGCGCAATCGTCATCCTGGACCTGCCTGGCCTTGGCGCCAACGTGGCACCAAGAAATAGAATAAACTAGCGAAGTATTGCCGAATCGCTGAACTGAACGGGATTACAACTGGGTTGCCATTTTAGTTTTATGACTCGACCGGACACCGTAGAAGTAGAAGTGGAGAAGTATCTGCGAGGCAATGCGTTTTCAATCAAACTCACAACACGTACACAGCGCAGACAGACTGATTCAGGTCATCAGTTCCACGAACTTTGGCCTTAACAATACTTAACAGCATTCGAGCCAAGTTAACTCAACATGAAAGCATTCTTCGCAAATACTTTGAACATCCCCGTTACGCAGCTCATCCAGACCGAGAATAATTGCCTTTGGTTTTAGATGGACACATAATTGGAAAGCGGCATCAATAATATTTGTCCAAGAAGTGCGAGAAGTTACAATTAAACCAATGCTTAAGAGCACTTAATTAATTAATGCAAACATAAACGACTTGATTGGCAAAGGCAATTTGATAAGTTCCAAGCTGATTTATGGCTAGTCCTGGGTTTGGTTAGGTTTAAAAAAACTTCACACTGACCCAGTCAAGTCATGTTTCTAACTTGTCTTAAAGCTCTCTTTAATTAAATACATTTTTATTAAATATATTTTGCAAGCTGCTCCCTCAAATATTCCACATAAAAATGTAATTATTTTCTATCTTGTGATAACAATTTCTGCAACTAAAATATCAATCAGTATCAAAATGCAATTACATTTGATATTGGATATTCGTAAGCATGTTGAAGTAAAAACAGGAAAGCAAGGTGCGCACCGAAGATTGCATACCCTTCTCGACATGCTCCCATCTAAACTTGATTATTGGCATAGCATTAGTTTGGCACCCAATGCGTTTAATCCAGATATGTTTTGAGTGATATGGTTACTTTATAATGAAGTGCTTCGAGATTCAGCACAGATGCTTTTCAGACATGAGTGACAAACTTTATAGAAATTTGGCAATGCTCCCAGGAAGGCTATGAAAACTTTTTCCAATTGCTTTTATAAAATGTACTTTTAATTGTTGGCCACAGATTGATTTTGGTTAGGAAAACTGACTATTTTGAAGTAAAATGGTTATATTTATTATTCAATTCATATCTGAATAAAAAAAAACCCCACAAAAACTTTGCACGCAATTCCGCAAACGCCATTGAAAGTTCGATGACCATTCAGCAAACAATTGCCACACACAGTAAAAAACCGTTGCGTTACAATTTGCAACAAAGCATTTCGCATATCGAACATAAAAGAAAGAAATCCGCTGCACACACAGCCACACACACAGTGTGTGATTTGCTGTTGCACAAACTTTTTGCTTGCGCTGCTGAGGCAAAAGAGTTAAAGCGCCAAACGAGAACTCGGGGAAGGATGAAAGGACGAACAAATCAATCAACTCAAAGCGTGCATGTATAAAGGACAAATGAAAAATAAAACACACAATTACTCAACGCAAACGCAGATCGACAAAGTTAAGTTTTGCTATATATATAAAAGCAGGATTGACTTTTAGTGAATTGCGGGCAATCCCGGCACACTTTCAAAATATTAATTAGTTTCCAGCAAATTGAGTTTATTCAGCCAACCGGACATGCAGCTGAGCAAAATCAGTTTAGTTTGCATTCAAAATAAACAATGGAATCCATGAAATGCATATGTAAACAGTGGTTAATTAAATTTAAAATACTTCGAGCTAAATTTACTCAGTTTTAAATGAATCGCCTCGTACGTCAGCAAACTCTGAGCAATTCACTCGTACTCATCGAATTGGAAAGTCAAATTGTGCATGCGCCACATTAGCCACTAGCCGACATCAGCTCAAGTTTGCCACAAGTTGTTGCAAACCGCAAAATTTAACAATAATCATTTTAAATTTCTAGTTGGTTGAACAGCAAAAAAAATCACCCACAGGACATGCAATTACTTATGCACATATATTGCACACACACGCACACACGAGGTCACACACACATGCGCGGGCACATTCAGAGTAAGACTGATGTGATTTGGCGTTGACAATTCGCTTATGGCGGCAACCAGCAACAGCAGCTAAATACACTGATCACAAATATGTAAATTGATACAGTGGCAGCTGAGGAGCTGAGTGCCACTGCCACACGAGGGATCCATCGATACTCCTAATGAAGCAAATGGAAATGGATATGTTAGAAAATGAAACCCTACAAACCCATTTTGATATCCAAGCTAGTTATTTGGTTTAAAATCAGTTTAGTCTGTTCAATATTTTGAGTGCTGAAAGATTAAACTTCGCTTAAGAAAATGAATCCTTGCAATTAATATAATTATAAACATTATTATTATCACAGTTGAATAACAATTCAAACTAAATGCAATTGATTTCTCGGAACACATACATAAATAGACTATTATTATAGGAGGTCCCTCCAACACTGCGACCTATTAGATCTATTGTGCACCCTTCTGAGCCTATAGCTCTTCCATCTACCCACGATTCTCCAGATGAACGATCATTTTTCTGGGGTACTACACATATTTAATTACAAAAGGTTTTACTTATTATATTAGCTTTAAATTGTCTTAAAATAAATATAATTTAGACCAGCTTATGCCCAAAAATGTATTTTCAAGTTTCACTGCTGAGTTAATACAGATAACAAACACTGCATAACAGTGAATATAACTCGGAGATCGGATCATTTTTTGCGATGAATATGTATCAGAAAAAGGTATTTTCAAGTTTTATTAGAGTAAGTCAGCTTTTCTGAAATTATTCACACTTTACTGTGAATACTCTCTTTTAAGGAACGAAAAAAAGATAGCTGATTAATAAATTAGATAGCAATCAATGCCCAAGTCAATAACTCTCTTATTGAGAAGCATTTATAATGTGAGCAGTGAATCAGATTGCATTTACTGCTGCAAACGACCCATTTGTCAATTTTTAAAAGGTTCTTGCCCCAAGATGCAACGACATTTGAATGACTGTCAGCCACATTTGCAATTCTTGGCAAATGCATTTTGGGGGCGTTTGCAAAAGTGTTCGAAACTGCTGAGACCAATGTAAAATGCGTTTTACAATCGCACAAAATGTGCATTCGAGTGCAGTTTTTGACTGACAGTTAAGGGCATATCTGTGTGTGTGTGTGTGGGTGTGTCTGTGTGTGTGGCGCATTCCTGCTAGTTGTTCGCTTACATGGCTGGCCTGCCTCACCAATAATTTCCATGTTTATCTGTCGGTCGTCGTCGTCGTCAATGTGTCAGGTAAGACTAACTGTCCATTTAGTGCCCAGTCCTCTCTTTTTCTCTCTTTCTCTCATTGTGTCTGTGTCTCCCTCTATCTCTGTCTCTGTCTCTGCCGACGGGTTGCCTGTCAGTGCTGCCATTAAGCAAGGAATGCATAAATTTTTAAAAGGATTGCCCCGCTTCTCCAGGACTGCAAATGCAAATTGCTGAGTTGCTAACAAAAATATTTTTGATTGACGTCAGCCGAATGGGTAAATGGTGGAATGGTGTCAGTAATTGGATGACAAAATGGTCTCAAATGGTTTGTTTTCGAATTGTTATGCTTTGATTAAGTAATTGGCTCAACTTTTTAAGACGCATACGCTTTATTTTGATAGAATATATTTTGGAGAAATGTCCAAAAGTCATCTCGGACTCCATATTCTTATTTTTATTTTATTATATATTATATTACATTTGTTTAAGTCAGCAGAACTCATTGTTGAGACTTTTTATATATCCGTATCTTTGCTGGAGGTTGGAGGTAATTCGAATTCCGAACCAAAATGTAGATGTCGGCAGTTTGACTCCGGTAGAGTCTGTGGAAGCTTTCAATCCGAGCACTGCTATTTATTTATATGCAGTGTCCACGGTAGCAAAGACTGATTCAGATCCATTTAACCCAGATTCAACCGACAATTTACATATGAGGAACATCGTTGGCAATTGCTCCTCAGTTGATGCATGAATGCGTTTCGTGCTGTGTCATTTGGATAGGTTGTAGTACATTTTGCATTCTACTGCAATGCCGGGCGCGCCCCAAGGCACAGAGTCAGGATTGAAAAGCGGAGAAACGTTGGCCACATACCTGGACAAGAAGCTATCCAGCTCAGAGCAACGCAAACAAATTTGCAAATGGACGAGAGTGACTATTTCTGTAAGTGTGAGTTGCCGTTGATGTATTGGTGTGCTTTATAATGCATTAAGTTCGCATCAAGTCGCACAAAGTGCCAGCTGCCAACTACAAGCCACAAACTACAAACTGGGCAAAGAGGCGAAAGCCAAAGCTGAGCAGCTTCGGATTTTCAAATTGAAAACAAAGTGTTCATCTTAATATGCAAACAATTTTGAAATAGAAGTCGGGTTGTCAAATGAAATTTCGTTTGTTGCCAAAAGTAAAAATGCGACAAAAGCCACAGATTAAAAGTCTAAATTGCTTTATATGAACGTGGCCAAAAGGCCCCAACGCGAAATGAAATGACTCCATGTGTGGCAACGTGGTCTGTGGGAATCTGTAGAAATCTGAATGGTTCGGACTAAACTGCACATAAACTGTGTGTGCGGGTGTGTGTGGGTATGTGTGTGGGTGTGTGAGAGGGTGTGTGTGCGGATAAGGTTTCAGCATTTCGTATTTTCATTTCACTGGACTCGGCTTTATTGAAACAGGTGGACTTCCGCAGTCATAGATTTGAAAGGGGGAATGTGCAGCAATTGTTAATACATTGTGCAGAAATAGAGACAACTGGCGAAGTTTTTGCACTGCCAGTTGACATCTGTGACCAGATTGGGTTCTTTGTATCGTAGTTAACTCCTTCCATTTGTATGAAGCGCAGCGAAATGAAAATTGCACTGGGAATAGCAGGCGGATATTGGATCAAAGTGGACCTGATTCCTGAAAACCTTGGCAGGCATTTCAATAAAGTTCATATACAACTGTAAATTAATTTGATTTAATTTTATTGTAAATAAATAGCTGTCATTATTTGGAGTTCTTTATTATGAACATGACATTATTAAAATATATTTTTAATTCCCTTTTTTATTCAGTCCAGGAAATGTCATTTTATATTTTGTCACAATTTTATGTCTGTGAAAAAAATACAGAATGTGCATTCTTTATGTGTCAGCTCTCTGTCATATATTGAAATATATATTACCCTAATTATATTGTCAAATGAATCGTGTAAAATATAACGCAAATGTATGCGGACCAGATATCGATGCCTTATCATCAGAGCGGATATTTGCATTTTGCTTATTCTATATTTAAATTGATGTTTACAAAAATATTGCATTTAAAATCAGCTTTTGCTCGAGTGTAAAAACAGTTGTTTTTAATTTAATTTAATACATTTCTTATTTACTGTAACTCTTGAATAAATACTTATATGGTGTACAATATAATATATATAATAAATTGTGGAGGATGCTGCTACAGACTCTGCCTTGAAGATGATGAGGCTCTAGAACAAATTCTAGTAAATTGGCAGATAAGCAGATTGAGACCAAATATGAGTGAAATGAGGACTCTTAGGACATAATAATAATAATAATAATAATAATAATAATAATAATAATAATAATAATAATAATAATAATAATATTAATATCATTATTATTAATAGTAATGGTAAATAAACTATGGTTTCCAGACCATGATTCCCTGCATAACTCTAGCCATGCATAAGAGTTTCATGAGATGAAAGCAGTAATAAATTTACCTAATAGCAACGATGTCTTTTAGCTCGTCCAGAGAGGTTTTTCGTGTTTCAATCGTGTTTTCTTTTCAAAGAATTAAAGTTTGAATTTTAGGGCATTTAATACTACAGAGGATATTGTAATTATGTCCTGAAGTGTGTAACGCATTGAAGGAAAGACCTTCAACCTCATAAATGGTATACACACATTTCTGTACATAAATGTATACAGAAATTCATTCTGTTTCTAAGCAATCTAATCTGCTCATTTTTTAGGCATATTTGAAGTGCTTATTTTTAACTCTGCTTATCAAATGGCATAAAATAACTGCCATTAAGATTTGGGTCACATTAAATATGCAAAGTCTCCTGTATATCCTGGGCATAAAACTTTAATTATAGTCATTAGTCAATTATGCGCCGCTAAAAATAACAGACAGCAATTACCAAAAATGTTTTGGCACAAAACAGGAAGTAAATTTGACAAGCGTCTTAAAGATAATCGTGATTTGTCATCCACCTTGTTTCTGGGCTTCTTGTGGATTGGAAGGCTTTGAATAATTCTAATATTTTATTGAAATTTCCGATTTGTATCGATTTTATATAGTTGACGAAAGACACGAAGAATAATATAAAAATCTGCATCAATGAAAGGCAAAAAGTATTTTGAAGTGAAGTATTTAATGACAGGTAAAAAGTAGAACTGAAGAGTTGCTTTAAAGCTAAAGCCAAAAGATAGAAATTGTAGGTGGATCAACCACAGACACATTTAATAGAGCAAAAACTTTCAAACTCTTGCTAATGACAGCAAAGCCAAGGAACCAACGCCAATTTCTTGCGATTGCGTGTTCATCTGCATAACTCTGTGTGTGTGTGAGAGTGTGTGGGTTTAACTTATATATATATTTTATATATATATCAAGGTCAGCAGTTGAGAAAAAGTTTTGCACATATGAACGTAGAGGAAGAAAATAAAGAAAAGTGCAAAGCATTTGGGAAAGAATACTCAAGCAAAACTTATCTAAACAGCTTCATATACAGAAGCAGTCAAGCACACACACAGATACAACAATAGTGTATATGTGTGTGGGCGTGGGTGTGTCTTTGCCCTTATGTATACTTTTCTGTGTGTTGTATTCATAAGCGCGCTCTAAGCCCTGTAATAAGCTTATCGCTAGGCGACCAGAGTCCACATAGTTGTTGCCATAGTGTTGAGCTCTGCATTTATTCAATGTAGCTGCTAATCGGCTTATCGATAGCAGACGGTCTCTCTAATTTCGAATCAGATCAGAAAAACTAACTGCAAAACGTTGTGACTTTGTATTAGTAATGAAACCAACAATTCCAGCCACTCCTCAAAACAGAGACGAGAAAAAGCAGATAGAAATCAAGGTGAGATTCTGGTACATTAGCAGTGAAATCTCTGCAGCAAAAAAAGTTTGCGGAAGAGTTAACTTTTTTGTTAGCTGAATGAGAATGTTTTTCCAGAATTTTCCTTGCTGTTTTTTTGGGGCTGGTCGCACACTTTATGAGCCGAATACTTTGATTAATGCTCTTTCTACGAATGCTGCAACTGCAACTGGCTGCTGGTTGCTGGCTGCTGGCATGTGGCAAGAGGCTAAGCGGATAAATGTGTCAAACGCTGAAGGCGGCTAAAATACGGCGTAACAATTATTTGCAATTTATAGACTCACATAAGATTAGCAATTGCCAGGCAAAGGGGCACAGTCCGTTCACTTTCCAAGGTAACTGAAATGAGCCCGACTGAAACCAGCTGCCAGGTTTTAATGATAAAAGTAATGTGATACAATATACATCCTTCAGCACAGATAAGCAAAATTAATTTTTCATATGAAGCGCAATTAAAATTAAAATTTTATTTTATTCAACTTTAATAACTTTAACGTTAAACAGAGCATCTAAAAGTCGCCACATTTAAATTATGGCGTCATCCAAATAGGGACAATGCTGTCATATCATCTCGTATTACAATTTTGCTTAACGTATTCCAATGAAATGAAGCTTGGGGTATTATTTTACAGCTGTCGTTCTACTTAGTCTGGCATTTTTAATTACTTAGCTTCCTTTCATTTAACGGCTAATGCGAAAAAATGTCACCAAAATTGATAATGGCTTTCTGACAAGACCCAATTCGTAAGTGTCTCCAGGACATGTTTTGTTTTTTTCAAACTCCACAGGCAATCAAATGTCTGAACCCTTTTCGCAATGAAGGCTTTTGGCCTGCTATTTTTAGCTAACATTCTTGTTATAAAAAATATCTGACTTGAATTTGATTGGCTTCTCTGGCATTTGCACTTGGCTTTGACTGCCGACTTGAGAGTGATTTGTGATTCATCCAAGCCGAATTTCTGAATTTCTGAATTTCTGTGAAATTAGATAAATGCGCGAAAGTAAAATGAAATAAAAGGGTTTTCAATTTCCAATATACATTTTTTTCTAAAATTGGCTTAGCTTATAATAAGCGAATAATTCCTAACAAAATCTACCAAAAATTACGAGCTGAGTTAAATCGCAATTCATATAATTTTATTAGAAGTGTGTGAACTGTCTCAAGGCAAATTAAATTCGAATCAACAGGAACACTTATTTTGAACACAATTAAAGTCTGATTAGCTTAACTTTCATGTAGAATGGCATATCGAATGTTTAATGTTGAAAATCATAAATTTAAATAATGTAACCAAGCAACCACTTAAATTTAGCTGAAGTCTGTTTAGTTGAACTTGCGTAAAGAATGGAATCTGAAATGTTTAATATTGAAAGTGATTGTAGATGCGAGAGAGAGAGAAAATTGCTAAAATGCAACCATAAATTTAAATAATGTATCCAATTTGAGCAGGAAAACAAAAAAAATCAGCTCGCATCAGTTTTTCACACACAATTGCATTTTCCTTTTCATTGCAGCGCAAATTGAAAACAAAACAAAAAACGAGAGACAGAGACAGAGAAAGAGTGAGAGGGAAGATAAAAGGACACACACAAGAGACGAGCAGAGCAGAGAAGGTCGGGGAGGTGGCTGCAGTGTTAGCAGGATGTCAAAATGCCATCGGCAGATCAAATCCTGTTCATAAATGTCACCACAACAGTGGCCGCGGCAGCGTTGACAGCAGCCGCTGCCGTCAACAGCACACCAGAGGCATCCACAGCAAAGGCATCATCGCCAGCGTCAGCCAACGGACGCAGTGCAGCAGCAGCGTCGACAACAACAGCAGCCCTGGCAGCCAATTTATCGGGTTCGTTTGTGGACAGCCTGACAACAGCAACAGCAACAGTGACAACAACAACAGCAATTGTTGAGTCAACGCAGGAATGTGGCGCATTGGCGGTGGAGGAGATGCATGCCAGCTTTTTGGGCTTGCAACTGGCGGTGCCGGAATGGGAGGCGCTGCTCACAGCGCTGGTGCTCTCCATCATCATAGTGCTGACCATAATTGGCAACATTCTGGTCATACTGAGCGTGTTCACCTACAAACCGCTCCGGATTGTGCAGAACTTTTTCATCGTCTCGTTGGCGGTGGCCGATTTAATGGTTGCACTGCTGGTGCTGCCCTTTAATGTGGCATACTCGATACTGGGTCGCTGGGAGTTTGGCATACATCTATGCAAGCTGTGGCTCACCTGCGACGTGCTCTGCTGCACCTCCTCGATACTCAATCTGTGCGCCATTGCCCTGGATCGCTACTGGGCGATAACCGATCCCATTAACTATGCACAGAAGCGGACAGTGGGTCGAGTCCTGCTGCTCATCTCGGGTGTCTGGCTGCTCTCCTTGTTGATTAGCAGTCCGCCGCTGATTGGCTGGAACGATTGGCCGGATGAGTTCACCAGCGCAACACCGTGTGAGCTGACCTCGCAGCGTGGCTATGTCATCTACTCGTCGCTGGGCTCCTTCTTCATTCCGCTCGTCATTATGACGATTGTGTACATTGAGATCTTTGTGGCGACGCGACGTCGTCTGAGGGAGCGTGCCAAGGCAAACAAATTGAATACGATTGCGTTGAAGACAACCGAAGTGGACCCTATCAACACGAGCAGTGCGGCAGCTGGCAGCAGCTCAACCAGCTCAAAGGCGCGCTACTTGGGCAGCCTCTGCGGCAGTTGGCTCTGCTGTGGTCGCGACCGTGCCAACTTTGCCACACCCATGATACACAACGACCAGGAGAGTCTCAGCAGCGAGACACACGCCCAGCCTGAAACAAACATCGAACAGCACCAGCACCAACATCAACAGCAAACGGTTGTTGTGCTCGTCAAGAAGTCGCGTCGCGCCAAGATCAAGGACTCAATTAAGCATGGCAAGGGGCGCAGCGGTCGCAGATCGCAGTCATCCTCGTCGGGATGTGAGCCGCACGGTGAGCAACAGTTGCTGCCACAAGCCAATAGCAACAATGCCGCCGCCAAATCGGATCAGGAGATAAGCACAGAGAGCGGCAGCGATCCCAAAGGTTGCATACAGGTGGGTCTTAAGCAAAGATCTCAATCAAATTATTCTTTTCTTCTTCATTTAGAAACTTTATTTATTTATATTTATTATTTTTTAGGTTTGTGTTACCCAAGCGGACGAGCAAACGTCTCTAAAGATGACGCCGCCACAGTCATCGATGGTCACGGCTGCTGTGACGGTGGTGCAGAAGAAGCCGAGCACCGTCAACCAGTTCATCGAGGAGAAGCAGAAGATCTCACTGTCCAAGGAGCGGAGGGCTGCTCGCACCCTGGGCATCATTATGGGCGTGTTTGTCATCTGCTGGCTGCCGTTCTTTCTGATGTATGTGATTCTGCCATTTTGCCAGAGTTGCTGCCCCACGAACAAGTTTAAGAACTTTATCACCTGGTTGGGTTACATTAATTCCGGCTTGAATCCGGTCATCTATACGATATTCAATTTGGATTATAGGCGCGCGTTTAAAAGACTACTGGGCATGAAGATATGATCGCATAATGACGGACACAAAGTGCAGATGCGAACCGAGAGAGAAGGCACTACTCAAAGTTTGTGCCAAAAATTAATATGAATATTCGAAGAAACACCTGGGAAAAGTGATGTTACCAAATAACTAATCATGAAATTTACCGCAATATGGTTTCACTCATTTGTATACATGATCTCGATAGTTCATCGAAAATAATAAATGACATTAAATATTTGAGCTAAATGATGAAAAGAAAAATGAGAAATTTCTATTAGCAAATAAAAAGCTTCTTGTTGTATTAGTAAAATCTAGTTTTTGATTTAACTACTTCACTTGAATATCAAATGAATCTATCTGTTAACCTTAGCTCCAAAATGAACTCACTTTTTTCGGGTGTTTCAAAGCGTTGCTTTTGCTCATTAAGAGCACTTTGAAAGTACACGCCTGGGCGTACTTAGCTAAACGTAAACTGTTATATATACTCATAGAAAGTGTACGGCGAAGATGACCACAAGGTCAACTTTTATGTGCACTGGCAAATAAAATATTCAAAACTGGAACAAAATATTACCATACAAAAAGAGGAAAGCTTAAATGTATAAAACGTCTAACAAAAAATACGAAAACTTAACTGGAAACCTAATTAAATTTAATTAAGTGTTTACGCACATGTTGCAAACTCTCGTATTTCACTCTCTAGCGCATAAACTGAACATATATAAAATATATATGCATTACATTACATATAAATACATAAATACAAAATAATAAATAATAATAAATTAAAGGTTAATTGAATGTGCTCGCTCAACATTGAGAAACTTCCAAAAACTGTTTTCTTAGGCATTATTCTAAACATATTTACATTACGATTTAGGTGCAATAAATTATTAATAATAAATGTATGTATACTTTGTGAGGTACGCTTAAAAATATTTGTTAGAAATGAATTGTTTTTATGACAAAGCATCAAATGTGTTGAGTGTGCAAAAGCACAGCTAAAAGCTTAATTAATTAATAAATATTTAAACACAAATAAGTAAAATATACAACAGCAAAGATAAATGTTTTACTGCATTGTGCAATAAGGTTTAACAAAAAATAAAATTAAAATACTAAATATAAATCGATGTATAAAACCAAGAGATACAAAAATCATAAGTATATACGGCAATTTTTGAATTTTCATGGTGTACGTTAACTTCACTAATTAAATTGTTTAATTAGCAAGCCGAAACAAAACAAACGAACAAAAAGACAGATTCGAATAAAAGTTATGAAAAATAATTAAATACCTTAGTTTCAATTGTTTATTTCAAAACTGCACAGCTCAGCACTTTTTCATGTGAAAGCTAACGCATGGCTTTAAGCCAGTCTACAGGCAACAATTTGACGTTTTTAAATCAAATTTGAAACGGCCATTTTCGAAAAATGAGAATGTTAACAGATTTGTTAACATTTCTTGCTTCTCCGTATTGGTAGCGCTGACAAGAGCTGCTTGTTAAGAATGTTACAGCTTACTGCAGTGACCATTGCTCTCAGCAGCTGAATGATACGAGACTACTTAACATTTTCTCCATATGTGAGATCAGCTGGCGCTGTTAACTTAACTTAACTTAAAGTTAAATAAATTGTTTTTTTACTTACAAACTAATCGATTTAAATAAAATGTAAACTAAGAATATTAATGTTCTTCCCTACTTTATCTATTGTTTATTTATTTTCAGCAACTAGTAGTTTTTTTGGTATTAAAAATATAATCCCAAATAACATTTGGGATTTTTTACATTGCATTTCGGTTTTGCATCAGTATTCATGAGATGTGGGATTAGTCATATCAATTTATTTTTAGTTTATATTTAAAGCACATTAGAACAATATTTCAAATAACTCCCCTACTGTCCCAAAAGAAATAGAAATAATACAAAAATGCAGGTAAGTTTACGGTCAGCAGAATATAGAATATATATGAATATCTACAAATGTATGTACATTTATAAATGTGTATTTGTGCATAAATTTGAACATGTGCATGCAACTAATGCCCATATTTGGTTGTAAAACGCACCCAAAATGAATCGCATGAGTGCGTTGAACGATTTCTGAATGAAAACTCAAATTGTGATTTTTTTAGGATCCCAACGAAGATACCGAGTGGAACGATGTGCTGCGCGCAAAGGGAATCATTGGGCCAAAGCAGAAGGAAGCGGAGATAACCGAGGATCAAATTCAGGCGATGATGAACGATGTGATTCAGCGACGAACAGATTTGCCGCCGCAGGAGGGTCAGCGTGACAAGCAGATCGATGACATGTCACTCGACGAGCTCGACGAACTCGAGGACTCAGAGGACGAGGCAGTGCTGGAGCAGTATCGCCAGCGTCGCATGGCCGAGATGCGTGCCACGGCGGAGAAGGCGCGCTTTGGCAGTGTTCGAGAAATATCCGGGCAGGAGTACGTCGACGAGGTGACCAAAGCGGGCGAGGGCATCTGGGTGGTGTTGCATCTGTATGCCAACGGCGTACCCCTCTGCGCCCTCATCCACCACCACATGCAACAGCTGGCGCCACGCTTCCCACAGACCAAGTTCCTCCGCTCCGTGGCCACCACCTGCATACCCAACTTCCCCGAAAAAAACCTGCCCACCATTTTCGTTTACCACGAGGGATCGATGCGCAAACAGTTTATTGGTCCGCTGGAGCTGCGGGGCGAGAAACTCACGCTGCCCGAGTTGGAGTTTATGCTGGGTGCGGTTGGGGCTGTGCCTAGCGACATTAAGGAGGATCCCCGGCCACAGATCCGGGATAAAATGCTAGCCGATTTGGAAGATAAAAGTGCGGATTTTTATTAAGATCGCATCTTCGATCCCATTTTCTGTTGCAGTACAATTTGCGAATCTTGTTTTGTGTGCATTTCTTGTTAAAACAAAATACAAATTATTTTTGCTACCAGGATTCACTTGTTGTTGTTGTGTGTTTTCCCACTGTTGGTCGAAGTCTTGGCCATGCCCTTGGGCTTGCTGCGAAATATGTTCGGATCGATGATATTGTACGGATGCTCGCAGGCCGGATTTATGGTGCGTCCGCGACGTAACTCGTGCTTCTCCAGCAGATGTGGAGCCAGCAGCAGAAACAGCTGCTCCGTCCACGAGGGCAAGCCAAAGCTGGTGAAACACAGCTCCCAGTAGGGCAAACCCAAGTGCGCAATCGCCATGCGCAGATACTCACTGAAAGTCTCGGCCAGAAACTGCCAGCTGAGTGTGCCCAGCTCGAGCAAATAAAATCGTGGATTATTCGAACTGGTTGACTCATACAACATGCACACCTGAAAGGGGAAATATTTTTATATTTATAAACAATACCAACTACAAGATATATATATCTATGTATTTCTACATTTATTTGTACACATACACATACACAAAAATCTAAATATTAAGATAAATACTTTTAAAATGTACATAGCTTGTCCCAAAGCGAAAATCTCAAATATATAGCGATTTATTTAATTTTTTTCCAAATATTTGCCATAATCAAAAACATTTCTATTAAGTCGAAATGCAAACCTGCATATTTCGAATATATCATTGCTAAGGTTACGAAACAAGTAATGATTTTTATATTAGAGTTCAGCTAACGTCTGCCTCAGTCAAATTATATCATATGAATCTGTAAATTATTCAAGATGTTTGTATATCTGAAATCTTAAAACACATCTGTTTAGTAACGATATAAGTAACAAAAATGCCAATATGCTAATTCTCCAGGGTATACACATCGAAAACAGCACCTTGGAAATTAAAAATTTTTTTCGAAGAAAAAAATCTCAAAAATGTGGATATGTAAACCTAAGCTTTTAGACAGCCACTAAGATAATTTTAGAAATTTACTTTCAGAATAATAGGGTGACTAACTATTGTCTTCAAAAGTATGGCGACTAACTGAAATGCAGGGTGATTTTAATTACGAATTTCAAAAGTTATCAACTGCAACTGGTCCTCACTCACCTTGGCCATTTCGTTGATATTGTTGATTTCAAATATTTTGGTCTTGGCCGTTATGATGGGCGGGGTATTATCCCACTTATCCTTGGCTCCAACCGAGCTCCCGCTGGCCCCGCTAGTCGACTGGGCGCCACTTGCCGATTGAGTATTCTCGATGTTCTCCCGCAACAGGGTCACCTGGAGCAGATGCGGAAAGTGTATGTAGCCGACGCGTCGAACATCGCTGGCTAAGGGATCCCATTTGACGGATCATCATCATATACTGTTTTCTCGAGACTCGATACTTACGCGCATATTGATAGCTCCAGTTGAGCACGAAGCCGTCGCTGGATAGGTAGAACTTTTTCATGTCCTCCGGCAGGTAGACACAGTGCCGTTGCTCCCAGTTGACCACCTGGCAGGGATTCAGGGGTTGTCGACGCTCCAGGCTCACATTGCACACTCTCGGCACATTTGCTATTGTGGATGTTTGTTTCAGGCATTTGTTTAGCTTGCAAACAATAATTATTACTCACATAATGTTTTAATCAGGCCCAATGTCAAATTTTCGTAAAATGCATCTTCCGGTGAAAGTTTCTTATTCATATTTAAAATACGTAATTTTCGTTAATGCAATATTCCAAGGAGCGGAGACGCTGTTCAATGTTAAACTCGATAGAGTAAACAATGCCTCCCTGACACTGGTTGTCCTGGCAACAGACTGACTAACTAACTATCTGACTACTATCGTTCCTGAGGCAGAACTAACAACTGATTTCCATTAATATTATGAACTATGAATTTTATATTGAACAAGTCGAATATTGTTTTGAACAGATTCGAATATTTATATTAAACCATTAGTAGCCACACATCTAACTAAAACTAAACAATATAAATCAGAAACAGCTATTATTTGTAAATGCGATTAATATGTCGTTGATATAGCTGCTAATAAGTCAGAGTTGTGTTATATATTTTGAAATGTTTATATCCACTCAAATACAATTTATTTACACAAAACAAGTACAGTAAGGGAACATAAATGATTGATTTGTCAACAATGAAATTAAACACGACACGACTGAATGAGCAATACGGACGTGAACAGATCATGGCCGTTGACCAATTGCCAATCTCATCTCTTGGCTGCACTGGGCTCTGCGCTCTCCGCCTCCTCCTCGTGTCAGGAAACCTCCCACACGGTGGACTCAACCGAACGACGCGGACGCCCAGCGACCTCCACATGGGCATCCAGTCCATCACTCAAGCGGCTGAAGCGGCGAGCCCAACTCCCTCGCGGATTGGCCTGGCCCCCGGCTAAGGATGAGCGGTGGCTGGTATCGCGGAACAGGCTCATAATATCCTGATTGTCTCCTTGCGCCCGCTTGATGCCATGCTGGTATTTGGCCTCCTTGGCTAGCAGCTCCTCGCGCTGCATTTGTGTCTTCACCTCCGAGGGCACATCGGGTATGATGAACTGCATGATGCCGGTTAGGACGAACACAACATGCTATTATGGTCAATACAAATTTATTAAGTAAGTATCTATTAGACCCACAGTAAGTCTTAGAGCCAAACTTCTCCAATTCAAACTCGAACCAAATCGAAGAGAGAGAAACAACTTAATACAAGTAAACAAGAAAAATCTATATCAATTTACGAACGACAATTGTATGATTTCGATGATATCCTTTTAAATGCACAATACTCTAAAAAGATTTATATTTAGAGTCTATAGAGTCTCTCAAAAGAAAATAAAGATTTTGCTTCAAAAAGAAAAAAAATAGTTTTTTATCATTTGCCGCTTCTTATGCAACAATTTTTTTTTTATGCAAAATGAATGGACAGCGCAAGCTGCTCTGACGTCGCTATTAAAGCGATGACATTTTCGTATATAGATATTTTTTAAAATTCGCATTGATCTTCGATTCAATTTAGAGAAGTTTGACTGTATTTAATGCCCCATTATACCTCAAACACCACGACGAAGGCCAGCCGAGCGGCAAAAACATGCCAATAGTGGGGACTAAGTCCATAAGGCTCATAGTGCTTGGGGCCATTCCTGGAAAGTAAATCAAATTTAAACATGAAATGAGATGGAATAGTTGTCAATTTACTAACCGATAACCCCTATATTGACAGGTGTCCGGATCGAGTTCGCTGCTCGTCGCACCCCATTCCTCCTTGTATTCGGATGTGTTGAATATGGACAGGGAGTGCTCAATGTAGCCAGCCAAAGTATTTGACTGCGAGTAGACAAACTTATAAACGACGCGTGGAATGAAATCACTCGTGTAGGCGATCACAAACGCATTCGAGACGACGGCCGTGTAGGTGATAATCCGCAGAATGCCGTACCAGGCGCCAATGTCCTCAACACGCTCCGCCAAGGGTCGCCTCGCCTGTGTGACCATCTTGTAGGCATCCAATCGAATCTCGGCCACATTGTTGAGCAGTGCAAAAAGCGGCGCCAATGGAAATGCGGCCACAAACAGTGTGACAAAGCCATATTGAAGAACTAAAATAAGTATGCACCAAATTATAAATGGCCAACTTGGGTAGCTCAACAAGCAGCGAGCCACTCACTCATTTCTAGGTACTCATCGAATAGGGCCAAGCGACCGGGATCCTGCATATGATAGTCCTGTTCCCAAGCCATATGCAAATGCGATTCATCCTTAGTATCCTGCAATTAAATAAATATTTGGGTTTATTGCTCCGATAAATTATATATCTAATCGTTATTAGAATCTATAAAGATGGAAACAATAAATTGGTAAATAATAAATTTATAAACAGCTTTCCAACATTTGACCCACAAACTTCCTTTCAGTTCTAATTTGAGATACGTATCCCTTATCGCTTAGTCAGTAAATTAATCTGTGCAAACTGATTTATTTATAAATATATTTATCAGTTAATATCTTACACACCTGTTTGTGCTTACGCTGACGCCACCAGTTCCAGAACTTGGGAAAAAGATATTCCATAAAGTTGTTCCAGCATTGCTTGCCCACCATAATAATGGCCTAAATGGTCAGAGAGCTTGCCTTGTAAAGCCAAAACACAAACTGATCGCAGAATTTTGTACTTGCCAATTGTATGCAGAGCTCGGAGAGGCAGCCCGCCGGGTCACAAATGTCATTCTTGAGGCGGAAGAACTCACTGCGCCGCGCCTGATCATCGCCGGGATAGTCAAAGAAGCGTCCTTTGAAGAACGCTATGTAGATGAGCGAGGAGTAGAAGTTCATGAATTCAAAGAAGAATATCTTAAAGGTGTACGAGTCCTCGTATTCGGTGTGGGTGCGAGGATTCTCCAGGTTTGTCAACTTAATTGCCATGCGATGATAGATCTAATGTGATACCAAAAACAATGATTGATTGATTGAGCAACACACTACACTTTTGGGGTTTAAGCCTACCCGTGTGAGTATCATAATGACAACCAAATTGATCAGCGCCGCTGTCACTGTGGTAAACAGCTTGGCATGCTCATTCACAAAGAAGCCTCCCCCGCCATAGATGATCGCGACCAAGGATACGCGGTAGATAATTGTGCCCAGCACGGCGGAGAGCACAACTGCGATCTGCACTCGATGAAGTTGAACAATATTTTCATAAAGTTAATGTTTCTATTTTCCGAATTATTTTCTATTATCAAAACATGTATTTCAAAAAGTAGAAAAACAAACCATTGTTTTCTAAAATGCAGAATAAATTCATGAAATCGTGTGGGGATATTTTTTAAAAATAATAATTGATGGATTATAATAATTTATTATAAAAATAAAAATAATAAAAAAGAACAAAGAATTCTGTGTACACATAAAAAAAATAATTGAAGATTTTTTGAATATGTTTCTACATTTTCCAACGACTTTTGGTTTTACTAATTCACTTTCTGAAAAATAAGGTCTGGTGCTCTTTGGGCCAAAAATAACGCAATTCTCTAATATTCAGGATTATTGATACTAAGTGTAGTATTTACCATGAAGAGCACGGCACTTCCTGTTATTACGAATCGAATAGCCCGGCTCCAAGTGGACATGTAGGGTTCCTTTTCCCGTGTCACGGGATTCATGCGAAATGTGGTTGCGTTTGTCTCGAACTCAGGCCTATTCTCCTCATCCAACTCGACGTTGTGGAGGTCCCATTCCCAGACTAAGACTGATTGCTTGCGTTTCCACAGCTCCAGGAAAGTGGTGGCTAAAAGTGCATAACAATTCCTAAAATTACAGAATGTTTTGTAAATGAGAATACTCACCCCAGAAAGACATGAAAATGGCAAAAAATACCGTTGATGGATTGTCGAAGAGGTAAGTCAATCGTGAGAAGAGGCATGATTTGTATAGCGGCTGATAGCTGCACGCCCTGTCACAAAGCGGACACAGGGTAATGTTGCCGGTGCCGGACTCATTGCAGATCTCCTTGCTTGGCGTATTGTCCTCCGACTCCAGCGTGGCCAGGCCATAAATAAAGCAAAGAGTGCCAACAACGGAGGGGTAAACCAGCATTTCGGTGTAGAAACCCAGCCAAGAAAAGTAGAGTGCGACTTTGTCGCCAAAGTACTTGCGCACCAGGCAAAGCGGCTGCTTCTTGTACCACTGCGAAGGAGTTGCCCATGTCTGATAAAGCACCCGGCGATCCAGGGAAACGCCACTCGAGTGGGGCCGATCGTAGCGACCCTCGTGCAGCGGAAAGCAGCCCAGATAGGTGCTATCGTTGAGCAGTCGCCGGATGCCACTGCGATCGCCCTCCTCGTAGGGTGTCCGAATCAGCACCTGCATCACCATCAGCGACCGCTGAGCACTTGTGTACGCCGTGGCACGATCCTTAACAATGAACCTGCAAGATATAAGTTGGCGTTAGTTGAATTACGATTCCAGATTTTTGTATGTATTTCATAATCTGCGGATTGTTTATGAAATAAATTTAATATTAATATTAATGTTAATATTAATAATAGCTGTTAAGAGTTGTCAGTTAAAGGACTTACTGTTCCTCAGGATTGCCGTTGGCCGTCGCGGCCTTGAAAGTTGGCTCGCCCTCCAGCACGCTGTGATCGAGTTGTATCTTTTTGGTCAGCCGTTGCCACATATCCTTCCAGTATTGCACATTGCGCATGACAACATTCTCATCATCCTACTCAATTGAAGGACATTTAAGGATATTGGTGCACACTTATTGGATGCTTAGCTTACCCAAGAAGTCTTTACGGATATTGTTATGAAGCGTTTGATGGGCAACTTAAGGTTCATGACCTCAGCTAGTCGTGTTTCGAGGCGCCACGGCAGATGGATCTTGAGGAAAAATGTCTTTTCGTTGAACGACTGTGACTTGTCCTCCAGCTCAACGTCGAGTCCTTCCTTCACCAGATTGTCCATGAAACAACGCCTTATATCGCGCCTACGTGCCTCCGCCTCGGTCATGACGCCCAGGTCCTCCTCCTCCCAGGCCAGCACCATGTCCACCTTGCGCCGTCCGTCCCGAAACATCAGTGACTCCGGGTCGAGGCCCTCCCTATCCTGTTTGCTTATGCGTCGCTCTCCCTCGCTGCCATCGCCCGTCAGGCTGTTGCTCTTGCTGGCCTTGCGACTGCTGGCATAGCTGCCACTAATGCTGCTGCTCTCTCCGGTGGATGTCCTTCGATCAGTGGGCAACAATTGTCGATAGCCAAACTGATCGACCAGCTCATTCGAGTGTGACGACTCGATGACTTCATTTGACTGATTCCCTTTGTCATCCACCTCGCTGGACATGCGCCCATTCAGCGTCGGGCTAATGTTCAAGCCCAGAGTGCGACGCATTGCTGTACCTGGTATATCCTCCTCGGGTCTCTCCACAACTTTGGGACCGAATGCTTGCGTGGGACTCGGCTCCGCGGATTCTGTTTCCATGTGTGTGGGCAGCGGCATCGTTATCGAGTTGCCCTTCGAGTAAGATGAGGCATTGCTGCCACGCATCATCGAGGAGTTGAGCCATTTCTCTGTGTAGGAGGCAGAGCTGCCGCTGCCCGAGCTCTGTTTGTCCACGGCGGGCTTTGGCGAGACGGGTTTGTTGACCGCTTGACGTTCCACATCCATAAAATGGTAGGCAGTGATGCTGGGCTCCATTTGTGGGGCCTCCAGATCCAATTCAATTAAATTTCTATCCTGTTGTGCCAAGTAAGTAGAAAAAACATAATAAGAAATCTTGCAAAGATCGAAAAGACTGTAAAAAGTAAACTTTGCTTGAGGTAGCTGGAGTTTTCAGAATTTATTCTGTCTAAAATTCAATCCTTAAAATATGGTTATTTTTCCCAGACAATCAAAATGAGAGACAAGAAATGATAGCAGCTGCGTATAATGACGAAATGAGTTTAGTTGGATGACTTACACCATAACCCACTAGACGACCTGCTACTATGCCGCTGTCCTGGCTAAGCCGTCGTGGACGCGACTTGGGATGATTTTGGCGAACTGCTCGCTCGCTTTTGGCTGGGCTTGAGACGACTTGTCGCCGGCGTGGAGAGTTGCGCCGTGAATTACTTAGTGTGGGCACTGACAGGAATCCTTTGAAATAAAAATGTTTTAGCCCAAATCGAGATAACTGCAAATATAGCTGGCGAACTCACTTGGAAACTGAAACACTGTCTGCTCACTGGCTCTCTCGCTCTCGAATGCGCCGCTTCCAGTGAGATCCTCGCGCGAATTGGACTCCGTTATGGGCTTGGTGCTCTCATCATCAACGCTATCGATTCGTATTTGAAAAATATTTGAGTTGCCGCGCACATTTCCCTGCAGCTTTCCATGACTGTTCATTTTTCCGTATGTTTGTCTATCTATCTGTGACACGTCACTGCACAAAGCAATTACTCTGTTTAGTTATTCAATAACACGAACTTTCCTGTTTTCGACTGCTTGACATATAATTTGACCTACAGTGTCACTTGTCACCACTCCCATAATAAAATATGCATTTAAATTTGTAGTTTCGATTCAAATAGAACACCAAATCAATGCGCGCTCCTAACTATTTCACTTTTTATGTTTCTTTGGAACTAAATAAATAGAAACAAATAATTGTTAATAAATATTTGTTACCATATTAATGATATATATTTTTAGAGGATCTCATGCTCTGTAAAGTTCCTCCTTCCTTCCTTTTAACAATTCGTTGTGAACTTTCCATTTTAATTTGTTTTTCTTTTTACCATGCTTTACTTGATAGTGCGCAACTAGGTCGTGTTGCTTCAGCTATATCATTTTGTTTTCCTATTTCTGTAATCGCAAATGGATTCTAGCTTACACTTACATACGTCCCTCTGGGCTACTTTTATTTGACATTAGAACACACTTATATATACAAAATTGTAAAGAGAAGTAGCCCACATTGGGGCAGGTACTATATGTATATGTATATATGTATATGTAATTGTGTTTGCATTCAATTTGTATATTTGACATTCAAAGTTCGGGTTAATTAATAAGTTGTTCAATAGTTTACACAACTCAATTTGTGAATTTGAGAAATATGTTTTGAAAAAATGTCCTGGAGATAAAGAGAGAGATATCTTTAATGTATAAAAGGAGGTCACCAAACAGTAAACTATAAATATAATTTCTTCAATATTGTTCTAACTCGAAGCCTTCAAGTCCAACTGAGTTCGTTTAGAGAAGTTCGACACAACTTTGTTACACTGATATCTTCTAGTTGAGCACTATTAATTGTTGGTAAATTGGATACATGTTTTTTGGAAACAGAGGGCATACATTGTGTACTAAATATATATTAAAAATAAAGACGTATGAATGTATGTCCAAGTGTGTACACACGCCATTCAATGGCATACGAGCTGGAGTACAACGTCACATCGAGGCCAAAGTCATAATGACCTTATACATACGATTAAATATGTATATGTACAAGATAATGCATGTTACAGACAGTGGGTCGATAAAGCAAATAAACTTGTTGCTGGCCTTAGTAGCGGGTTGGTAATTTAAGTATTTTCAGTTCATTTAAATTAACTTGAATTTTTGATCACTCTACGAAGATTGGATTATCATTTTAGCCACTCTTAGATGTGTCGGGCATTTCACAACTAAAGTTATAATCACAATGACCTATAGCAGCCTGAGAAGGTCCCTTGTCTCGACCTAGAATTCGAACTGGGTGTGACTTGCTAGATTCGTCAACAGAACTTGTTGGTTTGCCAGTTGGGCAAAGTCCCATGCCATCGAAGTAATCACAGAAATTGACGATTTATTGATTCGTTGTTGTCAGTTTTCAAGTTCTATATTAACAATCGGTTATTGATTGATTCATATTCTATTTGCATTCACAGATCCTAGTCAAAATTGATTAGTGCTCACAAAAATAAATTTAATCAGCCACTGCTATTCAATCTTTGTTTTATTTTTATCGTTGATTTGAATTTCACATTACATGATTTGGATTTGTTTAAAATGTTGTTTGCGTATTGATTTAAAGCTGTCGTAAAACGAATATTTGTCTCTTTTGTATCTTTAGCATTTTTGCATTCACTCGCTCGCGTGTCGCGTGTTATTTATTGACACATTCCGTTCTACATAATGGGGACCACGGTTCTTGCGACCGATTTATTGAAGCACTCGCGCACGAATGACCAATGGGCAAGTGAGTGCCACAGGAGTAGCTTGGATTGCAACTGTCCTGCTGTCCCGACTACCAAATGCCCCCACCTAAAATGTACAAGTTGGTAGATAATCAAAGTAGTTCATTTTCATGTGTGGCGCTCTCACTCAGTGTAACATCAAGCTGACTGACAACATACATACATGTATGTATGTACACAAGCTTGTAGTTAATTGACTGGCCACACTAGTCGCTATGAGTAGTATTTGACATTTAGAGAATTTAAGAGTGAGGTTCTTGTGCAGCTATTATTACATATGTGTATTATAAATTATACATCTTGAACTCAAAGACCTGTTAGTGCTGTTTCAAGATTACTCACACCTAGTTGATGGTATTCAATGGATTTCGAGTGGGTAATAATGACATCACAATTAATTGTCACACAATAGTTGTAACGTAACTATAAATATAGGTGCCTCTTTTCACTTGCGCCTATTATTGTACAGCGGTCCATCTATTTTGAGCGACTGTATGCGTCAATCAAGTCGGCAAGTGCGTCGTTTACCACCTTAAGGACGGCATTGCGTGATTTATGATTGTTGTCGGAAGTGCTTATACTCAGTTAAACGAAAGTATTGACGAATGCCGTTACAACTAAAAATTTCACAGCTACAACACAATACATATCATCTATGATTTACTGACAATCAATTTGGTCTCTATGACAGCTAACACCAGATTCAATGTACAACATATATATGAATATAGATGGATACACATTGTTAGTCTATCTCTAATGTCGGCTTGAATGATTTGGCATTAGTCTGCAAAAGTTGAGTAACACTTAATTCAAGTTGTGCAACAGTGTTAAATGTTTAAAATGCTTTCATACTTTAAACTAAAAGTGTACTTGTCTTATTAATGAACTAATGACTAGTCTAAAATAATTTTGTTTATTTATAATATATATATAAACAACAAAGCTAACGTTGGAGTTGCTTTTTGTGTTCATACGCATATGAAATTCTTTCTACATTTAAGAAAATCGTACCCCGAAATTAGGAATGGCAAAAAAAACTTCTTAAAAATATAATGCCTGAATAATTAGGGGAGTTATTATTGGTTCCAAAAGTATGGCAAATTCCTAAAATACAGTGATTTTTTTCTGAGTGCATTATAACTTGGAAAGGGAACCAAATTTGAATTATTGTTAATTTTATTGAACCCAACACCACAAAGATAATTTTATAAAACGTAATTTTGGTATACAAGAAGTGCTTTCAATTGGCTTATAAGATTTAGCTTAGTCATCGGTCTTTGGTTTTGCCAATTCGTTGGAATTATTGGTGCACTGCTGAAGGATGTCTGGCTCACAAGTGTTTGTCGCCTTACTGAAAAAGTGGCCCAGCTCGCACTCGGCCTCGATCTTCTGGCCGTGCAGGCAGATGAAGTAGCCGCGACAATTATGCGTGTCCCGCGCCAGTTGGCCATGCTTCCCGTTGCAGACGCCCACACGGCCTCCGTTTTCCAGAAGGCAGGTGCCGTCATTCTGGCGACAGATGCCCAGCAGGCTGTCGTAGCTCTCGCCGTTGCGGCAACGTTGCGAGACGGGCTCGTCCTCGTCGCAGCTGATGTAGCGGCGACAGTCCCCCGGCTCGGCAATGGATGTCATCACGTCGCCGATCAGATCACAGAGACTGGCAATATCTGTGGGCGGATCGCTGCACTTATTCTCAACTCCTATGGCCTGTTCCGTTGTCGCTGGATTAGCAGCTATCTTAGACTGCAGCAGATCCTTCTCGTCGGTTGGCTCAAAGGCTTGGCACTGATGCAGCGTTGCGTTGAAGAAGTAACCCGCATAGCAGCGCTCGCTGCGTGATTTATTGGAGACGCACAGATAGAAGTTGTTGCAATTTGACGTATCCGGCAATAGATGACCGTGTTTGCCCACACACAACACCGGATTGGGCGGCTGATGCATGCTTAAGGTTTTCATCGTTTCATTTGTTCCACTTACAACAACATAGGGGCAGGCGCCATCGTCCTGGGTGCACAGCAACTGATCCGCATCAAAGTAGGAGCCTGCGCCGCAGCGTTGTATCAACGCCACGCCCCCCGCACAAATGTAATACTTCGTGCAGTCCCTGGAGTCAGCAACATAGCTGCCATCCTGCAGACTTGCACAGCTATCAATGGCACTACTGTTTCCACTCCCACTCCCACTTTCAACTGTCAGCTGTCCCAGCGGACACTTCTCCAACTCCGACTCCAACCGGAATGCCGACTCATTCACACAGCGCAAGAGCGTTGCATTAAAGCGCATCCTAGGTGGACACTCGGCTGGAATGGCCAGTCCATGGACGCAGGCGTAGTACAGATTGCAGTAGACCATGTGGACTAGACGTGTGCCATGTGTGACTCCGGCGCACGGATTTATGATAGTGAGATTGGCTAGCGACTGGGCGGGTTGGCGGCACTGTCCCTGATCCAGGCGACATTGTAACGCTAGGCTGTCAAAGTACTGACCCTCGGGGCAATAAAACAACTGAGTGTCATTCTGGCCAAGGCTGGAGTTCAACCAGAACTGGGCCGAAATGAGACTGGAGCAATTGTAGTAGGCGCGACAGTTGTCCGCATGGGCTACCAAGCCAGCACCCTTGTGATGGGCACACACTGAATCGATGGGCAGGCAACTGCCATCGTTGGGGCGACAGTAGCCGACTTTGGCATCGAAGAAGCTGCCATTGGAGCAGGTCTGCATCAGAGCCGACTGCCCCTGCAGGCACAAATAGAAGCGTGCACAGTCCTGCGGATGGGCAACACTCTGGCCATCTGGCTGACCCGCACAGCTGCCCGTGGGCAATTGCTGCAGCATGGCCTGGCAACGCTCCACAGACTGACACCTGTTCAGGTGGCGGGCAAAGCTGTGTCCGCGCAGACAGCTGCCCAAATGCCACTCATCCGCCTCGCAGTAGTAGAAGAACTGGGTGCAATTCGATTCCGGTAACGGCAGAGCTCTCAGCTCACCCGGCTGGCAGGGGCGACGCAGCCCGTTACCCTGGCAGCTGCCATCGTTGGGCACACAGCCCAGCAGCGGCTCGAACTGTTGAAGCTGACCACAGGACTTGGCCACCCACAGATTTGTCTGGCTACATTCCTCATACGAAAGGCAACTGGTGGCCAAGGCCCGTTTCTGTCCACTGATGCAGCCAGTGGCGGAATCAGTTGTGTCGAAGACGACTGTGCACTGGCTCGCATTGTTGGGCAGGCAGTAGTTCGAGGTGCGGCTAAAGTACATGCCAAGTGGACATGGTTGTATCCACCAGGAGTTCTCCATGCACATCAGGAATCGATCGCAGCTCGAGGGATCTGCCCGTACTGCCAGCTGTTGGCAACTAGCCGACTGCTCCTCTGTGCTCTGGGTGCGATTCAACCAGCTACAGAAGTCATCGCCCTCATGGGCCGGCATTGGTAGGCAGCTGCCCAGTTGCGTGGCATAATACTGCCGCTTGGGGCAGTTGCGCAATCGCCACTTGCCTGCCGCACAACGAAAGTATTGCTGGCAGTTGTTGCCCCTTTCGCCCCGGATCGCAATAGTTTCGGAGTCGCTGCTTGAGTTGCAGGCGGGCAGACCTGGCACTCGGGCATAGCTGCAGACCATGTCGTCGCGTGGCTCCAGGCAACGCTGCTGCTCCGGATTGTAGTATCGCTCCTCGGAGCAGGTCCGTCGCCGCCAATTGCCATCCAGGCATACCTCGTATTGAGAGCAATTCCCTGGCACAGAGCGCTTGCTGTTTAATTCACAGGCAAACTGCAATAAATAAGTGGATATATTCTTGAATTGTATAACTGGTTAAAACAACAACTGTCGAAATCCCTTTTTTAATATTAACTATAATTTTCTTACTTCTCTTCTTTAATTGGCATTGGGATGAGTTTTTTAAATCTGGGAAGCGATTGTTCTGTATGAATGAATTTATTCAGATCAATTTAATCAGACTAAATTGAACGGCATTCCACAAATCATGGATCTGTTATTTGTTTGGAGTACAATTTTAAAAAAAAGGTAGAAAACTATCTTAATTGAATTCTCAAAACATAAGATTTTCTTTGATTTCAGATATAGAATAGAAATCACTTAGCAATTGAATTTTAATTTCCTTCTAATTCTATTTCTAGAGAACCTCTTCACGGTCGAACTATTTTCAGTATGCCAGACAACTGTCCAATCATAATTTTATTACACGATTAAATAGTAAGTTTTTGTGACATAAAAATTAAAAAGTATTTCAATCATTACCTTCATTCTGACTTAAATCTCAAAGAAATGATATAGTTATCGATAACATGAAACATTCTTGTTATGTGTATGACTTGTGACAACAAAATACGCACTTACTAATTTCAAGATAAGAACGCCAAATTTAACTCTTGTAAATTGCCAAGTTCACACAGACCGACAGTCGAATGGACAGCACCAGATCGGTTGCTGATGCTTATCAAAAATATATATGCCATTTGGGGTCGAAGATTCTTTACGATGAAGTGTAGTATTATTTTCAACAAAATGTAGTCAGAATGTAAGAAATACAATTTTCAAGCCACAAGTTTTTTGGATTACAATTATCTGAAATTAATTATAAATATGGTTCAGAAAAAGAAAAAGTATGGAATTGTCAGTTAAGGGCACATTTTACATTTACTTTCTTGACAACAAATTACTTTATAATTATTACTTTATTTAATTTGCAGCGCACATTTGTTTTGTTTTCCGAGCAGAGAGACAGACAGACAGGCTACCAAATCGGCTGATACTGATGATGAACAGTATATGTATATTTTGAAAGGGGTCGGAAAGGTCTGCTACAATGACCTACACAAACGGTGGCATAATTATAATAATCAAATAGCGAAATAAAAGTTCAGCTTTGCGCACATGTGTGGTTAATAAACATATATATATTTGGATAGGTATAAAACTGGAGCAAGCGGAATTTCTCATAATAATAGTAACTCATAAATAACATGCATATGTATATATATGTATATATGTATATGTATATGTATACGTGTGTGTATATGGATATGTATATAAGTAAGTAATTTAAGACATCGTCTAAGGTCTATATGGGTTCAAGGCGTGGGTCGCAGGTGTGGTATGAGTGTCGCATAGTCTATGCAAGTTTCTGGAAGAGTTTCTTAAGAAATGAGACTGATCTTACTTTTTCCTCCGGCTCGACAGATCTCTTCTGTATGTCATGATCGTTTAATAAGCACAATTGCAGAGTAGGATCATAGAGGTAGCCGCTTTGGCAGCTATGGTAGGTGGCACCTTCGGCACTGCCATCGCAGATGCAGAATCCTTCGGATGTATTCAGCGCTGCAAATGCCTTGATTTTTGTGCTATTCGCACACTCTAGAGGATCACAGACAGCTGTGAATAATTCCACACAAAGACCCACGGCCGCATCAAACTCGCGTCCAGCTGGGCACTGATGAAACGTTGGCACAGCTTCACAGGAGCAGAATCCACTGGAAGTATTACGCGCTGCGAACGATTCGAATTTCTTGAGAGTTCTGCATAGTTCCGCATCGCAAGGATGAGCGACACATAGGCTCAGTCTCTGATCGTAGATCTTAAGCTCGCCACAGCTCTCAAAGGTGGCACTGCCATCGGCTTGGCATGTGCAGAAGCCATTGGCCGAATCGTTGGCCGCAAAGGTATTTCCGTCGGTTGCAACTCTATTCTGGCACTGTGCCACATCACACGACAAGTGTTGACTGGGAGCTGCCTTTGCAGCAGGGAGGCAAACTAGCCAATTGGCATCGTATTGATAGTTATCGGGGCATTCCAAATAGACGGCAACACCTTCCTGGCATATACAGGCGCCAGAAGTTGTATTTAGCGCCGGGAAGCTCACATCGTCTTCCAATGTGGCACATTTTCCAACTCCGCACACAGAGCAGGGCGCCTATAAAAAACAGAGGAATTTACTTAGGAATCAGATAGCAATTCAAGTACTCAAAATCGAACCCACCTCGCGTATCTGGCATACTCTTTCGACGGCATTATAGTATTTACCACTCAGACAGTTCATGTAAGTTGCCTCACCACCCTGGCATATGCAGAAGCTACTGTCATCCTCCTCGTTCGAGGAGGGGAATGTTTCGAAGTCCGCCAAGCACGAACATTTCTCTGAGTCACAGTAGCCGGCCATACAGCCATTCTATTGAACATGAGGACAGCAACTACAGCGATTGAATAGTTAATTGAGTGAGTAGCTTACCACAGCCTCAACGCATATTCCTAACTGGGCATCAAACTGCTTATCATCAAGACACTGACTGTAATTGGGTAAGCCACCCTGGCAGTAGCAGAACCCGTCAGTGCCATTATTTGCAGCATAGGGCTCATTCTCAGCAAGAACATCACACTCTGACGCATTACAGACACTGGGACCCTATAATTTAAATAAATAAATAATATGAAAACAAATTAAATCATCACACAACACGCTTACCGTTGGCGACAAGCAAATCAACAGGTCTGGGTCGAACAAGTCTGTTTCGAGCAAACATGGGGTATATACACCACAAAAGCCATTGCAGAGGCAGAAGCCAGCTGGGTTATTCGATGCGAACGCCTGATTTTGTGTGCCATTCGCACACTGAGTCGAATCACACTCATTGCATGGGCATGTGGTAGATTCCTGCAAAATGATAAGAAGGCAATTACACAATGGTAGGGTCGGATCAGGATCAGGATCAGGATGTTCGCCTAGAGTACTTACAATAGCGGGCAAACAGATGCCTAGAGTTGCATCGAAAATCATTTCATTCAGACATTTCTTAAACAATGGCACCTCGTCAGCGCACATGCAGAATCCAGTGTCTGTATTCAGAGCCGGGAATGTGTCAAAATCTGTGTGGTTAACACAATAGCTGCTGCAGCATCTTGGCTACAATATTGTTGTATTTAAAGAGAGAGAGAGAGCAACTCAAATTAATCGAGAGAGAACAGACATCTGCGGTACTCCGAAGTTCCCAACTCCTTTGTAGAACGGAATTCAACTCATTACATACAAGAATAAACTTACGTCAGGAATTGGTATAAGGACGCACAGATTCTGCTGGGCATTGAAGGTGTATCCGCGGGGACAAGGCACTGGCGTTGGTTGACCGGCACGGCAAAGACAGAAACTGTTGGGATCGTCATAGTTCACGGAAATGTGGTATTCTGTTTTATTTTGGATGCACACTTGTGGATCGCAAGGGCCCGTCTAGAATGAAATAATATTAGAATGGTTTGCCACCTTTATATTTTTATCGAACTTCGAACATCCTTACAAAAGTGCAAGTGTTATAGGTTGTGTCAAAACTTAAGCCGGATGGACAGTTATTTAGGTAGGCGTTACCGTCCTGGCATAGACAGAAGGTGCTATTATCAGAAGTTAGCGATGAGTAGGTCGCACCCTCAGTGGTCTTCTTGCACAGTGATTGGTCACACGATGTCTGCAATTGATAAATAAGGGAGCCTTAGCGAACAGTACCTTTGTTACGTGCAACATGCAACTCACACTTGGTATAGGCAGACAAATCAATAGGGTTGGATCAAAGGCTTTGTTAGCCGGACACGATCGAATTGAGGCAATGTTGTTGGTGCACACATAGAACCTTGTCACATCGCCGGCAACGGGAATGAAAGTTCCATCGGTTGCTGTGGTACATTGGTTGGCCGCACACGTCACTTGGCTGGAGCACTTGCCGGTCACCGAATCGAAGCCAGAGCCGGCCCCACAGCTCACCACCTGGGGAACACCATCGCTGCACTGATAGTACTTGTTGCAGATAGGATGGGCGACATTGCCCGTGCCACAGCTACAGGGATTTATGCACTGGCCGGTGACATCGATGACACATTCATCGCCATCGAACCACTCGCCATTGGGACAGCTGGAGGGGATGGATACTCCGTCGATGCATGTGTCATAGGCAGTGCAATCGCTGGGATCTATCATTTGGTAGCCATTGGGCTTATTGTTGCACACCCAGCAGGTGGCCTCGGTATCGGGCACGCACATGTTGTCACAACTGCTGAAGATGGTGCCCTGACCACAGGTGCCATTGATCAGCTGACCATCGACGCATATCTGATACATGGCGCATTCGGTGGGATGCGCCACTATGCTGCCTTCGAGCATGTCATCGGAGCAGTTGCAGTCATTCTCTACGGCACGTCGCGTACGCGTATTCGGCACCAGCAATTTGTTCTCGGGGCACTGATTGTCGACATCGGGGCTACAGAAGCCAAGAGAGGCCTCGAAGTAGTTGCCAGCAGTGCAGGACTCTTGCATCCACTTGCCACCGATGCAGGACAAATAATTCCAGCAGTTAGCTCCGGCAACAGTAGCATCGACTCCATTGCACGGATTACCCTCCACAGCGGGTGTCTCAGTGCCTATAGTGGACACCAATTCTGTGGTGCTGATTGTCTCTGTGGTGGCTCCCGTGTCGCATTGGGGACACACATTGTCCGTGTCCAGAATACAAATCTGGAACTGTGCATCAAAGTAGGTGCCGGTTGGGCAGCTCCTAGACTCCCAATGGCCATACGCGCACTCAAAATACTGATTGCAACTATTCGGATCGTCTGTCACGGTGCCAACCACACAGTCAGCCGCCGAGCTGTCCGGGCAGCAGCCACTGCTGTCCACCACGCATTCGCGTAGTAATTTGTCAAAGTATTTACCTAGCAGACAATCGTCGGGAATGAGTTCGCCACCGGTGCAGGTGAAGTACATGCGGCAGTTATCCGGATTGGGTACCAACTCTCCACTAATAGATCCATCGGAGCAACCGCAGTCGGAGGGTGAAGCGGTGGTCGGACTGATTGTCGAAGTGGTGCCTGGACATGTGCCTTCCACACAGTCCTCCATGTATTCGTCAAAGTATGTGCCCGTTGGGCACTCATCAGCGGTGGCCACTTGATTCTCACACAAATAGAAGGTGGCGCAATCGTCAGGATCAGCGACCCGTGATCCATCGGTCTTCCCAATGCAGAAGTTCACCCAGCAATGCGAATTATTCTCATCAATGGCACAAGCCGGAATGCTGTTGTCGAAATAGCTGCCAGAGTTACAGGTTTGCAGAGTGGCCTGCTGTCCTTGGCAGACGTAGTAGTTCATGCAGGATGACTGGCTGCCAATAAATTGGCCATTTGGCATGTTCAGGCACAAATTTTCCCAACACTCGGTATCGGTGTCGGGCCAGCAGTTATTCGAAGTTGTGTTAAACAAGCTGCCTGCATCACAGACCTGGGGATAGGCTATCTGCTCGTCACAGATGTAGTACTGGGAGCAGTAGCCATCCTTGGCCAGATATGCGCCACTCACCTCATTAGCACAAATATTAGTTGGCTGCGGGTGGAACACATGAAGTTAGTTTAGATCTGGTAATTACTAAATAACGATTATTTCTTGTGTACGGGAAAGGACGAAGACTCTGGAAGTTAATTAAAATCTGATCACTCACCTCCTCCAGAGGTGCGACCAGGCTCAGTTTGCAGAGGCCACGCCTTGCTGTTGAGCATTTGCCGGTCTTGGAATTGTACTCCTTGCCTGCTGGACATTTAATGGAGCGCACGGTATTCTTGCTGGAGCAGCGGTAGTAACGGGCGCAGCTGGTAGGATTTGGCCAGTGCGGCGCCAATCCACGCAGTTTCCTGTAGACGCATTCAGGATCGGCAGCGTTGGCAAGGGTTGCCACTGCGGCAAACGTAACCACAGCAAGCAGAGTAACTGTTGTAATAAAGAAAATGTTAACTCTCTTTGCAAGCCTTTAGTTTTTAGTTTTGACAGGCTGACCTTTCATTTCGGTGCACAAATATTCCACGGCTATTGCTATAGTTGCTATAGTTGCACTCCGCACAGTTACCAAACTTTCAAAGCCTTTATATACATAACAAATAACATTGATTTCTGCTTATCAGCATCGTACGATCAGTGCCCTCTTATCAGCATTGTCGGTCGTGTTCAACATAATTTTTAATTGAGTTCGAACCTTAGCATCTATCGATTCCGGGAAGACAACAAATCTAGTGTATAGAGAGGCACTCAAACCACTCCCCGTTGTAGTGCTTGAGTGTTTATGAATGGAGAGCATTTGAAACATAGAAGATAAAATACATAGATGTCTTTGCATATGTACATTTATTTATATTAAGCTATTAGTTTTATTATTATGGCTATTAGGCGCAAACAGTATCGCATGTCAGATTCTTCGAGTCCCAGTAGAGATCAGATGGGCATCTCTTTATGTAACCTTGCGTTCCATCGCATTGTATAAACTGATGACAGTCATAGGGATGCGGCAGGTACACCACACCAGGATGGTTTCTGCACATGGCATTAGCATCCACATAGCCTTCCGTTGTTATTGGTGTGGCAAGTGTAGTCGATGTCGTAGCAGCCGATGTAGTTGTTATCCAAACCGTTGGAGTCTGCGTCAACTCTGCTGGGGGCGCGTGTGTGGTAGAACCATTTGGCAATTGTGTTTCCGTTACGAGGGTGGATGTTTTGGGTACAGTTGGAGACTGTGGCAATTCTGTCGACGCTGCTTCTGTTGTGGAATCCGACTGCTCTGCGGGTGGAGTATCACTTGGAATCTGTGTTGATCCTGTGGGCACTGCCTGTGTTGGAGATGAAGTATCTATTGTCTCTGTTGATTCGTCGTCGGCTGGCGTTGATCCTGATTGGGTCGTTGGTGGAACTGTTGTTGGTGTCGTAGTCGGTGCAGTGGGCTTGGCACATCGTCTTGCATTGAGTGCTGTTATCAGCAAGAACAGCTGCAATGCTACGTATATCCAGGAGACCACTGAAATGAACAGAGACATACCTTGACATATCCCTCAGGTAATTAAAGGCAACTTGCTTTTAACAAAACTCACGTTTCATCTTGTTCGGACTTCAAGTATCTGTCAGCACTAGAGCAACTGCAAGCGATTCTATTTGTATTTATATTGTTCGGAATGCATCATCGTCCATCTGCCTTATCAATATCTAATTAGCATTTAACATGCCACTAATATATTTATCTTATCTCAATAACGATATGATTTGCATAATAGTTACAAATTTCAATTAAGGCAATACATAACAAACAAATTCACTGCTCGACAATTTGCTAAATAAATTGACGCAAATGATAACAATAAACTTGATTTTGGTCAAATCGAATAAATCATTTGGTTTATTATATGCTTTTGAGCAGAGTATAAACTATTAGGCATAATTTATCGAAAAATAATCATTTATTTATTTCATTTTTGTAAGTTGCCTAAAAGTATGCAAAGCTAATTTAACTAGACTATTATTTAGTATCAGCGATCTTTAAATTAGGAGTAGATCTTCAAAGCGTTTGGTAGTAACCATCTAGTCCGTATAAATATATTATTCGGTTCTACTATTCTCAAGCCAATTATTGATCTAATTTATATTTATATATTCTTTCATATTTATAAGAGTTCATCGACACAAATATGTACATATGTATCTTTGTGTATCTATGCAACTATACCAATTTAATGGAAGAGTCGATTAAGTTAACAGTGCAGCCTAGTTCATTGACTTTATTGTGCCAGCCATCAATTTCCATTTGTTGGCAATCGCAAATCGATTAATAGTACAAAAAGTAATAGCGAACTGTGAATAGTAAAAAGTCAAATAGTTTATTATCATTGCAGTAATAATCAAGCCAATTAGCAGGCCATCAATATTAAATTAGAACACTTTAATCATGAGAGATAAACAAATAATTTTTCTCTATTGTTCTAAAATATTAACCATTTAAGAGGGACTCAGACTGCTCCTTGCTTGACCTTCCAGTACAGAGTCAATCTTTGGCAAAATTCTGCAGTGGCATCCTTGAAAAAGCCTGTTATTACTAAATCGGAGTTTTAGCTCCTGTTTCGACCATTCGTCGCTTCTCAAATATACTTAAATATCTTAAGCCATGAGAAGCTCGTCTTCTTCATTTGAAGCGAGTCTACGAGGAGTTCGACTGTCATGTTAGCTATTCTAAGGATATTCGTTGCCCATCTCGCCCCGTTAGGCACTCGGCTCCGCTCTTTGGCATCTTGAGCCATTGGCCTTATTGAACAGTCTACATTCGACTGGAACATTTTACATTTATAATAATTTGAATCTATTTTATTGATTTGGGGAAATATCAACCGGTTACCTTCGAAAACATAACCAATTTAAAATACAAATGGTCGCACCAAAATAATACACATAATAAACTCGAACAACAAAAGAATCTTGTTATCACTGACAAGAACAATACGGAAGATAATTATCTACAGTTTCAACAAAACACGTTTTTATCAACAGTTGCAGGTACAACAAACTTTCACCTTGAAATCGGTATCAAACTAACCTTGGCCAATATCTCCCGCAAATTCGTTGACTCCAAAAATTGCAAATTGCAATCGCAATTTTAGTACTCAAATTAACCTTAGAAATTGATCAATTCTCCCAGTAGATTATTTGTTACCTGATATCAGTTATCAATAGTGAATGTTGTGACTGAGAAAATTATTCTCTGCTCATATTATTGTTTATCCCTAACTATTTCTATTAGTCAACGTCAAGGTTCAGAAAGACAACAGATAAATTGTATACAAGCTATCAACTGCTGGAATAGTCATCACATATACAATATAGGGATGTGTGTATCGAAACCAATTATCAAATTCACAGACACAACAAGTGTAATTAAAAGATTAAAGGCTGCTTCTGCTCCAGCTTTTGTCTGAAATGGTATAAAAGTGTTGGAGTTAAGTTTTTGAAGGCAGTGGAAATTATTTGTGTAACGAGACAAAATGAGAGCGTTTAGTAAGAAAAGTGTATTTGAATTAACAATTCGATTGTTAACCCTAAACATTAACTTACAGCACTTGCACTTGTTGGCTTGATGATTGTGCTTGGAGCCAGTGCACAAAGTTTGCAAGACGTAAGTGAATATTAATTATGAATATGAATATTAGTTGAGTATTTGCGTTTGCATTTCAGCAATGTAGGGGCATTGAGTACGATTTGATCCCTCATCCGGTTGATAAGGACAAGTTCATAGTGTGCGTCTTTGAAGTCGCAGAGTTGCGCACTTGTGTTGCAGATACTTGTTTTGATCCCAAATTGAAAAGCTGCTCCCAGGGTGCTTGCAGTCCGATTGTGCCCAGTGACAAAGACATTGCGGTTGCGTATTGCAAAGACTTGGGCCCAGCAGAGAGGATACCTTCGGTGGATTGCTCCCACTTCTGGATCTGCTTGGGCGACTTGGATCCCGTTTATGTGGCATGCCCGAATGGCAAACACTACTCACGTTCTGAACAGAATTGCATCTCGCCACCGCTGGCCAAGTGCACCACCCCCGAGAAAATGTGCGCCTCCCCCAAGACCACCTTCTATCCAGCCGAGAACTGCAATGAATACTACGCATGCGACGACAAGAATCTGGTGAAGCACAGCTGTCTCTACGGTCAGGCCTACAGTGCGGAGAGCACTTCGTGTGTCCCGGACTTCAATCACTCCTGTGCCGCACCCACCAAGCCAGATTGCCAGAATCCAGCCAACGCTAATGCCTACTTCTCGCACAGCGACTGCTCCAAGTTCTACGTTTGCATTCAGACCCAAGTCTACGAGGGAAAGTGCGAAGCTGGCTACGGATTTGACAGACTGAGTTCCAATTGCATGCCGGGCATCTGCAATGCTTAGATTCTTACAATAATTAATAAATAATTGGATACAGTTTTTGTGATTCCCTTGAAATCTTTAAAATGTAATCGCATGCATGTAACGCGTTAAAGTAAATATCGTCAGCGTCGATCTTTGTAAAATCTTGATTGTTTTCCAAGATTCCCAGCCAAAATCACCACTTACAAGTATTACATATTATTATAAAGTATAGTTCCGTTTTCGTTTTAACATATTCCGCCTATATGATCTCTCCGATCTCAGAGGCTGCAAAATATAAGGACTCCAAATTGAATATATGAAAATCAAGTTTATTTTGCTTTATTGATAACTTGAACCGATTCCACAAAATCGATAAGTCGCTAACTGCTGAAGGTATCTTCCTGTTTCTATAAGAACATTTGTATTGATTTGATTTAATATAGTTAATATAATTGAAGAGCTTGTGCCTATATCCCTCAGTTATAAAAATTTAATATGCATATATTTATTTTCTGTTCACTTCACATTTTTCGGGTAAATTATACTTGCATTAATCCTACAAACATATTTTGTCACAAGTGAGCAACTTGGAGTTCCAATATAGGAGCGGAGGGCAATTCTTCACGAATGGCATATAGTCGCACTGGATAAATCGAGTGCAGTCTCCTGGGTACGGTAAGAAAACGTCCTTCTGAGCAGCGCACAGAGCGAAAAGAGTGGAATTATCATCTCGGCCAGAAGTCGAAATCGAGCTATGAGTGATCGTTGTGGGTTCTATAGAGCTTTTAATTTCACATCGCTGCAATTGGGGCACCCAACACGATTCGGGTGGACAACTCAGAGTGCGTGTCTCAAAGTAGTGATTACAATCGCCTGGATGGGGCGTATATGTCACGTCGCTGTTTGGATCGGAAATGAGTGTTTGTGGGGTGGAGAACCCAATCAAGAAACACAGGCCGAAAACTGTCAAAATTTGCCAATTCACTGTCAAAATATGAATATCAATTAACAATTATACGTTTGATGTTCTAAAATTACTCACTTTTGTTTCCGTTGACAAGTGCAGACTTAGTCAGTGAGTTGCGATGTTTTATAGCATTCTTAGGCATTCTTAGCATTCTTAGATATTGCGATAAGATATCTATGTTATTACCAAGACAATACCAATATATCGAATTATATCTAGGTATTTAAATAGTAAGACCTTCATGGCTAAGTGCCTTATGATTTTAAACAGCAAAGAATGTAAGAAGACAAAACCGATATTTAGAAAGCACTTGACAATGTTTACACATCATACACTTACACTTAAGCTGTTTTATTGACTCTCAGTAAGTATTCTTACAGATACCGGCGATTATAGTGATAAGCCCAAATATAAAAAGGCGCTTGTAAGTGCCAAGAGCATTGAGTGCATTCTCTGACTTCTGCTGATCAAACCAAAAGTAAGCATTCATTAAGCGATACTAGAAAGTGATTTATTCACTCATATTCTTTACAGCCATGGAATTTAAGATTCTCTTTTGCTTGACTGTGGCCACTTGCTATGGCTACTCAGCTATTGGATCGGTAAGTCTACAACACTAAGGAATGGAATATTTAAATATTAACTCGTTTTTTTTTTAATTGTCATACAGGTTGTACAGGGCATAGCGCCTGTTCCACATCGTCAGTGTCCACGTTATGACGATCCCAATCATCCAGTGATGCTATCTTTTCCCAATGACTGCAGAAAGTATTACACCTGTCAAAATGGCCTGGCATACGAACAACAATGTCCCGACAACTACTATTGGAGTCAGCTGACTTACCGCTGCGACAGTCAAGAATATTCCGATTGTGGAAATAGCAATTATCCCGACAAACCTGATCAAATTGAGTACATCGCCTATCCGGGAGACTGCAGTCGCTACTACGAGAAACGTCTACTTCGCTGCGCGGGCAATTATCACTGGAACGCTCGCTCCGGGCGCTGCGATCTGCCAGAGAATGGGGGCTGTGAGGCATCACCGAATCCCTTTCCACCAACTGCTGCAACTCCGCCAACGCAGCCTGGTCAAACTGGACAGATAAATCCCGATGATCTCTGCCGTGTCATTGGCCAGAAGTATATACCACATCCTACAGATTGCAACAAGTTTATTTACTGCGGTTCAAGAGCTACTGTGGTAAGCTGCGCCCCTAACTTGTTCTGGAATCGTAATACCCAGTCTTGTGGCTCATCCAGCAACGGGTGTCCGTAGGATCATGGCGGAACTGCCTAGATACGACGATAACGAGATACTTTGCTAACATAATAAGAAAGAACAAGCATCTATCCTGTAAATTAAATACCATTCAGACAAATAAATGAATGAGCAAGAATATAAATATCAAAAGTCAACTAATCTCTTGTCTATATTAACTCGAAGATACAGGGATAAAGATTTATTGTCCTTATGCAAAGCAAACATTTTCCTAGAAAGTCCCAACACCGTCAGTGTAAATCGATAAAGGCACATATCGCCCAAAAATTTGGAAGGTATTTTGTCTGTGTCGTTCTTCAAAGATGGGTAAGAAAAAACTGTGAGATTTTTCACAAGAACATAGTAAGCAAAATACAATGAACTTCGGACAAAGCTGGTTCTCAATTTGGGAACACTATAACTTAGACCCACAATTATATACACTTCAACATACACTAATAAATCTAAAACTTTTTAAGTCTTGGTCACCAAAAAAATAAAAAAATTTCTTAAATGCAATCCTTTATCCTTATAAAAATCGAGAGGCTTTATGGTCCTCCTAAACTTAATGCGTTTCATTACTTACCTCAACCACACTTTTTTTAACCTTAAAAATTTCTCTCTGAATGTTTAAAACGTGATTATTTATTTATTCAATATTTAATGCAGCTTACTAATTTGAAACAAAAACAAAACACTAAATGTGTCTTTCAAATCTAAAAGAGAAAAAACTTTTACCTTTAGTGGAATATAATCGAATATCCTTCAAACTTAATTGGGCTGCATGTTTCAGAATAGCAAACGCAGATCAGAATATTTAATTGAATTGTATAATTGTACTTGTATAATATCACATTTATTTACATTTATAATTTATATATTTTATGTTGAATCTTGTTTCATAAGTAATTGTTTTGCTAAAATGAAGAGCAATGTTTAAGGAATTTAAAGTTTAGCTTTATATTCTTGCCGGATGAATTACAGGACTTGTCAAATTATGTGGGTTTTGTTTTAGAGCTACAATTAGCAGCCAGGGCATCCATGCAGAGCAATTCTGTCGGACTAAACTGCTCCTCACCTGGGCAGAAGTAGCCAACCGCAATGGGTTCTTGGCACACTATGTATTTTGTGCAGTTGTTCGGGTAAGGAACAAGCGATCCGTCAGTTTTGCCATTGCAGAAATCAACATCGGTTGGTTGAGTCGATTCCGTTGTGGCAGCCGGGGGAGCTTTAGTTGTAGTTTTTGCAACAGAACAGTTTGCAACCCAAGGAGACATGCAACGTTCCAATTTCGCACTAAACTCCTGTCCAACAGCACAATCGTTTGCCACAGGACCCGCACTGCTGCACTTAATAAACTTGGTACAGTCGTTGGGATAAGGCACCAGTTTGCCTTCCGTTACGCCCTCACAAGGGTGCGATTGAGGTGTCGTTGTTGTGGGCAGGACTGCAATTTCTGTGGTAGTCGTATCCACCGCTAATGTGCTTGTCGTGTAATCCTCCAGGCATGCGTTGGGCGAAACGTTGGCACCACACTTTCCACTTGATGGATCGTAATACTCGCTGCTGTTGCAAACACTCATCATGAAGGTATTATCGTTGACACAGCGGAAGTACCATTGACAGTTACCCGGATACGGAACTGTGATATCCTTGCCGTTCACGCAGATGCCGGGAGATGGAGTTGGTTGGTTGCCAGGCGGTAACACTGTGCTGGCCTCAGTTGCCTCACAATCACTTTGCCCCCAGTCAACACACTGCTGAAGCGCCTCGCTGAAGTAATAGCCACGTGTGCAGTAAAATGCAATGGGAACTGGCTCTGCGCACAGGACATATTTACTACAGTTATCAGGATAATTCACATACTCGCCCTGCACCTTCCCAGCACAGATGTCCCAAAAAATGGGCTTTTCTGTTGTTGTTGTAGTTGACTGAGCTGTTGACTGAGTCGTTGCCTCTGTGGTTGTAGTTTTCGAGGTCTCCTGGCATGCTGTCGGGGACACATCTTGTCCACAATCTCCCGTCACCGGATCATAATAAGCGTTGTAAATGCAGTTAGCTATGACAGAATCGCCATTACCCAAACACAAAATATAGCGCTCACAGTTGCTGACCAGTGGATAGGAGACACCTAGCTCTTGGCCCGCACATAGATCACTTGGACTCGGCGTTGTCTGTGGAGTGGTGCTTGTAGTTGTTGTTTCTTGGCAAGCGGTTGGTGGCACGGCGGGACCACAATTGCCACTCGCTGGATCGTACCAGGAATTAGATGGGCATTTGGCTTGGAGAGACTGATCGTTTCCCAGGCATAGAATATACTGTTGGCAGTCCTCAGCATATGGAAAGGATGTGCCCAGGTCTTGATCCTGACACGGGTTGTTGGCTTCGCTGGTTACATTTGGAGCTGTGATGGTTGTGGTTGCGGTTGTCATTTCGGTAGTTTTTTCGGTATAGCACCAGGCCTCGTCCGGTTCGTCACATATGAGTAAATTTGGATTGAAAAGTAAGTGCTCGGGACACGTATGGAGTATGACTTGCTGATTGATGCACACTATATACTGATCGCAGTGCTCCAAAGAGGGCAGCAAAGCTCCGTTCGCCTGATCGACACAATCATCAGGATACTCGGACTCGCTGCAATTAACTGCATCGGGTGTATCACAAATTTCCAGATCTTTATTAAATAGTTTACCCGGAGCGCAATATCTTAGCTCCATTAGGGAATCGCTGCAGGAAATATATGCAGCACAGTCATATGGATATTCATAGTAGCCTGTTGGCATCTCTTCACAATAATCTGTATCAACCATTGTGATGTCAAATGACTTTCTCGTTGCTGTTGTACTTTTAACAGCGCACATTGTGTCGTTGAACTCATTTCCTTCGCAACTGAATTTGCTACTCCTAGCTGAAGTCCGGCAAAAAACAAACACGAGCAACAACGAGGTCAGGGTGAGTCTCTTCCAGTTATAAGCTAGAATATCAGAAAAAATACTATTTATATAAAATTGCTTAATTCTTTAAAATACAATTTTAAATTAAAATAAAATATTTTTCACATTTGTATTTTTTGTATAGATAAATAAATAAATACAAAATAAAAATAATTGGTTAAAAATATAAATTAATGTACATATATTGATGCATACGTTAGACCTGCAACACGGATACGGATGCATAAAGATTGTTTGTCCTAAGCATGCATTTATATCGGTTTGACTAAGAAAAATTACTATAATTTTATATTTTCGAATTTGGTGATGAATGCGGTAATAAATGGGAGCAAAATCGACAATTTTGCAACCATCTTTCCGGTAGCTCCTTTGGAAGATCGATAAACAAGAAAAGTGGATCGCCACGCCCACTCTGCCTCCCAAAACCGATTTACCTGATGGTGTAACGATAAAACGCAATTTTAAAGGCAAACTTGGAGGATAGATCTTTAGGAACCTGCTTCAAAGTTCGACAATTCTTGGCCACACCCACCCTTTTCTGTTGCACCTGTTATCAGATAATATACCTCACTGGAATCAGAGTATTACGATTACGGTTACGCCCGAGTGCAACGTTCATTTTTGTATTTCCAGTTGATTTCGATTAATACTGTGCTTTTAATAACATTGTTACTCGTTTTAGATTGCTGAACACATGCCACTCCCTCGAGAATATCACAAATTCCCATTTAGTTTTGCACATTGCAACAGTTTGCGGAGGCCATTAGAAAACCATTTTTTCTTCTACACAAACGATTTCGATTTGGTGACTTCAGCCACTTCCAATAGTTAACGACGGTTGGGCCGGAAACGAACAGATTGTTTGCCATAAAGTGATAACCTGGCAATATTCGACTCTTGATGTTGTACAAACAGTTGTTGTTGCGCAACATGAAGCTGATGTGGTGGTTGTTGTACCACATGCTGTGTTTTGTACTGCATTTAGATATTGTGGTTCTTGCAGTTGTTCAAGTTCTTCTATTGGATGTTTTCGTTGCTGTTGTGCGTGTTGTAGGCCGATGTGTAGTTGTTATTGTGGTTGCAATTGTTTTGTTTTTGTGATCGTTGTTATTGTAATTGTTGTTGCTTAATTATGCTTATGAAGCCAAACGATAAACCTGTTTTTCACAAATATTTGCTATTTAGAAACAGAAACTACATAATTAAATAACTCTGCCTAACAAAATATTTATAACTTTCGGGTAAATTCGCGAGTTTTAATTACAAACACACATATTAAAATTCAAAGTTAGAAAATGTTCAATATGCAAAATTGTACTACTATATATATAAGACATACTTAGTTATCACACATATTGTTTTTGTCATTTTATTGGTATTTACCTATCATTTTTGCTGATGTTTGTGTTCAAGTTTCAGTTTTGTTTTTCACTATATAAAATGTAAAAATCTTGAGAGCTAGTTGCTTTAGTTAGTTTCTGGTATTTATATATAATATTCTTCTTTTTATTTTCAAATTGTTCGTTGTTAGTTACTCCACGAGTAGAAAGAAACTGAAGTCTAATAAAAATCAGAAACAAAGTTTTGCAAGGCGTTCAGTGAAATAATAAAACTGATTAATAGCAGTTAATCATATCAAAATTGTAGCCACTTTCGTTGATAATAAAGACGCACGGATAGATTCGATAAGATTTTGGCAGAAATTCAATTGAATTAATCAATGAAAACATGCTGATCAAGGAAAACCTTTGGTAAGTCAACTGTTTACATTTTCTGTATTTTTAGAAATTATCACTTGAAGTTTAAATTAATGGCTTTTCGGAGTTTAATAATTGAAATATGTTATCATATTTCCGCATGATGTGAAAGGCCATACTTTTGCTTTTATATAAGTAAAAAAACAAAAAGCAACGCGACACCGAAGCCTCTATAAATTTCTTGATGATTTCTACAGGAAACACCGTCTATTACAAAGAACTTCAGTCCAAACTATTTTATTCGGGTAAGAAAACCACTGCTGCCATTGTAAGGATAATATCCCAAAAATTAATTTAGTTTTTAGTTTTATTCAATAACTGTATTTATTTAAAAAAAAAGTGCATTAAAAGGGCACTTTACGCAATATCTAAAAATACTACAGACTAAATAGCCATGACATACCCACGAACTAACAGAAGATGTTCCTCCAGATGATGCATACTGTTGATTTTACTACTCAGGGCATCAAACAAAAACGCATTCAGCTTCCAATTGGGATTCTGGGATGAAAATGATGAACATTTTTACGGTACCTTACACATTTTCAACTAGATTTTTACGGCATGCAATAGAAAAGTTTGAAAAAATAAGTGAGAATTTTGTAAGAGCTAAAGTCTTCATATTTGTTTGATCGCAGACGCATTTTGAATTCAGCTTCTGATTCCGATTCTGAATTTCAATCGATAAGCATGCAGTTCCGATTCGGGTTTCGGTTTGAAATACAATCAATAGCTTTCTTTAAAAATCGATAACAATTTTCAGTACTCATCAAGGGTTAACACGAAGTGTTTGCATACTTTTAGCTATCGTTCGTTTTAAATATAAAACTCTCCACTCAGTACATATTTTTAGGAGTATTTTAACTTTCTTCAAGATTTTTCGGCCAACCAATTAGAATGTCAAAAACAAAGATAAGATATATTACAAGCGGCGAGGCGTTCCCAAAGTAAATGTGTACATATACTTTTTCCGATAAACAAAGTATGATATGGCCATACTAGGAACTTGTATAGTATATAGTATGATATATATGCTGGTTAGGATGTTCGCAATCTAGATATCAATTCGCCATAAAAATGATAAGCAAAAATTACTCAAGTGCCTGTCACATTGGTTATTCCGAGTATGCTATCTCACCAAAACATATAATTTACATATTGGCACAAAATTGCACGTTCCCTAGACAATTCGGAACATAAAATAAACGTGTAGATACAGCAAAGTCGCAGTTTATGTGCGTTTTTGAGCAAGGTAACAGACATGAAGTTTCTAGTCGTCCTTAGCATTATTCTGATTCTGCATAAGACAGCCGATGCCCAGTTGAAGGTAAATAATGAAAAGCATTGCCTCATGGATTATTCAATCATATTTTTATCTCAAAGGATGGCTTTATGTTCATAGCACCTGAATGTGTGGGAAAAAATGGCGCTCTATTGCCCATGTTTGGTAGATGTCGAGGATACTACCTTTGTAATGACGGCAAAGCTGTAGTTGGATCCTGCGACAAGAACAGTTTATTCAATCCACTTACTCTGCATTGCGATGATGCAGACAACGTTATATGCCCATACGAAACTTTAAACCGCGATGAGGAAGTCGATTTGGATGGTTCAGAAAGCGATGAATCGGAATTCGACAGTGATGAGATCGAAGAGACAACAACAACTACACAACCCCTTCTTACTTCAAAGCCATCAAAACAGCAAAAACCACTCACATTACTGTCAAAGCCGAATAAGGTTAATGCGGATGATTTGTGTTGGGGCAGAAAAAGTGGAGCTGCCTTGCCCAAAGCAGACTCCTGTACTGAGTACTATGTGTGCAAGTCTAAAAAAATCCAACTGCGTAACTGCCCAGGTCGACAGCACTTTAGCCCAACTCGTCACACCTGCATGAAAGCATCGGAAGCCAAGTGTATCATCAACCAGAAGTGGCTGCAACCAGAGGAACCGTTGTCAAGCCCGGCAGTAACCGCTGGCGTTTGCCCCGATGAGCAGCAGGATTCACTAGTACCACATCGTGATGACTGTGGCAAATTTATGCTCTGTAGTAACATGATGTTCCTGGTGATGGATTGTCCAACAGGATTGCATTTTAATGCCCAGTTGAAGCGCTGTGACTATCCAAAGATCGCACAATGTGAGCAGCCAAACAAGCCAAATAAGAAAAATAAGAGAAAATTAATAAAGAAGATTAACCCCAAAGCAATAAATAATTAAAAAAAAAAAGGTTAATCAACTCAGCAATGCAATTTCAATGGTTTTAATTTTTTTGATTTAATTATTCCATTTAAATTGGCTGAATATCCTTCACACACACTTGATGTGAACAGTTTTTCAGTGAAGTTCATAAGCTTAATCGATGTCTGTCTTAATTACTTTTGTAGAAATTGAAATTGAATTGTTTAAAAGAAATGAAATTTCGCTAAAATTGTTATAAAATGCCCAGATTCTTTAGCTTTGGAACTTAAGATTTCTTATTCTAACACTAATTCTAAAATATAAATAAATAAAAGACTATATATACTTTATGGAATCGGAGACGTCTCCTTCAATTCGACACAAACCTTCTAAAAATTGTCTTTTCAATCAAATCGATGAAAATATGAGATTAAAGCTTTTGAGTATAAAATGAGAACATCTAGGGAAGAAAGGAAGATATTTTCTATTTGACACTTAAAGCAGGTGTGCCGATGCACTCGCCGATCGCTACTCGGCATTTCCAAATTTCTATCTTACCAAATTATCTCGTAGAGATTCTTGAATTGGCCAGATATTAATAAAGCAAAATAAATCGGATTCTGGATCGACCTTAACCTTTATAAAAGGCAACCACGATCTTGCCAATCTTGGAATTGAACGACTACGATCAAACGTGAAACTTCAGATCTGGGCGGTGTTTAAACTATTTAATCAGCAACTTTATTTGTGAACGGAATATAAAGCGCGCTTCTGGCTTGCTCGAATCTCAAACTCGGACTTTATCGATATCTACAACCGATGTTTATAGAGATTAGAATGTTAGGTTTACACAAATGAGTCTGATTTAACGAGTTCTGTAAAGTAGCGATAATTTGCCGAAATTAACAGCTGATCATTCAATATCAGTTATATTCAAATTAGAGAAATTAGCTACGATAGCAAGGCCACCGCAGCGGAACCTTTCAGCAGCAGACAGTTGAAAATAACGGTATACGCGAATGTGCAGAGGAAAAGGACAGCGGCAACAGTCGCGACGGCGGCTGTCACCAACGAAAACGGCAGTTGTGAAATTCAACAAGCAGAATCAGGCACAACAATGTACATAGCGCAGAAATAAAAACAATTGGAGGCTGTAAATAAAGATGAAAGTGAGCTTTTTGATATGTGCAATTTAATAGATAAAGCTTTCAATTTAGACACATTTAGTAAAGGTATAAATGAATTTCTAGAAGATGAAAATAATGAACAAGACAAACAAAATAATAAGAATTATACAAGTTCCATTTCAGAAGCCATAAGCCAGAAGGACATAGCTGTATCGTGCAGATCAAGATGTATATAGGTGGTTGGAGATAACTTTTCCAATGCGTTACAAGCTTTACGACTAGCTTATAATACCATCTGCAAGGGTGTAAAACTAAAATTAGAAAAGGAGATTTTATCCGACATCTAAAAAATTTAATGTCGAAAAAATGATAAGAAGCAATAAACACTTGTTGCATGGTGCCATCTAAGAGAATGAAAATGCAGCTTGAAATATATTTATTAATAAATTTAGCAATTGGAATTTGCAGGCCAGTCGCACGACTGGATATTCTGATTAAAAACTAATCCGGAGGGACACGTGAAGTTCACCTCACATTCGCATTGGCATACAATATAGGATCCACTGCAAGCGTTGGTCGCATCGACGAACATGGCACCATCACTTTGTCTCACACAGCGACCGTTGCTCTCACAGTAGGTGCCCGAAGGGCCTGCAGAGGGACCGCTCGGTGGTAGACTGCCATCATCGCAATTAACATTCTCTGGGTAGTCGCATTCCAGTGTCAGGTTATTGAACTGTAGGTTATTGGGACACTTCATCTGTATCTTCTCGCCAGAAAGACAATAGAAGAACGCGGAGCAGTTATTGGCAACGGACCCAAGCCAGTTATTAGGTGCACCACAGCACTCGGCTTCGCATGTTACGGGACTGCATTGTCCATTGTCCGTTTCACACTTGCTGGTTGCTGAGTTCCAGTAGTTTCCAGTGGCACAAGATGTCGACACAAACTGACCGTTGACGCATTGTTGATATTTGGTGCAGTCATTAGGATCTGCCTTGACTTCTCCGTTGGTGCATGTTACGGGATTGCATTGTCCATTGTCCGTTTCACACTTGCTGGTTGCTGAGTTCCAGTAGTTTCCAGTGGCACAAGATGTCGACACAAACTGACCGTTGACGCATTGTTGATATTTGGTGCAGTCATTAGGATCTGCCTTGACTTCTCCGTTGGTGCATGTTACGGGATTGCATTGTCCATTGTCCGTTTCACACTTGCTGGTTGCTGAGTTCCAGTAGTTTCCAGTGGCACAAGATGTCGACACAAACTGACCGTTGACGCATTGTTGATATTTGGTGCAGTCATTAGGATCTGCCTTGACTTCTCCGTTGGTGCATGTTACGGGATTGCATTGTCCATTGTCCGTTTCACACTTGCTGGTTGCTGAGTTCCAGTAGTTTCCAGTGGCACAAGATGTCGACACAAACTGACCGTTGACGCATTGTTGATATTTGGTGCAGTCATTAGGATCTGCCTTGACTTCTCCATTGGTGCATGTTGCATTATTGCATTGTCCATTATCCGTTTCACACTTGCTGGTTGCTGAGTTCCAGTAGTTTCCAGTCGCACAAGATGTCGACACAAACTGACCGTTGACGCATTGTTGATATTTGGTGCAGTCATTAGGATCTGCCTTGACTTCTCCATTGGTGCATGTTACGGGATTGCATTGTCCATTGTCCGTTTCACACTTGCTGGTTGCTGAGTTCCAGTAGTTTCCAGTGGCACAAGATGTCGACACAAACTGACCGTTGACGCATTGTTGATATTTGGTGCAGTCATTAGGATCTGCCTTGACTTCTCCGTTGGTGCATGTTACGGGATTGCATTGTCCATTGTCCGTTTCACACTTGCTGGTTGCTGAGTTCCAGTAGTTTCCAGTGGCACAAGATGTCGACACAAACTGGCCGTTGACGCATTGTTGATATTTGGTGCAGTCATTAGGATCTGCCTTGACTTCTCCATTGGTGCATGTTGCATTATTGCATTGTCCATTATCCGTTTCACACTTGCTGGTTGCTGAGTTCCAGTAGTTTCCAGTGGCACAAGATGTCGACACAAACTGACCGTTGACGCATTGTTGATATTTGGTGCAGTCATTAGGATCTGCCTTGACTTCTCCATTGGTGCATGTTACGGGATTGCATTGTCCATTGTCCGTTTCACACTTGCTGGTTGCTGAGTTCCAGTAGTTTCCAGTGGCACAAGATGTCGACACAAACTGACCGTTGACGCATTGTTGATATTTGGTGCAGTCATTAGGATCTGCCTTGACTTCTCCGTTGGTGCATGTTACGGGATTGCATTGTCCATTGTCCGTTTCACACTTGCTGGTTGCTGAGTTCCAGTAGTTTCCAGTGGCACAAGATGTCGACACAAACTGACCGTTGACGCATTGTTGATATTTGGTGCAGTCATTAGGATCTGCCTTGACTTCTCCATTGGTGCATGTTACGGGATTGCATTGTCCATTGTCCGTTTCACACTTGCTGGTTGCTGAGTTCCAGTAGTTTCCAGTGGCACAAGATGTCGACACAAACTGACCGTTGATGCATTGTTGATATTTGGTGCAGTCATTAGGATCTGCCTTGACTTCTCCATTGGTGCATGTTACGGGATTGCATTGTCCATTGTCCGTTTCACACTTGCTGGTTGCTGAGTTCCAGTAGTTTCCAGTGGCACAAGATGTCGACACAAACTGACCGTTGATGCATTGTTGATATTTGGTGCAGTCATTAGGATCTGCCTTGACTTCTCCATTGGTGCATGTTGCATTATTGCATTGTCCATTGTCCGTTTCACACTGGCTAGTTGCTGAGTTCCAGTAGTTTCCAGTGGCACAAGATGTCGACACAAACTGACCGTTGACGCATTGTTGATATTTGGTGCAGTCATTAGGATCTGCCTTGACTTCTCCATTGGTGCATGTTGCATTATTGCATTGTCCATTATCCGTTTCACACTTGCTGGTTGCTGAGTTCCAGTAGTTTCCAGTGGAACAAGATGTCGACACAAACTGACCGTTGACGCACCATTGATATTTGGTGCAGTCATTAGGATCTGCCTTGACTTCTCCATTGGTGCATGTTGCATTATTGCATTGACCATTGTCCGTTTCACACTTGCTGGTTGCTGAGTTCCAGTAGTTTCCAGTGGCACAAGATGTCGACACAAACTGACCGTTGACGCATTGTTGATATTTGGAGCAGTCATTAGGATCTGCCTTGACTTCTCCATTGGTGCATGTTGCATTATTGCATTGTCCATTATCCGTTTCACACTTGCTGGTTGCTGAGTTCCAGTAGTTTCCAGTGGAACAAGATGTCGACACAAACTGACCGTTGACGCACCATTGATATTTGGTGCAGTCATTAGGATCTGCCTTGACTTCTCCATTGGTGCATGTTGCATTATTGCATTGACCATTGTCCGTTTCACACTTGCTGGTTGCTGAGTTCCAGTAGTTTCCAGTGGCACAAGATGTCGACACAAACTGACCGTTGACGCATTGTTGATATTTGGAGCAGTCATTAGGATCTGCCTTGACTTCTCCGTTGGTGCATGTTGCATTATTGCATTGTCCATTGTCTGTTTCACACTTGCTGGTTGCTGAGTTCCAGTAGTTTCCAGTGGCACAAGATGTCGACACAAACTGACCGTTGACGCATTGTTGATATTTGGTGCAGTCATTAGGATCTGCCTTGACTTCTCCGTTGGTGCATGTTACGGGATTGCATTGTCCATTGTCCGTTTCACACTTGCTGGTTGCTGAGTTCCAGTAGTTTCCAGTGGCACAAGATGTCGACACAAACTGACCGTTGATGCATTGTTGATATTTGGTGCAGTCATTAGGATCTGCCTTGACTTCTCCATTGGTGCATGTTGCATTATTGCATTGTCCATTATCCGTTTCACACTTGCTGGTTGCTGAGTTCCAGTAGTTTCCAGTGGCACAAGATGTCGACACAAACTGACCGTTGACGCATTGTTGATATTTGGTGCAGTCATTAGGATCTGCCTTGACTTCTCCTTTGGTGCATGTTGCATTATTGCATTGTCCATTATCCGTTTCACACTTGCTGGTTGCTGAGTTCCAGTAGTTTCCAGTGGAACAAGATGTCGACACAAACTGACCGTTGACGCACCATTGATATTTGGTGCAGTCATTAGGATCTGCCTTGACTTCTCCATTGGTGCATGTTGCATTATTGCATTGTCCATTATCCGTTTCACACTTGCTGGTTGCTGAGTTCCAGTAGTTTCCAGTGGAACAAGATGTCGACACAAACTGACCGTTGACGCACCATTGATATTTGGTGCAGTCATTAGGATCTGCCTTGACTTCTCCATTGGTGCATGTTGCATTATTGCATTGTCCATTATCCGTTTCACACTTGCTGGTTGCTGAGTTCCAGTAGTTTCCAGTGGCACAAGATGTCGACACAAACTGACCGTTGACGCATTGTTGATATTTGGTGCAGTCATTAGGATCTGCCTTGACTTCTCCATTGGTGCATGTTGCATTATTGCATTGTCCATTATCCGTTTCACACTTGCTGGTTGCTGAGTTCCAGTAGTTTCCAGTGGCACAAGATGTCGACACAAACTGACCGTTGACGCATTGTTGATATTTGGTGCAGTCATTAGGATCTGCCTTGACTTCTCCATTGGTGCATGTTGCATTATTGCATTGTCCATTATCCGTTTCACACTTGCTGGTTGCTGAGTTCCAGTAGTTTCCAGTGGAACAAGATGTCGACACAAACTGACCGTTGACGCACAATTGATATTTGGTGCAGTTATTAGGATCTGCCTTGACTTCTCCATTGGTGCATGTTGCATTATTGCATTGTCCATTATCCGTTTCACACTTGCTGGTTGCTGAGTTCCAGTAGTTTCCAGTGGAACAAGATGTCGACACAAACTGACCGTTGACGCACCATTGATATTTGGTGCAGTCATTAGGATCTGCCTTGACTTCTCCATTGGTGCATGTTGCATTATTGCATTGTCCATTATCCGTTTCACACTTGCTGGTTGCTGAGTTCCAGTAGTTTCCAGTGGAACAAGATGTCGACACAAACTGACCGTTGACGCACCATTGATATTTGGTGCAGTCATTAGGATCTGCCTTGACTTCTCCATTGGTGCATGTTGCATTATTGCATTGTCCATTATCCGTTTCACACTTGCTGGTTGCTGAGTTCCAGTAGTTTCCAGTGGCACAAGATGTCGACACAAACTGACCGTTGACGCATTGTTGATATTTGGTGCAGTCATTAGGATCTGCCTTGACTTCTCCATTGGTGCATGTTGCATTATTGCATTGTCCATTATCCGTTTCACACTTGCTGGTTGCTGAGTTCCAGTAGTTTCCAGTGGCACAAGATGTCGACACAAACTGACCGTTGACGCATTGTTGATATTTGGTGCAGTCATTAGGATCTGCCTTGACTTCTCCATTGGTGCATGTTGCATTATTGCATTGTCCATTATCCGTTTCACACTTGCTGGTTGCTGAGTTCCAGTAGTTTCCAGTGGCACAACATGTCGACACAAACTGACCGTTGATGCATTCTTGATATTTGGTGCAGTCATTAGGATCTGCCTTGACTTCTCCATTGGTGCATGTTACGGGATTGCATTGTCCATTGTCCGTTTCACACTTGCTGGTTGCTGAGTTCCAGTAGTTTCCAGTGGCACAAGATGTCGACACAAACTGACCGTTGATGCATTGTTGATATTTGGTGCAGTTATTAGGATCTGCTTTTACTTCTCCATTGGTGCATGTTACGGGATTGCATTGTCCATTGTCCGTTTCACACTTGCTGGTTGCTGAGTTCCAGTAGTTTCCAGTTTCACAAGATGTCGACACAAACTGACCGTTGATGCATTGTTGATATTTGGTGCAGTCATTAGGATCTGCCTTGAGATCTCCATTGGTGCATGTTACGGGATTACATTGTCCATTGTCCGTTTCACACTGGCTGGTTGCTGAGTTCCAGTAGTATCCAGTGGCACAAGATGTCGACACAAACTGACCGTTGATGCACCATTGAAATTTGGTGCAGTCATTAGGATCTGCCTTGACTTCTCCATTGGTGCATGTTGCATTATTGCATTGTCCATTGTCCGTTTCACACTTGCTGGTTGCTGAGTTCCAGTAGTTTCCAGTGGAACAAGATGTCGACACAAACTGACCGTTGACGCACCATTGATATTTGGTGCAGTCATTAGGATCTGCCTTGACTTCTCCATTGGTGCATGAATTGCATTCACAAATGTTGCATTCACCATTGTTTGTTTCGCAAGCGCTATTCTGTGGATTCCAGTACATTCCACTGCAACACTCCTTGTGAACGAATTTACCAGTACAACATGCGTAGTACTTCGTGCAATCGGCTTTGTCGATTTTGGTGTCGCCAGGCTGACAGCAATCGCCGGTCACAGTTCCGTAGAAAAGTGACATTGCAATTAGCAACACGTACACTGAATGTGGGCAGCAAAGTTATTGAAATTCAATTATCATCACTTCAAAGTTCGATAAATATCTTACCAGTGTCTAATTGTCGGCCAATCATTTTTGCGCTTCACTTCTTTGACGACTTTTTCCTAGCTAGAGGGTACGTTGACTGAAGTTGTGTACGATATGTATCAGCTTTTATATTTGCTGGCAATTAAAATAATTAAATGTTCCTGCTTGGGATGGGATGCTTGTGCCATAGATAAAGAGAAATCAGATCATATCTATTATATACAGTACTTGTATACAAAAACAAATTTCTATTATCAAAATGGTTTGATGAAAATAATTAAATGAGAAATTGCTATTTCTGCACTTAATGAATTTTGTTTAACGATGTTTCTTTTTTCATTGCACTACACTTTCCAGGTTGCTTGTCAATGGGACAATATGTGCGGTAGGTTTGACGGTGGCCGACCAAGGTCGATACACTTAGGCTATGTTTGGCCCGTTGTGGTACCGTACGGGTCTCACTTCCTTTCTAATGCAATGGTGTGATTCTGGCTAGTCCCACTTTCGCCAACTGTGTTGGGCTTGATAAGAAGTGACTTTCGAGTATGACGCATCTTTCCCTCGCATTCTACATCGTCTTCGTCTCAGCAGCTTCTGCTGAAATTATTGTACAGTTTTTGAAGCATATTGGCATTAATAACCACTAACCAGTGGCCGGTTACTATTCGAATTACTAAAGAGCATTTTGTGCGACTTGGACTACACAGTTCCTTACGGAGTTTACTATTTTTACTGGGCCTGGCTTACTATTCGATCACAGTTGGAATTTAGCCATTTGTCATTTGACGTGAGACTATTCTTTTCTTTGGTTTGAGCTTGCAGGTAGCCAGAGGCATACATATACCTTATCCGAGAGGAGGATTAATAGATTTGATAATAATATAGATAATAGGTGAGTCTCTACAAAAATTGGGCAGAATCCTTTGGGCCTATTCCACCTTATTCAGTGATTCGGCTGGAGGATAAGCCCCTTGCGCTGGCGTTCTGCCTCTTTGGGATTCTTGGGATTGGGATTCCCCTTAGCCTATGAGTATTTATGCGCCAGTGCGGTTTACAGTTCACCTTTCACATCCCCTCCTGCCGGTAGATCAGCTGCACAAGTGCTCTGCTCTGCACTCGCGCCACTGGCTATCGCAACATGTTTTTTAATCACTTTGACCTGGGGATAGCATTGACCAGGATTTGAAGCCTCCGCTGGGGGTTTGGGATTTCTTCCTTCCAGCTTTATTTTGATTTAATTTATCCATTCGAATCCCACGAGTTGCACAGAAAAGATGACAGACATTTTATTGCTCTTTTAAATTATTGAGTACAACTTTTGGCAACAAACATAGTTTTAAAACAAAATTGTATATTCTTGAATGCTTTTATATGAAATTGGTGATAATACATATGCCATACCACCTATGAAGGGCAATAACCCTCAGTATCGACAACGCATGCCCGGATTGTGGTATCAAAATAAGTGCCACTGGCGCATTTTTGACTCACAAGCTGTCCCAAAACGCACAAGTAGTAGGCAGCACAATCTTGGGGATCGACTTGTAGCTCATTTTGCTTGCATTTTGCGGTATTGGGACAGCACTCTCCGTTATTCAGTTGACACGTTGCTGAGCTAGGATCCCAATAGTTGCCGCTCGAGCAAGACACCGGCACAAATTCTCCATTGCAGCAAACATAATAGCTGAGACAGTCGTTAGGATCCGCCTGGGTTTCTCCGTCTTCGCAACAGTTTGTAGCCTGCGATTCGGCCGAATGCCAAAATAAAAGGCACAAAAGTAGCACTGTGTAATATAAAATATTTGTAATTCTTAATCCTTTAGATGAATAATATTCTGGACTTCAGTTATACGGTATTGGGGTTTTTGCAGCTTGGCGACACACATTTTAAACTATAATTTCCTTGGGATCCGGACGCTTACTGAACTGGTTTGCTGTTCTCATCGCCTTTTATATTATTAACCAATCATAATAATGAAATTTTTGTCTGATAATAGACCTGATAATGCATCATTACACGATGACCTTATCAAGTATGTAACAAAAGTCGAGTGCAAAGTTTTTAGTAGCTTACTTCGAACACCAAAATGGCGATATCTCTGGCAATGTGAGAGCTAAAATCAAAATCAAAATTTAAAAGGCTTCTCGAACTTCCCACTTCCCCCAATCTCAGCAAGAAGTTTCTTTATCACCTCTTGTGATGGATTGCAGAGTATTCAGCTGTCGGATACGTCCAACTCCAATGTTCTCAACGGTGTTTTACTTTCGGTATATTTAGCCGAAATTGTAAGACTCTACTTTATGCAGATGGGTTCTAAGGGCGATAAGAAATGTGTACAGCAAGTATTGAAAATCGTCTATTATTATCAAATGTTAATGAATAACGGTTATCTGATTCACGCCGATAATTAGACCTTGTACACATATGTATAACAGATAACATATCAATTTTTGTTTCGAGTTCGAAAAAGCTTTGATTTCTGTGTTATTGAAAAAAAGTTCGCCATAAACAAATAATATAAAAAAAACCTTACGCAAATATATAGAAGCAAATATATGGACCGATTATTGCAATTACAGCTTTATAATATTTATATCCGATTGCTTTCGACTTCATTAGTAACTGATGCAAAACGACAGTTATATATCAAGATACATATATCAAGATAGGTTCAGAACTGATGAAGTTCTGCGAATACAACGATGATGCCGATTGAGAATACATATACCCAGGCCATATCATAAAAAAATAAAAAAAAAAGACTTTAATCGTATAAAACGGAATAAATAAACCTAATCGTTGTCGTACACTTTAACTGCCTGATAAGCGTATCTGATATTCAAATTCAGAATTAGCTATATTGGGCTACTTGAAAAGCACTCGACAACAGATTGACAGAATGAAATAACACTAACTCATTCATGGTTACTTTTCGATTATTTTTATTTGTGTGACTTCCGCCGATTAGAGTGAACAGTCAACTTTATTCTGATAGTTGCAGGTCAGCAGCTTCTGATCCCAGTACAAGCTTTGTCCGCACGTCATGTCCACCTCGCACTCGCACTGGCAGACCACATATTCGTTGCAACTGACCAGGGATGGGAAAAAGGTGCCCTCGCGTTGGCCCAGACAGCGACCGTTGCTCTCACAGGAGATGCCGGAGGGTCCGGCGTTCGGTCCGGATGGAGGTGTATACTCCCAGGGGCATTGAACGCTTTGGGGATAATTACACAACTGATAACTGGAATCGTACAACAGATTATTGGGGCACACCTGCTCCACGGCGCAATTGAAGTTGCACTTGTAGAACTTGTTGCATACCCCCTCCACTGGGAAGAGCGTACCCTCCGGCTGGCCTTGGCAAAGTGTGCTTGTGTTGTCGCATTCAACTTCCGGCACATAGCCCTCCGGATAGTCACACTCATCGGAGGTGGCATTGTAAACCAGGCCATCGGGACAGATCACAATATTACCGCCTTCATTAGAACCCGATGTATAATCCCAGGCACAAGCCTGGGCGGACACATTGAATTTGGTGTTCGCATCGCAGGGCATTTCAATTGGACATTGGCACTGGCAGACGATGTAGCCATTTGTGTCCGGATCGGCAAACATTTTGCCATCCTTTTGTCCAGCACAGACACTTTGATCAGTGCAGCTGGTGCCCGAAGGGCCCACTAACTCACCCGACGGATCGCTTGGCGTACACTCCACATTCCAGAAATAGTTACACTGATTGATTGTGGCGTCGAAGTACAAGCCGCCGGGACAGGTAACATTCTGGCAGCAGCCGTGCGAGCATTGAATGAACTGCGTGCAGACCCCTTCTATGGCCAACAAGGTACCGTCCGGCTGGTCGACACAATCCGTGCGTTCGTCGCTGCAAAAAGCAGGCAAACCGACGTAAGGAGGAAGAGGAGGAAGTGTGCTTGGCGCAACCGTGGATTCGCTTGGAGTGCTTGGCTTAACCGTAGATCCGCCAGTGGTTTTAACCGTAGAGGGTGTAGTCTCCGTAGGGCAATCGGTTGTTGTGACTCCATCGGTTACATCGGTTGATTCATCCTGATTACCGGGCTGGCACTCATCGGCGCAGCATGTGCAGGCACAGCTGTTATCGGTGTTGGCCGGACCAAATAAGGATTGAGAACTGCATTCGGCACGCCACTGGAAATCACATTCGCCCAACTGTGCATTGAAGTGCAGACCCCGTGGACAATGACGAACTTCAGCGACTGCTCGCTCCTGGCACACCACAAACCGGCCACAATCCTGTGCCAGAGGCAATCGTGTTCCATCCGCTTGGTGTCCACAGATCCTCCATGATTTTTGGGCGATTGTACACTGCGTCAGAGCGAGCAACAGAAGCCCCATGGAGGAGACTACTGCTGATTTGAATTAACTACGAATCTTTATAGAGGCAGGACTTACTCACCAGTAGCTTTTATTTTGAACATTTTCTCCGAATTCTCTTATATCAGCTGAACCTCGAGCGCAACTGATTCACCGTGAAGCTTCTTCAAGAGCATTTATGGAAGTGGAAAACATTGGCAACGTGTAGTTTGTATTGTCTATCAAATCGGTGGCCAATCTTTCTTGATAATAGTGAAAACCGTATTTACCTCTTGATTAATTCAGTCGCAGGCGCTGCTGGCGCCGAATGCATTGCTTCTGTTTAATTACGCTCATGTTTCGGATTCAGTTGCTCTTATCGCAATCAATTTCAGACCAGGAATTCGAGCCGTGCTCGTATGGAATGTCCATATTTAGAAATGCCGAAACCAATAAGGCAGAAAATTAGTAAAAAGTATACATTGATCGATGGCGATATTTATGTGATTTATTGTGTAGATGCGACATACATCGGTGGTGGAAATGTGATCATCATCATAACTCTACCTTTATAATTTAGTGTCTCTAGCTCTGACATTTTTTAGATTCAGGTTCAGTATTGGTGAGCCAGAGTGGACGTGGCCTTCCACTTATTACTATCGATTCTTAAAGGGTGTTACTGAGTAAGATATAGGCATTTTCGATTTTCGATGTTGCGACCTTTAAAGGACATCATCTTGGTCGATTTTTAGGTGCGAATGGGTTGCCAATTGGCGTGAGCATGGCAGGTTTTCGATCTTCGAAGTACATTACTAACAAAATGCTAACCAAATTTGATACATGTGATTTTATCGATACACTATTATCGATTTAAAAAAATATAAAAATTTGCATATATCGCAATTGATATTTAATAAATTAACACAACACCAGGCTTCAACACTATCTAAGTCATTTTGAAGCCTCTGTCCAGTAGAAGAGTCAGTAGACGACAGGCAAAGTTTTACATCATTGGCATACATCAGCGCCCGAGAGTGACTTATTGTTTTTACAAATTTCGATTTTACGATTTTATAAATAGTAAAAAAATAAATAATTACTAACCTCCAAAATATAATTAGAGTTCCCGTAATTCCGTAACCGTAAAGTATGCTATAGAATATGGAATCACTTCGGAATATTTGCATTGTTGATTGTGGAGCATACTTTTACAATACTTGAAGGTTATCTGTACAATATGTTTACTTAAATGGCGTAAATGAATTCAAGGTAATAATTAATACACTTAGTTCTCACAATCAGTTTTCTGGGGACAGGGTATTCAGAACAGTGTTTGACTTGTTGAGCGTGTAATACTATTGAGTAACTTGAGCGATATTTCCACAATTAAGAGACAAAACAAATGCATAGACAGGGCAGGGCAGATGTCGGACAAGCTGACAAGCAGAAAAGAAATCGTCAGATTATATACATACACACACATAGACACAGACACACACACACACAAAAACACACATGGCTATATGCGATGTACTGTTAGGTTGAACTAGGTGTGCACCTTAATGCCCAGAGGCTGCGGTGACAGGCTTCCTGCTTCGGGTCGAGTTAGATGGGATCCGCTTGAAACTGAAACCAAAACAATTCTAATTATTTAATACAAAAAAAAAAAACACAGGCACACACGTCTAGGTACGCTTGAATTAAATTACCAGCGTAAAAAGTAGCACTTAAACGAAGTAAAGAAAAGAAGTGCAACAAATGTGCAATGCCAGAGCTTTCGGGCTTGCAGCTAGACGCATGAGATTGATCCATGGATGGTAGACCCGGGCTTATGGGTGTACATTACACTTGGTGCGAGTACGAGTGCCACAAAGCTAAACACAGAACTACAGAGGGTCCATGTGTGGTAGTTAGGAAAAAAAAAAAAATAAACTAAGAAAAAAAACCAAAGACAGAAGAAATACGAGTTGATCGAAAGTCGCTCACATATTTATGTGAGTGAGTGTACAAGACATGCACACGGTCTATTGTAAAAATCTTCTCAGGTGTAACAGGTTTCGCAGATTTAAGCAGAGGTTGTGACTGTGCCCCACACAGTCGTCAGTGACTCTCGCTCGCCTCGTTATCACTCGTCATCGTGATCGCAGTCGCGTGCAGTGCAATGGAGGAGCAACCCAAACCACATAGCAGCCAGTTCAAATTGAAGAACTGAGATCGATTGGTGCATAGATATCGTCCCAGAATAATTTAATTTCAATTCTAGCACCATTCGAAATCAGTGCTTTGTATTGGAACCGATCAGCGGTTGTTGTTTAAGTGATTTACCAAAAGTGATTCATGACAGTCAATTGACTCTAATCAGTGTTGAGTTTTTCTGCATCTTTATTACACTTTTTTGTTTCTTATATACTTTTGTAAGTATTGGCTAAAAGTGACGAACGCGATCACGATGGAAGCCGCCAAAGTGCAACGAAGGTTTCTCATTGCCGCTCTGCTGCCGCGTTCCGACTCAAACAGCAATATATGTATAATATGGGTCACATTTTATATACCTGTCTGTATATAGTCAACACACATCATGTTTTACTGTTCAGTTATTAACAGCACTATAAATCTGTCACTTGATATTAATAATCATTCATTTAAAGCATGGCAAATACAGCCTTAGTCAATAGTCAAACTATCAGACTTCAATCGAAACTGATGGAGAAAGTTGGTAAAAATTAAATTCGACATTTTGATAGCTTTGTGACACATAAATTTAATTTAATTTTGATAAATTAAACAATTTTCTATGTTTGACAATCAAAGCATAATACTATCAATGAAACGTGACATTTTAAATTCACAACAAAAGTATAATTCGATTACTTGAATGGAATCGCACGTAAGAACTGGTTTTATCAGCAAATTAATGGACATTTTTTTGGCATTCCTTTGTTAACTTTTGTGGACGCCATCCCTTATCAGATGTTAGTGCATTGTAGCCACTTAAGATTTGATTTATTAATCCAACTGTTGTTAGGGGCGGCATCGATTTGAAAATAATTGCCCAGCTCTTATCAAATATTTTGAGACTTGCATAAATCTTATTTGGCTGACAATAAATCAAGGCATTATTTACTATAGCTGCGACTGCTGATCTTGAATTTCCATTGCCGCTTAGAAATAAATGATGCCAATTACGCTCTTAATCACAGTTATTCCAAGGTCACGAGGACCCAAAAATATCATAATCTGATGCGCAGATATATACAATTTGGCAATTTTCAGTTGGCAGTTGTCAGTTGGCGCTGCCTCAGCTGATAGCTGCGCAATGTGACATATCGAATCTTATCTGAAGCGAGACCCTAATTGCTTTCTTAATATATGGCCCCCCCATCATCAGCATTCTCGCACTATCTATCGTCTTATAATGCCTGTCCTCTGACTATATAATGCCCAACTCCCAATTGCTGGCAGTTAGTAGGTTTGCTGATTATCAAAAGACAAGGCGAATAATGAAGCGAGGTGCCCAAAAACAAAATAAAATATGAAATGACATAAGAATAATTAATGCTTGGCATTTGCAGGAAGCGTTGCGGTTATCGTGCTGCTGCTGGCATTGGCTGCCCAGCTGCAGCTCGGCACTCTAAAGGAGTATATGAAAAGTGAACAGGATATTTGCCGACTATTTCCGGATGGCACAGAGATACGTAAGCCGGGCTACTGCGATCGCACGGTTGTCTGCATGGATTCAGTGACAACAGAGGGCAAGATATGCACGGGCTCGTCATCAAAATTCAATCTGAAGTCCGCCAAATGTGCATCGAAACTTGAGACCACCGATAAATATTGCACTACTCCGTGCACGTCGAAGGCTGAGGGCTACCTCGGAGACGCTTTCAACTGTGAGAACTGGTACTACTGCAGCAAGGGTGATATTTTGAACAGCGGTGTTTGTGACGACGGCAGGCTTTTCGACCAGGCTAGCGGAATGTGCGTCTATCCCCAGAACACACAATGCAACGCCCAGTATGAGATCTGCCAGGTTGCGGTTGAAGGAGTGAATATTAAGGACGAGGTCAACTGCAATGCTTATTACACCTGCAGCAAGTCTGCGATTAGTCAATCTTTTTGCGATTCTGGACTGTACTTCGAAGCGTCAACTGGAAAGTGCATCAGAAAGGCTTTAGTTAAATGTGCAAGGCATCCGCTACCGGAAGATGTCTGTGGCAACAAGAAGTTAGCGAAGCGAAACATATTTGTTCCCGACGGCGCCAGCTGTCGTGGCTATTTCTATTGCCGTGACATGGGCTCCGGCATACCGGATCCAGACCCAATGTGGCACCAATGCCCCCTGGGAACCTTCTTCAATGGGACACTGGAACTTTGCCAGGACAAAACCGCCTGCAAGTGCTCCGAGGATCGATGCGACGGACGCAAAAGTGGCTTCGAACTGATGCAAAACAAGGGTTGTCGCAATTATGTGGAGTGTGTGGACGAGGCGGAGATGACACCTTTCCAGTGCCCGGAAAATGAGTTTTTTGATGTGGACACTGAACAGTGTACTACTGAGCCAAGGAATTATGGCATTTGCAGTTAAAGAATAAATTCCTTATAACAGTGACTTCATATTGCTGTCACAGCCTATGCAAATTTACTGAGAATCGGCTAATGACAAAAGAATCGCGAGAATAACGATTAGTTCTAGTACAAAATTAAACAATTTGAGGGAAATAGACTACAAAATGTGAGTAGATATTGCGTATATACGGGCATTATCTATCTGCCTCGTGCAATGTAAACTTGGACATTTTGTGTCTAAAAATTAAATATTTTCATATTGGAACTGAGCAGTGTGCAACTTAGCCAAGACGTTATGATTATTATTGTTTATGATTATTATTATTGGGATCTGTTGTTCCCCCTGCTGAGCCATCAACCCCAGCTCCTGTACGAATGCGAGAATATTTGTTGGGTTGAGTGCTTCTGCTTGGAGCTCATAACATGCAACCCAAGGATGTTGCAAGGATGTGCCTTAAACATTATTCTCTACTATAATTAATTATGGTACTTCTTAAATCAATGGCTTCATTTTATTGTCACAAATTATGCAAATATACTGAGAATCTGCTGAAGCCAAATAATTATTTCAGATGCATGTTAGTTTTATAATGCTTAACAGCTTAGTGATTGATTGCAGTAAAAAGCCAATATTTTTAAGTGGTCTTGATTGTAAGGAAATAGACTGGAATATGTGGTTAGAGAATGTATATTTATTTTATAATATCTAATAACGTAGCTCAATGAATATATACAAATCTTATACATAGATAATTCCTAAATTAAATATTTGACGCATTTGATTAAATATTATAAATACGATATGAATAATGTGTATAATTATCTGGACTATAGCAAATATGTGCATATGTGTAGAGGAATGAGTTGCCAGATTAATTTAAACACACTTATTAAACCTTTGTTCACCTATTGTAATTTAAATGTTTAAATCAGCAAAAGAACCAGTTTCGAAAAATTCACAATGGTGTCAAACATACCAGAAAGCAGTGCACTGCGAAAGCAGTTATAGAAAGCAGTGTAAGTTTCTGAACTGCTTGTACAATTTCATCAAGCAGTTCACACATGTTTGGCGCGTACATTTAAAATGGACTATAAGCGTGTGGCAAGTTAGGATATGAATTATAAGCTGTTTAAATAATATAATTTATTTCAACTTATCACATGGACAAACTGTATTTGTGAATAGTGAAATTACAACGACGCCTCAAGTCGTGTGGGGGCAATTCGGTTTTTGAATCATAATTGTTTTACACTGACCCAATGCGATTTTGGCTTTTCCAGGAACTCACCCTTAGTGTGCAACCTGTCTGCATTCCATGGCAACCATTTGCTGTTAGCTGTCAGACGTGTCAGGAAGTGCTCCAGCCCCTCCAAACTCCAGCAGGGGTGCTTCAACTCCCATATCAGAGAGTAAAGTACTCCATTTTTGCAGAGCTGCAAGCTGCCTGCGAAATTTCGCTTTTTGCCATGTAGAGACTTTCGCTGTAGTTTTTTTCGATTTTTTTTCCATGTACACTTCGATGTGACATGAAATGCAGACCAGAGACAAAATGAAAGAAAAAATAATAGTAATTTATCATGGGAGTGTGTTAGTAAGGTTAATTGGCTTGGTTTTGCTGTCTGCTTAAATTAATTCGAGAAAAGGCATAATTATATATGTTCCTTGCACCACATTTAAATAGAAGAACTAATATTATTTAGATCTATAACTTTTGGTATATTGGGAACTATTTTTTGATTCGAACATTTACATTTTGCATTTACTAACTGATTGCAGTTTTGGAATGCATTATCCATTTACAATCATGTTTAGGACTATAAAGCCCAACTTTGTGATGTGCATATTATGTTTATTCATATTAATGACTTTTGATTCGGATGAATAATGATGTGATTTCTATATGCATATGTATATAGATATGCTTACATATATATATATACAGTTTCAACAACTGATTCGCTTTATGACTGGGCTTACACTAGGAACCGTTGCGGTTCAAAATGATCTACAGTTTTTTTACTACGCCCACTCACAAATTGCCTGAATAAGTGTTAAATTGAATGAAATTATTATTCATAATATAACCTATATAATTATTAATATCATATTTTGATAAAGAAACTTGTTTGCCACTTTGCTAGTAGTAGTTCTCTGGCAACAATAATTAATTAACGATATATGTATAATTATTATGAACAGCAGCCACTTTTGTCATCTGACTCCTTCCTTGATTTATTCCTATTCATAAAACATTATTACTTCTTAGGCTATTTATGATATGTGAAATAAATATATAAAATTTAAATAATATTAAATATGTAAGAATATAAATACAATTTCAAATACAACCCGCATCCGAGTTACCTTTTAAGCAAAATCTCTATTTAAGCGATTTACTACTCTATCAGGTGTGTTGAGGCACTCAGACAACACCCTGGAAGTTGTGCACGCTTCGAGGGTTGTGCTCGTTGCAAAGCGATTGTTGTTAGTTTTGTGCTCAGTTATCTTTTGTTTCGATAATTCTAGCAGCTTTTGTGGGTGCCTGCCTCACCTTCCTTGACTCAATTTGTGTGTGAAGCTGCCTGGATTTCTTTTCTTTGCATTATCAAATATATATATATTGCCACCCTCTTCTCGATGGATCTAAGCCTGCTCCGTGCTCCCTTCACTGGTTTCACTGCCTTCAGTCGCGTCACGTTCGCCGCACGCCATCGTCTGCCATTTTGGCTTTTCCTGCAGGAAGCTTGCATATTTTACGTGCTCCATGTTGCCATTGTTGTTTTTGTTGCTGTTGTTGCTTTGTCTGTGCGGGCAACTGTCTGTGCTATGTGCACTGTGTTCTGTGTGCTGGTGCCCCAACTCTTCACTTTTATCGATTGAAATGTGTCTCAGGCTGTGAAATACAGGTCATTGATCTGCTCGTGCCTCTGTCGCAGCCATGCAGCGACGAAATACTTCTCGTTTCGCCTGGATTAGGAGTGAGCCGAGCTGCCAAGCCAAGTGCAGCTCATTTTGATGGCATTGCGCGGCGCTGACTGACACTGAATTGCTAAATAAAAAGTTGATTACAGGTATAAAGATATATATTCAAGAATTGTGTTTTCAAGATCATACCTTAAAATAGCTACAAAATAAATAATATGTATATATATATATATATATATATATCATTTATTATGATTATTTTAATTCAATTCAAATGCAAATCAAAACTTTAACTGTCGCGATTTGATTGCTAAAAATATATATTTTGATTTATTTTGTTATTTTTAGTTTTTATTGAAATTTGATTGTAAATTTATAATTGATTTATTACTAATTCTTTACGAACATAAATTTTAAAGATAAATACATCTTAGAATGCGATGAAACAAAGTTACAATATCAATATGTGAGTGTAATGCAAGCATACCAATTGTAGATTAGATAAAAATCAGCCCATACCTGAAATATGATATATATATATAGCATGTATATGTCCTATAGTCGTGGAGAATCAACCACCAATTCAAAAGCTGAACTGAAGAGGCAACCAAACCCAAAAGCGTCTGCCCCAGTCGCCATTGCAGTCGCCGTTGCCGTCGCAGTCGCTGTCGCCGTCGCAGTCGCAGTTGCTTCGCTTCCTTGTCACACGGATGCCATGTTGGACAAAAGAGACGCTTCAGGACGCGAACATGGTCGAGGATTGAGGACGAGGGCAACGCTGTGCCGACGAGTGGCAACGATAACGAAATCGTTTTTAGCTTTGGGGTAGTGGAGCAGTAGTCAGCGAGTGGGGCGCGCTCGATGTGATGTTGGGCAAACTGTACCCGAATTGCGCATTGAATTTCGCCAAGGCAACGAGCAGCAGCAGACGGCAGTCCGAGCATTAGACCAGTCCAGACCAGACCAGGCCCAGCCTGTCCTGGCCCAGACAGTGGTAGAAAGAGAAACCAACTACGACTTATGGCCCAGGATGTGTTTGCCAAAGTTGTAGCTGTCAGCATTTATTTTTGAGGGTTGCACTCCGCCCGGAAAATGGGAATTAAAATAACTGAAAAAAAAGAGAGAGAGGAACAGCAACAACAACAACAACAACATCAACAAACAAAAAACAAGAAAAAAGCAACAATCGCAACATGGAGACGTCTGTTGTTGGCCATAGCCAGTGAGTGCGGTTCAATGACCAAATGCCGCCGATGGTATCGCTGCATGTGAATTGTCCGCACCTACCCAAAACCCAACGCCACATTGCCACATTGCAACATTGCCACAACGCTCTAATGTGACTAAGGAAAATTCTCGTGGCCGTGGCGAATGCGCAAACGAGTTGCAAGGTCGATGAACGCTGTTACAGTTGCAGTTGCAGTTGCTTGCTGCTTGCTCTTTGCTGCTTGCTGCTTGCAGCAGTTGCAGCTTAAGTAGAAGCTGCAGCTAAAGCGCAGTTAATATCTAGCGTTTCTAGCCAAACACGTTTTCTGCCAAAGCCACGCTTAATTTCTGCTTAAAATTGCAATTGTCTGGCAACGCCAACGCTCCTATCAATCAATTCATGGGCAGTACTTCCCAGATGCAAACATATACATATACTGTTCCTTATATTACTTTAGATGTATTCCAGAAGAGTTGGAGATAATTTAATAAGTCCGTCTTCAATTTGCGAAATTAACTTTTTTTAAATTATTCGTTGATTATTTTAAATTACGATAACAAACAAAAAAAACAAGTAAGAAGCCTGATTATAACTTGAGTGTTTCTCATACGATCTTAATGAAACCCAGTTGTTCAATAATATGTCAACTTATATCATATAACACCTCTAAAAAGGTGGTTGTTTTTGCTATCATAAGTCGATAAGTTATCGATAAAATTAAATAAATTGAATTGAGTTATTTAAATGATTTTAAACGATTTTAATAAAATTTACCCAGTTGTTCCATACCAGGTCAATGTATATTAGCATATATCATCCCTATAATTGTGTCTGCTTTTGCTATCGGAAATTGATGTAAATTTATATTTGTGCAGGAAGTTATCGATAAAAGGATTCTTTATTCAAAATCTTAGGTCTGTAGCTCTTAGAGTTCCTGAGATTTACACAGATAGACAGACTGACATGGCTATATCGACTCATCTGTTGATGTTTATCAAGAATATATATTGTATATACTTTACGGGTTTGTATGGTTCCCTTTTACCACCTACATACTTTTGCTAAGCAACCCTGAAAACCTTTTTATCAATTTTTAATATGTTCTGGGTATAAAAAGTTTAATCTATAATAAAGTATTTGCTAAATGAAGTGTTCCTGTGCCCCCTTTGCTTTCTTTTCAGTTGAGGCAACGTTCGAGCTGACTAACAGCGCATGCGTCGTCGGGAACGCTCCCTAGGTGGCAGCAACATAGGATAATGGCCTTTGGAGTCGCTCGTTGATGTTATAATCGTTGCTCCACACCAGCATTGCACAAAAGAGTCATCATCGTTGAGCTCCCCGCACTGTCACTTGAAGCGCATGGAGGCGCTGCAGGCATTGACACTGAATGTGCCCCTGCTCGTGTTTGTGCCTCTGCCTGTATTTGTGGCAGTGGCAGTGGCAATGGCAATGGCCATGGCACTCAATATGCTTCTCGTGTGTTCCGCTTGTCCCACACAGACACACCTTGCCTGACCCAACTATTTGGCGTTGCTTTATGTCATGGCAACATGCTAAGCGGCAAACAATACTCCAGTTTGTATACTCTGCCAATACTCTAACATTAAAATGGAAAAAATAAAAAATTGAGTATATCTTTAGTTAATGTATACTCTACATTTTCATCTGAAGAAGAGAGAAGTCGATTTGAGATTTTTTATAATAAAATTTAAACAATAATTAAAAATATATATATATAAATATTTAATAATTTGGAATATGTCCAAAATATATATATTATAATTTTGTAAGTATGGCAACACTGTTTTTTAGTGAAAACCGAAAAGAAATCTTTAAATTGTTTATTTTATTTATTTATTTATTTTAATTGTAAAAGGATTCTTAGGATACATGCAAAATATGAAATATCTTTAAGTGGTTTGAGGACTTCACAGCAGTGCTACGGCGAAGATCTACGGTGGCGGACACCTTATTCTGATCAGCGTCAAAGAGGAGGCGTAATTGCCTGCCATAAGCTAAGCATTCATTATTTTTCAAAAATTCCAAAGACCGATGGTAGGTACATGTATTAACCACCAAAATTAATATATGACCCCAATTCACTGGGGTTTCCCCACCTGCTAGGTAGGATTATGGCAGGCAATTACGTTTTTTCTTTGACGCTGATCAGAATAAGGTGTCCGCCACTGTATGTCACGGAGACACTAATTGATTAAAATTAACTAAATATTAAAATTTGAGCAAAATAACGTTGGGAAATAAAGCCTCAAAGCCAAATTTGTTTTTAATTGATTGAACATGCTCATTGATGATCAAATTATTTCAAATGATTGATGAAAACTGAAAATAATGCAGACTAACAGCGAGTCTTTCAGCTGGTAATTTGGTTCTTTAAAACATTTGTCTTTTTTTATGGAACCCAACAATTGATTCATTGGTCAATTGAAATGTTTATATTGGTAAAAATATTGGGCTAATACTAAATACGAGCTGACGTCTTTTATTTATTTCCTTAAATGCGCAAATTTACAATTTTACAATTACTGGCTTTTGGAAAACGAAAATATATTTCAATGATAGCCTTATAAAAATTAAATATATATATTATTTAAACTAGAACCAGTTTAGTTAAGGTAAAAATAATAACAACAATGATTAATAATAATAATATATACAATAATTTTATTCTGATGTGAGGATTTTTATAGAGCAGCATTAGAACTAAGGGACAATATCTTAAGCTTGATCTGATCTTGCAGAATTCCATTTTGATTGATTAGCGGAAGACATGAGAAAATGCAGAAATGTATTTTGTTTAGGATTGTGGTCCTTCTGGGATATTGGAGAAAGTAGGGGACAGGTGAGTATGCATTATAAAAAAATATGTTTAGGGAACGAATAATAAAATGCTGTTATCATACATACATATATATGTGTAATCCACGCCAGATTTATCTCTCTCTCTCTCACTCTCTCCAGTTGTATGTTCATCCCAGCTGAATGCGTCTGTTTGCAATTTCACTAAATGATGAGAAGTGCAACACAATTAAAATGAAAATCAACGAAAAGCGAAAACTTTATACATAAAAGTATGCAGGGATACAAAGGGATTCACAGACACACACACACACACACAAACACACTCACACACACACACTTATATATATACACAGAATAGAACAATAACAGACTAACCTATTGTAAAGTGGGGAATAAATACACATATCTGCATGTGCATGTGCATGTGCATGTGTGTGTGTGTGTGTGTGTGTGTGTGTTGAGTAAATACAAATTTACTGTTGGCAACAATATCCAAAATGGCGTCTCAGCGTGACTATCTTGCCACTCGCTTTCAGCCCCGCCCCGCCTCGCGCCCCATAAAAAGCCCTCATGCAACACAAATAAATGTTTACCAAAGGTTTTTCGTCTGCTGCAAAACTCCAGTGCAGAAAAGCGGAGCTACAACGGAGCTACAACGGAGCTACAACATCCACATCCACATCCACATCGACATCGACATCCACAGAGCGGAGCAGGTCAATGATACCAAAAGTTAACCCACACCAGCAACGTCTGCGTCGCACTTGAGTAATTTTCACAAAAAAAAACAACAAAAAAATAAGTTGCAAAAAACAAGGCAGAAAATAACAAAAAAAACAAAAACAAACGGCCAGGCCGCACCCTTTGGGCAAAGCCACCCACACACACACACACATACACTAGCACTGAGAGTTGCAGCCACAGCCCCACAGTGATTGCCGCAGTTCCGAGTTTCAGAGTCAGCGCCAGTGTCAAGTTTACGCCAAACATAGTAAGTGTATGTGTGTGTGTGTGTGTGTGTGTGTTTGTGTAGCTGGTCATGAACTCCATTCTCCATTTTCAATGGCACATAGGAGTCTACCCCCCAATCCCCACCCACACACCCCGTTAGCACAAAAGCTCTTTTATCTTTCGCATGTTTCATTTGTGCAGTGAAAGAGTCACTCGACTCCAGTGAAAGACCCACAAAGGAAAGGGAGAGACAGCGAGACAGAAAGACAGAACGACAGAGAGAGAGAGCATAAAAAGCGAATGCGGCACCTAACAACATATCTATGTATCTATGCATCTATGTACCTTGGCAGTCATGCCAACTCCCACTTAGCCGCCCCACTCCCTGCTCCGCAAGAGCAAACTGCACTGACAACTGCGACGCCTTATGCATCATTTATTGCCTCCGACTCTTCGTATCATTTTATCTTTTTATACGTTGCGCTGCTTTTTTCCTGTGCAGCGGCAACAACAACTCAAACACAAACAACAACAACAAAAACATGCCACGCCACAACTTGAACAACGCGGTGAAGGTCATTGCTACCAAAATTGTGTCTCCCTTTTGTCCTACTCTACTCTCGACTCAATTCGACTCGCATTCTCATTCGCAGTGCTGCAGACCAGAGCAAATACACACACATACATGCATACGGTCGGTGTGTGTGTGTGTGTATGCGCGCATTTCTGCATTCCCCGTGGTATATGCACACATACACACACATACATTCATGCATCGATACAAACACATGGACACAACACATCCGCATCTAAAGCGGAGCATGGTTTAAGGCAGCAGCGTTGCCAGACTGCCCGTATTTGTATTACTTATTTACTTTATTGTTGCACATTTGCTTTGCACTCTTTATTGTTAAGCACACTCATTCATCACAAGCAGCAAATCGAATATTACATTTTATTTATTTTAGCCTTGGCTGGCTTTTATTCATTGTTCTAATTCAGTTGCCTTTTTGTTGCATATTTGTGTTTAACTATTTATTGATAATTAATTTAATTTATTAATTTTGTTGCATTTATTATAATTATTTGAACAAATCGAGGATTAATAACGCTTATAGGCATAGCAGCTGAGATCTTTGTTCATTTATTATTCGACAAAGTTGGGAATCTTAAAAAGTATATGTAAAAATAAAAACTAAACAAAAATACAGAAAATATCATAAAAATAATTATTAAAATTAAAATATTAAATCAAATGACTTAAAAGTAAAATGACAATATTTTTTATTGAATTAATGAAACTAACCTATAAATTAGTTCCAAAATAAAGTGAGAACAACAAGTTGGCAGAGCCAAGAAAAATAAAATGAAAAACATTTTAATTTTTATATCTTAATTGCATAATACGTAAAAAATCATAAAAACAATATATAATTAAAATTTGTTGGCTTCCAACAAGCAGATAAGAGTGGCAACACTTGGCACATGTCGTATTACAACATCTAGCTGATAGTCAGCGAGTCGACTCGAATCGACTGCAAGAACTCGTTCCCCATTCGCGACCCGTTCCGCTCCCGTACCAGAGCCAAACTGTGTCTGTGTCACTCAACCCACTAAACTTGCACACAATGCGATGACGACGATGACGACGACGACGACGACGACGACGACGACGACGACGACGACGACGATGGCGATGGCGATGGCAACGACGAAGTCCAACTGTGTGGAGCATTCGTGTTTGGCTGGCGTCGTTACCTTCTCATACTCCATGATGTTTGTTATGTGTGCAATGATGTTGTCGTTGCTCCGTTGCATGCAACATTTTCAGCTCGACGCTGCTGGCACTTCTGCTCCCTCTATGCACAGTCTGGCCACGCTCCACGCTCTCCTCGTGGGTTGCTCTTGACTCAACGCTCTCAGCTCTTCTCAGCCAGCTAGCGTTGGGTTCAATGTCTGGTGGTTGACCTACCCGTACCAGATTTTTCAGCAGGACGCTTCGCTTTTTGCCTGCTGCATTTTGCGCATTTGCTGTTGACTCATTTCGTGGCAACAGCAGCAAAACTAACGCCCACAGCGCCCACCCACTCCCATCGTCGTCTGTGTGACAAGTGAAAACTAGAAAAGAAGCAGGAAAAAGAACACTTTTGCAATGTCTGCTCCAAAGTAAAAGTTGTGCAACTGACTAAGAGCTGTGTTCTCCAGATACACATATACAACGATATATATATATATATATGTATATATATATTTAGGACTGTTGCTCTAGCTATGCTATGTGACAACTAAAATTACACAATGCCATTGTTGATGGCATCTTGGTGATCAGACAATTGCTCATCAACATTTTGGCTTGATAGTTTGATTTGATTGGCTAATCTGCTCGGCAACTGGGCTGCTGCTGCTGCTGCTGCTGGTTGCATCAAGAGCTCTTCAATTGACCGTGGGCATGGCTTGGCAGTGAGCATATTCTACAAGTATTGCATTCTATTTTCTGGATGGTGCCTTGTGCATGTAATCCAACTGGTTTTCCATTTGTAATTTTACTCGCTTGGCCAGTTTTCCACAACTGGCCCCAACTGCTGGAAGGAAAAGCCAACAGACCGCACTCGAAACTATTAGAAGATTCAAGGCTAAGGCTGCATGTCTAAGGCTAAGGTCATTGCCATGCAACGTTGCTGCTATAATACCCTGTACCTCTGATTCTACAATAGGGAATACACAAATAATTATATAGAAATTTTCATAGTTCTAACGGATAAAAGTAAGCTTCAAGTGAATTCAATAATAAATTTAAAGTTATAAATTATAAATACATTTTTGACAGATAAATCATAATTACCTTTCATTAATATTTTATTTAATATTTTAAAAATGTAGAATGTGGCAGAATGTAAAAAAAAAATTCACAAATTTTAAAGAGTGTTTTCAAACAAAAAATTTAGTTAAAGTTAAATATTAAATGATAAACAATTAAGACTGTATAAAGCATAAAATTAAATTTATATCATTTATATACTTATTTCATATTGAGGGAATATATATAATCAATCTATATATCCTACTAATTAATTTATAAACAATAAGTAAGAGTAATGCTGATAAGTTGGGAAAGACAAGAAAAAATAACATTTAATTAATATTTGACACTAAATGTTTGTAAAAACTTTTCTTAATAAATAAATTCATATAGATTTATATGTTTTGCGGCGCCTTAATCATGAAAAGATGCAGCAGCCTAGGGCAGCATGTCATGAAGCCCAAGGACATAGAAACCCTCATCCCAACAAAGATCCTGGTATTCGTGCAGGAGTTGGGATTGATGGAAGAGCTGTAGGCTCAGTAAGGGCGCACAATAGACCTTATAGGTCGCAGTGCTAACTATCCCCAATTATAATAATAATAATATATTTTCAACTCCACTTCAATAAAAAAAGACACTCAAAATTTAAAATTTTTATGACTGTTATGCGATTAGTTGGCGCATCGCTTTTCCAGGGTATTTGCAATGCTTGACTGCGACTTCAACGTTGTTTGTTCTATCAATGCTTTTTGCATTTGAATGCAAGTTGGAAAACTAGTTTTTCACCATTGAGCTGGAAGACAAAAGCCAGTTATTATTATTTTCTTTCTTCGTGAGGCAACTAACTGGCTTAGCAGGTTCTTGGCTTACCTGTTGTATTAGAGAAAGTTCTACGGGTATGTCGCAATGTTGCCTAACAAGTGATTAGAGGGGAGAAAGTACTCGCACTTGTAATAGAAGAAAGTACTGCAATCGCCTCGATTGTCATGTGCAGTGCCAATTGGAACTAGGTAAGGTGAGTCACACTTTTCACACAACCTGCAACTCGCAACTTGCAACCCTCGAACGGAGTCGCGTTGTGTCGTCTGTTGTTACGGTTGCCCCTGTTGTTGCAGTTGCTGTTTAGCCATGGCCAACAAACGGCCGCGTGTGCCACAAATGACAAATTGCCCTGCCAAACAGACATATGCATATCGTGCAACTTATGCATGCTTCTGACATAAACAACCCAGTCCCAGGTGCTCTGATCCAGAACTCCCGGGACCACTAACAAGCGTAGGAGGAGTTGACACTTAACCTCCATGGAAACTTGTGGGTTAGCACTAATCATGTTAGCAATCAATTCCAATAAGCCGACAACTTCAAATGTAGTCAATGCTTCTTTTAATCACTTCATTCGACTTTCCATTTGTCAGACATAGATGCAGCTGTTGTATACTAATCGTTAAGTTAAGTTAAGGCCACTTTAGCATCTTCTTTTCTTCTTTCTTTACTTATTCTTCTGCTTTACTTCTTTATCCTTGAACGTTCGCGTCTCTGTCTGCGCTTTATTGCTCGTTAGCGACAAGAAAGTAAACTGTGTAAAATGATATTGATTACAGTTGCAGCTACTGTTTGGCAAAATCGAGACGAATTTGCAACCCCAATTTGAGCCCTCCCTTAACTAACTAACGAACAACTAACAAAAAGTGTGCAAACAGAGCTAGCAAGAAAAGAAACCCAAAATGGTCGACGTGTTTTCTCCCATCACTATTTAAATGTATTTGTTTTAAAAAGATCGACGAACTAATTTTGGGTTGTAGTTCAGTGCTAAAAAGTGTATTTGGATTTGAAATAAACGATTTTACAAAGACTTTTGCCACTCAGCGAACAAACGTGGCCATTTTCTAACCAACCCAATCTATGAGACAAGAGTAGCTTAAAAAGATATCATCCATCTGAGACACATAATCATAGTCAGACACATAATCAGAAACAAGAAATAATTAAATTTTATAATTGACCCACTCGTGACAGATTTGCATATATAAATAAAAAATGAGACTTACTCAACTTTAACTGTGAGTGTTAACCTTTAGCTGAGTGCTCCATAAATACACCCACACTTGTATCTAAAAACTGTCAATCCTCACTGAACTCATGCAGGTTAAAAGGCAAACACGTGATTCAGTTGTTGTTGTTGTTGTTGCTGAAGTTTATTCACATGACTAATGTGCAAAGTACAAAAGCCATGACGAACTTTGACCCGGCGCTTAACCTATCCCCATCGTCATCATCAGCATTGGCATCAGGTGCAACGGACACACACGACATCGTCGGCGCCTGCTAAGCCACAAAAGATTACTCATCCAATGATTCAGAACTGTGCGCACCTTTTTTGCCCCCAAAGCAGAGCCAAATATTGAAGGCACAGCCATGTTGCGTCGGCATGTCCTGGCTAACGTCAACGTCAACGTCGTCGGGTCGGGCTCCAAAAGTTTCGGATCCCAATGGCACCTAATGAGTCACTGACCGGGCGGTGCTCCGTTTCTGTTTCGGAGTGTTTTTTACTTGGTCGGTGTGCATAAATACAACAAAAAGTGGCGTCGCCTTGTTTCATTGAACTGCTAAACGGCGACTGACTTATAGCATACATTTTTGGGCTCAGCTGGCTTAGCCCCGAAAATTGGTTCACTTCACACACATTGACCTAATAATTGGCCACAATTCTGTCTCTGTGTCTCTTAATGACCCAATGGAGCGCCTCGTCAATTGCCTCGTAAAAATTGGATATCGAAAATTACAAAGATAATTCTAGCACAAAGCAAATCAGCATTCAAATCTAGTCTTTGACACGGTAAGAAATGTTGACACTGGAGTAGCCATAGACACACAGCTCATCCATATTAATACAGTTTTAACACACATGTATTGTGCACATCTGACTCATATTTAAATATTGCGTAACTGGTACTTAGATGGAACCTTATAAGTACAGTATTTATATAATCGCTTGTTGCCTCTTCACTCGAATCTACGAATATGACCTAAACTGATAATCAAAACGGATATGGCTATATGGACTCGCACAGTAATGCTGATGATGCCGAGAATATATATACCTTATGGAGTTGAAGGTGTCTCCTTACATATGTTACCATAAATTTCTAATAAGTTCAAATTAAAATAATGATTATAAAAAAAAAGACTTTCTAAAATTTGGCCTCTCGACTTAGGTGTTAAAGTTCAGCTGTGGAAAGTCATTCTCGCTCTCTATATATGTATGTATATATATATACAGAAACTTAATTTTGGACTAGTACAAGCGTATTCCATAAAAAAACAACTATTGCGAACCATATCTAATTCGGGCAAATGAGTCTGGGGCAGCCTTCGCATTGTTACCTTCCAAAAATGTCAATGAAAAATGAATGGGGACAAAGGGTTTTTTGATGGTCAGGCCATAGCTAGATAATGCCAGCAGCTAATAGGCAATAACCCTGAAAATTAAGCTCGTCTGCCCGGCAGCCCAATCCCTATTGCTCTTTCCCTTGCCAGGCCCACTCAATGTCATTTGCAGCGGACACCAGCTGCAGAAACCGGCAGCCGGCTGTGGCAGCGCCCAGCCAAAGCAGACCTTGGCATTGAGAGCAAGAGCAGCGGGATGCAGCAGCAGCAGCAGCAGCAGCAGCAGCAGCAGCAGGAGCAGGAGCTGGAGCAGGAGCTGAAGCAGGAGCTGGAGGTGCAGGCGGAGCCGGAGCAGCCTCTGCTGCAATTGCAGAAGAGGAGCTGAGCCAAAGGAGCCGGGTGAGTATGTAAATAATGTGCTGTGTGCATGCGGAAATGCGCATGCTTGCGTGTCCTTGCCCTTGGTAGTGAGTCCTTTCCACATGTATACATATAACTGACTGCTGAGTGCCCCTGAAAACTGTTAACCTTCGTGCAGCGCAGGCGAAGGCTTCTGCAATGTGCAACGTACGGCGTGGAACATGCGCGTTGCATTCACACAGAGAGTGGGAGAGACAGCTAAAGCGAGAGAGAAAGAGAGAGCGAGAGAGAGAGAGACCGAGCAAGTTGCATATATGCGAGCAGAGAGCTGTGAGTTATGCCACCAAAAACCCAAACCAAATAAATTTGATGGGGGTGTCTGTCTGGCAGCCCCTGCCACCGGCTGGGGCAACACATTTCATGGCTCTGCCACTGCCATTGACCATGATATTTAGCAAAACGTCAGTCAATGCAGCCAAGGGTCGGATAACCTTACTTTCAATGCAATAGCCTCCCAATTCACAATTCGCCATTTACAATCCCCAATTCCTTTGGAGGTCCGTGCAAGGCTAGAATAAACTTAATTTACTTACGTTCCTTTTTTCAGCTAACTTGCAACATACAACAACAACAACAAAAGGAAATGGCATCTTGGCAGGGGTTGCATCTTGAGGCGAACCTTCGTTCCTCACCAACAGTTCGAGTCTTTGCTTTCAATTCATTGCTCGAGGGTTGCAACTCCAGACCCAGACAGACAATCCAGTGCCCCACCACTCCTTTCAGTTGCCATTTCGCAATTATATGTATATTTGTAATTCCTATTCTGCGACAACTCCAGGAATTCTATGCCAAACTTTACAACCCCAAAAAAATATATATATGAAAAAGCACACTCCGCAAAGGGGCAGCGGCAAAAACAACTGTTTCAGACGCAACCAAAGCTCACAGCACAACTTGAAACTAGTCTTGCGCAACCAACAGATACCCTAGAATGAAGTTAAAATTAAATTTGAATTATTATTTGAGTATTTAAATGAAATGCAACAAGTAACGCTGAAGATTGGATTTGTGGAACGGAGTTGACCTTTTTCCAGCACTCATATTTATTAGACTTCATTTGTGTTGTTGATATGATATATTTATAACATATATAAGAATTTACAAAGTTTGCTGACTGAAATTGCTGATATCCAATATTTAGTTCGCAAATTTTATTTATATATCTTCCATTTCCAATAGAGACCGATGAGGATAGATGAGGTAGCTTGATGTGATGTAATTCTTGCACAAATACAATCATTTTTGTCGGATTGGGGGCTTATATGTCTTCTCAACTTAAGATATGTATCTGATCTTCAGTATTGAAGAAAATAATATTTTATAATTCTGGAATTATAATTAAACATTTTCTAAAATAAACACTACTCATTTTTATTTAGTTCCTTAATGTAAGTAGAACAAAAAATAGTTTAGCTTAAATTAGAAATAAAATTATCGGATTTCTGGGGGTATTTAAATGCAAAATGCAACATTTGTTGCATGCACCGGGTAAACACAGGAAATAAAGAAAAAAAGCTGAGTTGTTTTTGACTCGAGTTCGAATTGCTTTGACATACAAACATAGTTAAACTTAAGTTGCAAGCAGTGCGCTGCATACCCGTTTCACTGTGTTGGCTTAGGGTATAAGAGCAGCGCAAATCTGGTGGCCAACACTTCCGTTCTCGTCCTCGTCGGCGTCGTCATCATCGCCATCGCCATCGCCATCGCCATCGCCGTCGCCGTCGTCATCATCGTCATCGGTCTGTTGTTCATTGCACCCCCAACGCATTGTACATTGACTTCTCTGGGCTACGCTTTGTTTTCTGTATTTGCCGACGGCAGCGGCAACGGCAATGGCAACGGCGTCGTCGTCAGCAGCAACGGCAACGGCAACGTCGTCGTCAGCGTCAGCGTCAACGCTCTCCTGCTCTCATTCTTGCTGCGCTCTCTCCCACTCACTCGCTCTCTCCATTTAGCTCTCTCGGCGGTTGCTTGGCGAGCTGAGCGAGATTCCCATACCACGACCTACCTTACCCACACCCGCAGTGCGCTTTCAGCTTTCTGCTTTGGGCTTTGGCCATTCTTCCGTGCACAACTCCCGCCCTGCTGCTGTCTGCGGCTGCTGCTTGCGTCGCAGTCGACGCTGCTGCACAAATTCGCAGTTGGCAGTTCGTTTTCATATTGAAAGTAGAATTTTTCACTTTTGCAAATTTTGTGTCTCGTTTCAGTCGCGTTAACGACGTCATGTCGCACGTTTGCTCTGCACTCGATTCTTAGCTCTGCTCTGCTCACGGCTCGTTCACAGCAACCAGTTCTTTCTCAGTTCTCTCCAGACAAAACTGAGCTTGACTCCGCATGTTATTATTATGGTTAATAATGCTCCCATGGTCTAGTCGTCGGTCTATAGAAATATGTAATATCTCGTTGCTAGATGAGAGTTTAACTTTCATTTGTGCGGTAATACATCGTTCAATTAAATTGTGAAAGATCATTGTGCTCCATAAAGTGTGCTAAAGAATAAAATATAAATACAAACAGTGGATACAAAATAAAAGGAATATCAGTTACAATTAAGTAAGAATAATAATTATAAAAAGTTCAAGCATAAGAATAAAGACACCAATCAAAAATCGACCTATTCCTTTTCCTGATCGCTGTCACCTTTCACTCTCAGGATCATTTTAGTAGAGCTATCGAAACTCGTCCCATAAACGTTGCCAGCCCAAACTGTCTGACTCATTCCAAGTTGAGTTCAGGCCAGAACAGACCCACAGATGGCGCCCACTTTTGCACAACTTCTCAATACTGCAGACATTGCAACCCTCATTAAGCACTCCCCACCCTCCAAAACTCAACCTTCAATGTCTGGACTGCAACTCCAGTTACCCACACACACACATACACTCATACACTCGCACACACAACGAACAAAACCCCATCAACAAAATCCACCCATTTGTAGCCCATCTCTTTTTCTAACAGTGCGCTGCTCGCTCAACTGTAGCGCCGCTGTAGACGCTCTGTTAAGCGCTAGTGACACACACACACATGCATACTGCAGTTGCTATTAACCTTGCCTTGGTATTGGTGAACTTGACTGAAACACGCGCCAGCAGCAGCAGCTCTTTCATTCTCTTGCGCTCTTTCCGCTTCTCGCTCGCTCTCGCTCTCGATTCTTTGCGAGTGTGTGTGTGAATGTGGAGCGTCGTCGACAGCAATGAGCATTCAGTGTTAAGGTCAATACATTTGTCGTATTATGCACACACACACCCATACGTCTGTGTGCATGTGTGTGTGTGTTTGCTTGCACATGAATGCAGCGAGAGACTAGAACTATGCAATTGCATTTTGTTTGCTGATGATTGCTTTGCTATTGAATTCTGTCGCTTGCTTATTTATTGCTCATTTCGTTTTGGGGTCAAGCGGTGACTCTGACTTTTTGACTGACTGACGTTTACGGAAGCTTTTGAGGTTGTCATGATCCGCATGATTTATGAATTGACTCATCGTTTGAAACGTGCCTAGAAATTAAGACAGACAAAAAAACAACTAGATTATAACAGTTTTGCAGTAATTAGTAATAGAAATATACAGAATCAAGAACCTACCTCAACTAACTGTAACTGTAACTGTAACTCTCTCTCTCTCTGTCTGTCTGTCTGACAGTCACTGTTATTATTGCGCATTAATCATACGTCCTGTTTTTGGTCCTTTTGTTGTTATTGGGCAGAAGTTGCCGCCCACTCAAACTCCGCAAAGCCGCCCACAAAACTACCCCTTTTCCAGTGTCAAAGCAACCCCCAACTTAATACGTAGATGTCTAAACTTCGACAAATTTGTGGGACCCTCCTCATTCTGCAATTTGTTAACCCCAAACAAACTGCCTTCTTTTTTTTTTGAGTTTGTGAGTGTTTTTGTCGTTCGCATGCTCATTCGCGTTTATTTTTGTTTATTTATGTTTTGCTTTTTGTATTCTTTACAGCTTTGCTTCCTTGTCCGTTATATCACACACACAAACACGCCTGTCTCTCTCTCACTTTGTGTTACTCTCTTTGCAGTCGGTTCTCTCCCGCTCTCGCTCTCGCTCTGACGTGCCCACTTTGCAGCACACAACGACAACGAACGGTTTTCACTTTCATTGTGCAGCTCATTCGCCCACTCACACACACAGGCACAGTCAGACTCGCTCTCAGCAGGTTTTTGCTCTCTGTTCTGTTCTGTTCTCTGTTCCGTTCTTTTTGTAGCCTGCAAGCTTTTTGCGATTTTCAGTTTCAGTCAGAGAAAGTACGGCGCACGCATCGGTTGCGAATTGCAAGCGCGTCCCATCACAAACAAGTTTCAAAAACAAATCTCCGTCGCCAACAATAAATGCACAATTAATCCACATTGCATACTCTGAGCGAAATGTGCAACAATTACACAAGTGCAATAAATATGCTAAAATAGCCAGCCTGGCAAACAAAAGTGCAAAAAGTGTTTTATTTAACATTGAGCCCCTTGTCCCGTGTCCGTGTCCGGGTCCGTGTCCGTGTCCGTGTTCGCGTCCGCGTTGTGTCCTTGTCCTTGTGCAGCGCCCAACGGTCGGATTCGATCCCGAGCCGAGAACAGCTGTTGGTTAGTTGTTGCTTGGATTATTTCCATTTCTTAGCTCGTGCTCGTGCTCATCATCGTCCTCGCTTCTCGCCCTCGTCCTCGTCCTCGCTTTTCGTCCTTGCTCTTGAACGCTGTCAGTGGCAATCGTTGTCGTCGTCTCATTGCCAGAGCCAATGTCATCGTATTGAGTTTGTGCAAACTTTCTACACACATGTGACACGCCCCCTGCTCCCGTTGACCCATCGCTCGCGCCGCCCCATTCCCGCCACAGCTTCAGCCGTTCCCAGCTGTTGCACGAAAGTAAATCAAATTTGCTGTTGGAAACAGCTGCAAGAGCTGCAAATCGCTAGCAATGTGTTTTAACAAGCTGTACCTATTAAATAAATGCGTAAATTACACGCCGCAAGGTGCAAAGGTCAAATGTCAAACATAACAAGTGCTAAATGCAAAGCCAAAAATCAAAGGATACGCCCATAAAAATATCAAATTGAAAAAATATAAACGCAAAAAAGTGACAAATTCATACTCAAAATAAATCGGGCCTCGAGTGCCCAAAAAAAAAATATATATATCTCAAAAATCTTTTTTTTTTTTCAAGCTCAAAGCTATGAAAAACTTTTGAGTTGGGCTGAGCTCGAAAGCAAACTCCTTTCAAGATAATAATAACAAATAATCTCACTACACAATATATATATTTTTATAAAGCTGTTTACCGTGTACAATTGTACAATAACAAAAATTAAATGAATTAAATATATGTCTACTCAAACAAATTTAATGCTCAGGTGAAAATACAAAACAAATAAAAATAAAAATAAAAATAATATTAACCAGCAACTATCGCGTTGTGTTTCATGTGCAAAATATTATAGATATATATAAATGTAAAAAAAAAAAAAATATATATATTTTTGGAGTTAAATCAAACATATTTAAAAACTTATATAAATCTTAAAACTACAGTTTATACGGCTAACATATTTCAAACAAACATACGGCTTTACTCGTATTATAACAAACAACAACCACGACAACAACAACAACAAACCAACACTATAATTTATTCGCATATATAATTAATATTAACAAAATATATTTAAATAATAAAACTCTACAAGTATTCATCAACAAATACCATACATCAAATTATTCATATAAATAATGCATTAAATAGTGTATATTTTTTGCATATTATTCAACGATTTTAAACATCAACTCATCAATCACGCAAACAATCAATCAGGTCTTTAAACTATTTATAAATGTAAGTATTCCTTAGTTTCAATTTGATTACTATATAGAGATATTTAATATATATTAGCTTTACAGATCTGAAATAGAAATCTACTCACAGATCTTTAGTATTTAACTGGGAAGGTTGTCGGCAGGAAGGGGATAAATCCCGCATTCCCGAACCACTTGAGCTCTTTGAGATCCCGTGAATTGAATATATTGCGCCCGTTGTTTTGCTTAGATAACGAAGATCCCCGATTTGTTGTCTTCTGCAGAAGACAGACGGACAGTCGGAAGTACATATCAGCCACTGTCGAGTGATAGCTCGAGTCCCTCAGAGAATTTCAAAATTAGAGGCTCCAAATTTGGACTGCAAGTTACACGATAACTCAAGCATATTTCATTTTATCGATCCTTTTGATTGATTTTCGATATCAATTAAAAGACATAAGTTTAAAGACCCATCTTTCAAATCGAGCATTTGCATAACTTGATATTATATTTATTAATTTCCCCACAATTTTCATCAAGATCACTTGAGAAATAGAGAAAAATCTAAGACTATGGATAGGTAAGCCCTTAAGTTCAGGGCATCTACTAATCTAACACACTAACTAAAGCCTTCTGATTATTTTTAAACGGATGTACTAATTGTGTTCTCTTCGTTCTTTTCTCTAGATACTTAAAATACCTACAACATACTCACATTTTCAAGGATCTGCTGTGGTGACGGAAGGAGACCAACATCAACAACAACAACAACAACTAGTATTATTAGTAATTAACACTCTCCCCAAAAGCAAAAGCATTCTCAATCACAACAAGGCCTCATCATCAAATCAAATTTAGATCTATATATCTCTGGGCAGGTTTAAGGACAACGCTAGAAGAAGTAAGAAACAAAAAAAAACAAAACACAAAAAACAAAACCAGAAACGAACTACGAATAAAAACTTTGCAACTTGAAGGCTGATACCATTTTGATAATCCAAAAGCAGAACAAAAAACAAAACTCCAAAAAATATATTTGCAACAAGTGTAAAGAAGAAGAGACTGATTTTTACAAGAAGAACAAGAATAAAAGGAAGAGGAAGAACCAGAGGAGCACAGAGAAGCAAAACAGAGGCAAACGGCAAACAAAAAAAAAAAATAAAGTGATTCCGGATCAAATCCAATAAGCGAAACTTTCCATACAAAGATTTACACACAGAACACGCACATAACTAAGAAATTATATAGAAATATATATATATATATATATATATAGATATATATATTTTGTATACATAACGAGATCGATTAACTTGCAGCAATGCTAAAGAAACTAAAGTGCATGGAGGCAGCAGCAGCTGCTGCCGCTGCCGCAGCTGCCACGCCCCCTGCCACAAAGATTATCAAAACGGAACCCGTCGACTTCGAGATGCTGCACCTCGAAGAGCAGGAGCGCCGCCAGGCCGAGCCAAGCAGCAGCAGCAACAGTTGCAACACTGTTGCAACCCCACAGCGCTACACACACGTACAAGTGCAGACGGTGCCGCCGAGGCAGCCAACGGGCCTAACAACGCCCGGTGGCACACAGAAGGTGATCTTGACGCCACGCATCGACTATGTGCAACAACAGCAACAGCAGCAGCAGCAGCAACGTCCACTCAGCAAACACATCTATACACAGAGTGTGGCAAGCTCGAATGTGGAGCTTGCAACTGCACCGCAAATTATCATAACGCGTACCTCGAATCCGTTGCAAACGCATTTGTCACGACGCCACTCGGCCAGCCCCTCCTCCAGCCACTATCAGCAGCAGCAGCAGCAACGTGTGGCACACTCACCGCCCCCGCTGCATCATCAGCAGCAGCAGGCTGAGCAGCAGCAGCAACATGTGCGCGTCATACGCGATGGTCGCCTCTATGAGGAGTCCTTGGGGGGCAATGTTTGCCCCACTGTTACACGTCGGCATTCCGTGTCGCCACCTCCGCTGCATCATCATTCCCGCTCTGCGCCCGTCTCACCAGTCATAGCCAGGCGCAGCTACGCCAGCGAGCAATATCAGCAGCAGCAGCAACATCGTCAGACACCACCAGCAACACCGCCACCCACAGCAACATCAACCCAACAACAACAACAACAGCAACCCCAACAGCAGCAGCAATTTATTGGTGGTGCCACGCCCACAGCTGCTGCTCGCAAATTTGTGGTCAGCACCAGCACGCGTCATGTCAATGTTATTGCCGCCAATAACTTTCAACACGCGCAACAACAACAGCAACACCAGCAACAACAACAACAACACCATGTCATTACCAATGTCAGCTCGAGCAGTTCTGCAGCTGCCTCTTCCTGCCCAGCAACATCTTCTTCATCCTCGTCCTCGCACATTTTCCGCACGCCCATCGTCTCCAGCAGCAGCAGCAGTGGCAGCAGCAGCAATGGTTGTCAACAACAGTTGCCGGCGCAGCATCTTCACAGCCACAGCAGCAGCAGCGGCGCCAACAACAACAACAATCACAACTCTGCAATGCGTCCGCCACCGCCGCCGCCGCCGCCCAAGTTGAAGCATGCCACCAGCTTGGGCAACAGCAGCAGCAGCAGCAGCAACAACAGCAGCAACATCAACAGCAGCAACGGCGAAGAGCCATCCAGCTCAATTCCTGATCTTGGTAAGTGTTCAGTGCCCATGTTTTGTACTTGACTCACTTCCTCAGCGCCCCCAACCAGACCATAACTAGTCCATATCCACATGGCAACATGCTAACTGTAACTAGTTGACCCTGGAAATAAACACACACGCAATATTGTCGCCATACTCGATAAATCGACTGGTTCTCAAACACTAAACTACAAAATAAATGCAACATTTATCTCAAACTGAATTGCGATAAACGATAACGATAAAACGATAACGATGACATAAGGTTGCAAACTTTATAGAAATCGTTTATTTATTTCTAATTTTCATAATTATAAGTGCACATTTGACAAATGCTGCTATTATTATTATTATTGGTTGATTTCTTTTTATAGTTTCAATATGTTTCTTACTGACTTCAGGTCAAGTGTTAGATTATATATATTTCACTATATTTCGAACCCCATCGGGTTTTATCTTCATGGCAATTAATACTTTGTACTTTCAACATCAAATAATGCTGATCTGGAAAGTAATTTCTGTATTTCTTTCGATTAATTGGGTGTCTATATAAATATTCGCATTAATTTTGTGAACCTTTAAAGCGATTTGGTATTGAATCAAGCACTTTTTGCAGTCCAGAAGCTGGTTTTTGGAACCAGTCTCTTGTGTAGCTTTCCAATTCCCGGAAACCATTGCCAGCCAGCCTAAGATCGGCCAGATCATGCTGGCCAACTTGAAAGTTCGAAATCCCATTCCCAAACTCATTCTTATGATACACCTTTTACAGCCTTATGTTGTAGATGTTGTTAGGATCAAAGTTGTCTTTAATTGCTGACTGCATAATAATTATGGTCCATGCAACTCTCAAAGACTGCTTCTGATGACTAATAAAACCAGTTCTAATATTAAACTGGCTATAGTCCAATTAAAAAATGAAAAAGTATTTCAAAATTGTATTCTTGAAATGTCAACTCCTTTTGTGATATTTGCCATACTTTTTATAATCATCGCACAAACCAGGATAAAATGGCGGGCAATTTATAAATGAGCAGAATATTGATCCTTATGGGTAAGTGTCCAGGCAACAACTTTACATTCTGTAGACATATATATATATATATGTATATATATATATATATATATATAGTGGCGGACACCTTATTCTGATCAGCGTCAAAGAAAAAACGTAATTGCCTGCCATAATCCTACCTAGCAGGTGGGGAAACCCCAGTGAATTGGGGTCATATATTAATTTTGGTGGTTAATACATATACCTACCATCGGTCTTTGGAATTTTTGAAAAATAATGAATGGTTAGCTTATGGCAGGCAATTCCTTTTTTTCTTTGACGCTGATCAGAATAAGGTGTCCGCCACCGTATATAATGCTGTCAAATGTGTCTTTTGGCATTTATTATTTATTTATTTGGTTGAAATGCAATCTTAACAATCAGCAAATATCAGAAAAGATAGTAGAGATTATTAACATGCCAATCCCTTTGGAATGTATTTCCAGAGGATACCTAGAAACGCACTTAACTTAGTTAACTAATGTTAATTAACTCAATGAACATTAACAGAAAAATAATAAATTGCAAAGTGTACTGTCCTTAAGCCCAGTTTGTTGCACAGTGTAAATGCACAATTGTGTTTTATCTTTATAGAGCTGTTGAACAGTTATCTACATAATCAAGTTGAGTTGCTTTCACATATAAATATATACTTATATAGTGTGTCTGGATCACGTTACAATCATGTTTTGCGGTTGCTTTTACAGTTATAAAAGGTCAAACTAAACACAATAAAATTCTGATTGCTAAACTATCTAAAAACTAATATGCGAATACTATACATATACTATACTATACATATATATATATATATATATATAACGGAAGTGTTCAGCGCTGATTAATGGCAATCATTTGATCCAGATTTTATGCGACGCACGAAACTAAACAAATAATTCAAATCGAATTACATCAGAGCAATAATTTTCTTCAGTGAGTTATGTATTTATGTTATCATTAATACGATTACTTATACGGAATGTGAGTCGAGCTACGCCTCGAATTTCATATCAATTTAAATTGAAATTGTTCTGTGGGTGTGTGATTGCAACTCGTGCCCCGCCTGCCCCTTGCGACTCCAGCATTTCGGCAACTTGATTTTTGTGTCACTTTTTTTTTGTTGTCTTTCTGTTTTTTTTTTGCCAAGGCTGCGAATTTTTGTTGTTGTTGTATGTGTGTTAATTTTATATATATATATATATATATATACGATAATTCTTTTGCGTGTTGGTTTTTTTTTGGCACTTTGCTTTTTTTTTTGTTTGTGTGTTATTGTTTTGACTGTCGTTTTTACCTTGAACTTCAACTGGAATAAACTTGGCGCGCTCGCTCAGCTTGCAATTCAGAAAATTTCGGCAGCTATAATTGGCACAAGCGTGCCACACTTGCCACATACCCTACAGCAACAAATAATAAATAAATAAATGTTGCATAGAAAAAACTCTCTTAAAAATAAAATTTTAAACTAGATAATAAAAAAATAAATATGAATGCAAAACTTTTGCAACTCTAAACTAAGCGACTATTTGGAACAAAATGTTTACAGGGTATACATGTGAGCTTTGATTTCGCAATGGTATATATTTCAATTATAATTGAATACATATATATGTATATGTATTAGTATAAGTACATAGATAGATATGGTAAATATGTGTTCATTTAGCAGTGATATTGGCACTCCAAAATTACGTATACGATCGGTATATAAATCAAATATAAATATGTTTGCTTTTCTTTTGTTGTTCTGATTTCTTAAGTATATACATATATATATATATATATATATAGATTTTTGTTTGTTTCCAAAAGCGAATGAATAATTTGCATTGACAATTTTTCGGGGAATATCCGTTTTGTCTGCCTTCGCAGAATACATAATCTGGGAAACAAAGGCTTAAATAAAGTAATGAAGTTGATAAGAATTAATTATAATCAAATTTGAATTTCCTCAAAATTTTGAATCGCATTTGAAAATGCGTATAAAAAACGTTTAATTCCTCCACACAAACAGCTGTGATTAATTCGCTCATGTTTATGCTTTGTTTTTTGCACATGTATTGGCCATGTTTCCATTGAAACCTGTTCCGCCAATTAGAGTAGAAGAGACAGAGAAGAGGAATCCAGTTAAAAGTGTCAGCAATGGAGTTGGCAACGTCATCGACATTCTATTTGATTTTATGTTTTGGCTTCATTTCGGGCTGTTTCTCTTTCACTTAAGTTGCGTCCGTCCAACTGGCCAACTGATTTGTGTTTGTATTTCTATTTACTGTATACTATTTTAATTGCATTTTTTATTTCCTTTTGTGTGGCCAATAAAAAATAAACAAGTCTGGCCGCGCTGATTGAAAGTTAAGCAAATAAAAGTCAAGGCCAAGTTGGCTGCTGCTGGTCAGACTGATGGATTTACTGTGTGCCTTTTAATATGGGTCGATGTGGTGTGAAAGTGTTTGCCATATATGCTCAAATCCTGTGTCACCTGTCCGACTGTCCAACTGCCAGTTTGTCTGCTCTGTTCGCTCTAGCAGAAACAGCCCTCAAAGCACATTTTCAATGTCAATGTCACACGCACACTTTCAAATGTCTCTCTGTCTCTCTGTCTGTCTGTCTGTCTGCCTGTCTGCCTGGCATATATTGATAGATCTCAAACACGCTTCCTATCAGCGACAGCTGCTCTCTCTCTCTCTCTCTCACACACACACACTCGCATGTGCATGTGTGTGTGTATTTTTAAATTCTCGTTCCGATTTGATTGTTCATATTCGGGGAAATCGGCAACAATTGTCAACACAGTCACATTGTTGTGAGAAATGCGTAATACTGTCTATTATAATGAATAATGAGAAACACATATTTAATTACAGTCGAGCTTCCCTGTAGTGGACTGCTGTTCAATACAAGTTTTCCCAGTTATGGAGAGGAATAATTTGCTTTGCTTTGAAGCAGTCACAGCTATTAATTATAAGCAAAATTACACTTCTTCGAACTCGGATCTTCGAGAAATTTTAATTATGGGGCGTCTTCTTCAAAGCGTTACAAACTGCGCGATAAAATCATAATAGCCTCTGCGGGGGTATAAAAATGAAAGTGTCCCCATCTGCTCACACAGGTGTTGAATTATTTTCACTTCGAGCATGTCTCTGCTTGTTTTTTTTCTATGGCAGCAAATAAACAATTTATAAATAAAACGTGTGCTTCGAAATCTCTTATAGATATATATATATATATATATATATATTATTTATGTCCTAATTTAATTTGAATTGAGTCGTGCTGACAACAACTTGACGTATTCCAATCCTCAGCAGCAGCAGCCCTGTATTACACAATTGTCGTGCGATTGTATAACAGTTAAGCAACATTAGTTGTTGCTGAGATACTGATATACTTGGCGATGTAAACATTGCGCCCACAGCCCTGCTTTATAGCTGTATTAATAGTGGCAACATTTGCATTAGCTAAATACTGCGATAGGTTTGTACATTGATATTGACCTATTAGAAGTGTAATAAAACCAATAGTGAGCAGAGTCCAGACGCAAATGCACGTAAGTGTTATACAGGCGTGTGTATATCTAATTTGACTATCTGTTATACATGTGTGAATATGTACAATTAATTGAAACGTAATCTGATGACAATGAATAAATAATAACGAAAGAACATTTCACTTTTATACATATGAAAAGTGAGAGATATTTATTACTAAGTCAGGTAAGCCAGCATTCTGGAGAAACAGTTAGCCGAATGCGAGTATCTAGCGGGCAATAAAAAAAAGACAGACCCAGATACAAACCTGTTTTCTTCACATTGCAAGAAATACAACAAAATCAAGCACAATAAAAAGAGCAACAGAAACGACAGTAGCAGCAGCAACAACAAAAACACAATTATATAATGTACAATGCTAAAATATGCGAATTACAAGTGGCGAGCGCAATACACAACAACAACAATAAGCAGTAATAAGAACAACAACAACAATAACAACAACAACAAAACGAAGCCCAAGGTCACCTGACGTCGACATTAGAAGCGGAAGAGAAATAGCAACAAAATAATAATAATACACGAGTAATAATAAAAGCAAAAGGCGGCTACAAAAATGTGACACACTGAAAGCAAAACTCGTGAGAGAGCCAGCGAGAGAGAGAGAACAAACACAGTTGTGGGCATTCGTGTGTCTGTCGCGAGTGTCAAAGAGAGCGAGAGAGAGAGAGAGAGAGTAAATGAACAGGGAGGGGAATGAAGAGGGGAGTCAACACACTAGACATTAGCCAAGTGCAGGCGTAACGCTTTAAATCTAGAACACTTCCTGACGTGTTGAAAGGGGGGAGGGGGCAACTCGACAGCTATGACAAGCTGTGACAATTAGCGAAAATCGAATTTGCTTACAATTACAGTACAATGAGATGAGATGAACTTGAGATCCCCCTACCCTCAACAATAATTGTTTTTCCGCACTGCCTCTCGCTCTCTCACTCGTTGGAGTGTTGGTGTTGATAACCGTTAGATGAAGTTCTCTATCTATCTCTCTCTTTCTCTGTCTCTCTCGTAACGTTTGCATTTACCGAGGTTGGGTAACGGTAACGGTAACGGGAACCTTGCGACTAGGCCAACCTAGCAATGATTACGCTGCGAGCGAGGTCTTCTGTAATCCCATTCATTTGATTCAACTTGATATTTGTTTTATGATCTCAACAACGGCATTTACATTAAAACTACCAACTACGACTAAAGTTTTTGCTTATTTGTTTTATCTTTTTTTTTCGCTCTGACAGCATCGCCTGAAGGTCGTCGCATCTGACTCATTTCGCAAAAGTTTAAAATTTCTTCTTCTAGCCTCCCTCTGCCTCAGAGCCCACAATCATCTAATTGAGTCATCGTATCTGAGTTAGCCTCCAAATGGTCACGCAGTGTTCCATGTAAGCCGATGTTCTGATACATTTCACCAGAATAAGAAGATAACACTGAAGGTCGTCCAGTTTAATGGAATAGTAGTAACAGTATTTGAGTACTTGAGAGCACATATTAAATTACATTCAACATTCAGCAGTTGATCGCTTTTACTCTTGAATTTTCATGTTAAACTAATACAATTGAAAATTGTTTAAAAATATACAAATATATATATATATATATATATATGCATATTTTTGCGATTTTGGCAATCCTTTGAAATTTAAGATTATTTTCTTAATATTTAAAATTTATTAGTCAAAAATCTATAAACTTTCTATTTCTTAGGGCGATTTTCATTTTAAGGAGATTTACTAAAATTAGGATGATATTTTGCTGAGTGCACTATTGAATGCGTTGGAGAAAAGTTTCTACATAACATATCACCATACAGGGCTGTCAGTCTGTCAGTCTGTCACTCTAATTATGGGTTGAGGCTTTTACTGAGAAATTCTAAAACACACAAACATTCACATTGGCGTCAAACATTGGCGTTTATTTGATATTCATATATGTAAATTTAGCTACTAGTTTGCTAATTGCTATTCTACTGATGTGGCCTGTGGGTTTGTATTAGCTGAGTGTTAGCTAATGAGCGAAAATCATAATAATTGTTACTTTGTTGTGCGCCCTTACCCTTACTTACCAAAAATCCAAATATGATGTCGTGAGATATATGTATACTATTTCAAGCAAGTGTTTTAATATATAAGAAAATTAATCTCATTCATTTGCGAAAAAAATTATTTTATTATTGTGTTATATTGGAAATGAGACTTTTTTAAAATTTAGCAAACATTTTCTTCACTTTCGTTTTTTATGGTATGGTAGATATTTAAAAAGTAAAGCTTATGCAAATCCCCTGTTAGAAATGTACTTCTTCATAATAGAAATTATAAAAAAAAGCCGTTGTAATTAAAAGAATTTTGACTCCGAAAATCTTTTTGTCTTCAGGGTGATTTTTATTTTGGGTTGCTTTTCTAAACATACTTTTTTGAGGCGTGTGTTTTGTAAACCAATTTTGTGTTTGGCACAATTTGTTGCTGACGTTCATACTTAAGTTCAGCAAGGAGCTCGATTTGCTGAAGCTGTTTCATGAAGGAATATTAACAACGTTTAGTGTAAGTGAATTTGGGCATGTTGAAGGGAAACATATTACGATTGTGTCTCAAAATGTGCTCAAAAATGTTAAAATTATTATTATTATTCTGTGTTAACTTGAATAAAGTTATGTTTTTATATAAATTATGTTAAATTTTTGCAAAATTAATTTTCTATTGTGACTGGCGGCACGTTAATGCATTGTCATTCATTGAGCTTGCCCGCTCAATCCCGCTGGCCTAAAAGAGCACATTTAGGTCATGAACCGGAAACGTCTTAATTACACTGAGAATAAGTGAGGCTCGAAAGTCAAATTGCATGCTTAAAACTCAGCACAGACTGGAACAGAATGCATGCACAAACACAGACACAAACACAGACACAAACGTATAAACAACTGGAATCGAGTGAAATAATTAAGCCAGCAGAGCAGAACAAGAGCGAGCAGAAAAGGGCGAATTTGTTTTTGTTTTGTTTCTGTATTTTTTATAAACATATATTTGTATGTGTGTGGAAAGAAGCGGGGAGCAAAAGAAAACGAAATCAAAGCGCACAGAGAACGGACAGACAAAGGTCTGATGATGGACACAAATCGAAAAGATACAGCAACGAAAAGAAACGAAAAAAAAGAAAATGAAAAACAAATTAAAGTGAAATCTGTGCAGACGATGACGAAGACAACCAACGATGTTGAACTGCGCTGTGGAAGACCTTGAACTTTGCTTAAGCAGCATGCAGACAGAGGCCGAAGACATAGAAGGAGAGAGAGGAGGAGAGCGGCGGGCAGGCAGGCAGGCGAAGCAGGAGGTGGAGTAGATAACAACACGCACTGGCAGTGAGCATAAAATCAGACTAACAAAGAAGAAGCAGCGCTAAATCAAGCCGTCGCGGCCCCAGTTGCTGATGCCTGAGGAGCTGCTGCTGCTGCTGCCTGCTGCCCAATCACAATGTAGGGCAGACAAAGGAGGCAGCAGAGAGTCGGCTGCCTGCTGTCTGCTCGCTGCTTATTAGCTGGATCAGCAAAAACAGAACTTGTTGTGCGTTGATTGAGAGAGATATAGAGGGAGAGAGAGAGAGAGAGATCGTATTGGTGCATTGACCCACAAGCAAAGTCGTTGGCTTCTTGATGATCCCCTTGATCGCATGCAAGACAAGGCAAGCCAAGGCAAGGCAAGGCAAGGACTAGGGCGCTGGGCTAGCATAAATGCCGAGCAACAACAATAAAACAACGCAAAGGCCTTGATATTGTCAACGGCTTGGCGGCTGCTCAAGTTTAAAAATACAAATCAGCGTGGAGCCTACTTACACACACACACAACAGGCACAGACACAGATACACACACAGGCACACACTCTCTGGCGTCACGCTTCGTCTGCGCCTCTAGACAAGGACGGGCTTAAGGGCAGCGACGTCGACAGAGACAGAGATAGAAACGGGCTCTCTATTTTTACCTCGCCTGCGGAGCGACGCTAATTCAGTTCAACTCTACGAGGATTTTTCGCGCCTTAAAACCGAAAGACCGAAGACCGAAGACTGCAGACTGAAAACCGAAGACTCCATGGCTGGCGGTGGGGTGGGCAGCATGCAACGCCCTTGACTTGGGTCAATAGCATGACAAGAGCAAGGGCAAGGGCAGGTCGAAAAGGTTGCTTAGAGTTAGAAATGCTTCAGCAGCAAAAGAGCGCGACTAGGAGACACACTGAAGCCAAGTCTCCAACTATCTATAAGCGTGCACTTCCAAGATATTTTAACTCTCATTGTATGTATACACACACATATATATATATATATATATTTATTATATGCGATTTTCTAATAGTCATAGCCGATCTTGAGGATACATTTGTAGATGATCAATATGATTCATATTTAGATATATCTTATCAATTTGTTTTTCATTTGTATCGTTAATCGAAAATTTATAAGTTATCGATAAAATAAAATAATGAGGATCTGCATTTAAGTATTGATATTCCCCATTTAGAGTCTCTGGCTCTTACATTCTCTGAGATTGACTTGTATGCAATACAGACTGCCAGACAGACTTTTGATCCTGTTGATCCAGTTGACTCCTTTGACTCCTGTTACTCTTTTTCAATAGGTCATTGTATGGTAAAAAAAACTCCAAACAAGTTTTAATAAATGGAATTGAGAATGGATTCCAGAGAAATTTAATTTGAAGAGAAATTTATTATCAATGTTTCGTTCAAAGAATTGTGTAAAAAGGAAGGAAGCTAAGGAAGAAATTCATTATAAATACTTTTTTCTATTGGTATAGGTAAAGTACTTGATAACAATAGAATTTATTCCCAAGCATCGAATACAATAAATAAATGGCGAGAAATTAATTTTGATTTGAATCAATCCCAAGGAAAAGTCAAAAGTCTTTTCTTGCTAATTTTAGTATAAAATTTGAAAGAGTAAAAATAAAAACAGTTCAGGGCTTCTTAGAGAACTATTTCAATATAAAACCAATTAAAATTGCGAGGAATAAAATTTGTCTCGTTAAATATTTGCATCTCGAAGACTTTCTTAGAATTTAATCGCAAGAATCGGAAGCAATGAATACGTGATACAATAGAAGGTATCTGTTTGGTTGGTCTGGACGTCGAGCAAAGTTCTCGCGTGGCACACTAACCCACAACCCAGTCGATTACCCGCCGATTAAGCTCGAGTGGCTCGTTCAGTTATTTATGTGGTTCGGGTGTCCCATTGGGGAAATGTCAAGTGCCATGGCCCTGACCTGACCTCCAATTTACACTAGCCCGGCAGCAAGGGCAGCAGAACGGAACAGAGCAGCACAGCTGTGGCAAAAGCAACAACAATAGCACAAATTTATACAACGTGCCACGCCTGGGGTGGCATGGGTGGTTTGTTTGCATGCTGCCTCTTGTTGCACCCGACTAGGAAGTCGCTGTAAGAAATTTTCATTGCCAACAAATTCACGTTCAATGTCAGGTTCATGCGCGTCAGCGTGCAAAGCAAGGCGAATCACTGCACTGAGCGAAATTCATATGCACACACTTGTGTGCGACGCCTTGTTGCCACTGTAAGGTCATAGGCACTATAAAGTAGCGTGCAGCATGCCCCTGTGCCGCCCCCTCTGTGTTGCTATTAGTCAAGCGGCTTTTTGAGAATTTATTGTGCCTCTTGTATATAATAATAGCATTATATATATAAGAGAAATATAATACACTGTTAAAAAATTTAAATAAAAAGTGAAATTCAAGATTTTGCAGAATGTTTAACAAGTTTCTTCGGTACTTGGGTAGCTTAAGAAGCGTGGTCGTCTAGGAACAGTAGTGATGGAGGAGATCTGTCTTCTTCTAGGAAGTTTAGTTGGAGTCATGTTTAAGGTTGTCAAGGTCATTGAAAGTGAAAGTATCTAGTAGAGATGGGCGCTGGAAACTTGGACCAACTAAACAGTTGTCAAAAACGGAATGGGATATATTGCGAACATTCTGGAAAATCCCGTTATATTGTGTTGCCCAAGTCTGATTGAGTTGTTGTTTACCTCTGTTGAGGTTTGATATAAGGAGAATCATGGACAGCACAAGTTTCAAAGTGGAATGTTTACTGAATGGCTCTCTCATGGCTTTCAAATAGAATTCTCTTTTAGGCCAATTAAATCGAATTCATAATCAATTTTTGCCAATTTGCCAGCAGTCGGGCAAGGATTGAGCTTGTGGCGAATGCAACTTTTGAGAGTGTTTTGCCTTTACAAAACAAATAATAAAATTACGTAGCCAAAAGAGAAAGAGAGTGGGGAAAAGAGTGTGCGACAGAGAGAGAGAGAGAGAAAGAGGGAAATAAGTGGGTGTTGCGTGTGTTTGGAAAAGACCTTCTGAAGTTGACAAGTTCTCGTTCAGGGCCATGAATGCGGATGCGGCAACAACAGCAACAGCAGCTCAAATGGCATTGTGTGGCAAGTGTGCACGCGTTGGCGGCAGCAACAGCAACAACAACTTTGCCAACAAACAATTCCAAGTAGATTGTATAATCGAAAGCAGGGCAATGACTGCAAGGAGAGTCAAGGAAGCCAAAAGTCGTCGGCGCTACTTTGAGTGATGAACAGCGTCAACATCGAAGCTGGGAATTGTAATTTATGTGGATATATATAAATATATATATTTACTGTTGCAAAAAAATAGCACCACTCTCACAAGAAATGTTTTCAAAGGTTTCTTTTCTAAATTTGTAAGTTTTAGAAACTTGTAAATACCTTATTCAACGTTCTCAACTTATATTAACTAAATTAAAATAACAATTCAAAAAAAAACTTAAACAAATTTTCAAATGTGCACTTATAATCATGAAAATTAGAAAGTTCCCACTTTTCCCTCTAACTGAAAACATATATATGGAAAGAATTGCGGGAACAGTTCCAACGTAAATTCATGGGGGAATACTAAGCAATACATTAAAAATCAAAATCGACCTATGAAAAATTGCAAAACTAAAGGTTGGTTTTGTCATTCGTTAGAAACTTTATCGTAGTGTTGCTATAATTTGTTTCGCAACTGTACATATCATATATATATATATATATATATACATATGACTTGTATAATAATACGTAAATACGCTAAATGGGCATCGATTTTCTGGGTTTATAGTTTGACCCAACTAACCCAATTTGAAGCGACGCTTTTCACTTTCGTTCTGTTTCACACTGGCCCCGCTCACATTTTGTGGCTATTTTTAAATCGGCCACAAACACTCGACACTCTTGCAAAAGCGACCCCTTGGCCATTATGCTCCTCGTGGGAGGGGGGTGGGGGGGTTGTTGTTTTATGATGAAATTTCTTTGCCATTGGTGCACAATTATAATTGGTTGGCCAACAGTCTTTGCCACTTGGCTCACTTCCGTGCATTGCGGATACTTGGCAGGCTGCCCACTGTGCTGACCACCCAGCTGACGTAGCTAGCTGCAGCTCCTCCCCCTCCTCACCCCTCCCATTCCCCCTGCTGCCGCTGTGCATCCCCAATGGCCGCATTGACCTCACCCACATTACGTTTTTTTTCCGAGTTTTGCGACATTGAAAATGTATTTTTAAATTTAGTTCCGAGCATGGGAGATCAGCCGACGGCAACTTGGCTGAATCGAAAATTAATTCCTCGCATGCGGAAGCATTCATTTAGATATATATATATATATATAATTCAGGTAGTAATTCAGGTGTATATCTCAGGTGCAAATACATTGTACTCATGGGTATAATGTTTATTTTGTGCAGGGCGCAGTGTACCTTTTAATTACCAATAATGAATAATGTAACATAGTCAGAGTAAACAAATAAAATCGTTAAAGTTGAACACAATCTGAATACCGGAATACACTGCTTCTTGGGGTGACCAACTTTGGAGACCCTAGCTTCAAAATTATGGATAACATATGGTTTTATCGATTTGCTTTTAGCGATATTAACGATTTTTCAGCACCCAAGTGGAGGTTGCATCCCAATCAGAACACTTTGTCTAGACGAATATATGTAGTTCAAGTGTCAAGCCGTAGCTTCAATAGTATTTTAGACATTATATATTTTTGATAAATTGCCAAATAATGCCTCCTTTTTTGGTTATTTCTTCTCTACACTCTTTAAATGTGGTATAGCTATCCAAGGGTTGTCGAAGATTGATTAGATTGAGGATTAATAGTGAAATACACAACAAAGGTTTCCACCCTGGCGAAATTTGAATAGTGTAAATTAATCGGAGAGTTCATTTGTATACTTTATAAGACTGAAAATGGCATTTTAGTCGCGCTACAAACTCTGAGATTAAGTTTTAATTACCACGGCGAGGGTATAATAAAAACAGTTTATTACCGATGGTTTTAGTCATGGCTCTTGTGTAAGCCAAATACTAAATAGAAATGGCAACTCTGTCCGTATGTGTGCATGTATGTAGTGTGTGTGTGTGTGTGTGTGCATGTAATGTGTGTCACTTGGTGCTCAACAAAGAAAACAGCGTAGGTAGCCAAGGGAGAGCGAGCGAGAGAGAGAGAGAGGTAGACAGAATGAGAGCAAACGAAAAGTAAAATGAAAAGAAATTGTGATGGTCAAGGTCGTTGGCGTGCGCTTTGCGTAATAAAAAATACAACAAAACCAAAAACAACAACAACAACAACTGTAAAATGTGCAAGCTAAATAGATAGACACATACATACATACACATGGGTAAACACAAGACGACAAAGCTAGGCAACTTGTGTGTTTCTTCAAAGACTTTGAAATACAGTTACGTATCAAATATTAGCTCCACCCTCACAGACAAATGTTTTGGTGTCTTTTCCAATTCGTATGTTTAACTTGTGAATGCGTTTTTAGAAGTGGAAGAAGACTCTTTCAACTGATCTAAATTTAATTAAAACTGAAATAAATAAAGTAACTTTTATGAACAAGGCAGAAAATGAACGAAAAAATAATATTATATTATATTATATTAAATTAGAAATAAATAAACCATTTTTATAAAGAAAGATAAATAAATATATATATATTATATTTTTCGCTATTATATATATATTGCAGTAAATTCCAACTTTAATTTATAGGAGAACACAAAACAATACTTTAAAAATCCAACTCAAAATTTGAATAAAGTGCAAAACTAATAATTTGCTTTGCATTTTTATCAAAAAATGTCGGAAAGGTGCTATTATTATTTTCGCAACGGTACATACATACACATACTTACATAAGTATTCGTTGCGATTCCTCTCGGTATTTGGCAAACTGTTTTTTGACCCATTTCTTGTAGGCATTCGACTCGCTTTTTACTCAATTTTATAAGCAATTTAGAGTCATTTTTCTTGCATTATGGTCGAGTTAAGTGTTCAATTAATTCAAGTGCAAGCTGCATGCAAAACTTGAAAGAGTCCTTGTCCTTACAGGCCGCGCGTGCAGTGGCTTTTAGCAGCTTAACGAAGGTTAACAGCGATCAAGGGCAGCTCAATGCCGCAAACTAAGATCCTTGATGAATGCCCTGGCCACACACACACACACACAAACACTCACACATTGCTCGTTTTGACTGTCAAGGTCCCAGGGGGTCTTGTGCAATGCTTTTCTTTGTCCTTGAACAGCTGGTCGCCTGTTACCAGCGGCTTTTCGCTTTGTGGCTGCATCCATCTATCTGTTGCGCTCTCTCCCATCTGGGCTGGCAACAACTTGTAGCTTGAATTTACTGGTCAGGTGTGCATGTAACAACAGCTCTCTCGCTCTCTCTCTCTCTCTGTTTTTCTCTCCCACCCTCTCACAGCTGCATGGCGTTGCCAATAGTTTTGAGTGCAATATGAGCACAGCTTTTGCACTGTGTAAGTGCATTGCAAAGCTTTTCGCTCTCTCTCACTCTCCCGGTTTGAGCTTCAACTTATAGTTAGTGATGCAACCCAACGCTTAATGGTGCTTGCTGAGAGCTTTGGATTGCAGCTTTATTCTAGCAAATTTCAAATGCATTTAGTACGTAAAAGGTGCCCACTGCAATTGTCGCCAGCAATAGTTTGTGAGCTTTTCAAAAGCTCGCAAGAACTGTTGCAAACTAAATATGCACTTGGCAAAATTACGAATTGTGTAGAATGCACATATAATAAACTTTATAAATATGCCAAATATTAAATATTCTTAATTGTTAACTTAAGAGTTGCATAAAATACATATACATATATATATAAATCGAATTAGTATCTTAAATGTATATAAACACCCTCAATATCTGACGTTTAACGTCTGAGTCCCAGCACACTAAACGTTTTACATGTTTTACGTCGACAATTTGACAGGAACAGATATATCTGTTAGTATAAAAACGTATAATCCTCAAGATAAATAAGCATAATAAGCTTTTATTACTGTACAGTGTCATGAAATTAATTTTGCGGTCGGCGCGTACAAATGATTTGCACAAAATTTGTTGTATTTTTTTTTTGACACATTCCGTTTTGTCGACTGTCATTAAGCGTTGACCAAAAGATTTAAAGTTGTAGCAGCTTAGACAAAGCCGATATAAAATTGCCTTTGGGTTGGGTTGGGGGGATTGTGGGTTAGTTGAGGGTTGAATTGGTTGTTCAAGTTCACCCTTACAAGCAGCTTGACACAAACACACACCCACACCTACATGGATACAAATAACTCTCACACGCATTAGCACTTTTTCAGAAGTTTTCTTTTTTTCTTTTGCTCTACCTTCTCTCTGCATACCCTGCAGCAAAAGTGTGAGAAAGGACAACCCATTCGCTGCGCTAAGCTGTTCATAATTGTAAGAGAGAAACTTGTAGGGTATCTACTGGTCTAGATAATATAATGGCCCAACTTTTAGACTTTGCGGCGTGTGTCGAATTTCGTTTTTGTGTTTTGTTATTGGCTTATACATATTTTGATTGCCTGGCCTGGCCTTGACTTTCAGTAACCTCTCGGTTAATTCTAGTGTTATTAATGGGGAAGGCGCTCTGAATTCGCGGAATTTGCTCTTTCGCTCTCAGCTTGCTTATTTTTTCTTTTTTGCTTTCCTTTCCTTTCGGTGGCTTTCATTGTGTAATTGAATTTGTCAGTCATATTGATAAGACGCATTCTCTGAATGGGTGCTTTGAGCAATCAGCGCTGAGTTTAAAGTCGCTTAATTATGATAAATGAGCACAAGTAGCGAAACCTACCTCAAAAGTTCCACTCAAATCGCTGACACTTTGCTTATTTCGTACTTCGCATTAAACTTTCCAAGCGTGGGCCAAAAGTTCGCAAGTTACCACCATGCCAACCTGCCACCCTACCACACTGCCACATTTTACGTCAAATTCAAATTCATGGTCAATGTGTCAAACCCCCCAAAAAAAAGAAAATAAAACGAACACTGTACATAAGGAACCGCAACAGCAACACCCAACTCCCCCAACACAAACTCAAGCTCAACACACGCACTGTTGTGCTAGGCCTAAACGAATATCCGACTCTCTCTCTCTCACTCTCTATCAGACTCCCTCTCTTTCTCTTTGGGGGTGGCTCTGGTGTTTTTCCGAGCTAAAAATAACAAAATTCACAAGCAAAACGACGAAGTCTCCAATTCCAAAAAGCGAACCTTTCCACTAAGATTTTTCTTGCGTTAGCTCTCGCTCTTTCTGTCTCTCTCTCTCGCTCGCATCCTCCTCTCTCCCTTTCTTATACGTGGGTTTTATGTATTCAGCCTCTAATACACAAACATAGTACATCGATTGGCCGCTAGACATTTTGTTCACACTTTATTTATATATGTATATATATGTATGTAACTGTTATATCAGTTAAGATATATATGTATTATTGTATACCATGTACATGCATTAATACTCAAATATAATTTAATGGTAGGCGATTTCAATAAATAAATATCAATTGTAATTCTATTGTGCTATTATCAAAATCCCCGTGCATTCCATATATATATATATATATATATATATGTATACATATGTTTATTAACTCTCTATGTGCTTATTGGCGTTTATAAATGTTTTGTTGATGCGAGCTGGCACACAAAACGCATACAAAACACATTCCCAAAGCCAAACCTATACCAAATTCATAATAAATGGCCGGCCACAACAAGTGTGGGGAGTTGGGATATTTATATATATATATATATATATATGTATATATGTATATGTGCGTGTGAATGCTTCCTTCATCGCTTTTCCGCATAATTTTGATGTTTCCCTCCCACGAAATTAACAGCCAAGTGTCGCACACTGTGCACGCGCCGCAATAACATCAGCAAGAACAGTGGGGCCAAGCTGCTGATTAAATATACACCTAATGTGCTGCCTATATAGATATATATATATAAATGTAAGTATATACAGCACTCCAAATAATATATGGGCCTAGCAAAACATGAATAGGCACACACACACACACAGATATGATATAAAAATGTCTGTGCATGTGTACAGCAAATGCCGACACGAAACGAACAAAAACGAACGCGCAGTTGTCGGCAGCGAATAAATATAGGTGAACGACCGGCGATAAGACGTGACCTTCAAAATAATCTGGGCCAAGTGGAATATCATCATCGGTTGTTGTTGTTGTTGTGGTTGTTGTTGTTATTGTTGTTACTGTATATATGTGTGTGTATTACTTATTTTGTGTGCTTGCTTCGCTCTCTTTTTTGTCCTATCTGACTCACAAGCAAACACAAAAACTCTCACTTAAGCTGGCTCTCTCTCTTTCTCTCCCTCTCTCCCTCTCTCGCTGGCTCGCTTGCTTGGCTAGCCTTTGTATTGGTCTATTTGTATAACATAACTGTAACAGTTCATATTTCTCCTTTTTACATATATTTATCTAATATAAATGGCAGATTCTTAATATTAATTGGCATCCTTTATTATTATAATGGTCTGGCAACAACAGTCGTATACGTAATAAAATTACTCGTACGAATTTGTATTCATTTTAGTTGCTACCAAAATGTATGCAATGGAATACGAATTAATAACAGACAACAGATTAATTATACTCACAATATATTATCACATATCTAACTGAGATCTATTGCAATATTGCCAAACACAAAATCGCAGCAAACGCTTTCAGTAATTACTGAAGTTACTTTTGGTTGGCCTTGGACAAAGTCGCTGCACTCTTTGCAGGACAATGACTGTGGCGCAGCACAGTTGCACACTAAGCAGTACACTCGCACACACACCCACACCCACATTGCGACGACGTGACTGGCATTTGAATTTTATTGCCGTTTTTTAATTAAAGATGCACACTTCTTTTATGTGCCCCTAATGCTGACTGCTGTTAATGGACCGCCTTCTGTTCTACTTATTTTGCATGGCTGCCAACAGCAGGGCAATTCCCCACACGCCCTGCATCTCTCTGCAGCCCCTATAGCTTGTGTCCTTGCCCGATTTGTCGAGTTCAATAGACGGAGAAGGTTACAAACAGCGCTTGACTACGTCAAAGGCAAAGCGTATCACAGATTGTGTGGATTAAAAGAAACATTTGGTTTTTTTTTAGAATAGACTTGAATAGCAGACTTGAAATGTTGCAAAAATATGTATTTATACATAGAATATAAATAAAATATCAGATATACCCAAAATTAACGAAATTACCAAAGATAAAAATTATTTTATAATGAAACTAGCAAAGATATCGGTAAGCATAATGGCTGAAAATAAAGTTTAAAAAGCAATTAAGGAGGGGAAACCGCTCTTGGATACCTTTGTTTAATATATCTGTATTTTTATAAAGAAATCTTCTATGTTCTCTGTATAATATTGTCTTCCCATGGGCAAAGTTTTCCAATATTACTCATTTCCTTAAATAGTTTATTCAATAAAATATTTTTCTCTTCATGCGATCCTCCAGCAAACTCAGTTATTTTCATTTCAAAGCATTCACTTAAGATAATAGCCGACACCCTAAAAACTAGAAACTAAAACTAAAATGCCAAGCTATACATTTTATCAGGTTGTATGTTCATAGCTGTTTATTATTATTATTTTGAGTGTAATGAAGCCACTCAGCGGATTTCCTCTTAACAACTGCACAGTCGAATGGCTAATGAAGTCTGAAGAGCGCTCTGGCATTGTTTGTGTATTTGGGTATTTGTGTATTTGACGCCATTGCAGCTGGCGTTTAACACGCTTAATGGACCAGCAAAGCGAACAATCGAACCAGCGAGGAGCAGGCAAAACGACCCAGTCCAACCCACAAGCAGCCCATAGTAACCATGCAGCCAGCGACTATGTGTAGCAACTGAATGCAACTCGGGGGGCAACAACAACTGGCAGCTGACCCTGAACTCGGCCGACGACACAGAAACACAGCAACACAGCAACAGCAACTGAAACTTGCCACTGGCAATTTGTATAAAATGCAAAGCAGGTGGCCTGTTGGCCAAGGGGTGGGCAGTGGGCAGTGGGGTGCAGTAGGGCATGCGGTTGGTTGGTTGGCTGGTGGGCTGGTGGGCGGCACTCGGGTCTGAGTCTGTCTGTGCAAGTTTTGCACAGGAATAAACAGTTCAAATACGTTCGCTGACATTTTGCTGAAGCTCTCAATGTCGCGCTGTTATTTCGCTTGAAAACTGCTGCTGGGCGCTTGAAAAATCTAGCTCAAGGATTACGTTTGGATTCACACACACACACACACACACACACTCACTCAAATTTATGGTTGCTTTGTCACACTTTTGTCATTGGTATTTTCACAGTTAACATTTCGAAAGAAAAGAGATTATCTAATAACTGATCACAAGTTATATTAATCTCATTTTAATAATTAATTTATTATTCAACGACTAATTTATTTTAAAATTTAAATATGGCATGCAAACTTTAAAACACGCGCCCAATTACGAAAAAGCTTTTCTTCCGTCCCACATATGCGAAAAAAAGCTTATTTTAGCAGTTTTGAGTCTGTTAAAGATAACAGTTTACTTTGAGTTAAACAGCCAGTCGTGCGCTATCTTTACAGTTTTTTTTTTTTAAATAAGACGCCGTCTAAACTAAATTTATTCATTAAACAAATAATCATTTCAAACTTATTATCATAAATATTAGTTTTTACTTTTTGCAAAACTGAAATCGACTAACGGCAGTTTTGCACAGTTGAGCACTGTTAATAACATTTTAGCAAATCGAAAAGCTTTCGCTGCGGGACGGACAGCTGTGTGTTTGGTGAGCTTGTTAGTGTTGGGTAAATTCATTCGTTGGCAGTGTGTTTGTGTTGTTGTTCCGGTGCTTGGCGCTCAAAAACTTTCGGCATTTTTTGCGACAAAAGTTCTATGCGAATTATAAGTGATTTTTCATTCTGAATGCCCAGCTTAACAACCAAGTGTCATAAATCAAAAGACTCGACGGAGAGAGATATCGAAAGATTAATTATAGTTAATAATAGTCTCAAATGCATAAATCGGCCTAAAAAGTGAAAATTATGTTTAAACTAATTGTTGCATTTACCAGATGAAAATGCATAAAGACTTGTCCAAGAATAAAACCCGTAAAAAATTGTTAATGCCAAGTCAAGAGAGTGCAAGTGTTTTTGTTGCTATTTTGTGATATATTCCCTAAACACACACACACACACAATCAAATAATTCTAATAGATAATTGCAAATTTTATCAATTGATATCATTAGCCGATCATTAACGGGTATCTAAAGACTACAAACCTAAATAGTTAGCTAGCGTAATCAATTTTATATATCAAGAAATAAAAGGTGCCATATGAAATTTGCGCAACAAAGTGATAAAGTATTTTGCCTAGTAGTGATATATATATATAAAACTAGTAGATCAATAGAAAAACTAAAAACGAAAAACACAAATTAAAAAATCAAAAAAAGGAGCCCCGATTCAAAATTTTGTATTCAACTAATCAAATTGAGAAAACAATTGGAAAATGACTGTGGGAAGTCGGGAGGATCTGTTTGCTCAGGCCAAACATATTGACGATACGGAACGTTTGATTGGAAGAGTCCTGGCTGGTGAGTTGGCTCTAAAGAGCCTTACAACTTTATCTATACTCTCACTTGAGAGTGCTTGCAGAATTCCCAACTAATTGCTTTACTATCTACTGGCATTTTTATCGTCAGTCTGCTCAAGTTTACTCGCTCTGTGTGCAATGCCGCAAAGAAAAACATTTTCGCCTTCTATCGCATATTTTTTGTGTGCTTCCTCTGCGGTCGTTGAACTCGTTAACCTAAATTTTCATCGTGCAAATCAACAATGCCGCAATATGTTTTCAATCGCATCGAATCGCGTCATAGAAAACATATTCAATATATTTTAAATACCTCAAAACCATTTCAGGACTCTTTTAATTAGTCAATCTACTTAAGGTCTGAACTCTTCTTAGTTGCAAATGATTTTTGGGCCACGCTGTCGTATACTTAATATCAAACAAGATTATCAAATTCACCAATCCTAATTAAAAAATGTTTACTTAAGCTAAGTAAATATGGAATAGAAACAAATGCGTAACAAATGACTGTGACAGAGTGGTGGAGCGTGTGAGTGGTGCGAGTGGGGAGGGGTGGCAGGGGTGGGTGGCAGCTAGAGAAAAACGAGCGACAAGTCGGCAAATCTAAACAAGCTGCACACGAAGCAAACGCACGAAAGTAAAAACAACAACGACAACGACAACGACAGCAGCAACAATAGCTACAACAGCAACAACAATAGCAACATCAGCAACAACAACAGCAACAACAATAGCAACAATATCAACATTGTTGTTGGAAAATCTAGGCCATGGACTTGTGCGGTCGTTGAACTTGTCGAACGTTGCCGTTGCCTGCTCACAGATAGCAACCAAGTTAAAAGGGTGTGCGTGCTGGGGAGTGGTGGGGGTGGACAGGGGGTGTGTGTGTGGTGAGAGCATAGAGAATAAAACTGGGTGAAAATAATTTCGCTTTCAATTGATAGTCAGCGAGTCGTGAGAGAGGCGTTCAACATTAGCATTCTCGACTTATTCTCAAATATTGCTCATACGCCCCCAATGCTCAAATATTTTCATGCAAACGTGTGTGTGTGTTTGTGTGTGTGTGGATAGAGAACTCAGCAAAAATGCTCGCAACATCAAGTATTTAGGGCATTTGTTGACATTTGTGGCATTCACACATACATGTACACCTATGTATATACATATATATTTTGTACATTTATTTTTTTGCCATTTTTCGCCATTTGGGTTTGAGACCGTTCGCTTTTTGCACGGAGGCAGCAACGCTTGAGTGACTCCTTGTGTGCATTAGATAATGGCCAAGGCAACCATTAGCTAATATACCCAACATTCGTTTCATTTGTGTTTATTTTCATACGATAATCAAACCAAATATCCTTTCGTCCTGGCTCTATACCCAAAATTAAGGCTGTAAATGAAATGAATAAAGTTAAATGATTAAATTGATTATTATAAATTGGGGAAATATCACTGATACCTATAAGGTCTATTGGGCCCTTGTCTTGTATTATTTTATGACCAAGAATTTATGTAGAGGTGTAAAGATTGCAAAAACACATCAATCAGGCCAAAAAGTGGTAAACATTAGTAGCTAACAGATATGGAAAGGAAAAAGCAAAGAGGAGAGAGGAAAAGAGAGGAAAAGAGAGATCTTCACAAAATCTAAACGACAAATTCTATTTTGCCCAAAAAGTTGAAGCGCAAAATATTAGATAAGATAAGTGTGCCAACTAATCGTAGAACTTTAGATGACTTCATGCACACTTGAAAGTGTCGCAAGAGAGGGAGAAAGAGAGAGAAGGTGGGAAGAGGGAGAGATAGAGATAGAGACAGAGTTCAAGCTCAAATCCAAATTCAATCCACAAAAGTCTTTTCCAATAATTGCCTAGTTTAAGTCGTTCAGCTTCAAGGGACACAAAGTGCCTCAGCGCTTCCCTTTCCTCGCTACGCAAACGTGCCTTCGTTCCCTACCCATCCCTAACCCCCTCTTCCACTCCTAGTTCACACTCGCACGCACTATCAAGTGCTCTCTCTCGTTTTTGGTGCTCTATGCGCCATGGCTTTGGCCTTGGAATCGGGTTTGCCTCCGCCTCGTTCATTGACCCGAAATTCAGTCTGTGTTTTTTTCACTTTCGGATTGCGCTCATATCTGCTGTGTGTGCGTGTGTGTGTTAGTGCGATTGTGTGTTTATTTCTATTATCAGCAAAGTCGATGTGTGAGGCGATATGAATTCCCCCACTCTACATATATATATATATATATGTATATGTCTGTCCGTGCGTTCGTCGCATGACCTAATAAAATTTGCCTGCTGTGCCTGCTGTGACTGCTGCTGCTGCTGCGTACGCGTTTGACGCTATCAATTGTGGCCGGCGTAATAGATTTTCAGCTGGCCGCAGGGCGTATACACAATATGTGTGTGTGTGTGTGTGTAACTAATTGCTTTGATTTGTGTGTATGAATTCAATTGAATCGTATTCATAAATCGAATACAGATAAATGCAGACATATGCATTGCTCATACGCAGCGTGTGACACGACAAAATCTGAAGTCATTTTCAATTGCATCAGTTAAATGCCAATGGCCGACCCTCAATATATTGTCACTAGTCACTAGTCCATAGTCACTAGTCAACTCTGTTTAGGGTCTCGAGAAAACAGAATACCAAATGCAGACAGGATATGAACTAACTATACAGTTATAGAGTTATATATATATGTATTCAACTAAAAAACCTTTTCAACATCTCTAATTATTTTTTCAAAATCTTCTTTATAATTTCAGGTAAGTTCTTCAAGCTGCTTTTACCCAGCAACATTTCACAACTGGCAGCCAAGCGTAAGTAAAATAATTTGAATTGACTGAGCTGAACTGAAAGGCACAAACTCAACTTAGAATGACGACGACAGCGAATGTCATCGGAGGTTCTTCACCTGCTGGCAGCTGCCAGCTGGCGACCTTGCCTCAAATGCAATGCACACAAACTGAGAAACTGAGTCAAATAACTCAATACAAATGAAATCAAATAAAATGTCTCTCGACTATTTGTGTTGTAAGCAGCTCAGGCCTGCACAATTTGCATCATTTTTCTGCTTCTGTTTTTTGCAATTGAATTCAAGAAATCAAGTCAAGCGAGAGAGCACTGAGAATGGAGAACTGAGCACTGAGCACTGAGAATAGAGAATGGAGAATAGAGAACTGAGCACATTCGCTTTGTTCGCTTGCTCGCGCGTTCTATGCAATAAATAAATTCAACATAATTTTTCTTAATGTCATTTTGTGTGTGTGTGTGTGCGAGTGCTCTGTGTGTGTGTGTGTGTGTGTTGCGCTGTTGTCGTCGTCTGCTAAGCAAAACGGCAAAAACTAAACCGAAAGTTGAATGCACGGGCAGCATTGTAAAGCAATAACCTCGAACTAAATTTACACACAGATACACAAATATCACACTCACACACTTACACACTCACACTTACACACACACTCACTCACACAAACACACACACTCTCAGAAACATATACACTCAAACGTCAGCTGCAGCAACATTTTATAGTTGTGAACTTGCACTCGATTTGTTGTGTGCTGCTCGCAAACACCCACACACACACAAACACACACACACACACATTGGCACTCGCCATTTGCGTTGAGCTTTTAAAAGCTGTTGCGTGGCACGTTTTTCTTTTATGCGAACGGAAATTACAATGGAGTTCAGATTTAACAACGGTAAAATGTGTTTACTCCTGAATAGCTAGCAAAATAATAAGCGGATACCGTTATGCCCTACATTTCTTGCCTGCACATTCTTCACATTTCGCCTTGCCTTTATGAGTATCAGCTGTCGTCAACGTGTGAGTGGCAAAATTACAGTTTGATTTACATAAAACAGCTGATCGGCTTATTACTTGACTTTGCACTATGAATAACACAGTTAATTATCATTTAAGACAGGCTATAACCAATTTTCTGCAAGGAATTTGAAAGGATTTCGTTTCTATATTGCTTTTAGCATTAATTAATTAAAAAATGATTGGTTTCCTTGATATAGTATATATATATAGCTCTTCTGTAATTCATCGCAAATAACACGAAATATTCGTGGTGAATTTCTAACATTCAAAACATACTTTGCAAATGTTCAACCTACAGAATGTTGTCTACATTTTGAACACATTCCAGAATGTGACAAATGTTGATTATGGCATCAGAACCATCTCTCGAAAATAGATATTTCAATTTTAAGAGCGATTGAGGTTTTAAAAACTAAACATGTTCCCACACAAATATTTGTATATGTGTTAAATATTCGTTAATAGAATACCATCAATATTACCATCATCATTATATAAGTTCACTTTCAACATTTCTAAAAATAACAAAAAGGTTCAATACTGCAAATACTAACCATAATTAATCGATTCGAATAATTCTCTATTCCTAGAATAGAAATAAATAAAGAGACTGATTCGCTTTTGCACAATATCAGAAAACAGAATCACATTTTTAGAGGTTATTGCGAAGCGGGTCAATTCAGTTCATTCGCCCGCCTCCGTTGGGCGCCATATTGTAAACTGAACGTGACCTCGTTGTTGCATGCAGCGCAGCAGGCCTGTTTGTTACATATACACATATAGACTCTTGTAGTTGTCGTCAAATGAATGTATTTTTTTTTTGTTCTGCCTTGTGTGTGTGTGTGTGTGTGTGTGTGTGCACTTTATGCACATTTTTTCTAGTCAGAGAGCAAATTGAAGTCGACAAACGTTCATGAACTCAATTCGGGTTTTCCTTCAAACGTGCAATGAATGACGTCAAAGAGCAACTGTAAATTTCATATGTTCAATTGCGCTGCGCAGAGCTTTTCAGCTGCCATTAAGCACTGGCAACATCATTTGTTACTAAGCAAGCTACAAATAGAAGCAGATTTTCCACTTATAAACATGAAATTATATTTTCTGTCAATAATTTGCAATTTTATGTGTAACTTATAATTGAATCACTAACAAAAATCGGTACGGTTGAAATGGAACACAACAGAACATTGCATACTTTTGGGCATGCGAAATATTTCAAATAAAAACTGTCAAAAGCTTAGCGACATCTATGGGCAACAAATGAAGCTACACGCCAAGCTGTTATTTTATGCGATTTATTAATTGACTTATCCTGCTTTTCTTGAAATATTAAAAGTTGATTAACTGAATTATACTTCTAGTTTTAACAGATTGCTAATTCAGCTCATTTCAAAAGCATGCCATAATGCTGAACAATATATAATAAACAAGTGTTTGTACACTCAATTATGCACACCTCGAACTTAAAGCACCATCTAGCGGCAGCTGATGGTAGCTTAACATGCTTGGTAAAAGTTGCGCACATTGGTCGCTAGTAGCGCCACAGTTCTTTTCGGTATGTTGACTCAAAAAGCATTTTCGTTAAGCTTTTTGCAACGCGCGAAGAATTATTTAAACCTAAAATCATATATCGAATTTAATTCTAATTTATGTTTCAATCTACAATTAATGTGATAATTAACCTAAAATACCCATGCTAAGTTGGCCTATTGATGAAAAAAGTTTATTTTTATATTCTGTGTTTTGTTTTTTATATTCATAAAGTCTGGTTTTGATTCTGTGCGAACTAGTTTGTCAGTTTTGATGAAACTGGAATACAAAAACTAATACAATAAAGGATTTCATTTAAGACAGTATAAATGTGAAAATCTATATACTTTTACTGGTGCATACCAGTTCAGTTTATTCTTTGGACATTTTGTAGTTGCAAATTTTCGGGCAAATAGATCGCACTTCATGGACAGTCCACAATCAGACAATTTCAAATCTATTGCGCAGTTCCATTAGATCGAACCTGCGCCCTGGCATTACTCCTTATGGGCCACCCTCAACAAAACTCATCTGAAATTGAAATTGCCCTTAGATTTTGATAAGCGTAATGAAAACATTCGAACTTTAGTTTATGCGCATTGCAAATTTAGCGAGCCCTTTTTCTCCCTCTCACCCTCTCTCTCTTTCTGTCTCTCGTTATCGTTCTCGCTCTCTCTTTATGCGTTTGTACCTTCCTGCGTTCGGTTCTTTTGCTTGGTAGCTTTTCTCCTCTGACTGCTTTCAAGGTTGTTCGGACATTGACATTTTCATTATTTTTTTTGGACAAGAACCGAAAAAAAAACAGTTTGTTTTTGTTGGGTTTTTTTTTATGCGTGTGTGTGCGTTTCTCCATCTTCGCTCTTTGATTTTGTATGGTTTTTTTTGGCGTTTTTTCTGTTTTTTTTTTTGGTTTTGTTTTGTTTCCTTTATAATGCCCGCATAAAATTTAACTAAAAGATGTTAAGCGACAGGGCGCTGAAAAGTTGTTTTATCGCCTCGCCGCGCCTCACCTCGCCGCGCCTTGCTCTCCTTTCATTTCATTTCTCTTTCTTTTGTGGCCCCGTTGGCCGGCTTACGCCCAAAATGGCGGCAAACGTGCCGCGTGCCACGTAACCAGCCGCCTGCCTGTGCCCAAGCACACAAATTAATCGAGCAATCAACATTTACAACACGTCCAACACGCCCCAACAGGGGCAGCCCTTGGCTTTGAACACTGCTCAGATACGTAGATACATAGATACATTGATAGTAGGTAGATTCTTTTTTACCATTTGAAGTTCAAGTTCATTTAACGTATTTGAAATTCCGACTTCGTTGTGCATATCATTTAACTGCCTTTTGCCTTTTGGTTTTGTTGTTATTTTTTTGTTTCTGCACCTACTTGAGGCAAGTGTGTAACTGGCACTTGCGTATGCCCCGCACGGCTTTGAAGATATGGCCAAAACGAGAGCTTAATCTTACACGCAGAAAAAAAAACATCGACTTGAAAAATATAAAGTTTATTCTGAGCTATATAAAATGTTTGATTGTACGTTAAGTCGAAAAATACTAATCTTTAATAATCAAAAATCAAACACCTTGAAATTTATCCCTAGTTTTTAGAAACACAAATTTTTAGAACGCCTCAAACTTAAATTTTAGAAAATTACTTTCTGAATAATATGGTGACTAACCATGGACGCCAAAGTATGACGAATTACTACAATTTAGGGCGATTTTTATGAGTGTAGAGCATATATATAAGTATATATATATATATATATATATATCTCAGGTATGCCGCTTGGCAACTGAGCCGTGACATGGCCAAAAGCTACCTGAACTCGTCTAATAGTTAGCTCGTGAGCAGTCAGCTAACCGAGCAATTGCTTTGTGACTTTGCAAAAAAAAATTAAGACACAAAGAGGCAGAAGTAACCAGACCAGCAAATACCCTGTACATTGCTTTTAATTTTAAAAGAAAACTAGCAAAAATCATATAGAAATAATATTCGAAAGTTGAACTGCACTCGTTTCCCTAATAACCCTAAGATATGGATATCAAAAATGGAAAGCTCTTCTTCTTTGGTTATTTCTTTCGTAAAACTAATACACACCCACGATCACACGGTACAGGGCATTAATGCGCAAAAAAATAAATATACTTAAAGGTTCTCGAAAGCACATTTAATAGGCTTTGGCATTAGAACTCCAACTTCAACCTCAACTTGAACTTGAATCCGCCAATGACATCACCAACATTACCTGAGCCTACCATTAATTCATTTGTTTTTTTTTCATTAATTTCATTATTCGTAAGCCTTTCAAAACTAACAACAGACACCACTATTAGCATAATTGCAACTATTAAGCATTCCCCGCTTTACGACCAAATACATTATAGAGTATTATAATTATGATGCACATCAGCTATATATATATCTCAGCAGAGAACTTTGGATCCGGCACATAATCCAAGTTGAAATTTCTATTCAATTTCATACTCCAATTTAAGTGTGCTCGTTTTCATTTCGAGAAGATCTTCAAGAAAAGGAATAAAAACAGACCAATTCCAAAACGCATTTCAGCCTCAATCTTCGTGTCCATTAACCCATTTTTATTACCCGAAAAGAGCTGGCCAAAAGCAGGCCATGGCCACATGGCACATGAGTTACATAAAAGCCGTCGGACAGGAAAGAGATTGAGAGAGAGGAGTGTGGAGAGTGGCGAGTGGAGAGAGAAGAGAGGTGAGAAAGAAAGCAAGCGACACACAAAAAGAAAGTAGCCGAGAAAGGCAGCGAATAGGAACAGCGTAGCTTGTTACACCATCGACTTTTGATTTCAGAACCAACCGAGGGGCAACAACAACAACAGCAACAACAAAAGCCGCAACTACAATGGAAAGAAAGCTATTTTTGTTTATTATTTCTGATTCAGCTCGAGTGCGGGTCTAGGCTATAACTATTGTTCTAGATTAGTGCAGCTTTACATTCTTCCCCTATTCCAGTTTCAGTTTCAGTTTCGATTTTCGTCGCACCTTTTTGTTGTTGTGGACAATGCGTAAATCTTTGGCTATATACATACATATATGCGTTGTTCGTTCGCACATTCTAATAACTATAGTTATGGGCATCAGATCAGATCACATCGCACACAAACAACCAATTAACTTGGCCGACCTTCGGTGCGTGCTTTGACCCATGTCTTTTGAAGTCTTGGGCATTGTTTTGATCAAAACGTTGATGGCTCATGGTGTTTGTTGAACAAGTTAGACAACAGTTGCTGCTTAGAATGTCCAAAAAACTGTTGTTGATTAATGAAAGCCAAATAGTGAACCGGTTTCCCCACAACATAAGATCATCAAATATAAACAGCTCAGGCATCACAATTGTTTTAGCAATCCCTCCCCTACCCCCCACACACACACACCACAAAAATTAAAAATAACCCCCAAGACGCATTCTAATTTCCTAATGATGTTGAAAATTTCACACCCGCACCAAAAGAAAACCAAACCAAATAAAACAAAATAAAACAAAACAAAACAAGGCAAAGCAAGGCAAGGCAAGGCAATCATAAGCTAATCCCATACAATGATTTTCACCCTTTCCCCGACTTCACCACACGCATTAGAATGTATTTTTGTAAAGTTTATTCATTGCTGCTGTTGTTCTTGTTCTTGTACTTGTTGTTGTTGTTCTTATTGTTTTCTATTTATTGCCTTGTGTCTTTTATCTTTTCGTTTTGCGTTTTACTATGCTCCCCGACCGAGCGACCGAGAGACCGAGCGACCAAGCGACTCATAGACACAAAGCCGCTCTCCACAGCTCATTTCCAATTCGTTCTAGTTTCAGCGAAGAGAGCGAGCGCTCGCAAGAGAGAGAACGCAAGAGAGAGAGGTTCAACTACTGCTTATGCTCTTTATCTGCTCTCCATCTGTATATCTGCATCTGTGTGTGTGTGCCCGGCTGCCTCGGATCGCTGCGCTGTTGTTCCCATTGTGCGTGTGCGTAGCAAGTTTACTGACCTTGAACTTCGAAATAATTTGTTTTTTTTTTTTTTGTGTGTTGTGTGTTGTGTGCTGCTGCGTGTGTGTACCCGAAAATGAGAGCAGCGAAGGCACATCAATTTTGAATAGAACAACACCAACCCAAACACACACATACACTATATAAACATGCGTGTACATATTTATTGCTGTACATTTACACCCCGTGTACAATACAGCTATGCAAATGTGTGTGTGTGTGTGTCTGAGATGAAAATAACACACGAAACCAAACTGAAAACAGTAGTGAAAAGTATTAGTAGATATCTCCGCAGATCCTTCAAAATAATATGCGTATTTAAACTAAAGCAAATACTTTAATAATATATCGACAGTTCGAAGTCTTTCAATACCCTATTTATATACCTTTACAAAATAGGGGCATTTTCTAACTAATACACATAACATGTTTAGGTTGCATACATTAACCTGTGAAAACAATAAATTCACCACATTGTCAAAAATAAATTCACCACTTTAACAAGAACTGTTCTCAAAGGTGTCTATAATACATTTGTAAGATTTAGAATGAGTTTTTGTATAAGTTACAAGAAGATGCTTAATAAAAAATAAATAAAATAAAAACACTATCTTGACAACTTACACATTCTATTCGATTTCAAAGTATTAATGAGGCTATGAAAAATGACGAAAATTAACGGAAAAATACCGCCGCTTTTCAAATGTGCAGTTATAATTATGAAGATTATCAGCTGGTTGTCAATTAAAGTTGAAATTATTCTAGAAATATAGTTTATAGCTACGATTCTGTATATGTATAGTCCTCACACATTATATATTCACCATGCCTGATTACAGGGTACACCCAAGTCGCGCATTCTTTGCATATGTTGATACATATTTGCTTTAGATCCTACCCATGTCTAGCTCGCGTTATGTCAGCTTGTTATTTTAGTAAAAACTATAAATGGTGGATATAGCTGTATAAACATGAAGATATAGATATAGATATAGATATGGTTGTAGTCGTCGTGTGTCGCTGGAGTTCAACGTAGTTCGGTTCGGAATAACCTTCGCTGGATCGCATAGATAAAGATATTTAGCTACAATAGAGTGTCATACTTGGCTAAAACTCGTTTGGCGTTCAGTTCACGTGCGCCTCAATGATAAGATAAGCATTTCCGAGCATTTATTTACCCGGCAACTGGCTCTGAACTCTGACAAGGGCCTTTTGCTATTTGCGCATATTACGCACATCAGACGAGGTCGCAACAAATTTTAATTAGACCCACAAAGAGCCTCCGTTGGATGTGGCAAGTTATCCGTTTCAATATCGAAGACCATTTGAAACTAGTTGCACACAACTCGCTTAGAAGTGTTCTACACACCTGACCCAAACTCATTTTCCTCACTCCTCACTCCTCTCGTTATCACATTTCCTCTGACTGCCCAATCCTGTTCCTATGTAGAACAGGTACCATAAAACCGGACTATAAACTCAGCCGAATGACAGTTCATTCATCAAGCGACCCTTTTCCCAACTCCCTCCCTCTCCCTCTCTCTTGTCGCTTGTGTCTTGTCTCATGTCTCTTGTCCCATCGCCAGATAGTCCACAAAGAGAAGAAGAACCATAACCTAACACACAAGTCACACACAATCCGCAGCAACTGGCAATCCAATTGGTAACGAAATAGAACGGTATCCGCTGTTGCCCTTGAGGCAAGAACACGTTGCACAGACAACAAAAAAAGACAGCAACAACAACGGGTACCTGGAAAATTAATGAATCTGTCCAGGCACAAGTTTTGAGCGGTTTACCAAATGAGTTTTACACAAATGGCCCAAAATTGCTTACGTAAACTATCATCATCATTATGATGATCATCATTATGATCATCATCATTATCATCATGGTCATACTTGTAATATTGTAATGTTTAATGTTTCTTACCTGCCCGGCAGTAAAAACATTATGTTTAAGGTCTTGTTCAAAGTAATAAAAGTTTAACGAATTATTGCTAATTTAGGGCCAAATAATATTTACATTTGTCAACACTTCCGCTATATTATAAACAATAAATAAATAAATTAATAATTGTAAATTAAAGTTGATAAAATTGCTTAAATGTATCACACGGAAAATGCTCTCTTTGATCTCAAAAGTATGCAAATAAATAGTTATGACTCAGAACCCAATTGACGGCAAGCCTGTTGTGTGATCCGCATTGCCTTAGCCAAGTGCACTTTAATTAAATAAATACCTTTTCTGCTACATTTTTTTGGCAAGTGTATAAGAAGTATGTGAAAACAATTCGCAACTCTTTTACTGTGAGTTTTGAACTGTGCTCGAGTGCAAAAGTGCTCGGGCAAGCAAGCCCGGCGAGCCAGCCACAAAGCCACAAAGTGTCATTCACACTGCGCCATGAAAAACAACCGTTCAAAAATTGCCAAAAAGAAAATGGCGATCCCCGATCGGAACGCGAAAGAAAAAAGAAAAAGTATTGCCAAAAGAAAAAGAAAAAAAACAACAACAGCAAGTCAAAAGGGAACTCATGCTGAAATAGTAAAAAAAAAAGAAAACAACAAACCAACATTCGAGGGGGGTGGGGAACTGAGTTCTTAGTGTCGACGCCACGAATCTAGGTTATTACGCCGAAAATAATTATATACACCAGGCCGGGGGGTGCTAGGGGTTCCGGGGTCTCTTGGGGTATGCGGCTCCACTCGCAAATCATGCAAAATCGGCGCTGCCTCCACGACAGCCCAATACTGATCTTACATACACAAATACACTTGGCTAAAAGCGGGGCAAAAGTCTGCCGCTTCAGCTGCCAGCCTTCGTCGCGCCTCCCCGTCCCCCTCCACCATCGTCCAGTGCGTTTCTAGCGCGTTTTGGTCAGAATGTGCCACATACGTATTCAAACGGCTCACGCGTGTCTCAAGTTCATTGCCAAAAATTCATATACATATATATGTATATATAAAATATGTATATATATACATATATGCATAATAGCCATACATATTTATTGTTTTACGCCATTAACAACATCAAATTGTTGTGCTGCTCGGCGTCGAGCTACCCTGTCTTTGGTAACGCTCTCTCTTTTATGGTTTTTGGACTTGTTATACATTAAAATGCTATATTCAATTATCTCTGAACTTTTGCTAAGATCATTTCAACTATTTTCCTATCGCTCCTGATAAGTTAAGTACATATTCCATGCCACTTTCGACCTGTCCTCAAAGTATCTCCAAGTCGAATACTTTCATTTGGATTATTCTTATTGGATTTCTTTTTCGGTTTTCGCTTTTTTGGCATTTTATTGTTGGTGTTTGGCTTGGCCTGCTCTTTGTGGCATGTAATTTAGTCGCGGCAGTTTTTTGGCCAACAAGCAGAACTCTTGGCCAAAAAAGTGCTGAACCTGTTCCAAGCCACTGTTTGACTGACTGACTGACCGAGAGCTACAACCGATTGTTGATTATGCACAAAATTGTGTGGGCTTCTCGCTTTGATCCACATACGTAGCTACATATATGTAAATCTATAAGTTCCATCAATTTGTAATATTAGCTTTCACTTGTCCATCTATGGGACATTAACTAACTGATATTTGCAAAAAAGAAAAGTAAATACTGAAACTGAGAAGTAGTCAACACCAAAAACTTCTGCAAATGCCCAATCCATCCACCAAATGTTGGATCATTTTACATCTTAATTTATTATTATTATTATTAGTATAATTATATTTTATTTTAAAAGTAAATAATTCAAACTTATTATTTATTATTATTTTATTTTTATTTTTATATTTTATTTTTTAAACAATTTGTTTTTCCTCTGTTTTTAATTTTTGACAGCAAACAGTCAAAACGACAACATAAACTGTTCATGAATTCACATGCAACAGCCCGTGGCTCCACTTCAGCACTCTCTCTCTCTCTCTCTCTCCGACACACACTCTCTCCTCTCTGTCTCTGTTTGCACTATCTTGAACTGTATCCGCAGCCTCAGCGCGATCATTGCACTTTGCGTCTCGGTCTCGCTGCATGTTGCAAATTGTTTGCTAAAAACCAGTTTCACAATTCCACTCCGATTAAAAAACCAAACCGAATCGAGCCGAGCCGAGCCGAGTGGAGCCGAGTCGAGTCGAGTGGCGTCGTGTAGCGCTTTGTTCGTGCGGCGTCTGTTGCAAGTTGCATGGCCGCATCGATTGTCGCACTGGTCGGTCAATGGTTCTCTGGTTCATTGCCATCGCGCTGGGGGTAACTAACCCAGCTGAGTCAAAATCGGAGGAAATACCAACCAGCACCGACTAAATCGACCACTTCTGCAGCGTCATTGTAGACGCGATCGCTGCTGCTGCTTTTGTCGTTGTTAACTGAAGCAAGGACGTCATGTGTGTGTGTGTGTGTGTGTGTTGTTGTTGTTGTTGCTGTCAATGTTTCTGCTGTGCCATTCACTCGCAGCGCGTTGTGCAGAAAGGCAACTGATGGTTCAAGATAAATACTTCATAGTTGGCTTGTCCGCTTGGTTCGTTGACTCACAAATGGTTGAGACTATATAGAAACCAAACTGTAGTGGGTTGATCACCAGCGAATGATTGCTGATTTATCGATGGATCAGTTAAGCAACACTGAATATGCTTTCCAAGTGTTGATGCCACACACATTGTACTCCTTTTGTATTCTTCTCTTTTGATTGAAGTCGATTTGGCATTTCAAAATTCGCATGTCGAAATTGGTTGGCCATCGTCATTAAGCAACAACAATGAGAATCAGAATCAGAGCGAAATTTCATATTTCTCATTTCTTATACAGACAGCCTGCTGCTGCTCGGTTCTGGTCATGATTGTATAATCGTGCATATTTGTATTGTACTTGTTGTGTGCAATGCATAAAGTATCTTTCGGATGCATTCGTCAGCGTTTCACACACTCTTCAAAGAAGCAACAACAACAACAACAAAATGACAACAGCAACAACAACAATGACAACAGCAACAACAACAATGACAACAAACAAACACTGACAAATGAAATTTCACAAACACAAACAGAAGAGTCAGAGGCAATTGACCGCTTGGCAAATACAAATCCTGATGACATTCACCCCGTTACGAGCAAAGCAACAGCAGCAGCTTGAGCAACATGTGCAAAATCACGAAAGAGAGCGAGTTGATAAAAAAAACACACACAGACAGCAAAGCAACAAACAACAACTGCAGCTCAACAGTGACGTAACAACAAAGGGGGATTCCAACCAGGAAAAGAATACTTTGCTGACGCACAATTATTCAATTCTCTAACAAATGCTAAACGAAAAAAGATATATATATATATATATATATATATATATGTATTGGTATATGAGTGTTTAGGCAAGCAGTTCTTTATTGATATGCGCTGATTTATTGAGAGGGAAAATCAAAAAGAATAATGCTAAAATTATTATAACAACTTGAGTAAAATTGACTGTTTTAGGCAAAATAAATATTGAATTGCTCTACTTTGAAACTGCTACGTGAAAATAGTGTTGCCAACTTTGAAATACAGCTATTTGAATTTGGTCAATTTGTGTGTGCCCAAACAGGGGTACAGTGGAGATTGGCTAAGCAATGGCTTCCCTCTTGCAACGCCACTGTTTGGTCCCAGGGCTGTCGGCTGTCCATTGAGTCTCGTCATTTCTTGTTGTTGACAACAACAATGTTAATGTTGCACTGTTGTTTAATGTTATTAATAATTGGTTGCCAATAAGGAATGAATGTATATGCAGCTGAGCAGGAAAAGGCAGCAATATTTCCAGCAGTTAACAATTTCAAATTTGCTCTGAACCCTTCATATATACATATATATCTTGATCTATATATGTGTGTCGTCGTCTGGCCTGCTTCTTCTTGTGCATTTCTCGAGACACAAATTGCAACTGCTCTTCAAGCGATATCGAAAAATGCAAGTAAGAAAATGAGATATGTGTTTGAGAGTAGAAGTTATTTATTATTATTATTATTATTATTATTATTATTTATGTTTTATTTCGGCTCATAAATAATTCACTCCATATTCAAATTGATGGTCGTACACTCAGAAAAAATATAATAACAAGAGTATCAAGAGTATCACACCTTATTAATCTCAGAGTATGAATGCATCTACATAGCATTCTCCAATTTTCGTAGTATTATATTTTATTATATATATTTCACTGTATTTGGCGCGATAATTATGCCATTAATCCCCCCCCCCCCATAAAATAAATGCGTAAATAAATATATTTTTGATATGCACAATAAATCTTTCCCCAATCTGTCTGAAGCTGTGTAAACAAATAGCTGAAAAGCCCCAAACCGACAAGATAAGATACAAATTCAGATCTCCATTGATATATTAATGATATTGCCGCGCTATTGGGATGACTAATTCTTCTGGAATGGAAATAAGTGTAACTCTTGGCGAACTCGCAGATTTCGGTTCATTCTTGTTTTTGCCATATTTGTAAGCGGCTTGTGCTAAATACCGTTAATTGACAGTGTTGCAGTGCTTCGGCTTTTGGCCAAATTGTTTTGTTTACGCAAGAAACCTAATCAAGAAGTCAAGCAACGAACCATCAAAACTCGAAAACAAAAAATCTTTTCATATGTGAAGCCAACAACAGCCAGAAAAAAAAACAAGAACAAACAACGCATTACATAAGTCCCAGTTTAGATCTGAGTCCGCACCGCTCCCCCCCTCTGCCCTAGCAGATTTCTTCCGCTCAAAGGTAGAAGTGCCACGAAGTGGCAGGCACATAAAAAATAAAAAGTAGAAAGTCATTAAGTAAACAAGCGTCGCAAAAATCACAGACAAAAAAAAAAAGAAAAAGAAACCCCAAATAAAAAGAGAAAAAATCAAAAGTTGTAAACAAATATGAGCGTAAAAGAAAATGAAAATCCAGCGACTAGTATTGCATCAGTCTGGATGGTAAGACAAACAGTCCGGCCGACAGTCAGTCGTGTCGTCAGATCTCACCGTACTTCCAGTAGAATGTTTTCGAACCGAGCGCTGCCAGTGAACTTGTCCCAAATAAACAAAATTCCACTGGCCAAAGTCAGTTAGGTAATAGTGTTGTTGTTGTTGTTGTTGTTGTTATTGTTGTTATTCTTCTTCTTTGCTTCTTTCTTTTATTATTATATTTGTGTCTATTGCTCCACTGGTTCCACCAACTGCCGCCATTTTCTTTGTTATTGTTAGCTATTATTGTGATGGATCTTATTCCAATTTATACCCTGCACCCATTAAGGTGGTGTAAAAGGGTGTAATGGATTTCTGTACAGGCTTCGCCGACCTCAGAGAGTGTATATACATTCTTGATCAGTCGATAATGCCATGTCCATATGTATCAACAATAGCAAGAGACTTCGTATACCCCTCGCAGATAATGTTTATTCGACTTAATCTAGAAGTGTTTCACAAATAACGATACAAATCGATTTTCGATAGCAATAATTTTAAAAGCAGAGGTTTCTAATTGATATATAATATATATTGGGATATATATATATTGGTCAAGATCGGATGAGAAACCTCCAAGCCATAGTCGAAAATGTGTTCTTATATTGATCTTACGACGATCAGCAGGCGAAAGTACTTTTCTTTATATATGATGTTAAATGATTGTTTTTAATGATATTTATTATTTTATTTATTTAATATTATTCTTTTACTCCAATTTAATAATATAATAATATTTTTAATAATTTAAAAATAATTTATTAATTTTCAATTTTTCTTTTCAAATAACTTACTTCAATTTGTTGCACTTTGAATTTTTTTTGTGCCGACTGACTTTAGCTGACATTAACAAAATAAATAAAGAAAATAAATAATTAAATACATAAATAATTCATATCTGCATACAGGGTATCTCGTAGTCCGGCACTCCCACTAGTTTATTTCTACATGAGTGTACTTTGAAAGGTGTTGGGAGTTTATTTTATTTATTTTTTTGTGGTTTCAACTTGTGTTGTTTTCGCAGAAATTTGAAGTCAAAGCATTTCTTGGATCGGATTGAGTCATTGTTGTCGAGTCGGACAACTGCTGAGCTGAATACTTAAATATCAAAGCTAATCAAGATGAGTTTAGCGCTTAGAGAGAGAATCATTCGCCATTGTTTTGGCAGCGTGCAGCTGCCTCAATCTGTGGCTGAGTATCTGTGTATCTCCTGTATCTTCAACTTTCACTGCCACCCACGGCATTTGCATGACCTCCAAAAATCGCAGCGCCAAACTTAGCAATCACTTAGTATTTGTTGTTGTTGTTGTTGTTATTGTTGTTGTTGTTGTTGCTTTCCAGTCGTTGCACTCGCTCTATAAAGTTAATAAACTATAAATTGCACTGCAAAATGCCGAAAAAAATACAAATAAATAAAAAACTTTCACAAAAAGACAACAACAAAATGATTGGGTGCATTGCTGTTGTTACTGCGCCAATTTTCCCCCCAAGTGGCAGTGTGTGTGCTTATGTGTGTATGTGTGTGTGTGTGCAACACGTGGAAATTCCCAATTCCCGAGCCGATTTGGCAACAACTTTGGCAACAGGCAGCCAACAATTTCACTTTGCCTAGGTTAAAGTCCTGGCGTCTGGGTGTCAGTCAACTTTCGTAGCTGTTGTTGTTGCAAGTTGCTGCTGTTGCTGCTGCCGCTAGTTGTTGTATCACTAGCATAGTTGCCCAACAAACAAACACTCGAATGCTCCACTGAATGCAACTGAGTGCAGCGACCTGCGATCAGCACACTCGCCGCATACTGATTCATGCCCAGGCACTCAGTCCCTATACCCGCGATCCCCATCTACCCCCTCCCATGTTGATGTGGCAACGTCATCAGCTGTGACTCTGAATGTTGTTGCAGTTGCATACCAGTTTCGACGGTTGCTGTTGCTGTTGCTTTGCGCTATTTTGCATGCCCGGCCCTGGCCATGCCACATGTGGTAGAAAGTGGCAATGGAGCCAGCGACTGACTGGCTGGTTGATCGCCTCGTTGCCCGATTGCCCGGTTGCACGATTGCCTGGGTTGAGGTAGTAATGACCTCTCCACGACTGGGGTGCTTGACTTGTGCGTTGGCCGTTTTCTGGTTGCAGCCACAAGGCGATCTTTGGCTCCAACGCTCTTCTCTGAATTCAATTGAAAGTGTATGCCACATATTCAATCTTTTGCCACATAAACTGGGCTTACTTAATTAGCCGTAATTATTATGGTTTCGCCTTTCGTTCTGATGAATATTGTCAAGAAATTGGCCATAACGAATGTGTACTTAACAAATTGTACATTAGATTGTTTATCCGCTTTGTTGCCCAGCTTAATCTATATTTGGTTCATACTATCCTTAAAATGAACTACGCCTAGGGGATGACTACTTAGACAAGTTTATACTTTTAGGAAAGCAGCTTTTATTACCTTTAATATCATATACAATTTAAGCAAATAAAAGAAATTTAATGCAAGCCATTCGAAATATTTTTTGAACTAATGAACAACTCCCTAAAAATATATATACAAACATGTTTTCCATTTTCCATATTATTAATATAATTGGGACAGTTCTCTGGAGTTTTCTGAACAGTTCTCGACTTTTGAATGGTTATTTAGACGGAGTACTTTGTGCTCATCTCGCAGCCCACAATTTATATTGATTGTGATCGGATTGTGATCGGTTTGTGATCGGATTGATACAAATTAATAAATACTGTGAATATAATTTTCCTTAATCTAATTTTGAATTGCATTAGCAGTATTAAGAATACTTCATGTCGTCGCCCTAAGATGACTTCTGTTACACGTCAGTCTACTATTTAATTTACCTTTTATATATACATATTTAGTTAATTGCTTATTAGGTCTTGTGCAACAAGTTGAAGTGGCAAATGGGCTTACTATTTATATTTATTTGAGAATTTCATATTCAATAAACAGATGCAATTTCAGTTAATACTTTTCTCATTACGCTCATAAATGAATCTGTGTAATTTGTTTTTACCGTTACTCATTGAGCCATTTATATATATGTATATATGAAGAAGAGAGAATTCTGCAAGCTGCAAGCTGCCAGGCTACAAATCATTTTGGTAGCTTCTAAACTCTTCCTGTTTCGCAAATTGCGCGATTATTCTGCGGTCGGTCTCACGTCATCGTTTTGTTTGGCATAACAGCCACCCTCTAATTTAATCGGCCTAGAGGGGCGATCAACAAGCTTACTCTCAACACCTGTGTGCATATATATCTCTCCACACACACGGTCGACTGTTGCCTGTTGTTGTTGGCGTTTTTGGCCCAAACGTTCTATGGCCGCGTACGCGTACATTAAACCCAGCAGCAGCTTCCTAGTGAGGAGGGCACTGGCTGGCGCTACGTTTAGCTGGCATTCATAAATTATGGCAGTGCCAGCAAACATTAAGCAACACTAAAAACAACAACAAACGAGACGAAATATTATGCTAAGCGCGTACAAAGTTTGCTGCTGTTATTATTATTGTTGTTGTTGTTGTTGCTGCTGCTTTTGCCTTTGCCCACCACCGTCTTTCAAACAGGTTTCAAATTCCTTGCCTTTGCTCACCTGACAACGCTCAGGCGAGGGCCATAGAACAAAGCCAAAGCCAGCGAACCAATAAACAAAAAAAAAAGCAAAAACAAAAACAAACACACACATTTTGGGGTCTCCAACTCTCCAGTTCTCCAGCTCCAGCTCCAGCTCGAGCCCAGTTTTGGCTTACTAATTATTATGCTAAGCTTGATATGAGCAGCGAGAAAAGGGTTCGTGCGAATTCAAAGGGAGCGAGCGGCAGAGAGAGGGAGAGCACAGGAGAAGAAGGAGAAACAGAAGCAGAAGCCGAAGCAGAAGAAGCAGAAGAATAAGAGCTTTGGCTCTGGCTTTGTTCTGCTGCTGGGCTCTGCTGTCGCCAGTCGACAGTCGCCAGTGTTGCTCAGTCGCTTAATGGCGGTTAATGGAGGTCATTCACTTTCGCACGAATTGTAATTTTTGTGCTTTAAGTCAATTCAAGTTGCCAAGTCAGCGCTTGCGTTTCATCCTTTCCTCTCTCTCTCCCTCTCTCTTTCACTCATATTGAATCGCATAATCTTATTATGCTGGGCCCAAAAAAAAGTTGTGTTTTTTTGCTTTTGTGGCTTTCCACACTCATTTTGCCAAAGATATCAATCTTGCAACGAACTCCTCGTCGTCTTCTTCTTCTGCCTCTGTCAGTTGTCCGTTCCACTGTCCACCTCGAGTGGCGAAAGTATCGCGCTTAAGAATGAACGAAAGAGATCAATGGAGTTCATTATTACGAAACATATACATATATATATATAGTTATTTAATATTTATATAGTTTATTATATTATTATAAGGGATGATAATGATTAACGATAATTGAGTTTGAACTTATGCTTAATTGCGCTTGATCTGTCTGTCGATGCTCTTCAGTTATTGATACTCTACTGTCAAAAGTAACGGTCTCCACATATATTACCGATGGACTTGAATTAAAGATTCATTATACTAATTACTTAAGGGGAATGATTTATTCTTATTTAGTAAGCAGGATAAAATGAGCTCACCAGTTGAGCCCATTAATTATGGCTAGCATTGAGTTTGCTTCCGCTTTGATGATAATATTGCTGAGTTCTCCAACTCATCATAAATCATAAGCAACGGCTTTGGCCCCATGACGCCGACTACTAGCACTGGGCCATTAACTACCGTTTGAATCAATTAAATACAAAGCTATAATTTTCAACACATGTCTCCACACCGACTACAAGTTTTTGCCACCAAGTGCAAACTACTTTCCTTGCAGCTTGCAGATGTGTAGACACATTTTGGAGAGGGCGTCTAAAATGCTTAGCTTCGGTCTAACTCTCCACTGTCCATTCTCCACTATCCACTCTTGTGTTTTAGTTTTGGCTTTCGACATGGCGTAATCATAGAAAGCACGTGCGGCAATTTCTGCTACTACTACTACTGCTGCTGCTGCTGCTGCTTCTGCTTCTGCTGCGTCCAAGTGCATTCAACTTGGCCAACTGTTCAACACTGTGCACATGCGTGGCCCGTCGTCGACCAACTGACAAGTCAATAAACTCATTGCCAACAACTACTGCCCCCCTCTCCATCCCCCCTGTCGTTCACTTGTCGAGCTTATCAGGGAAACTAAGCACGATCAACGATCATTGGCACCAACTAGCAACTAGCAACTAGCAGAACTCCAGCTCGCAACTCGCAACTGCAACTGCAAATAACCCTCAATAACAGTTACCTCAAACTGTAAGCAGTCGTAAATAAAAAATATAAAAAAAATACAGCAGCAGTGCAATGTACGCAACTAGGCCTAGGCCCAACTCACACATGCAAACACACACACACACACACAAACAAGCATAGACCGCGGGGACCACAACAGCGAATGCAGAAGAATGTGCAAGAAGAAAATTGCACACACACACACAGATGAACACAGACAAACTCACACACACAGCAGAGACGACTAAACTGAAAGGTTGGTTGGGATGAGGGGATATAGCAAACTGAAGTGGAATAAAGTCGTCGTCGTCGCCGTCATCGTCAACGGAGTGCATTGCACTACGAAAGGGTTAAAGACCCTCAACGATCGGCGCTGCGAGCAGTGAAAATGTGTGCAAAGAAATGTGAGTGGAAAAATCCAAAGCGACTGCCTGCCAGCCAGTTGCAGATATACAACAACAACAACAACAACAACAGCAACAATAAAATCTGTGCAGCGGAAAAGCAAAAGTGCAGCAAGCAGCAGCCAGCAGCAGCAGCCCCATTAGAAACGAAGACAGAGGCCAAAGCGAACCGAACCGAACCGAACTGAACCGAACCTACATCAACATGCAGTCAAAGCACACACAAAGCAGAGAGCTGGCGATAGAGAGTGGGAGAGCGAGAGAGAGAGTGCATAGAGCTTTAAACGTTTGCTCGTCTACGGTTGCAGTGGCTTTGAACTTCACACAGTTTATAGCAGCAGCAGCAGCAAGCAGCAGAGTTCGCTCTGCATTCGCTCTCTCAGCGATGCTTTCTCTCTCTTTCTATCTTGCCGTTGATAATTGTTGATGATTGCTTTGCTTTTGTTGTTTTTTCAATGTCGAGTTCACTTTTCAAAACGGGGCATGTGCAAGATGCTATTGGGATAGATCATTGAACGTTCAATGCACCATTACAATAACACTCGCTTCGAGTGTGTGTGCGAGTATGCGAGTATGCGAGTATGTGTGTGTGCGTGTGTGTGTGTGTTCTTGTGCGTGGGTCTCTGTGCCGCTCAAGTGGAGGCGTCTGCTGCACTTTTGATTAATTTTCACAGCGAGCGCAAGCATTTTCCACTGATAAGCCCAACTCCATTGTATTTAGTTATGTGCTTCGCTTCCTGCCCTTGCATGTCCACTGATAATAACAATAAACCGCAGTCGGGGTAAAAAAAAACAAAAATGAAAATAAACAACAGCAGTGTTGAGAATTACGCCTGCATCTATTTTCTTTTTCCCTTTTTCCTCTTTTCTTTTTCTGATAAACGATCATCATCTTATAATTATACTTACTTATGCCAAGAAATTTTTCATTTAGACAGCGGAAAAACGAGTTCAAGTACATGAATAGTTCTGATAGATACATGGCAAAAGAGAAAGAAAGAGAGATAGAGAGAGAGAGCAGTGAAAATATTCGAGAAGTTTTCTTTTGGGGAGACACAGAAACAGACACAGAAAGTTGGATTAGCTGCCCAAAGAAAAGTCGAGAAACAAGGAAAATGAATAGGAATTGTTCGAGAAGTTTTTGTTGTTGTTCCTAGAAAGAGGCAGACATATATATCTGCTATCAATGCTGATCAAAATTGTTATATAAATATGTATTTTGTATATTAAATGTATATATATATATATTATACTCCTTATAAGAGGCCTGCTTTACAAAATTATTAAAACCTCTTCAAAGTTATATAAAAATGGCCTGCACAGTTCTATAAACTCAAAACAGATCAGGGTCACAACGAACCCAGGGTGCGGAAGCCAAAATATATGTATATAAAGATTTGACTTTTGTTTGTTTTCAAATTTAGCACACGCATAAAAAAAAAAAAAACAAATATCACGATCGCATGAGCAAATTTCACCGACCTTGGCTAATAAAGCATTTTCAAAGTGTTTCCTACCCAAATGTTTAAGCATATCTCTCGTTCTGTCCTGCTTTCTTCAACTCTCACTCTCTGCCTCTGTCTCTTTCTCTCGCTCGCTCGCTCGCTCTGTTATTGTGTAAGAAATATGGCCAATTAATAATTGCACGCGCTTCTTCATTTGATTGTGCTGGGGACCTTGAAACCCCTTATCGAATTTTCACCTTTTGTGCGAAAACTACAAAGAACCGAACACTGATAACACGACTTAACGCAAATCGAAAAAACTGTAAGCGACTAAAAGGTACTCTACACACAGCAAGCAGAGTTGCCAACATCGTTTTCATTTCTGATAAAAAGATTCGTTTAGATACGTTTTTAGAAGTGGAAGAAGCCTCTTTAATTTAATTTATTGAAAATCAAAATTTATGAATTTATGAAAAAATTAATGAAAAGTAAAAAATATGATCGAAAAATAATGGCAGCATTTTTCAAATGTTCACTTTTCACGGCTTACATAACGAATGCGCAAGTGTTGGCTTTTTTCCGATATTTATTGTCGCCTTAATCTTTATATAAAACAAATAAGTATATATATATATATATTGCAACAAATTCCAGGGGCAGTACTAACAATATCTATTCAAAATCAATATTTAAAGAATGGCAAAACTAATGATTTATTTTTTCCATTCGTAAGAAAAAGTGTCGCAGTGGCTATATTATTTTTTTCGCAATTGTATTTGTAGAGTAATCAAGTATCTGATCAAATCCTCCACGACTATATAACTATTGTGGTTTCCATCTATTTTTATCTGAGTGACGCGTTTTGCGTTTGAGTTTGTTTGCGGCTAAAACTGATAAGGGAATATCAAGAATTTGTTCTGCTGACCTTCATTTTTCGCTGCTGTCCGCAGATAACAGCGATAACCGATAAGCGTCTGTGTGTGTGTGCGCGCGCGTGTGTGTGTGTGTGTGTGATTGTTTATTATCACGTTTGAAGTTTTTGTAGTTACGTGTAAAATGCGCTTGTTTGGCCAATTAGCCCATTACGACAACACATAATGCAAGCGATTACATGTTGCAACACTTACATTTCCAATATCGGTTATCTTTATCTGTTGTATTACATTGTGTTACATATCGAAAGATTACATTTCAAACAAAGTCTACTAATACTCTGCCCAGCTCAAGTGACTTAGATATATAGCTTTCTCTATAAGAACTGCTAGCTGCTCTCCATGTGCTGATTTTGATCAATTGTTCTGATCCTCAACCTTCGAATTGAAATTGAATTTTCCCTATCCCTCCTTCTCCTTCTCACTCTGTCTCTCTCTCTCTCTATCTCTCTCTCTCTCTATCTAAGCACAGTAGCATGACATCATGAGATCTCTGGACAGCCCAAAATTATGCGTAATCAACTACCCCAAAAAAAGGAAAAAAAAAATACACACTTAACATCAAAATCTGGCAACATAAAAAGAGACATGCAAAAATTAAATTGCTCGAGTACACACGCAAAAAATTCAGCAAAGACAACAATTAGAATAAGACGCCGAATTTTTGATACTCTCTTTTGTGGTCAGCCACTTTAATCAAGCGATTAATATCAGAATTGAAATTAAATTATGATTGGAGAGCGTCTCACTCTTCTTGGGCAGCTTCTTAAATACTCTTAACTAAATTACATTTAGTAAGCCAGAAAAGAAGCATATTTTATGCATTGCATTTTTCAGATCTATTCAAAACGGATGACAAATTTATGGTACACTTGTGTTAGGGTAGAACAAGCAGGCACAAAACATTTTTTATGCGTACACCGCAAAAATGTTGGCCTTCAAATTGACCGAGTTCATGAACACCAACAAACGAGGCACGTTCAGACAGACAGACGGACGGACTGAGAGACAGACACACAGATAGACAGACAGACGGACGGACGGACGGACGGACGTTCTACGCACCTTCTCATTGTGTGTTAATTATATGCTGAGAGCGATACAGATGCAGATGTATTTTTGTATATATGTAGGTACTTATATACGTATGTATGTATATAGATAACTAAATAAGCTAAAACATATATATATATATATATATATATATATATATAAAGCAGATGTCTGATATTCTAAAGGCCCCGTCCTCATGATTCAAACCAGCCAGCAAGTTCAAAAGTTGCGCAATCGGCAAAAAAAACTGGTTTCCAGTTCTAAACTCAACAAAATTACTTGCCCAAATTGTTAACAAGTTATCAAGGAAGTTTATTCTGTCTCTTAATCACACAGTTTTATTATTTTGCAAAAAAATATAATAAACGAAATAAAATAAAAAAATACAACAACAGCAACAGTGTCAAACTACCAAGGAAAAAGTCATCAAGAGTCGTTCAACTTACGCGGGAGAACGCAGCCAACGCGTGTCAAGAGAGAGAAACGAGAGTATCAGAGAGAGAAAGGGAGAGAGAGAGAGAAATACACATACAGAGAGAGAGAGAGAGAGCAAGACTGTTAAGTGGAAGGTCGCTCTGATTAAGCCAAAAAAAAAAAAAAACAAGGCTGAGTTTGGGGGCGAGATGATTCGCAATCAAGATAATTTCATACTCAATAAGCGCAGAAATATGCGATGTATATAACATTGATCGATCAATCCAAAAGGTCTACTATAACAACAGTAAGAATGCTGTAGTCGAGTGAGCTCAACTGCGAGATACCCTCCTGCACCCAACTGTTAAATTTGTGCTCATTTTATTTAGCCAAATTTCCCTTTGAAAAGTTATGCAAACTCAACAATATATACGAAAGCATCTTAGGTATCTATAATCATAAAATTATGTATATATTTAAATATCGGAAATCGATATATATCAATATTTTCAAAACGGGTGCTGTTATAAGTAAAAACAAAATAAATTTAAACTGCTTCCGGGGTATTCGAGAACTTATATAGCAAATTCGCTTCTCATATATTTTATATATTATTATATCGATATTTGAAAACGGTGACAGTTATCGATAAAAAGAAATAAACTTGGTCTGGTCAATTATATATCTATAATTATTTATTTATTTGATATTATATATAATTTGTTTTTTCATATATTAGATGCGACTCATCTGTTGATCCTGATCAAGAATATATATACTTTATGCTATCGGAGTTGCTTCCTTTTGCCTGTTGCATGCTTTGCCCAAAACCAGTATACCCTTTTCAGCCATATTTAATGGGTTCAAGCTGTGATTGCATTTGCACCACTAACACAAAGTCCCTTTTCTCGCTGACCCTCTTTCAATTATCGGTCAACAGTTTCGTAGCTGAAGGCCCTGCCTTGGACTTTGATTTGCAGTCATCACTTTTCTTACTTTCCGGCTGATAACTGAATTGCCTGCTGGCTGTTAGCCCGGCCCATGTGGGATAAACAGCGCTTTGAGCCGACAAAGCCAATGACATTTGCCAGCCGTACATTCGCCTCTTTCAGCGAACGTTGATCGTCGTTGAGGGGAGGCATGGGGGAAGGGGTAGCTGCATTGTTCGTGACGCAGCTGAAAGTTGGATGCGCTGCTTGCTGCTGAAACATGACGTTGCACATCGTAATCGTAATCGGCTTGTAAACTCTTCGGAAATTGAGCAGTGATTGGAATAATGCATGCTGCGATCAACAACAACAACAACAACAACAACAAAAAACTCAACTCAGCAGCTAACCAATTTCTTTTGCATAGATTGAACTTGACCTCCACTTGAACCGAATCATGCTCCACGCTCCATGGCTCCCAGGCCAGAGTTTGCCTGCCCCTGCTTGAATTTTCTGTATCTTTTTCATTTGTGCATGCCACTTTCGTTTTGTCTGCCCATTTATTTTTAAACGAACTTGTTATTATTGAAATTGCATTAATAAGGAAGTTAAATGTTTATTTTCGTTTCGGTCTGGACGGTAAAAAGTTTGTTGACATTATGTGTGTGTGCTGATATTATCAACTTTTTGGCATACATTGCAGCCATTTGATAGGGACTGAGCTCTCTGTCTCTGTTATGTGTGTCACATTATAAGGAACAGCCACAATTGGATTTCTGTTCGCAACACACCCAGAACACCGTTATTTAAATGTTGATTTTTAATATATTGCTTAACATTTCCCCATCAGACAAAGTGTACAAATTGGAGTGCTACGTCCAGAATCGATAATTGCAAATCGACACATATCTTCAATAATTTTAGGGCTACAGTCATTAAATTTGGTCGTGGGTTGTTGGCGATGTCCTTTAAAGATCAGCAAATATGTCACGCTCATCTCCCATCTTGAAATCATAATCAAAACCACAAATCGCACACAATTTGAAAGCTATATCTCCCGCAATTTAAGAGCTACAGTTACCGAACTTGGAAGGAAGCTAACTAGGAAACTCTTCCAAAATTTCTTCAGCCACGCCCCCAAAATTCAAAAAAGGCGATGACTACAGCAATTTTAAAGGCAAACTTAGACGGTTAATTACTAAAAATCTTCTTCGAAGATCGGTATTTCTTTGTTACACCCACCCTGTTATCAGATGGCACAACGTATGGTAACAGAGTTAGTTACGCCCGAATGCAACGCTCTTATTTTCTACCTTTTTCATAAAACTTTTTAAATAAGTTGAAAACTGTGAATAAAATTATGCTTCTTTTCTGTCTCATTTTTTTAAGAAGTACTCTAAAAACTTATTTATAAGTTCCATATTCTTGTAAAACCATTTCTTATGAAAGTGGTGCTATTATTTGTTTTGTATTGTTTCAAAACATGTCTTAAAAATGCGATAGACTTGAGGAATAACAAACCCCTCCCCCTCTGAATACGGCAGTCAGCCGACAAATATGCTGAAAAGCCGAAAATGTTTCGGAAAATAACTCACCCGATGGATATTTTCGTCTTTTCGATTTGAACGGGGAACGGGCACCCACGCAAACGCTGAGTGGAACAATGGGGAAGCGAGACGGATCGAATGAGGCGAAGAGGAGGCCTTAACCTTGGACAGAGACGGCGAATAAAAGAGCGACCATCAAACTAGAATAATCAAAAAAGAAGACAAAGAAGATGAAGAAGCGGCAGAGGCAGAGGCAGATCGATCGATCGATCGAACGTTGGCCACACGTGGCATTTTGGAGTTGGTTGCTTGGCTTGTTGGCTGGCAACAGGAAACGATTTCCACATTGACCTAGGCGGGCCCAACGGGTTGATCATGTGCAGCGAGCAGTGAGCAGCGAGCAGCGAACAGCAGCGAGTATGTAAATATTTATTTACAATTCGTCTTGAAATGTCAACGGCACGATGTCAATGACTGCAGCAGTGGCGGGTAGAAGCCAATGCACCGCTCTGTGTGTTGTGTGTGATATAATTTTAATTATACACGCAACAAGTAGTAATTAAGTAAATTGCATTCAAAAACCGAAACAGGCATTTTTTTGTTGTTGTTTTTGTTTTCGTTGCGAAGCGCATGAACTTAGTTAAGTTATATTGAACTTTTTGCCAAAACGGAGGCGCCATGAACTAGCGATATAAATAACACCCAACATGCCGATGATGATAATGATGATTATGTTGTTTATTGATGTTGGCAATGGGGGGAATCGTCGTCATCATTTTCATTCGCAAAACGACGAAATCATTGCTAAAAGAGTACAATAACCGCTGAGCAGCGTTTACCTTGGAACCGGGCCGGCTACTATCGGTTTATCTGTGCGACATGTGTTTCACTCCACGCGAGCCCGCCTGTTGCCAGGGTGGTTCAAGTCTCCGGTGGGGTGGCTAATGCCTGCTGTACGTGCGTGTGTGTGAGTGTGCGTGTGTGCGTGCGTGTGTTGTTTTCTAAGCAACACCCTCAACAGCTCGTCATTTGGATCCCTCTCTCTCGCTCTCTGTTTTCTCGCAGTCTGCTGCTCTCTCACTCACACGCACACACACACACACACACACACAGACAATCGTCCGCTCTTGTTGATGTTTTGGTTTCACGCTCGTAGCCGCCGCCACATGTTTAATCATTTTCAAGAGCATGTGAGCGCAAGCAGAGTACGACTCTCTCTCACTCTCTGTGTGTGTGTGTAGCTGTCTTTTGCTCTCTCGCGCTCTCAGGGTCGAGCATGCGAACGACTGGCCGAAAACTGAACAAGATCCAACGCGAATGTTGATTTTCCTTTCATTCAACGTTGAAACATCGCAACGAGCAGATCGTCGTTGCTCCGTCATTTAATCGTCGTCGTCGCCGTCGTTGCCGTTGCCGTTGCCGTTGTTTGTCGTGCTTCGTTTTCGTTCGTCGCGCGTTCGTTCGCTTTTGCGCATATATCGGTTAAATATCAAATGTATATTGAATACCATAAATAACAAATATATCATTGTCCATTATCCCTCAAGTGACTACACAACTGAATAAATGATCAAAGTAGCCGAAGGATATGCCCAGTGTACTGTGAAAAGAGTGCTGAAATATATAAGAGTTTTAGGCAAGCGCAACAATGCCTGTTTAGGCCCCATAAGCCTTAAATCATAACCATTTATAGATATATAAGTTTAGGTAGCAAGTGAAGTGTCCTCCGCATTGTTCAATAACAAAATGCTAATGTCCGCGGACAGTTCCGATTGTCAGCCCAGCAGCAGCGCCATGGAATCGCCCATGGAGTCGACAGGCGGCGCCAAGGCCACCTCGGTCATCTGCCAGGTGGCGCCATCTAGCACCACGAGCAGTGCACAGTTGATGGTCGCTGGCCGATCCCATTTGGAGAATGCGCTCAAGTTGCCCCCCAACACGAGCGTCTCCACCTATTATCAGCACAGCAAACTGATTGTCGGCAGCCAACAACAGCCACAGCAGCCATCTAGCGGCGGGAGCAGCAGCAGCAGCACCAGCAGCAGTTCTGCTGTCATATTTCAAACGTCGGAATATCATCAGCGCCAGGTCGCACCTGTCACAGAAATGGATACTGTGCCGTCCACAGGTGTGCCCAGCGTGGCCAGCAAGATGCCCCACAGCAATGTCATCTATGTGAACAAATCCAGCTCCAGTGTGGTGGTCAGCACCACCGAACCCACACAGCTGCCGCCCCAGTCGCACTTTGATCCATCGCCAGCGGGTCATGCTCATCACGCTGCCCATCATCACATGGCCGCCGCCATGTATCATCATCACCAGGCGCAAGAGGGCGCCACTCATCATGGCTATGCGAATGGCAGCCATCATCATCATTTGGGCCCTATTCCGGGTCAGCCCAATGGCGCCATTGTGGTCATGCCAGCCGATTCGCGTCCACAAACACCGGAGTATATCAAATCCTACCCAGTTATGGATACAACTGTCGCCAGCTCGGTCAAAGGCGAACCCGAACTGAATATTGGTGAGTCGACGATCGCTCTCGAATAAAATTGAATATCACACGAATGTTATTCATATTTGAGTAAAGCTAGAAAAAATCAGTTTATATAGTTTTATATGACTTAAATAAAGTACAAACTCAAAGTCAAAATGTGTCAGTTACCCAGTCGAATAATACAGAATAGAAGAGAATATATTTACCATATGAATGTTTATCATGTGAATATTATTCATATTTGATTCAAACTGAAAAAAATACATTTTAATTACTCAACAGTTTTTAGATTTATTTTCCCCGACTTAAATAATGTACAAACTTAAAATTAATAATGAAGAGTCGAACTGCCGAATACCCAAGCTCAATAAATAAAATAGAATCGAATACCTGAATTGTTCCTGAATGTGAATCACATTCGTGTAATACAAGAAAGGGGAATTTAAACAGTTTCCCAAACTTACTTTGAGATTTCGATTTATTTTCCATGATTTAGGAAAAGTACAAAAACAAACGATCTCTCAGCTAGTCAGGCAAATAATATATAATAGAATCGAATATTATTTTCTATGACTTAAATAAACTAAAACTGAAACAGACGAGTCGAAAATATTATTTTGAGCAAGAACATTTCGATCCGATTCTCGCAACTGTTTTGTTAGTTTTCAAATCGAAATCAAAAACATTTTTCATTGACAAGTAGTCTCAATACAATACCTTTTGCATAAAAGCTATGATTTAGAGAGAGCCTTGGACTTTTGAAGCACATTGGCAATATAGGCCTATATTTGGAGGCGCGGAAGCATTTTGTCGGGGGCTAAGGCTAAGGCCTGATGGGTGTATTGACTTATTGACGTCATGTTAATTAGGTACGCAAGTAACGCTTCCGAATTCTGCAGTCAGTTAGTCAGTTAGTCGTTCATTCACTCAGCCAACAAGGTCGTTCCGCATACAATAAAAAACAGCAACAACAGCAACCGCAACAACAACAACAACAACAAAAACCGCAACTCAAATCACAAGTCAGAAAATACTTGGAGTTCGAGCGAGTTCAATTAACTCGAATTAATGTTTTTTGTTTTGTTTTTGTTGTTTTCTTACATATACTTTATATATGCATATATGTATGGGATTTGGCGACAATTTTAAAAATAACAGTACCAATGTCAGGCGTCATTTATGACGAAAGAAGTTAATGCACTTTATGTCGGCTACCAAGCAACCAGTTGCGACTCATATATAAATCACCGATAATGAGCCTCAGTTCAAGCGATGAGTCAAGGTAATCTCCCTCTCTCCATGGGAAATATTATGCAGTCAAAATTTGTGTAAATCTTGAAAAATACAAACTGATTTTAGTACTGCAACTTTAAAGTAATTGTTTTCCTTAGCATATCAAATCTGGTAATAACGAACCTTATTTAATCTCTCAAAGTACTTAAAGATCTGATATATATCTTTAATATAAACTGCATTATTAAAGCCAACTTTCAATGAAATAAAATCATACATATAAAAAATATATATAAATTAAATATAGTTTTATAATCACACATAATCTGCAAAGTCCTTACACATATCAAAAAATGGGTTTTTAATATAAAAATCAGTCAAAATAATATTTATAAAAGAAACTTAGTAAAATAAATATAATTATATACTACATAATTATATACCATATAATTATTAAATTAATTAATTGTTCAAATACCAAATTAAAATCCAAAAATACATATATGTTTCTTAAAATGCATTATCGAGAGATAATCTTCAAGGTTCCCAACTAGAAACATCCAAAGATTTGGCTATAATACAAAATGCTTTGAATACGACATACTTTTCAAAATAGTTGTGATTTTATAGATTTTGGGTTTTAGTTTTGATATCAAAACTGAAAATGAGTCATAATTTGAAAAGCTGGCCAACATCTCGTCGACGTTTAACCACATTTCCAGTCACATTTCATGCCTTGTTAACGAAAGTGAAATTTGTGCGCACCTTAAGTCAAATGTAATGTTTATATGTCGTCTATTATGTGTTGCCTTGTCGCTGTTATTGTTGTTGTTGTTGTTGTTGTTGTCTCTGCGTCTTCTTCTTCTCTAACTTTTATTTATTTATGTGTCTGCCGGCGTCGCATTTCTCCAAACAAAAACAAGAAACAAAAAACTGGGCGACTGGGCAAATTGTGCATTTGATGCGAACGCGATTTTCCAAGTTCATTGCTACCCAGAGTGCAGCTGTATGTGTGTGTGTGTGTATGTATTTGATACGCTTTGTGTTTATTGTTGCTGTTGGCTCTTGGCATTTGTAAATGCATCCGTTAGCCAAGTTTTTAATTTCAATTGCGAAAACGAAAGTGAAAAGCAAAGCAAATGCATTTTTCGTTTTCACTGCGCATGCTCACTCAATTTATGGCCAAAGCGCGACTCAAACTGAACTCAACTCAGCGCCGAAAGCTCCTCTGGTGAGTAGGTGCCAACCCCCACTACACTCCACACACAACCCACCACCCCCCCCCCCATTCCTCAAATGCAACGCTTAATTTAAATTCGCTGTCAAATTGTCTTTGACATTTTTACTTTGGCAAACGGCAATGACTCGTCCGTCCGCTCGTCTGTCCGTCCGTCCGCTCGTCCGTCCGGTTCGCTTCGCTTCGATTTGGTTCGGTTCGGTGTCAGTTTCGGCTTCCCTGAGACACGAACCCCGACCGACAGCATTTGGCTTTGTTGAATGTCGGTGAAAGTCAATGCGAAGCCTCGCTACAATTGTGTGCAAAAGAAAAGTTATTTGCTTTGTGCAGTTTTTCGTTTTTCGTCGTCTTTCCATATATATATATATATATTTTTTTTCTTAAGTTTTGTTTTTCGTAGGCGGAGTTTGAACTTTTGCTTGGAAAGTTTTCATCAGCTACGTCGCCGTCGTCGTCGTCGTCGTCGTGTTTATTTTTATTGGCACAATTATTTGTGCATTTTAGAAATTTATTAAACGGTCAACGAACCGACCGATCTCCGGATCTCTAATTCTTTACATTGAGGGGTGCTCAGACATTTGGAAAAGTGAAACGCGTCGAATTGAAAGTAAAACCCTTTATATATATATTAAATATTGGTATTGTTGAAAGCAAGAGTGCTCTCAGCATCGACTGTTTGAATATCTGTAGTTGGTAGAGACTCTTACCTTGGAGCTGAGCCTAATTGAAATACTTCTGCAGATATATAGAATGAATGATGTCAAAAGTTATGAAATAGTTTTTCGTTCTTGAGTTATTGCGACTTTTTCAAGTGCAGCATTTAAATGATTCTCTGTCACATAATCAACAATTGCAGCACACGTATTTAAAATTCTTAAACTTGGACAAACTTTGATACTTTATATATTTAGCTATAATTCAACCCTATTGCAATTCCGTTATGATCATTTTTGGGACTTGCAGTTAAACTTTTTAAAGTGTAACAATTGTAAATTGAATTAAGAAGTGCAGCATAAAACTAAGGACCTTAATTTAGCTAACTAACTTAGATACAATTCATATTTAGAAACTAGTCATACTTATTGACCCAACTGATCCTCAAGACTTAGACCTACAAAGCTACTTTAAAACATGCATGAAAAGCTCATTTGCCATTGAACAGAAATCAACTCGAAAAGCAGCCCAAATTAATTCCTTAACTCTCGCACATATCTATCTCTCTCTTTCTCTCTCTCTCTCTATCTCTCTCTAATATGAGCTCGGAGCCAAGTCAATGATCGCATTTTGTTTGCCGGTTATTAATTTGAATTGAATTAATGCATGCGAGAATTGCATAACCGATAAAAATGACGAAAATGACAAAATGCTGAAATATTGAACCGTATTGAACTGAAACGCATCACGATTTCGGATCTCGTATCTCGAAACTCTGCTGTTCTGCTTACGCACACGTTTGTAATTCAATGAACCAATCGCTAATGGGCGGCAGAGGAACACGCCCACTTTACACACAAGGCGGCGCATTTCAATTTGCGTGACCTCAGCTGCGTTTTTTGAACCCAATAATGAAAACAGCAACAACGAAACCGAATGAAATTTGTTCAAAAACTGAATTTTATTGCACGATACGTTGAACTGCGTCCGACTGCGAAACCTGTACGAACATTTCCGCATTTGAGTGAGACAGAGAGAGAGAGAGCGAGTGAGCGAACGAGAACAGCACTCTCTCTCAGACTCGCTTGCTCTCATTCTGTGTGTGTGGTGAGCAACACGCGCTAAACTTTTATTTATTGATTTAGATTGGTGCGAGCGAGAGAGCATGCGACACTCACAGCCAAGCAGCTGAAAAAAAAAACACAATTTCAATGTCAAATTTTAATTTAGTAGAGTTTTAGACTCAGAACATTACCAATATGGCAAGGCACACACACACACACACACACACACAGACGCACACCTCTCTCTCTCCCCCCTCGCTCTTCACCTATCAGCATGTGTGTGTAGTGTGTGTGTGTGTGTGTGTGTTCATATCAAGCAAGTCAGCCGAACATTTTCAGCTGTCGGAATTAATTTGTTTGTATTCTATACGCACACAAGCATAGCTTTTTGTGCATGTGTGTGTGTATTATTTTTTTGGGTCTGCCATTTGTTTGTTTGTTGTTCTTTTCGCATATTTCTAGCTGATAGTGCCGCCCGCCCAACTCCCCCCACCCCATCTCTACCTCACTCACTCACTCACACGCTCTCTCTTTCTCTGTCGCTCTCGCTGTGTGCCTGCTGTGTTCGTGTGAAGTGAATGAAACTTTCAAGGTCGCCTCGTGTGTGTGTGTGTGTGTGTGTAGAGTGTTGTGCGTATTAGATAATACTCATAGATTTCAGTTTTCGACTATTCAATTTTTAGCCAACAAATGGCAAAAGCGTCCTTGACGTTAGATTTGGCCTACGCAAATTCGACAGACAACGCAACAACACTCAACAGCTGGAAGAAGAACGTACGAATCATGAGAACCGGTTCGATCAGCTACTGACTAGCCGTAATTTTGGTTCAAGCAATCCAATACCATATCTCAATTCCTCCAGTATAAACAAATGGATTTTATGATTCTATGATAAAACCAAAATGAAATTGTATGCCAATAAAATAACTCAACCAAACTGGATCTGCTTGAAACCAGGAAGCAATTGCTGAGTGCTCTATGCCATCATCATATATCATATGCAATAATAAAAAAGTGTATATAGTAACTAGAGATATTCGCACTCAGCTTGCACTCGCTTTTCAGTTACTTTTATATATACATTCATATTTATATATATATGTATAGACATTTGCCAAATTTGCAGCTTATCAGTTCAAATCTAAACAAAAAGAATATTCATTTGAAATACAATTCTAAGAAATGCGTTGGAACTTGGGTTATGATTATGTACACACACAGCTCTGCTGGTCATTTTGAGTCATTCTCTAAACCTAATCTAAAAAACCTGCTAAAATCGCTAATAACTATTTTTTTTATATATGTATGAATCTATTTTTATAGATGTGCCCATGTAGACAATAAAATTGTGAAGAGATGCATTTGAGTTTGAGACGTAAGAAATGATTTTTACTCTGCACTTGGAGAAGGAATAAAATACCAGCTGCAAGAGTCGCATTAAAATTCCAATCCAAGAAACCTTCTAAAATCCCTTTTTAGACACAGTATTCAAAATGCCTTTAACTTATGCTAAACAAACAGAGTATCTTGCAGTCGAGTCGTGTATTTAAATTTATTTTTTTGTGTGCCATATATTTAAAAACACAAATATTTAAACAATAGCAGGTTTAAATGTTTATATATATATCTATATATATATATATATATATATAGTATATGAATGTATCTTAAACATATATGTATGTGCCTGGAGGGGGCTGTGAGACTGCTGCCGTGACTAAATCGTGTCGCATTGTGGTGCAGTCAAATTTAGGTATGTTTTTTATTTATTATTATTTTGACTAGTTGCAACAACTCTACAGACTTGAAAAAATAATATAGATCAAATAAAAGACAATAATAAAGTACGCTGAAATGAGATACATTAAATTTCCTGACATTGTGTATATATATATATTTTATTTTATATTAAGAACTTTAAAGAATTCTAGAAGAATGTAAGAATGTAAGAACTCCATAGAATTATAGAAAAATATAGTAAAAAAAAAATAAGACAGTAAATAAATATTAAATTTGACCATTACTTGGTTCGTAAGCGATTCTATAAGCAAAAGTCTCGTCGCGCCCCTTGAGACAATTTCACTACTTTAGCTAATCGACACACACGCTTAGTCATATTCATTAGACTGATAAGTGTTTTCGATGCGGTAACAATGTAAAATTCAAATCAAATAAAAAAAGGGAAGTCTGGTGATAACAACTATTGGCAAACTAAGCTTATCAATTCGCTGTGTATTGAACTATTAATATTTTGCTTGTATTTATATTTGAATTGTTTGCTTTGAGCCTTAAGTGTAGACAACGCGGCAGATTGGAAATCAGAATGAAACCGTAGACAAGTTTTAGAGCTCTTAAAGTGTTTAATTTTACAACAATCGATAAAGATCTCACACACACACACACATGCACATACACACTCACACACATATGCGCATACAAATGCAAACAGACACACGCACAAGCTGCTTGTGGCTGCAGCAAAAGTGCAACGATCTGCAGTGCAAAATGTCAGTGAACTTGTCGAGACGACAACAACAGCAAAACAACAACAACAACGACAACAACTAAATGCAAAGACTGCAGACGCGAAGCGTGTCTGGCACAGAAACAAAACACAGCAGAAACATATGTATGCGTGTTTCTGTGTGTGTGTATACATAAGCCGGTGTGCATGTATGCGTGTGCAGCTACACGAACCCACGATGATGATGATGACGATCATGTTAATGATGATGATGATGATGATAGTTGTTAATGATGACCATGGCAGCGTGAAGATCATGAGCGTGCAAACATTTTGCAATTGTTTTCATCATCTTTTTTTTTCTCTTTTTCTTTTTGTATAACACGATTGTTTACAATGCGAGGAATGCCTCTGCTTGCCGGTCTCTCCCTCTCCCTCACTCGCACTTGCTCTGCGTAGCTTTTTTATCAATTATATATAATTGGCTATTTTTGATGGCAGCTAAAAGGTAGTAGAAGACTCGCTCGAGAGAAAGACAGAGAGAGAGAGAGCAACTCGTTTGACGCTGCCAAAGAAAGTCTTTCTCCACTCGATTCGACAAAGCAAAGTTGTTTGACGGGTCTCTCTCTCTCTCTCTCTGTCTTTCTTTCTCTTGTCTGCGCAAGATTCTTGTTCTGCTTTGTTTACTTTCTTCTTGCTGCTTTCTTTAACACTGCGGTGAAAGTTACGTAACACTTGCTGTTGTGCCTGCAATTGTCTTGGCCTGTCTCGCTATCTCTCACTCTATTTCGGTCTCTCTCTCTCTCTCTCTCCGTCTGTGTTTGGCCGAGAACGAGCTCAAGTTCAACACAACAAGTTGCCCATTTTGTTTTGCTGCTTTCTTCGTATTTTTCGTTGCCAGCATTGACATTGGCATTGGCACGATCTTCTTCTTGCCGTTTGAAAAGAAAGTATTACGTCTGTGCTTACTTTCTTCGTCGGCATTGGCATTGGCATTGAAGAGTAAAAGTTTGCAATTTATTCTCAGCTTTTAGTTGAAGTTGAATTTGTTTTTAATTTGCTCATCAAAACCCGTTCGATAAGACAAAGAAGAGAAGAAGAAGGCATAATTTGAATGGCGTTATGTTAGTTGTAATTACATCTGCACTCTGATATAAAATAAATGACGTAATGTTAATTGTAATTACATATGCACACAATGTAAAGCGCACTTTAACAGCGCTCTCTTTGTGCAGCGCTCGCTCTCTTTGTGCAGCGCTCTCTCGACAAAGGGCGATCCGCCGGCTACTTCAACTAATTATTCGTATCGCTGCTCTTTTACATGGAGATGATGGTTGTGTTATCGAGCGCAGTATCGATGTCGATAACAATGTTATTAACATAAGTAATAGGCTGTTATCGGAATGTTGCTTTGAGCTTTTACATATTTTGAATAAAACATAAATTAATGTTGGCTACATATTAATCGATATTTGTTTTGTTTTCTGGTTTTCTTGCAGAATTCGATGGCACCACTGTGCTGTGTCGCGTCTGCGGTGATAAGGCATCCGGTTTCCATTACGGAGTGCATTCCTGCGAGGGCTGCAAGGTAAGTTTACAAGTCTCGCTCTCCCTTCTTGGGTGGGTGGTAAATTAGCGTGTGTCTGCCACGTGTGGCCAGAAGCTGCAGCAACCACCAATAAAACCATGTCTGACATTGAACTCATTTGAACTCGTCCTTTTTCTCATTTTTTGATTAGGGGTTGGTACAGGCACAGGGAGCAGGGAGCAGGGTGCGGGGCAGAGGGGGGAAATCGCGACTGGCTTTGTGTCCTTGCAATTTGGCAATTGCGTTGCAGACATTAAACCTGCAACGCCTGTCTGCCCCCTTGGCATAAATTGCGTCGCAATAAAATAAATCAAATGTAAACACAGACGAACAAAAATATATCCTGGAAACCACCACCACCACCAGCAGCCGCATTTCTGGCATTTTGCACACTGTGACATTGAAAATGTGCCGCAAGTTCATTCGCCCTTTCAACTGCGCTCGCAGCGAGTCCAAGCTTGAAGTCCAATGTCGATCTCCCCTCCCCTCCCCCGCCACTCCCTCACCGCGCACCCCTTCGCTTAATCAGTCTGTGCATAATAACCTTGGCAAAGTAGTTTGCCCTATTCCCTTATATTCCACGAGCAGCGTTGCCGCCAAAGTCAGTCGGGAATAATGTCTCAGTGACGTCCTTGAATTAGGTTAACAGCCAGTTTCAGTTCTAGATTGCCAGCTCCCTCTCTCTCCGCCTGCCCCCGTCGCTCTCCTTCGTTCTCTCTCCCCTCCCTTCGCCTGTGGCGCGATCCTTTGTCGATCGCTGTATATGTGTGCGTCTGTGTGTATATTTATTTGTACAGCATTGGTTTCATTCTTGTGGGCTGCTGCCTGGCGACGTCTGCGCGTCTGAAATTTCAAACTTTCCAAGACTTTAGCCCGCTTCTCGTTGCTTCCAATTTTATTTTATTACGATTTTTTTTCTTGTTTTTGCGAATATCTTTTGGTGGGTTTTTTGCAAGTTCATTGACTTCTGCTTGCTTGTGTCTCTTGACCAAAGCAGCGAGCGTCCAAACTTTGGTACATTTTTTTGCCTGGTTTTCAGTCTTTATTTCAGTTTGAGCAAGCATGTGTGTGTGTGTGCGTGTGTGTGTGTGTGTGTAATGATATTAAGTAGCTCGTCTCTTTTATCAATGTGCCAGTCACACACACACACATGCGCTAATTTAAATACATACATAAACATGCCTATGCTCGTGTGTGTGTGTGTGTGCTTGGCAGGTAGGCCTATGAAAGCTTCATACGCGCTTTTTGAAGTTCAAGGTTAAACAAAGGCACAGGGTCCCAGTAGCAGCAGCCGCAACAGCCGCCGCCGCAGCAGCAGCGCTCTCTCTCCCTCTCTCTCTCTCTAACTTGCAGTCAGAAACCTGTCCTGCCTTCTTCGGCTGCCCTTCGTTGGACACGCACTTTTTTGTTGTTTTCATGAGTTACGCGTGCGAAAAGAGCAAACGAATCGATCGCTTGCTCTCTTGCTCGCTCGCTCTCTCTTAATTTTCGCACGTGCTTAAAATAAGCGGTTGGCTAGAGAAGTAGGAAGCAAGTTTTATTTAGAGGTTTTTGACATTCTTTTCATTATCATCATCATGATCATCATCGTTGTTGCTGTTGTTGCTGTTGTCATGTTGCTGATACTTCCGCCCAGGCCACAACTGACACTTTTTGGCTCTGACTTGGTCTCCAACACCTGATCGCTCAGCCTTCATTTTGTCTATTGACCTCTATTTCTTGTTTTTTATCTTTGTGTGTGAATTGAGCAAGCATTTGCCTCATTCAAATTTGAATTTCAGAGTTTGCTTAGTTTTGACACTGACAGTTCGCTGGAGTAGTTAAGTTTCTATTAGAAATCAAACATGTTTTTTCAATTATTTATTTAATGTCAATTAAAGTCAGTCGAGAAATACATCAGGCAATAATAATAATAATAATTAAAAATACAATTTTAAATTACTTTTAAGAGAACAATAAATTTGTATATGATTGCTGGGGTTATTTATATATAGTCCAACATTAGTTGAATTCTGTTTTTGACTTGTTGGTGGCATTTTTCTGATAACATTTTAACATTAACTCAATTTGAAGCGCAATAGAATATAATAGAGTAAAATCCAACTTGACCAACGAGGTAAACATGTGAAATTACTTCAGCCCTTATAATTATAATATTAATAAAAAATATGATTATATTTATAAAATTATATTATAAGCATTGTCAATTCACGCACAAACAGTCATTTAGCCGTATTCAAAGCTGCTGGCTTTTTGCTTTTGTTATTCCTAATGACCTAATTTGTGTTACGAGCCCAAGCTATGGGAATGGATTGGATTGGTCTGTCTCCGAGAATTCCTCAAAAAATAAAATAAGCATGAAAACAAACGTAGAAAAAGCAAACAGAGGCAAAAAAATTAAATAAAGGCAAGACACAAGCACACACACACACACATATATATATATGTATATGTATGTGTAGCTAAATAGGTAAATATGTCTGTATGTATTTGTTGACGTTAGCGTTTTTTTTAGTATGTATGTGTGAGTGAGTGTACGTAGAATATATATTTGTGATTTCTGTTATGGTTGCCCCTTTATCATCTCCTTTGTCCATCGTGAATGGGTCTGCTTTCTTTGCTCTCCCTCTATTCGGCTATTATACAACATGTTGTTATTCTTTCACATTATTTAGCATATTTATTTATTGTACATTTGTTGTTATTCTTTTCCTATCCACACAAACAAGCGCACACACATACACACATACACACACACACACACACACGCACCGTTTTTACTACTTCGTTGTTGCGTTTTTTGCTGTGTCTCTTTTGGTTTCGCTGCCTGGTCATTTGTTGTTTTTTTATGCTTCGTGTAGTTTTCGTGTGCAGTTGTCTGTGTGTGTGTGTGTTGATTGAGTGAGTGTGTGTGTGTGAGTGTGCGTGTGAGTGCGAGCGTGCGTCTGTATTGGTGTAAATGTGAATGAACTCGTTCAATGTCAGCACAGCGACGAAGCAGCGTGCGCAGCATGGGCCACAAGAGCAGCAGCAGCAGCAACAACAGCAGAGCGCATAAGCTGTGAGAGAGCCAAGTGTGTTATGCTCTCTTACGCCCTCTTCAATCTTTCGCTCTCTCGCACTCTCACACTCCGCACTCTCTTTGCGAGTGCACCAGCGATTTAGTTCTGTGAACATTGGTGGATTGTATGCATGTAGTTGTTACGCCTATGCTTGCTATGCTTGTGTTTGTTTATTTTCACAGACTATGTGTTTCTTCTGATCTACTTATATATGCACATACACCAACACACACACATACACATACATACATGTATGCTAGGGAATGATTTGCATAAGTTACATTTTTGTATTCTGCCTGATTTTGGTGTCTGAGTCATTTGTGTAGAAAATGCCACTTTTGAATTTCCCCACAAACCTAACCTGCATCAATTTTAAAGCGCACATCGTTCAAGTCATGATAATGACGCTGCACCAATGCAGACACACACACACACACACACAACGAAAACACAAACAAAGCAATGATAAGCATTTTGAGAATATTTGTGTGTTGTGTGAAAGGGAAGACAGAAAATAAAAATAGAAAATACGTAAGAAATGTATTTAAAGAAGAATATAGGCACACACAAACACATACACACACACACATTCAAACAGTTTGACAAGTAACATACAGATAATTATAAATCGGAGACCAAACACGTATTTTTGTATTTGCTTGTGAAAATCTCGCCTTTGACTTCCAATTGGAATTGCAGACAATCAGAATTGAACTGAATACATAAATACGAATTATGTGAAACCACAAGATAAGTATTTAATATATTTAAATACAGTCAGAAAAGTTTTTTAAATGGAGTTCTTATGCACTTATAAGAAAGTGTTTTGACACAGGAAAAAATGCATCTTTTTCATTTCTTTTGCCAAAAAAATGTAATTTGCTTTCTATGTTTATGTTTTATATTATTAACTTTCAAGTTAGTGGCTTGATTTCAGTTAATTAAAGGGGGGCTCATATCATACATAAAGTGCATCCATTCAGCGCATGAATTTATTCGTTTGAGTGAACTCATTTCCTGCTCATCTCTCTCATTTCACTTAATTTGTCCGCTTTCTGTGTGCTGCCTGCAATCAGATTTTCCACTCGAATTGGAAAAGTGTGAATAGGGCGAAGAAGAGAGCGAACGCAATGCAATGAGAGCCATAGAAGAGAGTGCGACTGACTGAGAGAGAGTGCGAGAGGGAGCGCACATTTATAAAATGCATTTGTATGGGTGTTGTGCTAGGACCCAAATAGAGTCGACATATTTATACACACACACACAGACAGACACACATACATGCTTACATTAAATACATATGTAAGCAGAGGTTAATGCTCTGACATGCACTTGAACGACTGACTTCAGCCTACATGCATGTGTGTGTGTGTGTGTGTGGGAGTGGGGAGGAAGACCTCAAATGTATGCATGAATATTTATCTAGTTGTGTGTGCAGCTGAATGTTCTGGAAATGTTGCCGCTGTGAGGGTGCTTTAAATGAGTACTTTTAACTATTCTATATAAAATAAACTAGAATTAGATCCAACACTATCAATAGCTGTATCTGTTTGACTGCAGTTTTCGCACACCACTGCAAATATCATTGAATGCTGCATAATTGACTCTTGTTCACCCTCCCACGTGCTCACACACACACACACATTCAGTCGCATTTTGCCTACAAAAAGTTCAATGCACTTTGCAATTTGGGTCAACAACCTCAATGCATTTTATTTAGGTTACGCCTACCAAAATGTACTCAATTGGCTCAGCCCTAAAAAAAACACTGCTTTATCTGTAAAAAGTAAGGCACATATCACTACATACAATATTATATTTATTAATTTATTTATTACAAAATGCATGACACAAAAGTAAATATATGTAGCATAGCTGTTAAATGTGGAGCAGCACTGATAAAATAACACTGCGCGCCATCTGGCGGGCTGTTAGTCTCGTACACAACAGCGCAAAAGTATGCAACGAAAACTGTAACCGCCACTTTGCGACAGCAATCAGCTTGTGAGAGTGAGCAAATGCATAGCGCGCTTATTTGAAACAGCTGTTAAAGCGCAAAACTTAATTTTTTCCCGTTTTGATTAAAATTCCTGATTTGCTTCAATTATAATTCCGTTTTTTGTTTAATAATAAATAAGAACACTGTTGACAAGACAACAAATGGCATTACATCAGCATTGCAACTGGCTTAAACAACAATTACAAATAACACTTGCAGCTTGATACCAAGGCCAACATACGCTCACAATTCCTAAACACTTTACTATCAAATTAGTGCTGCAATGCAGAAAAAAAATACAAATAACATACAATCAAAAATAAATGAAAAAAAAATTAGATTAAATTAATATCTAAGCAAACGCCCACCAGCAGCTAAGGCGAACAAAGCTGGCAACAACAACAACACCAACAACGGCGCTTATCTAACAATTTTTGTTGTTTTTTTTCTTGTTGTTGCAACTGGCAAAGAGAACGTGCAGCTGCAACAGCAACAGCAGCAACAACATTGAGTACGCAACTGGGGCGAGGGCATAGTGCAATGAACTAACTGCTGGCTAACAGCAGCCAAAGCAGCAGCAGCAGCAGCACACACACACACACAAAAGCTGAAAACTACGAGTGATAGTAAAACGTGAACTGCTTGTGTGTGAGTGTGTGTGTGTGTGTGTGTGTTTGAGTGTGTGTTTATATTGCTGTGCAAACATCAGCAAATCAACCCCCAAAAAGACAACGTTTGCAGCTGCAAGGGTTGTGCTCTGTATGTGTGTGTGTGTGTGTGTGTGTTTTGGGGGAGGTAAGCGACTGCTGCCACTTTTGCTGACCCAGTTAAGTGTCATTCGCTGCTGCTGCTGCTGCTGCCACGTGGCATTTGTGCCTTTGCCTTTGCCTTTGCTTTCATTCGAGGTTACTTACCCCTTTTTGTTGCTGTTGTTGCATGGAGCGGGTGGCTGGTATCTTTTTTTATTGTGTTTGCTTGCGCCATAAATTCTATGTAATTTTGGCCACAGCTTGTTGACTTTATTGCTAATTAAATGTTACCAAAATACTAAAACTAATCTATTTGAATATGTTTACAAGCACAAATGGGCAACATGTTGCCAATTAAATGTTGCTGATTGATTATGATTGCGGCAAGCATCTTGTTTGCTTGTTGTGCTTTCTCTTTCTCTTTCTCTGCTCAGTTGGCGGGCAACATTCTAGAAAAAAAATCAACGCGACTAACAGCAAAAGCAACAACAACAACAACAACAACAACAGCAGCAGCAGCAGCGACATCTGCTGGGAAACAACGTCAACGAACTCGCGAGCTGCTTGCTGCAAAATAGTTGAATGCACGTTGACGTCGCTGTTGTTGAGCAATGAAAGTACCGCAACAAAACTGCAAACACACACACACACACACATAGCACACACAGCACATAGCACACACACACACACACGGGAGCTGGAGGAGAGGCAGTCAAACAAAGTGCATTGACTTTGCTTTGCTTTCTTCGCTGCTGCCGCAGCTAATGTTGCATGTTGCTGCCGCTGTCGAGTTGAATGCACTTTGCATGCAAATGCCCCTCTTCAGCCACCACAAAATGTTGCCCATCAGCAGCAACTGGTTGTCTGCATATTATACGTTTTTTTTTCGTCAGTTGCTGTTGCACCTTGGCTCGCTAATTGTCTGATGTCATAAGTCAAAATGTTGTGTGACATTTGTTGACAGTTTTATGTGGCCAAACAACCACTTGGCCAAACTCACAGTTGAGCGTGTCAAACGTTTGACTTAATTATTTATTTAGGGCGTGGCAATGTTGCAAGTCCACTCAACTTTAATTCATTAAACTTTTTTTTGAGCTGAGCCCAGCTGAAATGCTTGGGATAGTTTTTCAACTGTAAGACCCACCATAACTGCCTAAGGCAACATCATATATTCTATATGTATATATATATACATATGTATATATAGATATATATAAGCATGACTTATGACGGCTTACATTGCTAGCCCACACATAGATTAGAGACAAAGCTGTGAATACTTTTATTATTTATACATGCTGCCGATCTGTCAATCTCTCGTTGCCATATTGTTAGGGTCTCTGGGCCTTCAACTGATTAATCTTAATCTTAACTTATTAAGAGATAATCTGGCAGAATCGGTTCTGTTCTACTCCTTTTATGCGTAAGGAAGCCTCTTTATATTCGAAGAGCGCTGCGACTCATGCAGACAGAGACTCGTCAGTATCTATATATATATATATATATATATATATATATATAGCCTCGTTTCGATTCTACACTTGCCCAATTTGTTAAGGATCTCTAAGAGAAAAGTTTTGCTGTTTATAATGATAATGATTGCTGATTTAACTCGATTGTGTGCAAGTATGGCCTTAGCCTAACCAGGGAGTTCAATAAACCCAGTCAAGAATATATATGTGTGTGTGTGTGTGTGTGTGTGTGTTTGTGTGTGTGTGTAATAAAAGCCAACGAATTACGTACCCGCCCTGACGCCCGCTAACTAATTGATTTATGTGGCTTGCCTGGGCATTTGACGTGCGATAGGCAACACGAAATATGCCCCAAGCAGCAACCAACTAGCAACATGCAACAACTGCAACAACAATATGAAAACACGCGAGTCGAATGGGAATGGGAAATGCTTTGGCTCGGCTCGTTGCGGCTCGCTTTGCTTTGGCTCGAATTTTCTTTGGTAGCCAAAATAAAAATAAATGGTTAACTTTGCAATGTGGCCGACGGGCGTTTAACTGATTTTTGTTTTTCTTCTTCTTCTTTTTCTTTTGGTTTTCTTTCGTTTCGCTTTGTTCCAGCACTAACCTCAGACAATGAACGCCACGTTGTGGCACTGTGGCACGGTGGCACTGTGGTTGCTGCAGGGCGGGGGCAGCTACGTAATCTGTTGCTGCTTGCTCGCTGGTTGTTGGTTGTGCCTAACGGTAGTGGATGCCGTCCAAAGACCATTCACATACGCTCTGCCACGCCCACCGCCCACTGTTGAACGGCAACTGGTAGCAACAACAGTAGTTGGCTGACTGACTGACTTGTAGCCTTTGCTGCTGGCCAGGTTAACTGGCCGGGCCAAATTGGAGTTCAGCGTTTTGTGCATTTTGTTTTTTGGTGCAGCAAGCTGAAAAAATGCTTAACGGTTTCGGGTTTCAGTTTGTCAACAAGTATTTTCGATTGTGTTCGGCAAACTTTTCGTTTGACCCTCGCTGGAAATTGTGCGTGAAATGTGCGTGACTAGGCCAACAAGCGACCGCGTGGCAGGCGTTAACCAACAAAACGTTCGAGCCACAAATCTCGACAGTTGTCGTGTTTTTTTTTTGTTTGCCGCATGTTGCATGATAATTATGCAAGCGGCAAATGCACAGTCAAATGCAGCACGCATCGTTGCTACCTTATTTTGTTAGGCGTTGCACGTACACTCTACTGCGCCCTCCCCCTCAACCCCCACTCCCACTCCCACTCCCACTCTCTCTCTCTCTCTCTCTCTCTCTCTGTGGAGTAGAAGCTAGCGTCTTTCTCTGTTTGACATAGTCCATTTATGGCCGAGGCATGGCAAACGGCATTAACTCATTTCCGTCACAAATTCTATGAATGTTTTGACACACACTCAAACACACACACTTACACACACACACACACACGCACACACTCACACAGACACCCTCCTCCCAGCCAAGTTTTGGGCCTGCAAATTTTTATGCCTATTTTTATGGTAATTAATGTGGGCCAGGCGAACTTTAAGTGCCTATGTGTGTGTGTGTGTGTCTGTGTGTGCTTCTGTATGTGTGTGACTGTGTGTGTTTGCGGTGCGTATGAGTAATATATTTGCCATGCCCATTGCCCATTGCCCATTCCTTGTGACAGCAGCTAGCGAAATGTTGCATAAATTAGACACAACACACACATACACACACACGCACCCCCCTCCAAGACAATACTTGAGATACTTGGGCGTTGCAATTACCGTTAACAGTGCGTATGAGTAATTCGGGTCAATAAACTAAACGAAACTGCAAAAAGTAACTTTGAGAAATTTCAGCAATGCACATTTTGAAAAACTTTTGAAATGTTTGAATAATTATTGCCAACTCAAATTGGGATTTGAAACCAGGGGTTGCAAATGAACTGAAGTACTCAATGCCAATAATATATTTAATCAAAAACCAGTCAAATAAGAGAAATCTATTCGTGGGAGTTTGGAAAAGAGCCTTGAAAAATTCTACTTTAAAAACTCTTAAATTGTGCGAGAAATGGGATTTGCGAGGGCAGAATTAGAGGTGAACTGGATAAGTAGATGCTGGTGATGGAAGCAGATCTCAATTAGATGAGTCTAAACTTCGAAATCGGCCAGATGTGCGTTTATCGATTTGCATTTATCGACATTATCGAGAGTTATCGAGAATATATACTTGAAGTCTCTAGTTATGAAGGTGTCGAAAATAGTTCATGCAAACGGGCATTGCCCCACACCAATACACTCTTCTATTTCCATTGACAGTGTATGAAAATATTGTTTTCAAATTGAATTTCATTATTAGTATAATTTTTTTTTTGCAGTGTAGCCATTGTTTTGGCTGTTTGGCATTCTCACGTGTCGATCTTGTTATTATTTTGGATTTCTGTTTATTTGTGGCTGCGCAACAATCGAAGACCCTTCGGGGCCTTAATGGTGTCGTTGTCGTTGTCGTGTCATGTCGCTTGTTGCAGCGCTCTTAACTGTTGTCATAACCTCAAATAGAAAAAACTAGCAACTGGCAACGGGCAACTGGCAACTTGCAACTGGCAACAAGAGACATTGACAGCTTCGTTTGGCAGCGAAAATGTCAAATGCATTTGAGCCCAAGTACAAACAGATCAAGTATTGCAAGTAGCTGATCTCTGCCTGATCCACACACTGTGTGTGTGTGTGTGCGGTGTGTGTGTGTGAGTGTGTGTGTGTGTGTGCAGTGTGTGTGAAAATTAAGCAGCATGTAATTTATGTTGACTCTGAAAAATCGAATGTAACTCAATTTCAAATAGATATCGACTAGTTGCTGGTGTTTTTGATTTTTTTTGTTGTTGTTGCTGCCTGCTAAACTCGTTCAGCAGCCTTCAGAAACTGCACGTACTTGTTAACCAGTACAATCACCTCGATGTTGCATGCTTGTTGTTGCTGGCTGTGCTGGTGTCGCTCAGCTCTCTTGGACTAGACCAGCCAAAAAAACGTGACTTGATAGTCAGCGGGCCCAAGTAGATGCCCAACTAGATGCAATTGCATTTAATGGGCGCACCGAAAACCAATTCTCTGCCCAGGCATTAAAGTTGTTCAAGTATTCGAGTGTTGTTGTTGTTGTAGTAGTTGTTGTTGTTGCAGCGACCGCAGCCTTTACAATTCAAATTTGCAATTCGCAATTGATTTTGCTGTTGCTGTTGTTGTTGTTGTTATTGCTTAGCTTTTTTCTGATGTTATGTGTGCGCCTTTGTTTGGAATCACTGTTACGTTGATATTTTGAATTTTGACGCTGGCATCAATCCATAGACATTAGCCACAGCCCAGGCAAATTGTATCTTGTTGCCCCAATGCGTAGAATCGCCAATGAGATCAACAAGAAGCAGCAGCAGCAGCAGCAACAGCAGCAGCAGCATCGAGTTGCTGACAGATGCAACATGTCATTCAACCCAGCTCAAATTTGAAGTATGAGAAACACTGAATCAAAACTTCAAATTGATTTTTTATTTAAAAATCTTGAACATTCTTTTTATTTTTAATTTTATATATTAAAAATCAAAACTAAAAGCAGCAAAATGCAACTCGTTCAAAGAAACAAATCGAACCCAAATCAAGTCACATTTGTTAGCCAAATTTTCAATATCAATTACAATAAACATAAAATATTTCATTTAATTTTGATCACTTCAATTTGCTGATCGTTTGGATATAAATATTTCTGAGCTGTGAACTGGGTTCCAATTTGTCTTATTTTGCAGCGCAGACAATCCCAAAAATGTCTAACCCATTTCGTAGACCAAAAATAAAGTGTGTAATTTGTCGCTGTTTAAAAAATAAGGCGACAACCACAAACAACAAATAAAAAAGAGAAAGAAAAAAACACAAACTGACTGCATTAAACACAATTTTCATTTGTTCGCATTTCTTTTTGTGTTTTTCTTCTTCTTCTATTCGGCTGTTTGTCCACCATAAATGTTCTAATAATAAAAGGCGACGCTTTTCAAATGCCTAAAACAAAAATTGTGTGTTTCCGTCAGAACTGTCAAGCCCCAAAAACCAGCGAACGAAAAAAGAACAAAAAAAAAGAAGTAAAATAAAGAAAGAGAGAAAATTAAATTGACGGCGACTGTCAGGAATTCAGTTGAGAAGCGAAGCTATTTTTAATTGCATTTAATTAAATGAATCTACCAAATTTTGCTTGACAAGCATATCAAAAATATTGCCCATTTTCCCTTACCATATGTTTTGTGTGTGTGTGTGTGTGTGTGCGTAATTCAATTATTTAGGCACTGCTCCAAAAATGGTGTCAAAATTGCAGCAAGGGCAAGGAGAGGGTGCGTTGCTGGAGTTATGCGAAGAGTTACGTACGAGGTTTTAACATGTGGGTCATTGTTTGGACATTGGCGAGGAAAACAAAATCCACTAAAACGTAATGAAATAAAACGAAACGAACTGAAATGAAACGAACGACGAGCGGGCAATCAAAGTAAAAGGCAACCGCAAATCGTGCCAAAAGATAGGTCGAAAGCGGGGTGGCAGAGGCGAGCAGGCAGAGGCAGGCAGGATGGCATGACAAGAGCGAGAGAGAGAGAGAGAAGGAGAGGTAGCGAGATTAATGCAAAATATGCCGCTATACGCCAAGTGCAATGAACTCAGCCACACAACTCAGGGAGGCGGCGACGGCGACCAAGTCAAGCAAGTTCTAGTTGAGGCAGTCGCGCAGAGTCCAGAGAACCCGGCAGGCCCCAGAACCCGAGAACCCGATGTTTCCGACTATCAAGAGAGCCACAGCCAACAAACTGAGTATGAACAAGCGAAACGAAACAAAACGAAACGAAAGAAGCAGCAGAGCAGCCTGCATGTGTGTGCGTGCATGTTTGTGTATGTGTGCATTTGTGCGTCAATGCAAATCAAAGCGTTGCGTATGCGCCGCAGCGCTGATTAGGCTGCAGATTTACAGCTAATCTATATTTTAGAATTGTAATAACTGTGTTAGTGCGAGAGTGTCTGTGCGTGTGTGTGTACAGTGTGCACAGTGTGTCCTAATATTCTTAGATAATAATAAATGCAGATTGAAATGATTTTAATATAAATTACATATTTAGTTACCGAAAAAAATTTGATACACATTTTAAATATATATTTAAATTGATACAAATTACAATTATAAACAGAGGTTAGCAAACGCAAAACAATTAAATACTAGAACAAGAATTTTATCAAATATATTCAACTAATTTTTGGTGACTGCATACAAAAATATTTGTAGGTATAGTTGAGCTTAAGCAACTGCGTCCCCCTTTCTACACTGACCCCCCTCGACTGAACGTACGTTGCAATAAAATGACGATTGCCAGTCGTCGTCGTTTCGTTGTTCGTCGTCGTCGTCGCCGTCGTCGGCGTCGGCGTCGTTGTCGACGTCGTCGTTTCGTTGCTTGGGTTATTGAACTCGACGCGTTGGCTCTGAATTGGGTTAGCGTAGGTTAGGTTAGCATAGCTGTGCTCAGCTTAGCTTAGCTTGGGTTATGTTAGGTTAGGTTATGTTATGCTATGCTATGCTAGTTACTTGCGCGAGGCGACCAGCAGACCTGACTGACGACGACGCCTGCCCGCCTGCTGCGTTTTGTCTGACATTTTGTATTTTTTTTTATTTGTTGGTTTTGGTTTTGGTTTTATTCTGTCTGTCTTGCCTTCGCTGTGTGCGTTGTTAAATGCGATAAGCGCTGACAACTAACGACGGCAACTGCTGCACAACCGCTGCGCAACTGCTGGCCAACATGTGAAGAGTGCTTTGCTTTGATTCGGCTTAATTGCATGCCCCAAAGCTCTTCTTTCTTTCTTTTTTTTATTTGGAAGGGGTGCAAAGAAATTGGATTGGCGGAAGGGGGCAGCGCAAAAGAGGAGTTTCGTAACTGAAGTTGTTATATTGAGGGTCTAGTTATGATTACTAATGCTAACCGTTATATGTTACAGTTGTTGTTGTGGTTGTTGTTGTTGTGTGTATGTTAAGCAAACACTCGTCTGATAAGCGAACTCTGTGTGTGCCTTGTGATTATGTCAATAGATTGCTTTTGGGCAATCAAACTGTTGGCACAGTTCAACAATGAAAACTGTGTGTACTAAATCAAAGCCAAATATGTTTTTAATAGTTTGGCTTGTTAATCTGATATGGAGTTCTTCAGTTCAGTAATGTAGCTCTTTAAACTCACAAACCATTTGCAGTAATTCAATTATTTACAGTATTTAGGGAAACTTTTTCTTAAATCTACCATTAAAATCGGCTTCGTCTAATTGATTGTTTTTTATATTTATTTAGGAAATTTATAAATATATAGCAAGCTTACCAAAAAGTCCTTAAAATCAACTTATAGATTTTAAGTACATTTTTCTTCTTATTGGGCCAACTTTTTGTACATTTACAACTTGTCTAAAATTGATTCTCATAATTCTTGAATTGGTTGAATTGTAATTTTTAATTATTTCAAATGGATTATACAAAATGGAATATATTATTTAGTATTTAGACAAGTTTTGAAGCATTTCTTAATCTATATTTTATTTATAAAAAATATAATTTAATAGTTCCATTTACATTAAAATGGGAATAGGAATGTTTATTAATGCAGTTGCCACTCTCTTTTGTGTATGTGTTGCCTAGATATAAGTATCTTCTTGTGCATCTGTCACTTGATCTAATTAGTTTCCTTATTCATTTCTTTTCAGGTATGTCTCATTTATGTGCCACATGGCGTATTCAAACTGAAACTAAACATTTAAATGCTGAGTAAGTCATTGCAATAGAATGCGTTTAGCAACCGAACCGGGGACAGTAATATGCTACACACACGCACACACACACGCACACACACACACACACACTTGCACACTTGCACCCTCTACACCCCCTTCAGCTTAGCCCAAAAGCAGCGCTGCCCAATTACCAACAAACGGGCAAATGGAAAGGAGAGGGGGAAAGGGGCGTGAGGAGAGAACTATGCACAGACGATTAGTGCGAGTCGGTGGCGTTGCCAAGTGCCTCCTCACCATGCCATAGGCATTGCATACAAACACACACACACGCACAGAAGCAGAGGCATACGCATGACATGGCGCATGAGTGTGGCATAGTTGTTGTTGCATGCTGCTGCTGCTGCTGCTGCTGCTGTGGCAATTGCGTAGCTGCTGCACTCAACGCTCGAGGTTATTGAACGGCAGCGACCTCACTTTGCATGAAGCACAACGACAACAACAACAACATTAGCTGCAACAGCAACAGCAACAAAAACAGCAACAACAACAACTGCCACAGAGATTGCTGTGCAATTTTCTTGTTGCTCTTGTCAGGCAGTGTAATTTTAAAATTAATAAAATAAATTATTATTAGACACATCATTCGAGTGGCGACGTTTGCCGTTTGCCGTCTGCCGTCGCTGTCAACTTTTGATAAAGACTCGCAAGTCTCTAAACACACACACATGTGTGTGAGTGTGTTGGTATGTGTGTAGGAGTGGAGGGGGGTTTCAACCACTACAGCCTAGGCTACAAAACACAGTACACTTAACACACTTTAGTGTGCAACATGGCAAACATGCAACGAGCACTGAGCTCAACGAACTGAGCTGAATTAGTACCCAAAAAAAAATAAATAAACGAATACTGAAAATTCTCAACTAGCTGCAAGCTCCAAATGTTTGACACTTGGCCATTTGCAATGAGAAAAAAATATAACAAGTTTTTTTTTGGAAAACTAAATGGTCAATTTAATTGTTAACCAACAAGAACCGTATTCAACAATATTTAATTGTGTTTGGTAAAATTCTTTTTTCTGATTTGTAAATGAACAAAATATATGTTTTTGACAAATTTTCTATATCTTTATAAAATAATGGAAAAAGTTCAACAAAAATATTTTGAAAAATGTTTTGCAAACTATTAATTTTTATTTATTAAAAAACAATCAGAAAACTGTCGCAATTTATTTAAAATCTAGAAACATGACTCCTCTAATTAGTAAACAGTTTGCAACTCTACAGAATGCCACGCCCACTTCCTGCGGTTCGCCTATTGTGCACATGAGTGTGTTGTGTATGTGTGTGTGTGTGTGTGTTTTGGTCCGCTTTATGACTCAATATTGAAAATAATTTGCCGTCACTTTTGTCATAAATAAAAGCGAGCGTCACACAGCAACAAATATGCGACTGCTGTTGCATAATTGAACAAACTGCAACGCTGCAACTGCAACTGCAACTGCAGCTGCAGCCCCATTTAGTCCAAATGCCTGTCCGTGGGCGCCCACTTACATACATACACGTCTACGTATGTAAGCATGTATGTATGTACAGTCAAAGGAGTGAGATTTCATGCGTTTTTAGCAGCAGTAGTGTCGTGCGAGTCAAGAAATCAAATTAAATCACAATCCCATAGAACCGACGAGCGAATACCCTTTTTACATATGTGTATTATATTTACGAGTTAATTGATAAATTTGATATATATATATAGATAAATAAATGTAATAAATGTAAAAGTAGTCTGACTAAAATTTACGACCAATAAATATGGATATAGTCAAGACTTAAGTCTGCTTAAACTATATCGAACCAATAAGATATATTTACCAGTTTTAAACTATAGTTTTTTTTGACTTGAAGCACTATTTTTTCGATATTTCAAGACTTTTTTCATATTTAACCCTCTGTTGCCTCTGTTGACCGCATTGAGACGGCCAAATTAGTCTCTCTTGAAAGATCTATAAAAAGTTCGCTAAAGAAATGTTTTTTTTTGACGACTTACAACACTGTCAGCAACGTGGCCAAACAATTTGTTTCCAACTGCGACTAATTTCAATACATATTTTTTTAATATTTTGGAATTAACACTTTGTGCAGGATATTAAATTTGCATGTTTGTGAACCGATCCGGTCGCGAATGCGTTGCATGTTGCATGAGTTAGGGGCAGTGCTAAGGTTGGGGGTAAGGGTATACCACAAATGAAAGAAACGCCTATATAAAGACACTGCCAGCGGCACGTGAGTTGCTGAGTTAATTTGTGGACTGTAATTTGGAACTGTTGAGCTGGGGTGTAGGGGGTGGGGGGTGAGCGTAACGGTTGTCCAAAAATGATTTGGTGGGTGAGTCATTAAAAGCGCCGCCGCCGCTGAAACGCCAACAATTTATTTGACAGTTTTTTCTTTAGCGTTCGTTATGTTTTCGCGCTTTTTGCTTTATTTCATTCTTATGTCAGTCGAGGCGTCATTAAGCGTCCAAGTGACCAAAAATGGGAAAAGACCCAACAACAACAACAACAGCAACGATTGAGATTACATTAATGGTGTGGGTGAGCAAAGCTTCGTTCGATTTGGAAGTGCTTTTTTTTCTCTTCTTTCTTTTTTTTGCTTGGCTTGGCTTGGCTCGGCTCGGCTTGTGGTTCGGCTTGTGGTTCGGCTTGGCTCGGTTTGTTGGTCGCAGAGTTCAGTGCACTCCAACGTCACCTGCCTGGGCCCCCCCTCCACCTCTCTTTCTCACTCACGCTGTGTGCTCTGTCTCTCTCTCTCTCGCTCTTGTGCTGTTGTCAAATGGCATGCCAACGACCTGCGCAGAACTGCAGTTAGATTTTGTTGTTGCTATCTTGCTGTGTGTGTTTTTTGTTGTTGTTTTTTGCTGCATTTGCACGCAAAAGACCTTGCGTCTTCTATGTTATAAGCCACATTGCGCTTTGGGCCACATTCATTTTGTCTCTGGTAGAAACTTGTTTCTGCTGCTGTGGCTGTTGTTGTTGTTGTTGTTGCCCCAACTGTTTTAATAGCATTTGCGTCAGGCCGTGACGCCAATGGCCCAACATGGATTAGATTTTTGTATTATTATTTTTGTTTTTTTTCTTTCAAATAGGCTATTATGTGCGCATGTATGTACACATGTACATATTCTCAATTGCTGTTTATTTGGACAGTCGACGTGCCCAAAAAACAATCAGCATATAATGGCTCATAATTGTGCACAGCAAACACAACACAAAACCAACAAATACAAAAAAATACAAAAACCTAAAACAACGAATCAGGCGCCCGTTTGTCAGCTCTGTATTTTTTGGGGCGCATTGTGTTTACGGTGGGGTTATTACGACCAAATACAGTTTGTCAAGAAAGTCAAAACCATTTGTACTTTATTACCGTTCCTCAGGAGTTATTAGTACTAGTTAAAATATAAATAGTAACTAGTTTAAATAAATACATTAATTTTGTAGAAAGTCAAATATTTTCTTAAAGTGATATTCTAAAATATCTGTATTCGTCTATAACCCGGCAACATATACAGTTAGTCCAATATTCCCTGTTTCCCTTTTAGCCAAAATACTTTTCTGACATATGGAAATGAGCCAAAATCAATAACAACTTAAGCAACTCGCACATTAATTGAATATGGTAAAAATTCTGAAGATACCAGAAATAATCGCCTTTTATTTGTAATGCAGAGAAGTATTTGAGATTCGCGATGCGGTTTCCCAACACAATTTTCTCTTGTGGTTTTAGCTACGCTGCTGTTGCTGTTGCCACAAAAGCAACTATCAAAAGACAATAATCGCAAAATAATTACGCGCAGTTCAATGAACTCGCGCATAAGGCAATAGGCAGCAAATAACATAAATACACATATAAAATACATACATATATATACATAGTGTGTATATAAATATGAGCAAACAAAAAAGTGGAGCACACTCGACTCTTCGGTGGCACATAAAAAATGTGATTGAATTTGGTGCGCAACAACAATAAAAACGACAATCAGCTTGGGGTCAGCAGTTAATTATTGTTTGCCTTTTAATTGAGCAGGCACAAGCTGAACAATTGGCCAAAACACACACACACACACACACTCCTTTGCCCAAATTGCATTTTGGCTCGTTTCGTTATCCTTCAACTCTTGCCGAGCTGCGGTCATTGCTCCACAGCACACAGCTCACAGCTGCAGCGACCAATCGTCACATGACCAACAGCAGCAGCAGCCAGTCAGCAATTTTTAAGGTTAACGCTGCAGCAGCGCCACCTAGCGGCTGGCAAAACACTTTCGTTACATACACACACACACATGTACACTTACACACACATGCACACTTACATAGCGCGTAACCCCTAAAAACGTGTGTTGTTGTTGCCGTTGTTGTACATAGCTCAGCCAACCGCAGTCAGCTCACTTCCCTCCCCCTTCCCAATTCTCCCTCCTCTCTGCTTAGCATAGACCTGCGAGAGAGCTCTCATCCGGCCGTGGCAAGAGTTCAACGCACGCAAACTGGGTCAAAGCAAAGTGTACAACCCTACTGCAAGTCCCCTCCACCTCCACCTCCCCCACCACCTTCACCCCCGCCTCTGCTCAGCTGCTGCTACTGCTGCTGCACCCTCTGAGAAGCAACAGCAGCGAAAAGTGAAATGTTTTCTGAGGCGACGTTGGGCGGTGGGCGGCACTTTCTGTTCATTGTTTGACATGGCACAGGTGTCTTCCATTGCGAGCGCGCCAATTTTAACACTACGAGCCACAAGCAACGAGCTGCCTTACACTCCACCTCCCTCCGCGCCTGCTTTCCTGCTTGTATCTCCCCCGTCTTCCCCATTTTCTTTTGCCTGCCTGCCTGACAATTTGCTGCTTGGCACGCTTTGAGTTCATTGCACTGGTTAAAGGACAGTTCAGCTCTCGTCTTGGGAAGGTTGTTGTGATGCAAAGCAATGATATATAAATAATATATCTACGAAAATTATAGTCGTCATGAGAATTCAAGTGTATTATTACTAGTATTACTATCATAAAGACATCAGTTAATTGTTTCTAGATTGACTGAAACGATGTTTTAACTATTAATTATTAACTATAAAAGAAGATAATAAAAAAATAATTGGAAAAATTAAATAATTGTTAGTATTACTATTAAAAATCTATTAAATATAAATAAAAAATCTATAAGCACTATAACAAATATTAAGTCGATTTTTAACTGTTCATTTAATGTTGTTTGCTTATAAAAACAAACTTGAAAAACAGTTAAATTATTATTAATATTAAAATGTTGTATACTGAAAGGTCTAATCTATTACAGATTAAAAATAAATAAAAATCTATTGAGTTGATAGCCATTTGTAGGTTATTATTTAACTGTTCATTTAATGTTGTTTGTTTATAACAATAATCTTGGTAAACACATAATTAACTATGAGAATTATTATTACATTGAGCCCACTTCAGCCATTAAATCTGTAAATACAAATTTATCGATATCCAGTAGAAGGTTATTGTTTTAACTGTTTATCTAATGTTGTTTGTGTAGAAAAATGAACTTGGTAAACATAAAAAATGATGACAGGCAGACATTAAAATGAATTCTTATGAAATTTGTGTTCCTCATTCTTCTGATTTCGTTTCTACTCGCTGCTGACAATCAGTTGTAAATTCGCATAGATATTCCAAGCACTTAAAAACACATTCAGTTTTTTACCTACCTCAACAGCTCGACTCTAACTGTTCATATTTTACTCACATTTGGCCAATTAAATGCATTGCATTTCCTTTCTGAGGTCATTTCCTCTGCCCACGCCGACTACAATTCGCACAGTCGAACTGGAGCTTTCTAACTGTGCATTTCTCTCTCTCTGTCCCTGTCTCTCTGTTTTCTAGGCACATAGCTCGTTTCGTATACCCCGCGCGTCCCTCTCTTCTTTCAATCGTTGCTTATGCAAAAAAGTTCTTTGAAGCAAACACTGTTTTTTTTTTGCTGTGCGCCAAGTCAGAGCAGAGAGCGAGGGCCATGTTGTGCTCTCTCTGCCATTGCTCTCTCTCTCTCTCTTTCTCTCTCTTTGCAATCCGTTTTTGTTAGTGTGTCTGATTGTGACTGTGATTCAGCCTGAGCTGCTTCTTTAAGGTTATTGCGGTGCAATGTCCTCAATCGTTGGTCTCCTTGACTGCTCGTTATTCTTCTTCTTCTCCTCCTTCTTCTTGTTCTTCTTCTTGTTATTTTTGCATTTTGGGCGCTCAGATGCTGCTGCTGTCCCTGGCAGGATAATTTGTGTCTCTTTCTCTCTCTCTCTCTCTCTCTCTCGCGCTTACATTTTATTTTTTTTTTGCATTCTTTTGGTTGCCCTTCGCAGCTGGTGAGAAATGTGAAAGGTATTTCCGTTTGCCCCATTATCGAGTTCAATATGTTTATGCCATCTGTTCTACTCCCCCTCCTCCCGCAAATGCCACTGTTTTGTTTCTGGGAATTTTTAGCTTTGAATTTGTGGTGTGTTTGAACATGGAGTATTAATGTGGACTAAGATCGTTAGTACATTAATGGCAGTAATTACTGATCAAAATAAGCCATTTAGAATTGGCCTCAATTATTTATGAAACGATTAATTGGCAAACTATTGATTAGCTATAATTAAAGTCGATTCAGGTGCTTTCACTTGATAGCAGCATTATTTCCTGTGTGGCTCAACCAACCCCAAAAAACGAAAACCCAAATCCGACCCCAACCCAGACCGACCCCAACCCAACTCGAATGCATGGCAAGGCGACCATGAGCCAACACAACGAGTTGAACGAACTCAGCCAGCAGCGACTGCAGAAGTGACGTCAATAAGCACGAGGCCAAAGGGAAACACTTGCTGCTCAGTTCGGGGTGAGTTGGGGTGTGGTGAAATGCTGTTGGAATCGTACACAGCGAGCTGGCTGACTGGCTACGTGCTGCTGACCTCGTGTTCCTTTTTACTACGGCGCTGACGACTGCGCTGCTGCTGCTGCTGTTGTGAGTGGGTGGGTTGGGGGTGGCTGCTTGGGTAGGTTGCCAAAGGGGACACGCTGCGTGTGTTGGCCAGGCGTACGAAATATCCTTGCACGGAATTGTGCACTCGGTGCGTTGAACTCTGACCTGAATGCGCTGAATGGCTAGCATTGGCCGCCGCTGCTCGACTTGTAATTTAAACATCATTTATTTAATGTGCATATTTTCGTCAAACTAATCGTCGCTGGCTGGCCAAGTGAAATATGAGCTGAGAACAGTTTGGTTTTGCCTCTTACTAATTCCACTACCAACTGCGGCTTGCCAGCGGCATAACTCAGACTCTGAGGCAGTCATATAAACTCCCAAGCTAAGCGTGACGAATGTCGAATCAACTGTAAAGCCCCATAAAGTTCCGGCTCATTCTGAGTGCCTCACTCCCGGCACGTGCTAATTGCTTACGCATCCAGAAACAAGAACAACAACAAGAACAAAAACTCATAAAATAGAAGGCAAACACAGTGGAGAAAGGGAGAAGAGGAGAAGCTTAAAAATAAGCAATCAAAGTTACAAGTTGTGGGCGTCGTAAAGTAAGCCAGAGAATGCCAGAGATAGAAGATATATTTTTTAAACTTTACTTAAGATTCACGTAATATCATTAATTAAAAATAATAAATGCAAAATAGAATTTAAGATGAAATTTAAAGTTAAATATTATAAATATAAAAAAATAAAAAATAAAAATATTAAATTAAATTATTTGAAAATGTAAGAATTATTTATAAAGTTTGTAAGAAAGAAGAATCTATTTGAGTATGATTAAAGGCCAGCTAGATTTTTAGTATCCCTTAAATCGTTGCCTTATCCGAGAACAGCATAAATTCGAGTGAAAATAAATTCTCTGGTATTCTGGTATATTGATGTCAAGCTTCGACAGTAGTCGAAGCTGAGTGACTTCAAGTAGCCAAGTGGAATGCAGGTCAAGTAGTCATAGTCAATTGTTGAACTGATCAAGAAGCGATCGCTTCAACAGGTAGATATCTATAGATATCTATTCGTATATATAAACGCTTTGCTTTTCATTCATGAGATTTCGATGAGTCGATGGCTATTTAAGAAAACAAAATACTTTGACTGATCCCAAGTAATCCCCGCCATCGCCTCATGTGTCTAACAAGGGGCGAGGGGGCCCAAGTGTGCCATGGCTGAGTTGCGCTAAAGCAGCCCAAAAATTGTTAACAAACAACAAATTAATTATAATGATGATGATGATGGTGATGGTGATGATGATGATGATGACGATGTCGAATCATGCAAAGTGGGGGGAAAACGCTTGGCTGCTTTACGGCACGTTGCCCAACACACACACACACACACATGCATTCGCATTTTTATGTGTATATGTGTATCTGTGTACACAAGCCAGCTAGACGAATGTGTGTAACGTGAAATGCTCTCACTTTCCTTTGAAACTTGTTATTCGCATTGCAGCTGCCAGCAGAGTTCATTCACATTTGGCAGCCAGACCAAGAGAGTCAAACACTCAAACACAAGCACATAGGGAGAGCGCGCAAGAGAGAGGCGCTGTTGAGAGAGAGAGAGCCTATGCAGGTGATAGAAGAAGCACAAGAAGAGTGCAGAAAATAACTCGAAACGGGCACAGCTGTTCCCGAAAGTTCTTCGTTGTTATTTGCAAAAAAAATAAGAAAAAAAAAGTAAATCCCGACTTGACCGAAGTTCGTTTGCGGGGGCTGCAAGCCATTGAAATGAGTGCAAATTGTCGCTGCTGCTGCAGCTGCTGAGTGCATTGAACTCAACTCTTGAGTTTTGCTCAATTAATTTGCACTATTGGTCGTTTTCAATTATATAACAAAAGTATAGAGATCAACTGCTGGCGGCTGATGTAACTTTAAGTGAGCCTATCCCAAAAAAAAAAACACTTGGCTGCATTTTGAGCGTGTTGCATTGCCAAAGATTTCCTTGAACGCATTTTAGCCATCTAGTCGCCGTTGCAATTGCCTTTGCCTTTGCCGCTGCCGCCAAGCCCACAAAACATGCATTCGTCCGTCCGTCCGTCCGCCTGAGGTTTCTGTGTCGTTGACCGACCGCCAGCTCAAATGAACTCCAAACCAAAAAGCTAAACCAAAGGCTTGGAAACTGCAGCAGCAGCAGCAGCAGCCGACTGACAACAACAAATTCGCATGCAAATGCACTCTGAGAGAGCGCACAGCAAATTGAGAGCGCGAGACTGTCGTTCGTTTGTTCGTACGCTCGGTCGTTCGTACGATTGCTCGACGTCTCGTTCGTGTTTGCTCGGGCACTTGGCCGCTCAGCAGCTCCACATTTGGAGGTATTTGACCGAAAAGTGGGTCACGACAATGGCGGGGTTCGTTGAACTGAACTGCCAGTCAGCCAGCCAACCTCTGCTGACGTCGTTGTATTATGTTGACGTCGTCGTCGACGTCGTTTCGGTTACGTAGCCTTCCAGCATGAGTCGTTGTTACGTTTGTGCATTAGTTAGAGGGAGTTGGGGAAAGGGGAGTGGGGCTGCTACGTTTTTGCTGTCTACGTTTTCGGTGCCCTCAAAAACTTAAAAAAGTAAATACGAAAGAAAGAAATGACATATAAATGGGGCGCCCGAGTCGAGATATTATTTAATAAGAGTATTATTAATAACGAGGCGTTTCATCTTAACAACCATAATGTGTAGCGCACTAGCTATATACATATATATATATTTATTTTTTAATAATATTTTTGAGTAGTCCCCCAGCTTACCTAAATTGGGGCAACAATTTTTGTCACCAATTTCTAACGATAGCAACTAAAGTTTCATGATTAATCGGTTGACAACAAAAATGTCGCCGTGCTGGAAATCATAATCCCCCCACAACAAACACTCGACAATCTGTGGAAAGTCGGGAATGTTACACCCACCAAAAAAAAAATATAAATACTAGTTCATGTTGAGTTCGTGTCGAGCACTGTGCCACATCTGAGATCCTCTTATGCCTGTCATACGCGTTGATAGCACTGTTTGCCCCCAATATCTGCCCCCAACACACCGCCCAACCCCTACGCAATATCAATTAATCTTATTTGTCACTCAACCAACAATAAAACAACAAAAAATATAAAAAGGCACCTACATAGAATAATATGTTTGCTGTTGTTGCTGATGTTATCAAACAAAGCTGATCAGTCAGGTGGCAGGTAGCAGAAGCTACCTTAAATCTGCGTCGCGTAGGTGTTCCAAGAATTGTTTACAATAAACACAGCGCCCCCATCAAATGCAGCAGCAACAGCAGTGGCAGCAGTGGCAGCAGTGGCAGCGCCAGCGGCGTCTATTGTTAGCTGCCCGTGTCGACGTCGACGTTGGCAGCGGTGGAGTGAATGTCCTCAGTTGGTACACACAGCAACAACAACAACAATAAGTAGCGCGAGGCTAGCAGCGACCAGTGAGAGAGAGAGAGAGAGAGAGAGCAAAACGACGAGCCCAACAGCAAAACGGGAGCATTGTGAGAGAGCAAGTCAGCAAGCGAGCGAGAGAGAGAGAGCCGACGAGCTTGAGCCGAAGCATGCAGCGAGCAGCAGGCATCAGTTGTTGGAGCTGTTGGCGCTGCTTTCATTCGCAAATTGCTCGTCGTTGGCAGCGGTTGTGCAGAGCAAGAAAAGCGCGCGAAACACAAAACTGAAACGGCTACAAAAAAAAGAGCAAAAAAAAAACACGTTACAAAAAAGCTATAGCAAAACAAATAGTTTAAATAATCAAATAACGTAACATATAATTATTTTTATTGGTGCCAGTGAAGTGCAACAAATACAAAGAGAAAGAGATAGAGCGAGAGTAAGAAAGAGAGAGAGAGAGATCATTAAGACTTCCATTTCCGTGAAAAGCGCAAAAGTTTTTTGGCGCTCAAATTTGTTGGTGTAAAAAGTGCATTTTGAAAATTGAATTTCAAGTTGAAATCAAATCAAGAGCAAAAGCAAAAAGCAATCGCAATGTTCCTTATTAGCAAATTGTAGAGCAACAAAAATCAACAGCAGCAGCAGAGGAGAGGAGAGGAGAGGAGTGGAGTGGAGAGAAGAGTTCAAGTGTCATTTGTGGTACCAAAAAAAGCAAAGCAAAGTTTAATTTGTAACATAACAAAATGGTTTGTGCAATGGAACAGCAGCAACAGCAGCAGCAGCAGCAGTTGCCACAGCAGCAGCAACACAGCACAACAATTGTGCTGCTAACAACTGCCGGCAACAGCAGCAGCAATGTGCATATTGTCAGTGCAACACAGCAGCAGCAGCAGCAGCAACATACGCAACAGCAGCAGTTGCCACAGCAGCAGCAACAGTTCAAGAGCCAACAGCTGAAGCAGCAGCATTCGGCATTGGTTAAACTGTTGGAATCTGCACCGCTCAGTAAGCAGCAACAGCAGCAGCAACAACAGCAGCAGCAGCAACCCAGACAAATTGTTTACCTGCAACAACAGCAACAGCAACGCAAAAGACTGAAAAACGAAGAGCAACAGCAAACACCTACAACATTAGTAAAGACAACCACCAAACAGACAACAACAGCAGCAACAGCAACAACAAATAGTATTAGTCAGCAGCAACAACAGATTGTATTGTTGCTGCAACAGCCAAGTGCAACAGCAACAGCAACAGCAACAGCAACTGCAACTGCAATTGCAACAGCAGCAACAGCAACATCAAAGCCAAATGACAACGAATCTGGCATTGATGAGGATTGTCCCAATAGCGATGACGATGCTCAACTCACTGCAACAGCAACAGCTGCTGCTGCTGGTGCTGCTACAATTGAGGATGGCAGCGGCTACGAGCAATATCAATGCCCCTGGAAGAAAATACGCTATGCGCGAGAGTTGAAGCAACGCGAGTTGCAGCAGCAACATGAGGAAAAAACAGAACCAAAAACAGCAGCAACAGGAACTGAACCAACAGCAACAGTTGCAGCCAAACCCACCAGCAACAGCAACAAGCTGAATCAATTGCATTGTGATAGTCCTTTTTCCGCGCAAACACACAAAGAAATTGCCAATTTGTTGCGCCAACAAACTCAGCAGCAACAACAGCAGCAGCAACACCAGCATCAACACAAGCAGCCGCAGCAACAGCAGCAGCAGCAGCTGCAACAACAACAGCAGCAACAGTTGCAACAACAACAACAACAGCGTCGCGATAGTTCCGACAGCAATTGTTCGCTGCTCAGCAATTCAAGCACTCAATCTCTGACCAACAGCATTGGCAATTGTTGCACATGCAACAGCAGCAGCAACAGCAGCAGCAGCGATGACGATCAGCAGCAGAAACAGCTGGAGGATATGGATGCTCAGGATTCGGGCTGTGACGATGAGCTGTGCGAGCAGCATCATCAGCGACTGGAAGCCTCCCAGCTGAACTATCTGTGTCAGAAGTTTGACGAGAAACTGGACACGGCCTTAAGCAACAGCAACAACACCAACAACAGCAGCAACAAGTCAGCAGTTGAGGAGGCCAGCGCCGATGTAGGTGGCAATTGATATTTAAATATATAATATAGTAGTCAAATTAGTATAAATTACATTTAATATATATATATATATATATATAATATATATGAACCTTCCAACTTTGATTTAATCGTAGACCCCTGATAATCAGATATATATATATACATATAAATATATAATAGTAGGTGTCAAATGAGTCAAATTTGATATATAAAATAAATTCAAGCATCAGGTACATATTTAAATATAAATATATAATGCAAATAATAAATTAATATTAATATTATTACAATTTACATATATTAAAATTAGCAAATTTAATTTTTATGCTTTCAGGGTTTCTTCCGTCGCTCCATACAGCAAAAGATCCAATATCGGCCGTGCACCAAGAATCAGCAGTGCAGCATTTTGCGTATCAATCGCAATCGTTGTCAATATTGTCGCCTGAAAAAGTGCATTGCCGTCGGCATGAGTCGTGATGGTGAGTACCCCTAATGTTTTTCTATTTATCTCCATACTCCTTTAATCGAACAATCGTATCCTCGCTCGCTCGCTCCGTGGCTCTCAGCAAGAGAGTCAAGCTCAATAGCATTAAAAAAAACTATGCCATGAAACGACGAAGCATATCGAAACTTAACGAAAGACAAAACGACTAACGACGAGCGACAGCCGACAGCCGACAGACGACGGACGACGACGAGTTCATTGACCAGCCATGAACGAAATTTTAGTTGCCTCTGTGTGTGTGTGTGTTGCAACATTTGTTCAGCGCGCCGATTTCACGGCAAAGTAAAAGTTGTTGGCTGCCTCTACAAGCGAACCAAAATACTCACACATTTATAGCAAGCAATCGCATGTGTATGTGTATGTAAGCATACATATGTTAATTTTGTTTAAACAAATTTCGAACACCCGCATGATAAATGGGAGCAGCAGCAACAACAACAACAACTGTGCGCTATTTCGAAATGGTGTTAAAAGTTGAATGAACGCACTTAACCCAAATTTATGAAAGACAGCGAGTCCAAATCGCACTCTCTTCGCTCTCCCGCTCTCTCGCGATCTTTCACAATTTCTCATTGCGCTATGCTTTTCAGTTTTGTAATAATTTGTTTAAATTAAACGCAAGCCCGGAAAATTATACAGGAAACGCCGCGACGTTCATATCGATTATGAAAGCAGGCAACATAAATGCATAATAAAAATACATAAAAAAAAATAACTAAAAGAAAAAGAAAGAAAAAAATGCTCACTTACATTAACACACATACACACACACACACTCGCAACGTTCATTGACTTTTGCCTGTCGCGGTGGCTCTTCTTCTTTCTATTATGGCGGCCATGTTGCTGTCGAAAACGAAAGTGGTTCATGATGCTGCCCAAGTGTGAGTGAAAGAGAAAGAGCGAGAGCAGCGACGTCGACTGCAGCACGCAGTCGCAGCCTGTGCTTAATAATAATAATATGTAGTAGCTGTTACATATATATATATATATGTGTGTGTATGTGTGTATGTTGTAATTGATGGATTGGACTTTGTGTGTTTTGCTTTTTTTTGGGGCGCGTAGAGAGCACTGGAAAGAAACGAAACGAACAAAATAAATAAGTCAAGCAGAGTTATTCAAAAGTTTGACATATACACTTACTATTTTGTTGATTATAAAAATAAAGACTGCGCTATTGAATCATGAACTAAACAATTTAGAAATTGGCGAATCCTTGAACTAGTTCTACTCAACACAATAACAACAAAAATGTGAATAAAAAACCCCCAAAAAAAAGAATAAAAAACATCAAGATACGACCGCCATCAAAATAGCAGCAAACTCAAACTCGGCAACAGCACAAAAAAACAAAACATTCGAATTGTTTATAATAAAAATGACCGTGTGCTATTTAAGCACAGTCGATGTCGCAGTCGCAGTCGCTGCTGGCGCTCAGCGTCGGCAGCGCTGCCCTCGGTTGCCTTATCTTTCAAGGAAAATTAAATTTATACAAGCATATGCATGCAAGCATGAGCATGTTGTATGTGGGCTGATGTCGAAATATTTACAGTTACTTTTGAAAAAGCAAGCTCTGACCCAGAAATTGTTGCTGCCAAAAAAAAATATATATAAAATTTAAAAAAAAAATTGATAATTGAGTGTTTATTTAATTTATCACATCTTCTCCATGTGCAGAGTGCACATAATATGCAGACTTTCACTTTTTTCCAACACTGGGCTATTTCCAAACACTTTCTTTTTACGGCTTTCATAATTTCTTTTCGTGTGTAGTAATATTTATTAGGCGCCATTTTGTTTGTCTGTGTATGTTGCCTATTGCAAAGATACGAAAATAAACGCAAGACGCGCCGTCAAAATGAAAACGAAACCGAAATTTAGCGCACACACACACAAACACACAGACACACACACACTAACTCATACTCTCTCCAATGGATTGAGCGCCCCCCAAAAAAAATGCGAAGAGCAAACAACAAACACGAACCAGGCGACACCCTCTCTCTCTCTCTCTCTCTCTCCCACTCCTCCACTCTTACCCACTGAAACAATTCAGCCTCGACAGCAGCGCTCAGTTCATTGACCGACGAAACTGGGTCACCCAAAGCAGCGACGCAGCAGTAGCAGCGACAGTAGTAGCAGCAGCAGCAGCAGCAGCAGCAGCTGAGCAGCAGCAACAGTGAAGGTGCTTGCGTATGTGTGTGTGTGTGTGAGATAGTAAACAAGCTTTTTACTCATTTGATTTGCTGCTCATTTTGCATTTGCTTTTCTTTTTTGTTTTGGGTTGAATTGTTTAAATTTATAGTTGTCGCCGTAGAGAAATGTTTGCAGTTATTTTCATTTTATTTGTAGACATTTTTATTAGTTTTCAGATCATGTGCAGCATGTTTATTTTAATTGAAATGAACTTAAATTAGCGCGAGGCTAAGCAAGCTGAAAGTAAATATGCATTGAAATCAAAAAATTACACATAAATAATAAATAATGTTACAGATAAACCTATTCAATATGGGCTTAAGATCAGCAAAAGTATAAGGCATATAACGCAAATATATTTATATATATAAAATAAATATATATATATAATATATAAAAATTTTCAATTTGAAAATTGTATGTAATTTTGTATCTCATAACCAAAAAAAAAAAAATTCCAATTATTTACGTAGCCAAGAGCAGAATACATAGAAATAATAATCAGACAATTGTCAATTATCAGAGGCAAACATTTTATTTCTATTTTTTTTGTATAGTTATGCATGTGTGAGAACAACAGCAAGAAGCAGTAGGCAATAGAATGACGTTGTTGTTGTTGTTGTTGTCGCAATCATTATTATTTTGAGGCTACACACACAACAACAACAACAACAACAGCAGCAACTTGCATGTAGATTTTGCCTTGCCGTCATCGTTGTGCCGCTGCGAGTGTTTTGAACTTTATTCAGGTCAATTACAAATACATTAAAATGCCAGTGCTACACACACACACACACACACACTCACACACACATGCACACACAAGCAGCGACGAGGTGTTGACTAAAATAATATTGGAGGCTACAACAAAACAAAAATGATTGGCCTGGGTTCCAATTGGATTTGGGTTTGGGCTAGCTTTTAACTCGCTTTGTAGAGGGTGCAGCTTTTGGCGTGTGTGGGCAAAGCTAGGTGGCGGAGTGGTGGAGGAGTAGGCGGGAGGGTCAAAAGCTTCAAGTACAACAAGGCAATGATGAAGTTGAAATGCTTAACGATGATAATGATGTGCATTTAATGTGGGTTGCTTTGAGTTGAGTGTTCTCAATGCAATTTGAATTCGAATTCGAACTCGAATCGTTGACTTTTGCTTTTTGCTAAGGTGTGAACTGTTGCAGCTTGTGGAAGGTTAACAAAACGTTCCGCTATTGAAATTGTAATGTTAATGTTCACGCTGCATACATAAGAGTTTGGTGTGCTCATTATTATTATTATTATACAATTGACTTTTGTTTCTTGTGAGTGAAATCAGTTTACGCGTGACACGCATCATCAACAAGCGAGCAGCGACAAGTTTTGTTACTCTTTCTCTTTGCCCCCCAATGCCGCTGTTACATAAAGTCTGTCCGCTTCACCTGTATTTGTTGCTTTGTGGGCTTAACGGTGAAATTGCGAAGAAAAGAGCGCGAAACAAAGCAGTCAAAAAAAGGCAGCAGCAGCAGCAGCGCAGCAGCAGCAACAAACGTAACAAACTTGTTTTACACAGCGCGCAGTCGACGTCGACGTTGACGTCGCTTACTACGCAAGTTGAACCTTCAAAAGGTTCATTTACCTCGAACAAACGAACGTCATACGAGCGCCAACTACGAGAGCCGAACACGAACACGCGCGACGGGCAGCAGAAAAATGTACTTTCGCTTTTTCAATGCCTCGGCATCAAACTAGTTTCAAGCTTCAAGTGGAGCCGAGACGAGCCGAGACGAACAGAGTCGAGTCGAGCCACAGCCAACATTGCTGCAATCAGCGTTGCTGCCGTTTTGGGGCACAGTTAAACGACCGACCGACCGACCGAGCGACACATGGCGCGAGTTCAACGACTCTTGTAAAATTTCTCGAAGGTTTCGCATTGCAACATCTCAGCGACGGCAGCAGCGCAACTTGTTCGACTGCAGCTGCAGTAGCAGCAGCCGAACTGCATTTGCATAGGCTCGCTCTCCCACTCTCTCTCGCACACACACACACACACATATGCTCACAAGTGGTGCTCTCTTGTGCGCTGAATGCTGTTCATTGCACTCGGCCTCATTTTAAATGCGCGCTGCGCTTTTTCTTCTTGCCTGCAATTTTGTTTTTTGCACACGATGACGACGACGAGAGAGCAGGCGAGTGAGCGAGCAAGAGAGAGCCTGCGTGCGTGCGTACGTGCGAGCAAGCAGGCAGGCGAGCATTTGTCGCCTTTGTGTGTGCGAGTGCAGCGACTTTTATTTGGGTCAGGCACGGTCATTCGCCTCAGTTGCAGCGCTGCGTTCGCTTGCGCGACTTCGCGCATTGCAAATTGCAATTGCAATTGGCGGTTGCCTTGGCGCGCATTTATTTGAAAATAATTATGAACAGCAGCAGCACAACAACAACAAAATGCTCGAGGTCCGCTTGCCGCTGCTGCTGCTGCTGCTTGTTTGGCATTCCCTTGGTGCGTTCATTCGCTCGTTCGTTCGTCGCATTTAATTTATAAGTGCAGGCTAACTTTACATATGAATTTGCCATACGATTTGCATGTGTTGGCCAGGCTATCTTTTCTTTCATTTTGAATTTGATTTTTTCTTTCTTTTTTTTTTTGCAATTCAATACCAAATGAGTAAATTACGTATCAATAAAAATTAAAAATGAAAAAATTGTTTAATAAATATATACAAATGATTAAAAAAATAATACATGGGACTCGTGGAGTCTTTTGTTTAAGTTGTGCCTTTGTTTTGGCTTTCGATTTATTGATGAAAAATGTAAGAGTACATGTGTGAGTGTGTGTGTGTGTGTCATGTATTTATGAGCGTGACCTTTTCATGTGTTGTGAAAATTAATAATAATTGTAATATGGCACAGGGTCTCCTCTTGATGTTGTTGTTGCCAGTGTTATTGAACGCACATCGCCCTCGTCGCTGCCTTCGTCTGACCTCCCTCAGCCCCCCCTCCCCAACGGCCCTCCTTCCCTCGCATTCAGTGGGGAGTTTGCGTGACCCACAAAATGAAATATGCCTGCTCATAAAACTATAAGCATATGTTTATGTTAATATTTATGTTTCTGTTTATGTAAATTGTGGCTCTGCTCCGGCGATCGAGCGAGAGAGAGCTTTCTTTTGTGACAACTTGTTGCCGTTCCACGAAATTGCTGGCAGCTACTTGAAAACAAACTGAAATGTTTGTTTTTGTTATTATGTGTGTTTTTCCATTTTTCTTTACACACATTTTCTTTTCTTGTCTGTTTTGTTTTCATTCCATGTCTTCCTTCGTTTCTCTGCTTTTTATTTCGTAGTCTATTTTGTCAGCTTCTCTTTGCGATCATTTTTCGGTAAACAACTTACGCAAGCAGCAGCAGTAAAAACAACAACAACAACAATTGTCTCGCTTAGTTAATTTCACGTAAAGCTTGTGAATCACCAACAACGGCAACAACAACAGCCGAAAGTAGGCCTACCTCACTCCGCTTTTCCCCACACTCTTCCACCACACTCCAATTTCACCTTTTCCGTTGACAGTGCATTGAACTTTTTTTTCCTGTAAAAAGCATAGAGAAACCATAAGCAAATGTATTTTTCTTGTGAGTTTTATTTTGTATTGTTTTCTCAATAATTTGGCTTGTAATTAGCGTCCCAGCTACCAGCTGAGTTCGCCGTAATACGGGAAGTCTTAGTGCCAGTAACACCATAATTATAATAACAGTAATAACAATGCCAACAATTGCTATTCGAATTGTCAGTGCTTATTAGAGAAAGCACTGAGTAGGGGGAGGGGAAGACAGGGGGACAGGTGAGCTTTTTGAGTATCGCTGTCAAATTGTCAGTTACTTTGAACAGCGTAGAGATTGAGGTTAGAGACTACTGCCAGTTGATAGGAGAGAGAGAGAGAGACAGAGCGTGGAGAAAAGAAGGAGAAAGAGAGAGAGAGTGAGAGTGAAAGTGAAATGTTGCTGATGACTTGTTAATTGGCTTTTAATTGCTGTAAAATGATGGGGCAATTATTATGGCAACAACATCGAGCGATATTATTGTAAACGAGTTTCTGCGTTGCCTTACAAAAACTATATAGAGAAAATTGTGCGAAGCAGAATTATATTTAATATAACTACAACTTTGATATATATCAATAAATAAAATTAAAAGTTTGATTAATTGCTGCAATATTTGTGCAACTTGCTTCATTACTTGTAACATGTAAATAATTAATCCCAAATCTTGCACAAATGTATTTTTTTTTTTTAATTTTTGTCGTATCTGTGCCTTATGTAATTTACACCCGTGGTTAAGTTTGTAGGCCTACTTTTTAGCGACGTTGCCTGCTGCTACTGCGGCTGCTTCCTCATCTGCTTTGTCTTCTTCTCCTTAGTCGCGAACACGCACGAAATTTCTACCCGTAACTTTCACTTTTACTTTCGTTGCCAGAAATACGCGTACAATAAAAAAAGTGAGGCAATGACGTTGCAACAACAACAAAGCGTTGCTTCGATTCGCTCATATTATTAAATTTGTCTGTTGTTGCTTTTTGTTTGGCTTTCGTCGTCGTCATTGTTGGCTTTTTGGCCTCATTTCGACCGCAAGAGTTCAACGAACTTGTTGTTTGTCTCTTCGTCGTTTTTTGTTGTTGTTGTCAAATTATGACTCCTTTTTAATCTTATTTTTGTTTATGGCGTGCGAAGAGCTTTGACAAATTGAAGTTGTTTCTTCTTTGCATACGCTTTAAATAATCATCAAATTTGCTCGCATGACTCAAAAATTGACTCACAAAATGTTGACCTCAATTTACCGATTTTAGTTATAGTTGGTTTTGTAGCATTGAGATTTGATCTGGAAAATGTGCATCGCATAACTGTCCCTGACATATAACCAGACGCTTCTAACACTTCGCTTTGCATTATGCATCTCTCGCTCATGCACGCTGTCGTAAATTAAGCGAGCGTTAAATCATAAATGACAAATATGTATTTTAAATGTCTCATAATGGGTTAACTGGCAACAGCAGCATCCAAAATACCACCCAACATGTACAATGCGTATGCGCGTCGGCGCCTATAAAGCGCCGCAATTGTTGCGAAAAGCTCACGCAAAGCTCTTACGGCGCGTTTTCTCTTAAACGGCATACTCAACACAGCGCGCTCTTTGGTGTGTTGAAAAGCTCTGTGCATTTAAGAGCATGCGCTACAACGCCTAAGAGTGTAGTATTTATTCAAATATTCTCTCTTTATTACACTTGGTTTATTGTTTGCATTTTGGCGCCACGAGCATTGAACTTTCGTGCTGTAGATAAAAGAGCTTCTTGTGTGGCAAGCTTATCATCGATTGGAGCTTATCAGTTCATTAACTCTCTTTCAGTATGTGCAGTTTTGTAAGTCTTGCATGGAAAGAAATACTGTATTTTGTTTATTATTATTAGTCACTGTTTGAAGAGCATAATAGGTCTGAGTAAGCATTTAAGTTGCCTTCTTTGGCTTATCACAACACACAGTTCAATCAAAGAGAGCCTCTCTTCACTTGCTCTGCTTTGCTTCGGCTCCTCTAATTGTGTGTATTCGTTCTCTCTCTCTCTCTCTCGTTTGGCACCGCTCTCTTTGGCACTTTGCGTTGGTCGTTGGCTCTGCCGCTTTTTTTGTGCTCTGCTGTCAGCGGCGTTTCTGTTTCTGTTTGTGTTTGTATTGTGTTGGTCGCTGGTAGTCTCAGTCTCCGTTTCGGTCTCAGTCTCGCAGCTACCTTTGGGGTATATTCGTAACGTGCTTTTGCTTTTTACAGTTAGTCGCGTTCGAGACCTTGTCGAGTTTTGTCATGTTAGCGAATTATCAATATTTCAATCACATCAAATGTACAACAAAATGTACCACGATTTAAGTATTTTAACGCAGTTCTTCTTCTTCTCGCGTGCATAACAATTACAATAATTATACAAACAAATATTTAAAATATATATCCAAATATATATATATATATCAACTCTGTTAATGTGAAGAAAAGTCGACCAATCTCAAGTCTCAAAATCTCAAAAGTTACCCCACCCCCCTCCCCACACACACGTATGTTGGATTACGCGGCAAACAAAAAAAGTTACAACCAAAATATTGAAATAATATTCAAAAATTGCCTGCATCAAAGCAAAAAAGAAATTCCAAAAATTATTGTTATGAAAAAAGTTTTACAAAAAATTTAAAACAAAAAAAAAAGAAGAAAACAAAGTTCCTGAATTGATAACAAAAAAAAATTAAATCTATTTAGAAAATATTAAGTGCAAATATTTAATGAAAGTTTTATAAAACTGAAAATATTTTTTGGAGTACCTGAAACAAAACATAAAACATACAAAATCAAAACAAACGAAAATTCAAAACCAAAGTCAAAAATTGTGTGTGCCAAAAGAAACCAAAACGGAAATTGAATGCATTTTCCGAGGGGAAATTAAATGCGCACCGCGTGCAGCAGCAACGAGAATCTAGAATCTCTCCAGTGTGTGTATGTGTGTGAATTGAATTACCAAAAATTATTTACAAAAAATATAAAATAATATAAAAACAAAATACAAATCAAAAGCCAAACAGAAAATGGCAGAAGAATTACCAATATTGAAAGGCATACTCAAAGGCAACGTGAATTATCACAATGCGCGTAAGTTGAGAAATTAGACTAAAGATCGCGAACTCCTCTCCATAAAACCAAAAAGATAAAAATCATGGTACAGATTCGCTCAAAGCGTTTTGCTTTCAATATCCAAGCAGCGCATAAGAGCTTTTCACCCAGCAGCACACAAATCCAGCCAATCGCAATTTAGACATACTTTTTACTCTGACGTCGAGCCGAGATTTGACTTTGATTTGCGTTTGTCGCTTTGCGTTTTTCGTTTTGTTTACCTTTGGTTTTGTTTTCTTCTCTCAAACAACAACTAACGTTTTAAGCGCCATTGAAGTGCTGACCTCGTTTATTAAACGCACACACAACCAAAACAACAACAAAAGCAATGTTGATTTCTTCTTCTGCTTCTTCTTCTTCTTATTCAACGCTTTTGGCCGCGGAAGAGCTTTAAACTTGAAATGAAACTCAAGCAGAAGCAGCGCAGCAGCAGCAGCAGCAGCGTCGCGCCAATATGCAGTAGGCTTTGCTATTTTCTAAAAAGCTGCTGCTACAGCTCTTCTTCTTCTCTTCATGTTTGACCAACTTTGACGCGTCGAAAGTTTGGCGCAGGCGTCGCAGCTGACTGCGGCTTTGGCGCAGGCGTCACTCGCTCTAATTTCTACGCGCAGTCGTCGTTGGCGCAGCTGCTGCTGCTGCTTCTGCTGCGTTCATTTTCCATTTCGTTTGACCTGAATTTCGCTGCCTGGCAAGTGGGTCAGTCAGTCAAGTAGTCATTCAGTCAAGCAGCGATTTCTCGCCTGCTGCTGCTGTGGGGAAAAAGTGGTGAAAAATCTGCAAATCTCGCTGCGACTCTGTGTGTGTGTGTGTGTGTTTGCGTGTGAGTTTGTTGCTATTGCCTTTTTCACTTTTGTTATTTTTAGTGTGCTGGTTTTGTTTTTCTCGTTCGCTCGTTGAGTGAAATTTGTGTAGAAATTGACATTGAAAAGTTGCCCAGCATTTGTTCACAAATTTTGTTTGCTAATCTGCGCTAATAAATGCTGAACTTTCTAGCCAGAGTTGCAGTTAGACAAACACTTACACTCAGGAAAAAAAAATGAGAATTAGATGCTGATCCGTAAATCGTGACCAGAAACGTGTGTCTCGGCTCCTATTTCTACTACAAAATGTGAAAGTTCACCCACATCATGCACACAAAAAGCTTCGTTAGTGCAAATTAAAAAGAGCAACAAACAAAAAAAAAAAAAGAAGAAAAAAAGAGAAAGTGTAGCAAGCGTGAAGAACGAGTCCAAAAACGAGAAAAAATAAAAGAGTTGAACGACAGCTGAGCAGCTGAGCAGGCAATGACCCAGTTTAAAGGGCTGCCAGGCTACAGTAAACACTCGCTATGCGGGTCGTCAGCTGTGCAGCTTTGCACCTGCTGTTGCCGTTTTTTTTCGCATTAATTTTATACATGTTGCAAGGCCTCAACAATTATTAATTCTCCAATTTTTTCTTCTTTACTTTTAGCTGTGCGTTTTGGTCGCGTGCCGAAGCGAGAAAAGGCGCGCATTTTGGCCGCCATGCAGCAGAGCACACAGAATCGGGGCCAGCAGCGCGCCTTGGCCACCGAACTGGACGATCAGCCACGCCTACTTGCCGCCGTGCTGCGCGCCCATCTCGAGACCTGCGAGTTCACCAAGGAGAAGGTCTCCGCGATGCGACAGCGGGCCAGAGAATGCCCATCCTACTCAATGCCCACATTGCTGGTGAGTACCAAACCAATACTAGTAAATTATAATAATCCCCACATCAGTCATCCTATTATTCAGAAGGTAAACTTCTAAAATTTAAAGTAGTAAATACTTTTTTAGCAAATAGTACTAAATATTAGTTGATACAATTTGCATTCGAAGATAGTACTAAATAGAAGAGAATTCGAGTAAATTGTAGTGAATGGTAGTAAGTACAATTTCCATTCGATTTCCATGGGCTGGCTGAAAGGTTGCTGCCGCGTAGGCGAATGTCAAGCACATTTCCGGGCACATTTTTATTGGCATGCATAGCAAAATCAACAACAACAAAAACAATAATAATAATAATATTACTACTACTAGCATAAGCACAACAACAACAACAACTGGCTGGTTACTCATACGCCAAGGTGAACCTGTTTGCATGATTCTACACCAGGAAATCAACGGCATCGCACGTAGTAGAAACCTAGTCCACCATCTGTCTTTGCCGCGACTTCAATGGCACAGAGAGATAGAGACAGAGACTGTATATATCTCTATCTCGGGTGAGATACTGAGATATTGAGATATAGCCGTAGAGATCAGAGCATTGAAGCGTCAGCGTCGCGCTTTGGGGTCAAGTTCTTGATGGCCCTAAAAAACAACAAAAACATTTTTCGACTTTGGCCAAAAGCTGTCAATGTCAATATGTGATGTTGACGAACTGACAAATGATAAATGGGTTGTACATTTCGTTTCTGATTTTTTTTGACTCGATTGTTGATCTCGTTTTTATTCACTTCTGGTTACAACTGATGACGTCATTGTTCTTGTTGTTCTTACAGACCCCTATTAGGATACTTAGTTATTAAGTACATATAAATTAGATACAAGCGGTAAATTCTTAGAACAATGACAATAGTTGTATTTGTTTTCGATTAGAGCAAAAGCCTCGACAATTATCGTCCAGTTTGATAAGGAGGAAACCAAAAAGCTTCGTTAAGCTAAGTGAGAAACGTGTTCCGACAACGATAACAACAACAACAACAACAAAACATACATTTATAAAGCTCAAGGTCAAACGTAGCGTCATTATTAATGGAATACACATAAGCACACGAATAGATCAGGATAAAGATAGCGAGGGGAGTGAGGGGAGAGAGAGCGAGCGAGAGAGGGTAAAGGTGCTTAGCACATGTGGCGGCTGATTAAATAAACGGGAATTAAGCATACAAATACGCAACTATTGTTTGCCTGCTTGCTTTCTTTTTGCTATTGTTTTTGTTTATCATTTTTCTTTCGTTTTTTTTTTGGCTAATTATCAAGCAAGTGAGTTAATGAGTGCGCGATAAAAGCGCGATAGTAAACAATGCATTGCCATTGTCAAAGTCAAGTGCAAGGCTGAAAAGGGTTGAACTCAACTCAAGCAAGCAGCACAAGCAGCAGCAGCCGCAACATTGTAAATGCTATTTACACTTCAAAGTGATTAAAAAAAGCGATCACAGAGAGTAAGAGAGAGAGAGAGAGTGTGAAAAGAGCGTAAAAGAGAGGGCAAGCGAACGTCGCTGCCAAAAGAATATTTTGCACATGTCTGCAGCGTAGAAACGAAATACACACACACATACATAAAGACACACACACACACACACACAAGCATACAGAGTCGCTTAGAATACTCGCATGCGAGTTGCGAGACGACCTTGTGGCGAGTTATTTTTTAACCTTGGAATGAATGAAATGGCTCTGTGTCTGTGTGTGTGTGCGTGTGTGGCATTTTTTGCGCATGTGCTTGATACGAGTACTATATATAGAACTATGTGATTGATATATATATATGTGTGTGTGTGTGTATATGAGTAAGCAATAATACTTGCATAATAATATATAATAAAAATTATACAAATATGCATAGCTAAAACAAGCCACCCACCCACTAGTGGTGTAAATGCAAATGCAAATGCAACTGTAAATGTAGATGTAAATGTAAATGTAAATGTAAATGCCATTCAGCATGAGGAAGCAAATGCAAGCCAGACGACGACGACGTCGACAGCAAAAACGGCACTTTTTACGACAAGCGCCGCCAAAGAGAACGTAAAACTAATGCCAACAATAATTACGAACAGAAAACACAAAAAAAAAGATCACTATTTGCAATTTGTAATATGCGCACATGACGATGCAAGCGCTGCGAGAGCGAGCGAGAGAGAATTTAACGACGACGGCGACGCAGATCGTTTAATAAGTCAGGTGGTTCGTTATATTCCGTTATTGCTTATAAGGAAGCGTATATGCTAAATTCGATTGCATGCGAAAGTGTGCGAAGGCGGAAGCGATAACTGATGCACTTGCAAAACAAAATATACATATGTAATCACAATAAATAGCAATGATTAGACATATGAATATGTCGACTAAGAATTCGAGGAATTATTTGTGGCAGTCGCCAAATATGCAAATTGAAGGTCTTTTTGTTTTGATACGCAACAAAATAAAATAAACCCAAATAGCACTCATTAAAGAAAGCAGAGCAAAAATACTTATACTAATACTAATACAAGTGCATGTGTACGTGTGTGTGTGTGTGTGAGTGTTTCTTATAGTTTTGCAAAACTATTTCCGCTTTTGCGCAAATGAAACGACGGCAATATATATATATATATATTTATAAAATGATACGAATCCTATGCCCCTGAATCCAACCGATTTTGCAGCGACGTCAAATTCTGCCGGCAAAAGGTGGACAAAAAATAGAATGAAATTTTCTTATCGTTTTTGTTGTTGTTGCTGTGCCGGTTGCCGGCATACAACCCTGTCTATTATTGTTGTTGCCTTCTTGCTTGCACTCAACGAAGGCTGTTGATGGGGTGGAAGGGGAGAAGAGGAGGTGTAAATGAGTCTCTGGCTATGCCGGTAATTTTCAAGGTTAATCAGACTATTTCCGACAAAAGACGACGTCTTCTTCTTCTCTTCCCAAACGGTGTTCGCCGAAACAGAACGAAAATAAAAATTCAAGGAGACACATGAAATGAAACATCAATTAATAAATTAAGCGTCAAGAATAAAAAAGCTTATTAAATGGTTATAGATGAGGAACGAAAGGGTAGGGGAGACGGGTGTTGCTAATAGCGAGTTGGGGTTTCGGTTTTGGCACGTTCATTTGTTTGTTTGGCGCGTGTGCTTGTAATTCAAAACCCGGAAAGCGAAATGGCAAAATAACATGAACACTGATTTTGTTTTTTTTTGTTTTTGGAATAGACAAAACAACAACAGCCCAGCCATATAGGGACAGGAACAGTAAGCTTCAATCAACCCCCTCCCCTGCCCCTTGCCTTCGCCATCCCTCTGCGCTCAATCTAAAAATCCCAAAGCGGCACACGCGCAGAAAAAGAGAAAAAAGAAAAAGAAAAACAACAGCAACAGCAGCAAGAAGAGGAAGCAGAGAACCCGGAACCTTGAACTCTGGTTCGTCGACCTTGGCGCTAATGTCAGCGACAGGCGACGTGAAAGCACAAAGCAACAGAACAGAACAGAAAAAAAACAAAATTGAATACTGTCACATGTGTGCGCGAGTGTGAGAGGGAGAGAAAGAGCAAGAGGGGGGCGCGGTAATAGTGAGGAAACGCCCCTAGAAACTAAAAACTAGCTAGCTGACGTCGCTGCTGCTGCCACTGCTGCTGCTTGTGCTGACGAAGCTTTTTACGTCGAATAGCTGTAAATAAAAAAGCTTCCAGCGACGTTTGAGACAATAGTTTGTGTCTGTGAGGGTGTGTGTGTGAGTTGAGTGTAACTGTATGTGTGTGTATGAGTGTGCTTATTATGGGGGTTTGCGGAAGTACTAATAGTTGTGACTATTGATTGCAGCGGGTGGGAAGGTGGCAGGCCGGCAAAGGCAAAGACGAAGGGGCAAAGGCGGTTCGGTGACCTTCGCGTGCATAACTGTCGTGCTGGTGTGGGAATGGAATGGAATGGGGAATGCAACAGTTAGCCAAGAGTTAGCTTAGCTTAGCAAACAAACAACTCAATTTGCGTGTTAATTGAATTCCTTCTAAATGGAAAACTCGAACAAATCCTACAAAGCTCAGAAAAAAAATATCGCCCTAAATTATAGTAAATTGCCAATGGTTAATCACCATATTATTAAGAAAGTAAATTTCTAAAATGTTGTTTGTGACTTTCTAAAAACTGCGGTTTGCATTTAGAAAAAATATATCGAATTTTCTGAGTGCTGCTTTCTGGCTTTGCTACTTTTTGCTACTTATGTTATTAATAAACTTTAGTATTTTTAGACTTCGTATATACAGAAAGAATTTACATAGCTTATAAATTCATATAATTTATATTGATATGAACGGCACAAGTTTTGCGCTTCTTTTGCTTTTTGGCTTATTTAGGGTTAAGCCCTGCACGTCTCTTTCACTTCATTTATTCACTTAGTCAATTGTCCGCCTCTGTCATTCTATCCTATAACCAATATCTTCAATATTTGTTCGTTTCAGGCCTGTCCGCTAAATCCCGCGCCCGAACTGCAGTCCGAGCAGGAGTTCTCACAGCGCTTTGCGCACGTCATTCGCGGCGTTATCGATTTCGCTGGAATGATTCCGGGCTTCCAGCTGCTGACGCAGGACGACAAATTCACGCTGCTCAAGGCGGGCTTATTCGATGCGCTCTTCGTGCGCCTGATTTGCATGTTCGACTCGTCGATCAACTCGATCATCTGTCTGAATGGACAAGTGATGCGTCGCGATGCAATACAGAATGGAGCGAATGCTCGCTTCCTTGTCGATTCCACATTCAACTTTGCGGAGCGAATGAATTCGATGAATTTAACGGATGCCGAGATTGGGCTCTTTTGCGCCATCGTTCTGATTACGCCCGATCGTCCGGGTCTGCGCAATCTGGAGTTGATTGAGAAGATGTACAGCCGCTTGAAGGGCTGTCTGCAGTGCATTGTCTCACAGAATCGACCCGATCAACCTGACTTTCTGGCCAAACTGCTCGATACGATGCCCGATCTGCGCACCCTCAGTACGTTGCACACGGAGAAATTGGTTGTCTTTCGCACAGAGCACAAAGAGTTGTTGCGCCAGCAAATGTGGAGCATGGAGGAGGCGGATGCAGCGAGCAAGAGTCCCGCTGCCAGCTGGGATGCGATGGATGTGGAGGCGGCAAAGAGTCCCCTGGGCTCTGTCTCCAGCACGGAGTCGACCGATTTGGATTATGGCACACCCAGCAGCACTCAACTGCAGCAGCAGCAGCAACAGTCGCAGCAGCAGCCACCCTCCGCTTTGGCCAGCTCGGCGCCGCTGCTTGCGGCAACGTTGTCCGGCGGTTGTCCGTTGCGCAATCGCGCCAATTCCGGCAGCAGCGGTGACTCCGGCGCCGCTGACTTGGACATTGTCGGTTCGCATGCGCATCTCACACAGAACGGGCTGACAATTACGCCCATTGTGCGCCAGCAGCCAGGACAACAGCAGCAACAGCAACAGTTGCAACAGCAGCAGCAGCAGCAACAACAGTTGCAGCCAGGACAGCAGCAGCAGCAGTTGCAGCAACAACAGCAGCAACAGTTACACCAACAACAGCAGCATCAGCAACAGCAACAGTTGCAGCAACAACAGCAGCAACAACAACAGTTGCAACAGCAACATTTGAGCCACCATCAGCAACATCCGCAACTGCACCATCATCTCACATCCGGCGCCAGTCGCTATCGCAAGCTGGACTCCCCCACAGACTCGGGCATTGAGTCCGGCAACGAGAAGAACGAATGCAAAGCGGTCAGCTCCGGTGGCAGTAGTTCCTGCTCCAGTCCACGCTCCAGCGTTGACGATGCGCTCGATTGCAGCGATGCAGCAGTTGTTGCTCAAGCCGTATCCGGCGTATCCGTTTCCCCTGTCCGTTCGCCCCAGCCCTCAAGCAGTGCGAACCTGAAGCGACAGATTGTCGAGGATATGCCCGTGTTGAAGCGTGTGTTGCAAGCACCCCCGCTGTACGACACCAACTCGCTGATGGATGAGGCATATAAGCCGCACAAGAAGTTCCGTGCGTTGCGTCATCGCGAATTCGAGTCCGCCGAGGCGGATGCGAGCAGCTCGACGACGAGCATTCCGGGGCACAGTCCCCGCCAGAGTCCGACGCACATCAGCGTGCTGCAAACGCCCCCGCCACCAACTGTTGCCGCAGCAGCAACAACTGTTGCGCCAACATCAGCAGCAGCAGGAGCAACAACAGCAGCTGCCACAAGTCAGTTGCACATGCATCTAACTCGCAACACCAACCAGCAGCAGCAGCAACAACACCAACAACAACTTGGTTCGATGGCCAGTACTCATTCGGTTTTGGCCAAATCGCTGATGGCCGAGCCGCGCATGACACCCGAGCAGATCAAGCGCTCGGATATTATACAGAATTATTTGATGCGCGAACCGGCAACAGTTGCAGCTGCCGCAGCAGCCACGGCTGCCAGCAGCACAACGGGCGGCGGCGCACGCAGTCCGAACAGCCATTGCGCCTCGCCCTCCACAAGCTCACCGCCGCCGCCAGCCTCACCATCAGCCCAACAGCAGCAGCAACAGCTGCAGCAGCAGCAGCAGCGTTGGGCCAGCAACAATGGTTGCCAGCAGCAGCAACAGCAACGCCAGCAATCTGTGTCGCCGCACAGCAATGGCAGCAGCAACAGCAGCAGCAGCAGCAGCTCCTCAAGCAGCTCCTCAACCAGCTCCTCATCCAGCTCCAGCAGCAACAGTTGTCCGTATTTCCAATCACCACACTCCACCAGCAACAGCAACTCCGCCTCCAATTCAAACTGCTCCGCCTCTGCCTCCTCCTCCGCCCTCGCCTCCTCCTCAGCAACAGCCACCTCCACCTGCATAGTGACGCCCTCGTCGCGTTCCTCGTCCTTGCTGGAGTTGCAGGTGGATATTGCTGATCCGGGACAACCGTTGAATTTGTCGAAGAAATCGCCAACGCCGCCGCCAAGTAAATTGCATGCGCTTGTTGCCGCTGCGAATGCTGTGCAACGTTATCCAACACTGTCCGCCGATGTGACTGTGACAGCAGCAGCAGCAGCCACGCCCACAAGCAGCAGCAGCAGCAGCAGCAGCAACAACAGCAGCAACAGCAACAACAACAGCAACAACAACAACAGCAGCGTTCCGGCGGTGCTCAAGGTCATGTTGGAGGCGTAAGTTGGGTGAGGGGAAAAAATTAGTGAGTTGGGGGCGTGTTGAAATCTTTCCTTAAGCACAGCAGCAGCCACGCCCCCAGCCACCGCAACACACACAAAACATAGCAGGTGAACTAAACTTGGTTGCGCCCGCCAGAGTAAAACAACAAAAGAGAAAACAAATTTAATTAAATTATTTTAACTTTAAAGAGAATTCACAAAAACAAAAAAAGAAATGCAAATAAATATGAGCAAGTGTACAAAGTTTCAAAATGCATGCAATTTAAATATTTAAAGCAAAAAGTTAATAATTAAAAACAAAAAAAAATAAAACTTGAAAAAAAAGAAACAAATAAATTTGGACGCACTTGCGTCGTCGTCGAGGTATTAAAAGTGGACAAGGCAACAATGCATATAAACCATATATTTTTAGCAACAGCAAGAATAAAAATTACAACCTAAAAAAAAAAGAAGAGAAAGCAAAAAAAAAAAAAAAAAAAAAAGGTTTCCCTTTGCAGTCGCCAAATGATGATTTTCTGATTCTAATCTGATTCTAATTCTAATTCTAATTCTATTTGATTTCCGATGCTTCTTTGAATTGTTTTTTTAGTTTTAAGCAATTGTTGTACATACTATTACGGTAATATTTACATATTAATTATATTATTATTATTATTATTATTATTATGATAATTTAATATTATTATGCTAGGCAAGCAAAGCGTTCAACTACTTGCTTTTGAAAATGTTTTTTGAAAAAACTGCAAATTAAATTCTTTTTTTTATAACTTATTCTTTGCGGAGCCCCCGAAAGGATAAACAAATAAACAACAACAACAAAAACAACAACAAAAAAAAAATGGTGTAAACTTTTTTTTTTTTTGCGATCTCCGTTAACAAAAGCTGTTTTTGACATGAGAACATGCGAGAGAAATTCAACTAAATTTAAGTTACAAATTCAGTTTTTATGAATTACAAAAGTATAATATTATTGTTTTCTAATTTTAAAATTAAAAAAACCACACAAAAAATAAACAAAAAAATACATATACTTATACATATATGAGAGATGAATGAAATCAAACAAAAAAATGCTTCAAATTTTTAGCAGCAAAAACCCAACGTTAAAAATGTTTGTTGTGTACATAGTTAAATGTTAAATTAAACGTAAACCAACGTATTTAAAATATAATACACACATATATATATATATATATATATATATATATATATATGCTTAAACAATTTAATGTTTAATTGGCGTCAACAACAACAACAACAACTTAGCAGCTGAATGCAAACTCGGCAACAAAAAAAAAACACAAAAATACAAAAAAAAGTAAAGAAAGAAAAATGCAGTTGAAATATGGATGATATAAATATTATTTAAAAGTAATATATACACTTGCGGTAGCAAAAAACTATTACATTAATTATACATATTATAATTATGCAGTACTATTATGATTATTCTAATTCTTATGATTAATTAATTACTATTTCTTGTGGTAAGCAAACAAAAATCAACAACACAAAAAAAACAAAAGCAAAAAAAAAAAAAAAAAACACCGGCGCAGAAATTTGTATGTCAAATCAATAAAAGAAAATTGTTTCAAAAAATATGAGAAAAATCTTCAGTTCTTTTTATTTGATTTCTACTTTTTTTTCTCTCAATTTTTCAGTTTTTCCACTCACTTTATTTTCGTAACTCTCCGCGGAACGGTAAGCTTCAAACTCATCGTTGATTATTTACCGTTCGATTATTATGATTATTTTTGAAAACTACCGCTTTGCATACTACTTGTAATAATTTTCTTACTGTATCGTAAGTATGTACTTATATACATAGCTGTATATGTATATAACAAAATGAAATGAGAATATGATGATGAATTTCAGTTGAAGAGATTGACAAATGAATACAATAAGCATACAATTATGAAATCTAAAATACATACATATATATACACATACATATTATAAATATATATTCTTTTAACATTTATGAAAGTATGCCGACAAACTGAAGGAGGAAGCATCGTCAGAGAAGGTTATGACAAAAAAAACCATAAATAAAATATCACACTTCAATAATAATATAAATAATTACATACATACATATGCATTGGCGTATGTACGTGAAACAATTACTTGCGTGTGTAAAATTGTCCGTAAATTTTAGCAAACAAAACAAAAAACTAAAAAACCAAAAAACCAAAAAAAAAAACAGATATTGTATTGTAAAACTGAATATTTTATGTAAAAAAAAACCAAAAAAAAAGAAAAACACTTTTTAGTGCGATAGCAGCCAGCCTGTGTCTGTGTCTGTGTATCGGTTAGTCTGTGTCTATCACTAGGGATAGGAAGAAGCAGGAAGTGGAAGAAGAAGCGGAAGAGGAAGCGGAAGCGGAAGCGAAAGAGAAAGCAGTGACAACTGAAACAATGAAATTGCGACAATTAACCGTAAATGTTAAACATAAATAATACCAGCTAATAGAACTGCACTGAACTCCACTGAACAGTGCAGCCAGATATAATACATAAAGAACGATACTTCCCCGGCAAGAGTATACATAATGTATATGTACATACATACATAGTACATATATTTTCATCAGTCACAAAATTGAATTGTGAATTGAGCCAACAACAGTTTTTAAATGCAGATGGGCAAAGCATAGTATATATGTATCTGAAAGAAAAGAAAAATGGTTGCAAACGCCACACACAAAAAAAAGAAGAAGCGAAATTTGTATTTGTGAAATAAAATAATATTGCAGTTTGTTTTAAAACCAGAACGGAAGATGTGAATAAAATATGAAAATAAGTATTTAAAATATATCAAACAGAAATTACAAAAAAATTCTGCGTTTCACTTGAGCGCTAGGAAAGTAAGTATGTTTATTTCAGAATGTCTTGTACTATATATGTATACTGGAACAATATATGTCTATATGGATATTTTTGTGAAGCGTCTGCTTATTCATTTTGGTTCGCTTCTTCTTCTTTCGTTGGTCGTGGGCGATATTATTCAATGTCAGCGCCTGTATGTGGAATTTTGCCCGTGACCTTGAGCGATAAGTGTCGCGAAATTAATTTGCCCAAATAATCAAATACGCCTTGCGCGTGAACGCAGGGGGGGGGGGACTGGGGGTGGTACTAGCCTGGAGCGTGAGTGCCTCATGCAGATAACAGACACAGCCGGATAGATAGCGGCATGCGGGGGTTGCAGCGTGACATGTGTGTGTTTGTGTGTGTGTGTCTACCCGTATTCTTATTTAAATAAAGAACAAAGATCGGTCGAGCAGACAGCCAGACAGAGAAAGAGAGAGGCAGAGGCCGAGGCAGAGACACACGCAGAGAGATAGAGAGAGGGAGAGGAGAAATCACACTCAAATTTGTTATCGGCAAAGTCAATGTCAAAGCCAAGGCAGGCGAAGATGGAAATAGATGAAGAGTGGAGATAGGGGCAAGCATGCTGATAAGGGCGCAACAGCCAAACAGCCCAGGCAATTAACAAACTGCTGTACACCGTTGCGTATGAGTAATACCTCAAAAAACGATCATGAATCAATCGATAAAAAACAGTTGTTTACGATATAATAATAAATATCTTGTATTGCATATGATAATGCATACAAAATCGATAATGCAGTAATCGATAACAGAAAGTTGTTAACGAAATGGAAAAAAGAGAGAGAAAGAAGGAGAGAGGGGGAGAGAGAGAGGGACAGAGAGAGGGACAGAGAGAGGGAGAGAGAGACAGAGAGAGAGAGAGAATGAAGTAAGGAATTACTGGAATCAACAGTAATATGCAAATATACTTTTGTGCCATTTTGATTATGGAGAATATATTTATTTATTTAGTAATTAAATATATGGCAGACATTGCCGACAACAGCTGGGTATTTGCGAGTCGAGCAGTTTCAGCCTAGTGCGCTTTCGCACTTGTTTTATTCGAAATTTCCTGCAATATACGTATGTATGTAGTATGTATGTGTGTGTACTTTTGCTGGTTGATTCTCTTTTTTTTTTTGCGTATTTCACCTTGAAATCAAACGAGCCTCAAATAAATTAATACACAGAACGCGCGCAAATTCCACGACAACAAAAAAAATACAATAGCAACAATAAAACAACAACAACAATTATACAATACATGTGAGTGTGTGCGTATGTATTTAGAAACAAGAACAAATACCGGGAAAAACAACAAAATTTCAAGGTTAGCTGATTAGACGAAATTAGCAAAGTTCTAGCAGATGATTGAACGCTCGCGCTGCAGACTGTGTGGGCCAAGGGAGTTTGGGAGTGCGGCTGGGGTTGCGGGCGATGAGAGCATATATAAAAAAAGGCCCACGCATCGCAACGCAACGCGTCTACGCACATTGCGTGTGCGTAGCTCGGCGAACCGAAGTACGCTCCCGAAGTAGTCCAGCGGCAATCCGAAGCGAAGCCCGTTGAACTCGCGCACACGCATGTTGCGCACCCGCTCCCCTCCACAACACTGCTTCCCCAGAACCAACCACATCTTTGGAGTCCCATAAGTGTGTGTGGGTGTGTGTGCTTGTGTGTGTGTAGCAAAATATGCGTATTATTATTTCATTTTGTTACTTTTTAGTTACGATAGTGAAAATAACTTTTAATTAACTTTATAATAATTAAAATGGAGCATTACAGTAGATCATGATGCAAATTTTACAATTTGTACAATTAGTTGAATATAATATCAGAATCGTATGTTTGTATGTTTATTTGTATGTTGCGCTCGTGCCAAAAATATCTTTTGTATATATAGAAAATAGCTTCAACAGACTGATAAATGCTGATTGTTCTGGAATAAATTGGGTAATAGCTGTTAAATCATTATAGCTTATGCTATAAAATATAATAAAATATATTCGCTGCTAATTCTCCTGATTTCTTCTGCATATTGAAAACCCGCCTGAATTAAATGCGGAAAATCTCCAGCTATCTGTGATAGCTAAAATGAATCAAAGGTTTATTCACAATTTTCGCCGAAAATAAAATGGGCAAAGCAGCAGCAAAGTAAACGCAATAAACACTAAATTGGACTATAAACAAAACATTTTAACGTTTTTGGGAATAACGTAAATATAATAATAAAAACATATGCAACAATTATACATACACATGCATAGACAATACAGCACACACAGACACACACACACACACAGGCAGACACAAACAAATGCTTGCGAGCTACATGCGCTTGACATTGAACTTGAACTGCAGTGCAGTCGATGACGATGACGACGACGACGACGAAACGACGACGATTGCGACGTCGACGTCGACGTCTGTCAAAACAGAGCTGATAGCAGAATCAGCGACAGCAGCTGTTAGCTTGTTGTTGTTGTTGCTGCTTTGTTGTTTCTGCTGCTGTCGTTTGACGATGATGAGGCAGCTGCTCTGATGAGCAACTGAAATGGTAAAAACTAAAGTAAATATATAAGAAAGCAATCAAAACAAGCGCAACAATCGCTGGAGAATCGCGTGTAAACACTAATTTCATTTACAATACTCGCCAGCTTCGCTCGCAATCAGCTAAGAATTCTCTTTCGTGTTTGGCTTGCGCTTGACTGGCAAGATACATTTGGAAGTCTTCGCTAAGCTACAGATACAAATTATTTATTTAGCAAAATTCTAAAAATTCTTGTTCATGTTTGCAGAACATTTTTTTAAGTATTCAAAAATGCAAAATACATATTAAATCGTTACCAAAACGCCAAAAAATTAAATGTCACGTGTATCCCTTGTGTTAAGTAGGCTTTAATGAATATAACACAGGATTTTTGCGCCCGTTGGTTAAATTGAAAATTAAACATTAGTCCAGGCAAAGTTATACTCGGCTTTGCATCCGGTGAGTTGGGTTAGGTGTTAAATTTTACAGTAAATATTTCTCAAGATATTTAAAGAACTCATGCTCGATTCACGGGTAAAAATGCAATGAAATAAATCGAAAAACGCATATTTATAACCAATCTTAATTCTTAAGCGTCAATTGTCGATTTCCAATTAAAAAAATGCATATAGAAAACAGAAAAAGTTTAGCATAACGGACTATATTGTCGTATGCGATTTAATTTCCAGCTGCTATTCTCGGCGTATGAGTAATTTCTGTCGTAGAATTCGATGGGGAGCTAGTTACTCAGAAAACCCTGACTCACATGAGAATACATTTGAATAGATATGTATGTACAGACATATATATGAATACGAAACGTAAATACGTGTTAACCAGTGAGGGATTTTTTTTTAAACTTTTAGTCATTTTATGTTATGGAGTATATTTAAAATGGGAATGGGAATGGGAAGAACAAATCAACTAACTGATTAAATTAATGCAAATGACAAAATCATGAATTATTATTATTATTAATAAGTATTTTTGTTTCATAATATCTAAATTTTTTTATAGTAATTGTTTGTGGATATGCATATACATATGTGAACCAATTAGCAGATGACCAAGTCAAGGCACTTTTTTATTGTAAACAAACGCTTAAAATTGGCATGGGAAGTAATATATGGCTAAATTAATGCACATAAAATCACCATTAAATATTTTAATTATTTTTATGTTCTTTCTGAAAGTCATTTTTAAAATAATAATAATTGTTTGCAGCATCTTCTCGCAGACTGAACTTTGACTAAGCATTCAAATGTAATCTTCTACCCTTACAGTGGGCATTACAATTTAATCGTGGAATATGTAACGTATTTTAGGAGACATATCTGATTACATGAGTATATAAGTATATATAAGTAAATATTCTCTTGATCAGCAATAAAGGTCTGTGTGATTGCCTATCAGCTTTAAGGCTATATTGGTGAGAGACATTCTTTTCGATTATTGGTTTTGGTTTTTTTCGGTGCTTCCCCAATCTTTGCAACAAATGTTGGATCATTTAACATTTTAATATTCCAGATATTTCAATTTAAACATGCTATTTCGGATTTAAATTTTCTAAATTTAATCTGGCTTAACTTATAATTGCAGAATTGAATGAATGAATCAGAATTCAGATTGCAGAAAATAAATAAATATAATTTTTGACAATAAATTGCCAACATTAGTCTACTAAATAATATATGTATATATATCTATGTATATGTGTAAGCAGCTGCCCTTGTGCCATTCTTGTTACATACATATGTATTCATACATACATAGCTGTTTACAATTGCGTATGTAGTCGAGTTAGTCTTAACTCTTTATTGGCCACAGAGGACAGGCCAACATGTCGTCGGTTTGATGAGGCGTAAAACGGAAAAGAAATGGTGGTGGGTGTGGTAAGGGGGAGGGAGGCGAGGGGATGGACTACACGCGAAATGACAGCCACTCGATAGATAAAATCGTATTTAATTGTACGAATTTGAAATACTCTTTATCAAGTTGCTAAAAACAAAAGTAAAGTGGAGAAAAAATGGAGAAAAATTCATAATTTATTATTAATTTAATTAATTATTTGATTATTATTAATGAGGCGATTCGAAAGCTCTTCACTCTTACTCTCCGTCTTTGTCTCTCTTTCCTACGTAGAGTATTGACAAGTCGGTGATGTCTGCTATAAATATGCAAAGGGCGCATATTTTGTGCGTGAGCGTGAAATGGGAATGCTGGGGGTGGGTGGTGCCTTGGGTTTCTGCTGGCATTGGCAGCTACCAAGGTCACATTGACAAGTGTTGCACGCGCCTGCGATTGACAAAATGTGTAGCGTGGTGGAGCCACGTGGGGGAGGGGTGGGAAGGTGGGTAGGTGAGTGTGGGTGGATGGCTTTTGTGTGTGGGATGAAGCGCGAGTTCTGCGTTTGGCATTATTCCTCTTGTTCTTGTTTGCGTTTACCTTCTTTCTTTTGGCTTTCACTTGATTACCGACACGCGCCTGCCACACACGCAACTACACACACACACACACACGCACACACAGATGCTTCATGATTGAGATTCTGTTTGTTTGTTTGGACGCCAAAGTGATTTTTGGGTTTAAACAGATTTATTTTGTGAAGTTTTTTGATTTGTTTGATTTCCTTGTCAACAGCAGAAGAGCGACAGCAGAATTTGCAAAATCTCGATTTGAATATGCCCTGATGCGACATCAATAAAAATCTACTTCGAGCATTGATATCAATACATCACATCATTGATATACTGTCATGCTCTGACTTTGAAATATGCGTAATAACCATATAATGTGATCGTAAAGAATGACTTTTTATCGAGCTTCGATCTGTAATTAATTCTACTTATTCATTTTAATTGCAATGGTTTTTTTATATTCAAGTTCGATTTCTTTGTTATTTATCGATTAACACTATAACTAAGCTTAATACTAACTCCGACTAGTCCTACCTACTACTGCAACAAGATGCTATCTACACTTTTACTTGACATACTTAAAATTTATTTACATAATTTTATTATTTATCTGAGCTCCGATCTGTTCTCATTATCTACCGCAACATCGACTTTGGGCGAAAGCAAGCTTTTGCTTTCACATCAAATTGCCAACAAGTAGCACAAATTTCGCAGTTCACAAAAAGTTCTCCTTCAGAAAGGTCAAAAGCGCGTCCTGCCAGCATCCAGAGAGCGTGGGAGACAGAGAGAGACAGAGAGAGAGAGAGAGGGAGGACGAGGTGACGAGGGCGATGACTACGCGTGTGTTGTATTGAAATGTCCTTGACAATAACATTGGTTTGCCGGCAGTGGATGCTGAGTGGGTGTTCAAATCTACGTTATCCACAGAGAGTCACAGAGAGAGAGAGAGAGAGAGTCGCCTGGATGTTGGCTTGGGGGCACTTGTGCCGAGGAAGCTTGATTGCTGAGCTACACGCTCGGGAATGTGTTCGTTACGGTTCCTGCTCCTTTAAGCTTGAGACGCAAATGAAGTGAACGTCTGAGTGAGAAAAGGCGTTTGGCTAATTGAGTTGGCAAGTGAGCAGGTTGCCGTTTTAAAAAATTAGAAAAATATGTGTGGTGCAGCATACGCACGCACTGACTGGTGTACATCCACCGCAACTGACCCAATCCTCTCTTGCTACCCACAATTTGTTCGGCTGGGCGGCAACACAAACAAACCGCACAAAATACACGCACGCTAACCCCACAAGCCAATAACCTAGGGCCATTTTGCTATTTACACAATTACACTACAAAAATATTTACCCTGTCCGCTGTCTCGTCCCCAGATCCAAACCCAAATCCAACACACCCACACACCTCCTCCGCCCCTTCCTCCTCCCTTCAAATTAGACAAAAGCCAAGCAACGAAATTGCGTCGAAAATGTTTTTGGCGCACATTTGGCGCGTTTTCTCTGGAACCAGAGATGATGAGTAGGGAAAAGGGGATGAGGGAGGGGGGATGATGGTGTCCAGAGTTAGGGCCAACAACTTTTATCCAAATTGTATTGTGTGTTTGCCTTCGACTGGTGCAGGTTGGCCAACGTTGTGTACCATCCCCAAAATGATGTTGCTTCTTCTTCTTCTCTTTACTTTGGGTAGAATTCAAGGTCAAAATAAAGAGCTGGCCGAAAAAAAGCACCCAATTACAAGAAGAACATATAGACTCACAGATACTCTCTGAAGAGTGTAGCACTTTATTTAAGAAAAAGAAAAGAAAACAGAAGAAAGTAAAATTTAGTTTAAAAATTAATATTTATATGTTTATAAGATTGATAAGATTTATAATAAAATGTTGATAAAAGTATTCTCGAATAACTATTGATTTGCATTCAACCAGTTTTTAAGGATTAAAGAATAAGCTATAGTAGAGCAACCCTCTGATTGAAGGGTTTATATCTCTGAATAGGCGCCAACTGCGCCGAATCGTCTGCTGTTGGGCTTAGGCAGTGTTTGCCTGGGCGGCAACCACCTTTGCACACCTCTGCAATTTGGAAGCAACCACTTGATGAGGCACCCGCATACAATGGCTTTTTGGATTCAAATTTTTCGCTGACACTTGACCCAAATCAAAACAGTTCTCAGCAAAAATATCAAAGGACGGCGATTTGTTTAATTGTCTAATTAAAATCAAGCAGCTTTCGAGCCAGAACAATTTTAATGGCTGCATCTGACGAGGGATCCACTCGAAATTTCAATAGCTTCACAATTTTCAAAATGCCTGCATGCCATTTTACATTTGATATGTTAACTTAAATTAATTAATTAGATCTAAGCATTAAGCCATAAGTAACATATGGTAACAATGTTTATATGTTCACATTTACATATAACCAAATTAGATTAAGCTCCTTTGTGGCAAGCGTAATAAGATACAAGACTCAACCTTATAGCGCTGAATAAATGCGTGGGGCAGCTTCCACCTACATCTCAGCACTACATAGGCGCATATGTTTCGATTACAATGCATTAAACGTAATTTCGAATTTGTAGATGATACTTTGATCTTTATTGTTTTCCAATATCTTTTCAAAGACATTATGTTGTCAATGAGCTTGTGGTGATCAGTTCAATTTTTAGTGTTATACAATATTACGCTTTTGGAAAATTTGATTTAGTTGTTTTGAGTGACGTGTATATCTATATCTATTCCAATCCCATATATTTATACAATGATATGCATACGATTTTCTTTAACTAGATCAAAATACTTAAAAGTCTGCTCGAAATTTGAATATAAATATAATTTCCATAAGTAGCAGAAATAATGTTTATTGTGGCTTCCAAAAAATCGTTTAATTTTTGAATTTATCAAAATTTATGAATATGTTGCAAATTTACAAATTGAGAGACAAATAGACAGACAGACGGAGCAGACTGTGTCTAGACAGAATGGTGAAGAGTGCTGAAAGAGGGAGTGCTGAGAAGAGTGCTGAGAAGACTGCTGAGAGGAGTGACGACATAAGCCGAGTAATAAATGCAGCTAAAGTCTATTTCAAGGACTATACTTAACGCTAAACGGAGGCCAAAGGCGTTTTGAGTTTCTACAAAGTCAGTAGCAAATGTGGCAGTTGCTCATCAGTTCAACTGCTCCACAGCTGCACTGCCCGCTTGCCATTTGCTCATGTGGCCAGACATTAAGTACACGCATTGTTGACTGTGTAAGTAGAGCAGAGGCTTGGCGATGTTCGACTATTTTAATGGCACTTTGTGTGGCGAGACTGAAGGCAATCGATTACGGCACACACATGGCACACACACACACACATATACATACACCGTATTGTTTCATAATCCATCAGTCATGGCGAGCGTCGATCGGATCGATATGTAAAGTGTATCAAATTACGCATAAAATGTAATTTCGTTTCATAAACAAAGCAGAACGTTCCTCAGACGCAAGCTGTGGAATTACGTTTCATAAATATTTAAACACGACTATATGTTCTCGATATATTTATACGGGCCGAGGGTTCCCATTACGAGCCAACGTCGAGAACAAATGCTGATGATGATTTCGAGATATCGAAGGCGACTGCTGGCATTGAGAATTAAAATGATTTTGGAGGCAACAAATTGTTTACTATTTCTCGCCCTCACAAATCTGATATAGATTTATATATATATAATATATATGAACGCAATTTTAAGAACTCTCAAGGTTACTTTTAGTACGTAGTAAGTGGGAAAACATACTCTGTCTCTGTCTCTGTCCAACTCTCTCTCTTTCTCCCTTGATGCAAGGTTTGCAATTTGTAATTATCTAGATATGGTGGAGGAAATTTGTGTCTGTTTTTACAAAGTGTTCGATTGACATTTATGTATTATAATAAGTATAGGCCGATTTCTTCTTACGCTTCCCATGAAAGTTGACAACTGCTTTAACCATTTCCAAGCGACAAATAATGTAGCTATATATCTGATGACAAAGTTACATTCCTAATAAGAGTATAACTCAAAAACATGTTAACAATTTCACCTGAAGTTTAGAAAATTTCTAATCTTTGACGTTATAAGAAATATAGTCAGACTCTATATTAAGAAAATGAAAGGTTTTCTTAATTTCATGGCTTGCCTTTTTTGGAGAATATCAGCAAAGCTTACAGTTTAACTTATAATCCTAAGACTATCTTATTTTTCCCAGCTGCAATAGCTTTTTTCTTTTCAAACTAAATATTCACATTAGTGAAGGTGTGTGTGTATATTTTCAGTAGTTTTCTTGAGGAGATGCAAATATGTATAGATGCAAGGGAGAGTCCTTGATGCCGACAATGACATCGCCCCTCCCGTATGATATGCTTGAGCGTGTCTGTAGACATTGACAACGGCAATGGCAATGGCAATGGCAACCAACTGTTGCCTTTGTCGCTAAATATAGCTGAGAAATGAGGGCGACATTCGACAGTCAAGGGGGGAGGGTGACAAATGGGTGGTGGCTCGGTCAAATTGCGGCGCCGTCGCCTGGCTCCAGTCGCCGCCAGTCAAGGACATCGCTCACATTACCAGCCCCATCGAGATGCGCATAAAATTTCATCAGTCGGAGGCCTCTTTTCATAGACTTTGTGGCAGAATGTTTGAAAGCGTTTAGCATTGCAAACTATAGCAAACATTTCGACGATTTCAATGTCAGAGGCTTCACTTCTTGAACTGATCGATTCAGGAAGTGCTGTTTAATATGCCAAACTTTTCCACTTCGACCGATGCATAATATGAATAACTTTCGATTCAGCTATTGATCAGCACTTGATGCCTGGCTCCATGTCGAATGTTTAACAATATTCAGCTGGCGACAGGAAGCAGCAACGAGAAATCAAGTTTAATATAAGCTCCAAGCGCCAGTCATGGAAACATTGGAATATTATAAATATCTTTACATTTGCTTGCTTTCATAGAGGATAACCTTGTGGCTCTATCTGGACATGAATGTGTGCAAACTGTGCAAAAAAGAAATGTGCTTGCTGCCAGGGGATGAATCTCACTTAAAAAGCATCGAGAAAAGTGCTCAGCAGTTAAGAGTTAAGAATAAATCAATTTTGCCGCGACAAAAAGATAATGTCGCCCACAGCAGACCACAATTCTTTTGAGAATACATTTTATAAATTAAATGCAATATTAAAATTAGAGTTGCAAGCTAACTTATATAATCGGGGTATAATAGTTATATACCATATACATGTACATATTGAAACTGATTATACAGTTTAACATAAAGTAATTCTTACTCCCATCGACACTATTAATTTTTAAATCCATGACTCTGTCCATATGCACTTCCATCTCTGCTATTTGGAGCGAATCCTCTCAATCCCTCTTTAACAAAGTTCAGCAAACACTCAATACCAGAATAAGTCTTATGCTTATTGATTCAATTTCAGGCAATCACCTTGATAAAGTTGAACCCCACTCGAAAGACTTAAGCTCTCTTTACTTACCACTGTTTCTGCCTAGCCAATTTAACACTATCCATTCAGATTTCTTGAACAATCCTTCAACGTTTTACCAATTGACTTAACGTTACCTCCAGAGCACATGAGCAATTGGTACCCTACAATATTGTGAGACCAAGTCCAACACTCTGACACATACTTAAATTGATAAGAGGTTCCTTAAGGGACTCACGCTGTCAGCGAAATTGATGAAACTGCCTGCAACAATAAATAATATGATATACTTTAATAGCAATAATTTATGTTTACTGACATCACCTTCACCTAATGCTAATCCAAAGCATTTTCGGAAACTTGCCTCTCGCCTCCCTCCCTTATTTGGTGCCTTTGTTATCTACTGCTCTCAATTCGTGCATGAAATCTGCAATCAAACGTAAATAGAAAGCTCATAAGCTTTCCTTGATGGTCCTATAAAGCAGAGCTTTACAAAATTTGGGCCAACTGGCAGGATGTCGACAGTTTATGAGGCGGTAGTATCATGTTACTCCATACTGTGGTGTTTCGGCTTTGCGCTCATGTTTTTGCCGTTAAAATGGTGCCAAGGATGCGGTGCGTTAAAGAACCCGTCACGTATACGCCGCATACGCCAGCAATTATGTATTATGTATTTATGCATGTGGGTTGAAGGCGGGAAGAGGGCAACTCAGGGGGTTGCACAAGCTTCCATAAAGTTAACCAAAAATAAGCCGAAGGTTATGTTATGATAATACGTAGCAGCAACTAAAACAAAACGAGACCCACAACCCAATTCAATCAGTTGCGCTCGAGTTAGAGCCTATTCGGAACTGAACCGAACCGCACCGAACCGAACCGAACCTAGAGCGGCTTATGATTATGTGTGGGTCATAAACAGTGAGCAAAACCAAATGACAGGCGAATGAGTGCCTTCAGAGAGCAGAGTTGGAGTTAGAGTGAGTATGCCACATCCATCAGCATAAACCCTAAACTCTTTGGTCCTTTGTGCGTTTCTCAATGCCGCGTTTATTTGCCCACATTTCAAGGTTGAATTTATCCTGTTTCAGCAGTCGCTGATTAACAAAATATAATTTATTGTGGGCTGTTTTTTCGGGGGCAGCTTTGTTAACTGCGTCATTTTCATCAAAAACAAGACATTTATGTTTCGCGTGGCGACTATTTGATACCCTTTCAGTTATTGCTCCAATTTGAGTCAAATATTGATAAGTGATATAAGAGTTAGGAATAAAAGTGATCACTTAAGAGCTTAGTCCTGTCATTTTCTATTATCTGAAACATATTTGAGTACGCTGCATATTTCGTGACAAAATTCGTATACTCTACAAGCATCTAACATAAATAAATAGAAAATCAATTTGTCGGGTCAATCGAGGGTGTCCCAAGCCCAGCCCCAAACCTCGACTAAACTGATATATATGTAGATATCTTGTAATTATTATTTAATGCTTACTGCGCCGCCAGCATTGTTTGTCTCGCTGTTTTCGTTGCTGTTATTGTTATATTTTATCAATATTCCTGAATCGCAATTACTTTTGCCGAAATGATAATGATATTATCGCTAACATTCAGAGGCCAATAAGAAACCATTATTCAAGAATTCTGATTCAAAAATGGCAAATTAGAGGAAAGTTCTGGGGTTTAAGTTGATAAGTTGCTTCTATTGTGTCTATCTATGGTTAGTTATATCATTTATATGATTTTCTTGACTTCAAAGTCCTCGCTTGGATTGTGCTGATGATGAGTGTGGATATAGTCTCATTATGCCTATTGCTAGGCAATCGCCCAGTAAGTGTGGTCTAGGTAAGCGTGAATTTAATATCAACAATCATTTTACACACAATAATAACCTCTCTTCAAATAAATTCCGCAATGGCGACTTATATCAGATTCTGGAAAAGTCTTGATCTAACGCTACATAAATAATACAAATATTTCTCTTTAAATCTTTATAATCAGAAGATTTTATAAGTAATTTATTCACTTTAATAAAAGTGGGGAAACCCCAGTTTATTGGGGTCATATATTAATTTTGGTGGTTAATATATGTATGTACCTATCACTGATCCAAATAAGCTGTCCGCCACTGTACCTGCGATTGTTTAGGAACTTACAATTATATGTAAATCAGCCTGTAATCCTCTAAGCGAATAAGCAGCATATCCTCAATGCGCAGTGAAAAGCATTTTAATGCATTTCATCAGAATGCCTTTACTAACTGGTAGCTTACCAAACCAGGCTAATCCGCTGATCACAATGCACATTAGGATCTTTAAGAATTGACCACATTATCAGAGCACCTCTGAGCGATACTCGACTCTAACCATTTGCCTTACTCAATTGGTTTTGTTGGGCAGCATCATCAGTAGCTAATAGCCATTAGCCTAAGCATTCAACTTGAACGTTTAGCCTGAGACTCATAAATATGAATATTTTCACTTTTCGCTGGCAATACTTATTACCACTATTAAGCACTTACAACCAACGGCTGCAATGGCAACAGCAGCAACAAGCGATTTGTTACAACAACAACAATCACAAAAATAATATAAAGTGCGGAGGGGGAGGGAGGTAGGTAAGGTGGGGGGCTAGGAGGACCAGTGAGCGACCCAGATTTGAAATACACTTTCTTTGCTTTGAGACGAGTATTTTCAAAGTTTCTCTCCTTTATGTTTTACAGTTCAGTCAACTCATTTCGGGGGTCTCTCTAATGATTAAATGCTCAAAATCAAATATCAAATAATTGAGCCTCGTGCCTTTTGTTTGGCATCGCTGAGTGCAGCTCAATCATTTCCATTTGGGCGACAACCGACAAGGAGGCGCTGTGTGGGGTGGGCAAAGGGGGAGTGGTGTAGGGGGGCTGGGAGGGGAGTAAAAATCAACAAGAAACACTTTCCACGCACACTTTTCGTTGACCCAGAAAGCACGCTAAAAACCCGTTTCAGTCGCTGACGGGTTAAAGAAATGCAACAAAACTACAAGAAAGTAAGACTGAAAAAAACTTTAAATTTAAAATAAATGGAGTACACTTTCGCTTATGAAAACGAAAGTCAACGGACTTTTGCACCAACAACAGCAACAGCTCGAGCAACAGCAACAGCATGAGCAACAACAGCAACAAACAAAACAAAACACAACAGAAATGCGTCGCGACGGTGAAATGGCGGAGAAATTTGTCAGTCTAATGGGGGCCAAGCAAAGTAGGCTGTGCAACGGGCCAAAGCGGCATTAAAAAGAAACAATGAACACAAAATACACAACACCACACAACAATACACAACGTACAGCAAAAATGCAAAACACACAAAACGCGCAAAGTTCAAAGCTGACAAGCGGACAACGCGCGCGTTTCTGACGCGACACTGAGGCGTTTTATTTACGCCCCTGAAAATCGCAGCAAGCACGCGACTTTTGCAAGTGACCCAATTTCAATACATACCGCAAGCATTGAAAATGAAATAAAAATCAAAATGAAAAAAAAAAACAAAAAACAAAAAAAAAACAACAACCAATATGAGCAGCCTGCTAGCCAGACGACTAGTAGCAGAAAACAATAAATTATTTGGAGGTTCCAACATTCAATCTGCCATTTTCAGTTTAGGTTTATGTAAAAAATAAAACTACAAATACAAAACTACAAAAATGAAACAATAATAAAACCAACTGAACGCCTTTTGTTTTGTGGCGGCGACAACATCAGGCAACCTTTAGCCAAGGCAATGCTCGAATAAATACAAAACAAAACATTTTCTATATTACTTTTAATGTCAAGCACACCCATTTCGATTTGCTATAGGCGTTAAATGGACTTAGATACTAGTTTTCCAATCTATCCAAACAAAATGGACATGATCTTATGATTTGTATCTTAACATAGTTTTTTACGGATCACCTAAGGTCGAGACCCTAAGCCACGCCTCGCATAATTTGGCTTTTTATTAGAGTTTACACAAGACAAAAATTTTGAAAATCTTTCCAAAATATAGAAAAAACCCTCTGAAAACAAGACAAATAATCGAGAGCTTGTAAATAAATTATGTTTAGCTTTTTTTTTCTCCTTAGAAAGTTGAATTTGTGTTTTTTAGAAATGTTTTCTATTATCAAGAAAAACACTTTAAAATCGAGTTCGAATCGCTGTGAATTTTGAAGTGATTTCAAATTAAATTTATAAACTATCTAAAATGTATGTATATATGACATTTTTCAATAATAATGCTTAGTAAATTTTAGAGAAATCGAATCAACAATTAAGAAAAGAGAACTCCTAAATTTTGGAAAGACCTTCAATTTTAAAAATAGACTTTTTTTGAGTGCAGCTGCGTTTTAATAAATATACACAAATAAGTTGAAATAATTTACTTATGAATATTGAAATTTGAACAATTTTTTTTAAAATATGTTTTCAAAAAGGTATTTTTTTACTTTTCTATGTACTCTGATATATTTCGAGTACGATCGGAATTCGACTTCAGCAACGTTTTTGTACTCTCAGTAACGACATTTTTCCGATCACTTTCAATTTTATTTTCTATATACGTATGTAGTGTCAAGAAAGAAAATGAAAACAATTTCAGTTTATCTAAAAATCAAAATATTTGAATTTAATGTGTTTAAAACTTGCTTGCATATTAAATGCCAGCCTCACGTGAGTTGGCCAAACCAAAACGATGTCAATAACCCAGGTGCGGCACGTAAAATGTTAAAATGTGTGCGTATACATAAAACTATGTATATATTGATATATGCATATATATATATATATGTGTATATCCAGTGAATATGAAATTTCACTTGGCTGACTGCGCCGACGCAGCTGCCGACAGCGAAAGTGAAACTCGAAGAGGTTTTTGAACTCGACAAGTGCCCGATTCAGACGGCAGCTGTGATCAGGCGGGGGGAGCGAGTAGTGGCTGCTTATGCAGTTAGGGGTGAGTGTAGGGTATCCGAGGGGGTGGCAGGGGAAGAGGTAAATGTGTGTACATCAACAGGCACGACGACAGCCAACTGGCCTCGCCGCAAGTAACTGGAGCGGAACCAAATACAGCGGCAAAAGACAAATTGTACAATTTTACTTTCTTTTCCACATGCAACTGCGTCAAGAGTCGAGAGAGTCTGGAGCGTTGGTTTTGCGCTGGGTTTTCAGTCTGAGGGTGCTGGGGTTGGGGATCCGAGCCAGCTTAAGTGTCAATGAACCAAAAACTGACGACGCCGAAATGAAAGCGTTGTAACCCAATTAAACTGCAAACTTTTTCAGATTCCCAAAAATTTTGACTTGCACTTGGATTTGAAGTTGGTCTTCGTCTTCGTCGTTCGGTTTTCAGTTTTGAGTTTTGAGTTTTTGGTATTTATTTTGGCTAGTCTCGGTTTTGGCGCCAATTTTATGCGCTTGACGACGAGCAAAGAGCCTCGGCACTGAAATATGCCGAAAAAGGTCACAGACAATTAGCAAGTGTCGTTTTTATTTGTTTTTTTTTTTATTTTTGCTGCTGTTGTTGTCGATGCAAACACCCGCACCTGCCCCTCCCTTGGCCCGGCCATGTGCTCTGTTCCAAAGCCACGCCATGAGCCAAGCTCAATGTTGCAGTGGCTGTTCAGCGAGCGCAAAATACAACAACAACAGCAACAAACACAGCAAACAGAGCTACGTACAGCAGTAAACATAACAACAACAACAACAACAACAGAAACAAGTAAATCAGCAGCAGAGGAGGCCGACGACGTATAAATAACCTCATAATTGCCGCTGAGGGTCTTTGCAATGAATTATGCGAATTAACCTCAAACACTGAAACGTTTTTCATGAGCGTGCAAACAATTTTTGGACAAGTTGAATTAACTTATGTTACGATTGATCTGATTCGTGATTGATTGATTGTATGTGGGTGTATAATAACAGCATTTATACACGATAATGACTTAAGCGCCCTGCCACTAATTATGATATTTTATTCTTTTGAAAACGGTTCGTCGGTCGAGGTCAATGCCCCAAACGAGAGCCGCACATCGTTTAAATCACATAAAGCCAACCATCAACGTCTATTACCCAAAGCAATCATCACAATTTCATATTCCAAGACGTACCGAGGGGCAAACTCGTGCCGAGCATGCGCAACCGAACTGCAGCGAAAGAGAGACAGAGAGAGAGAGAGATAGTGAAACAGCAGCAGAAGCAGCAGTAAAACGGGTAAGCGCATAGTCGGGCTAGCGGGTTAGCGGGTAAGCGGGCAGGCGGGCAGGCGGGCAGGCGACAAACGGTTAAGCACATTTGAAATGAAATTGAAAGCAAAAGCGAAAGTGTATTTCTTTCTTGGCTTGTTTTTTGATATTTATGTTGCTGGCTACTTTGTATTGTGTTGCCAACAATTCTTCAAATTTCTTTTGCTATTCAATTTCGTTTTGTCAACGTTTTCACTTTTGACTATAATCGTATTTTCATTGTTTGTTGTTTGCTGTTTGCTGTTTGCTGTTTGTTTCCTCATTCATTGGTTTTCATTGCTGCCCAGAAGTTCAGATCAACAGCTGAAGACCAAAAGAAACACTCTCGATATTGTCTGGCGATCATTACATATTCACATCTCATTAGATAATTACAATAGGCTGCCGAGCACATAATGAGAGTGAAATTTGTGAATGGAACTGACCCCGTTTAGATATCGATGCTACGATCTTGCCATCAAACAGTGCCACAGCTTCAAATAAGCACAAAGCACAGTTACCTTCTCAAATGAAACTGAAAATAAAATTCATTTGGTTTGTGCTAATTTCAATATGATTGAGTTGTTTATTAGGAATGTAATTCAAAGAGAGCTGGCAGGTAGAAAAAGAAGAGTCGGGCCTACAAATCCAAAATATATAGATCGAGATTGGTATATTCATAGAAACTTATTGGAGAAAGAACTCTCGCCAAAACAGGGCCAATGACAAACAAAAAAGGCTTAAGCCTTTGACACTCTATTGCAATCTAAAATGAGAAAATAAAATTTTTTTTACATTTTTAAGAGAGCTATGGGAATTAAGCTTCAGACATGACAACATAGATTATAAATAATAATTTTACAAGTTCCCGTTGGTATTTCTTACGATGATTTATCAAGTTCATATCGATGATTTATTTTAAAATACAATCTTAAATAAATTAGTTAAATTAACTTTACATTATTTATTAAAATATAATGCTGAAATCAAAATGCTAATTAACTCCGTTTTTAATTTTTAATTTTGTTTCATTTTTATAGGGTTCATTGCAAAAAAATGGTTGTAGATTGTTTTATCATTTAATTCATTTTTTATTATTCATTGCGTACAGACAAAAACAAAATATTGTATTTAAATACAGCAATTTTAATTTATTGTTTATTTTAAGACTTTAAGGAACTCAAATTAAAAAGAGGAACAATCCATATGTAGCGAGTTGATCATAGAAGGATGTTTTTAATAATTTCTTAAAAAGTGGAATGCAACATATGCTCTGCAATAAATGTTTATGTGCATATATGCATAATTATTTTGAATATTATTATCCACCACAAAACTAAGCACAGCGTTGCACCTTGTGTCTCGACTTTCACTGCTGCTTACGCTTACCGCTTGCTGCGGCTGAGCTGCTGACCCAGAAACTCCAATGACACATCAACCTGGCCAAGTGAAGCGTTTAATAAACTTTTATGCAAGCGCATAAAAAATGCAACTGGTGTTGCCGCTGTGGCGACCAATGTCAGGAGAGGACCCTTGGCAAGCAGATCAACCGAGCGAGACAAAAACAAAAACAACAAAAAAAACAATCTATAAAAACTGCAGGCGTTACGGAAATGAAGACGTCGACATCCTGTTGCCACATTCCCCTCGTTGTGCCCTACCTCGAGTGCTTCTGTTGCAGCCGGCGACTTTCTTAATGGCCCTCGCTCAAGGCTCAAGGCTCAAGGCTTAGGGCTCAGGGCTCAGGTCTCATATCTGAGGGCTCAGGTTTTGGACTCATTGCTTAAAGCTCGCTGGTTCAGTCGGTCCACACATGTTGCCACTAAAAAATGTTTAAGATGACATTGGGTTAAGACAACGACTAACTGTCTGTTAACTGTTTTAATGCCGTGTAATGCATGCTGGGGAAGCCGCAACGGGCAGCAGCTGTTTAGTGCCTAAGGCCATCACTTGTTGCAGTTGCCACACAACAATAATCGGAAACAACATCAAATCTAATAGTGAATTTATAGCGCTTTCGTTTTTGTACACACCCCGAATCGGCAGATATATATATATATATGTATGTATGTATAAAATATGTCTGTTGATCAGCAGCACTTTTCCCATTGAAAGCAATTTAATGTACGCCGCGATAAATACGAATTTCATCAAAAATTGAGACATCGACAATAGACCACGAAAGTTCAACACTTTCTTTTCGGCTGTGGCAAACAGTTGAAGTTCAACTCAATAATGTTTGTGTTTTTTTTCCTGTTTTTTTTTTTGGGTAGGTGGGCATCAATTACCCTACTCGAGAAACTATAACATGCGCCGGACCAAGCCGAACCGAACCGAACCGAACCAAACTGAACTGAACCGAACATGCCGAAAAACGGCAAAAGAGACATTTAAAAGCCAATTAGAAAAAGAAAGTGAAAAATGTTGCAACAACAGCAGCAACAGCTGAGAATCCAGTTGGTTTTGGAAGCGCCTCAAAGAAAGTGATGCACAATTTGACAATAATCATCCGATTAAAATTCAAAATCATAATGCATTGAAGACGGGTCCCTCAATACCATCACAGGTGTCATTGCTCCGTATTGAGTTCAGGCGGGTTTGTTGAACCCACAACGATGCCTGAATCTAATTTACTATTTTCACCGCAAATGCGAGACGAACCCAGAAAACAAAATTCAAAAACGAAGTGAAGCCCTCAGCGATCGGCAAAAGTGAGAGTTGAACGCTGAGAGTAAAAGATTTGAATGTTGTTTGAATATTGAGGTCACTCAGAGTTGAAGTTGCTGTTGGAGCTTTTGAGTTTGCAGTTGGAGTTGGAGTTGGTGTTGGGCTTGATGATCGTTATCCAGCATTCATATGCTTGTATTTATAATTTTCTATAATACATTTTTCAGCTATTTTGGCCGTGACGCATGCGCCCAACAACTTTCTTTGAGCGTTGCCTTTGAAAGAGGTCAGTGAACGAAAGCAGAAACTCCAACTTAACATAATGCAAAAAAAAAAAAACCACAACAAAAAATTAAACTGATAGAGCTAAAGCAGCATATCAAATATCATCTGGTTAGTGAAGCGTTGTCAACGGCAACAGCTGCGTTGAAAGTGTAATCGTATTTTTCTCCCCTTTTTTGGCAGAGTGGAAAAATGCTTATTAACTGAAGGTGCCACACAGACCAATAAAGGATGCAAGCTGACTCCAACAAATGTTTAATGTACCCTTCGAGTTGAAGTTTACCTCAAAACAATCCTCAAAACCTCCTTTGCATTCATGGCTAGTTGGTTTTGCTTATTTCAAGCCTATTTCGGATTGACCATATTTTGATTTTAAATAATTAAAATATATTTTTTTCTGATTCTTATTCTCACTTTAATATATTTTTGGAATCCCAATTCGTTCAATCAGCCGTGGAGCTTGAAACTGAAATAGCTAACTGAGTTGATATATAATATTTATTAGATTTATAAGATATCTGGAGTTATATAAAAGCCAAATGGTCCAACAGATGATGGACGTACTGTGAAAAATCCAGAGAATACACAATCAGATCAAAAAATAATAATTAATTAGTTAAATGCAGGTTTATTGGTGATTTAAATAGAGGAATCTGAATTATTCACGTGATTAAGTCTAGTGTAATCAACATAGAGCACTCGAAAGGGTTGAAGGGAAAGTGGGCAGAAGTATATATAGTATAATAATAGTTGAGAAGCAAATAAAAATAAAAGATTAATTTCAAATTGGTAGTCCAACTTAACAACATACATACATTTTGTCATTCTTTTGGGAGGGATTCCCATTCCAAATAAGCAAACATTATTTCAAAAAGGTCGGGCCAAGCAAACGATGTGACAAATTGTTATTGCATTGATGGGATGCTTAGCATAAACCTTGCCAAATATATACAGAAAATGCTGACAGCGAGAGTGCTAAATGAAAATTAGAAATGAAAATGAAAATGGGCGTATTGCGGTTGGAAGCGAAGCGTAATCAATGACCACATGCTTTTGTCTCTGTCTCTGTTTCTGTTCACCCAGCTCCATCCAGCACTATTTTAATTGTGTTAAGACTCGCATTTCAAGCAAACCCCCCTTCCGTCCAACCACAAACATGCCCCTTGTCCAAGCCAACGTTCACTTTCCGGTGCCCACGGGTCATTCACGCTGCTTGCGAGTGCCAAGTGCGAGCCTCAGCAGTTTCGAGTGCGTCATCAACGTCGCAATTGTCTCGACCACAACTAGCGGACATTGGTCATTGGCCGAGCCGGCACCTACCCAACCACCCAGCCACCCCCCCCCCCCCCCACACAGAGCACCCCCTCAGCAACCCCTCGCAATCATTTCGCTGAACTTGAAACGCAGTCATGCAACGAAAGCGTGAAAATTGTGCGCTATATTTTATTGTTCGGTTCTGTTTACATTTTAGTTCTGGCCGATTCCAGGAAACAGCAACGACACCAAAACCCGTTGATGTTGGCACATTTGCGACACAGAGCCAGAGACAGGGACGGGGATAGGGACAGGGACCGGGAGCGGGACGGGGGCGGGTAGAGGGTGAGTGTGATATTGTGTATTGAATAATTGCTGAAACCTTGAAATTGACAATTGCAAACTAAAACTCAACAAACCAACAAACGCTGACAAAATAAATAAATTCCCGCTTATGGAGCAGAATGAGACATAAAGACATCAAGTATGAAAATACAAAGTTTAAAGATTTAACAAACAGTTTGCTGTTGTTGCATGCGGCGCATGAGTGGCGATTTTCCGAGAATTTTATGTACGAGATTTTGAGTTCAACTAGCTGCTATGTGGTAGATATTATCGCTATGGGTAGCGTGAGAAATAATGCCTGATTATACATAATGTTATGCATGTGGTCAAAGTGGGTCACTCGTTTTCAATTTCATTAGAATTGTGTGCAGTCGAGGGAGATAGTTTATAAAATGTAACTAGAAATCATAATCGTAATATATAATATATATAATATTAATCAAGTCAGCTATCTAAAATGTGTTTATATGTGAATATGTTAATAATAATATAAATAATACAAAGAAAATGCTAATGCTTAAAAAAATCGCGAAAAATATACATAATAATGAAACCAAAAAAAATAAAGACAGAAAAGTTCATTTTATAAATATAATTTAAAATACTGAGATGAGTTATTCTTATTCTAAAATTTTATGTTTTGAATAACCTTTTTCTATTAATATTAATATATAGCATATACAAAAATGATGTGAGCATTATCGAGGTATTGACTACTGGAAAAGCAATGATTTGATTTATTAACTTTGATATTTAGGTATTCAAAGGTCACGACCTAACCATATTGCTGGAAATTGCGCCAAAGGTCAGATAAGTGTGTGCACGCGTCTCTGGAATTATCTATTCAACTGTATCTACATTTACACCCACTCACACACACACAGAGAGACACATACACACACATGCTGTGCTGGGCACACGTGGCACCCGAACCGTTAGGAATACATTCAGAAAAAATCGACATCAGTTGTAGTGAACCTCCCCATAGAATTAAAAGTTTTCTATTCTTCAGAAATAATTGCTAACTACTAGGAAAAAAGTTTCTAAAATTTAGAAAGGCTTGTTCTATTTATTTTGATATATATTTGATATATGTATGAAAAGTATTGAAATTCTGAAGATTAAAAGAAAAGCTAATGTAAGAATTCTTCAACGCTTCAAACATAGAAAATAATACACTGCAAATGGGCAATTTTTTTCTAAATTTATTTCTGAATAATAGGATGACTTATCATTGGCGCCAAAAATATGACAATATTATGTAATCTACTGCGATTTTTTTTTGAGTGTAGATTTCTGCAAAGTCCAAACAGTAGTTCATCAATTTAACGGAAAGCAAGAAAGAAAAGAGGAAAAAATACATGGAAAAACCTCAAACTAACCAGTAAAGGCAATCGTAATCATCAGCGAAAATATTTGGAGGAGTACGTCAAGCTATGCGGAATGCAAACCCAGAACGGAAGTGGGCACAGCCAAGGCATTGACCCCATACATATCACGCAGGCAACGGGACTGTGGTACATTGACCCAGGATACATGTACATGAGTGAATCCTGGGTTGGGGCTGGGTTTGGCGAAGATTAATGGCAGCTGCGAGTTGAACGAACCCGCGAAGCGGAAACGCCTATAATTTGGACTAGCATTATATAATCCCGGCAGTAAAAACAATATGGCGTCGTTTGTTCTTGAATTGGTTTTGTATTTGAGTTTGGGTTTAGTGTTTGTTTATGGCCAATGCTGCGCCGGGGAGAGCCAAGTGACAGCCGGAAGTTAACCTTGAAGTTTCGCAAGCGACGACAATACAGCCAACAAATCTCAAAGCTCTGCAGCTGGAGCCAGCTAAATGCGCACCCCAAGTGAGCATCCCTGGCACTGCCCCAAAAAACCCGACTCTGTTGCGGGCCCCGGTTAATCATTCCATGCCCCACCAGCCACGTGTTGGAAGTGAGTCAGAGTGTAGGAGTGAAGACACAGGCAGGGGGTATGTGAAGATGCCATTGGTTCCGGGTTTGCCAGCCGGAAGCTTTCGCATTGCGTTGCTGGAACCTTAAGCTGGCAAGCAAAGTTAGAGACAAATTCTGCGTCGCTGCGAAGAAAACGAGGATAAGACGCACTCACGCTTTGGAGTGGGACCCTTGCAGGCCCCGGCATGCGTTCATGGCAATAACACTTGACATTGAATCGATAATAAGCTAAAATTTCCAAAAATAATACTTGTAAAATGCTTCGTGAGAGAAACCGATGAGTTTGCTAAGGATTTGCCTATTAATAGTATAATCAAGATTGTCCCATGCTTAAAAAGTTACAAGCGTGGGGCAAGTTAAGAGTTTTAGTGAAAACTATTTGACTAAAGGTTAAGCCTGGTCAAGGTTGTCAAGTAATTTTGTTTTTCTTGTATTTTTTTTCCTTGGCGTCACAATATTTTGGCTGGTAATTAGAAACTTCCAGCACAACAAGAACAGTAAACAAACAAGAATATTGGGAGACAGGGAGGACAGGGGCTGCCTGGGTGGTCGTTAAGAGGAACGCTTCATAAACAAGCTACAACTTGTAGCTTGTGGCATGTGGCTAACTCTGACCTACACCGTGAAGAGTTGATTAGCCGACATGCCGCAGGACGAGGGCAACATTCTCGCACATTCGCAGCAACATTTCCTTTTTTACGCTTCGAACTTCATTCACAAAAGTGCCCTTCATAAATACTTCGCAACGGCCGAAAAAGGACTGGAAGCATTTTTACGAGGCAGTCAACAAATTGCGCATTGAGTAAGCATGGAGTTGGTAGTCTGTGGGGCAAGGGGCATGCACAAATGCGTCTGCAACGTGTGGCACAAGAAGTATGCTACGTGAAAAAGCCCGCGCCTTTTTTGCCCTAGCAGGTTTCACGGATTTCCTGGAAATCGCTCCTTGTTCTGTATAAAATGCAAAATGAATTTGCGAAGCACATTTAGTTGAGTGAGTGGAGCGAGCATGGGGCATGGGACATGGGGCATGGGGCAAGGGATAAGGCAAATGTGATAGGCTGACGACAACAATAGAGATGACGCACTTAGGTAATGTAACAGGCGCCAAAGCAAAGTAGCTCCAAAATGTCAAAATGAAATGCGCAACAGAGAGCAAAGCTTTATTTTGTGTGTGGGTGTGTGTGTGTAACAAATGGCAAGAAACTTGCGGCTTTTGGCTTTGTGGCCTTGCCAGAGAGAGTAAGAGAGAGAGAGAGAGAGCGATGCTTCTCCAAGAGAGCGCGCAGCAAAAGTTGAAGCGCGTGCAATGCCAAGGCGAAAGTTCGAGCAATGTCACAGAAGTACAGTCAACCTAGGCGCTGGGCAAAAAAGCTTGCCGACACTCCCCTATGCGGGCAAAAGCTTCGCAAGCAACAGCGAGAGAGAGAGAGAGCTTTCAGGGGTACTTAGCCCAAGGCTTGAGCAGCAAATGCCGTTATTATTTAGCGTCAATCAACGTTGAATGCCCTTCAACTTTTGTGGCGCAAGCGAGACAGCGATACAACGAGCAGGCGAAAATTTCCATAGCCCCGGCGTAGGCGCACACACAAACACACACACACGGGCACACATATACATTCAAGGACTCTGACGGCCATTACAGCCGGCAAGGTTAACGTAAAAGCACAGTGCAAAAGAGACAGCAACACTGACGTCGACAGCGACGGAGGCGGCAGAAAGCTGCCTCTTTGTGATGATGCCTTAGCAACGGTGAAGTTCAAGGTTAGCAGCTGAAGGATTTCTTTCGCTTTGACATTGCCAATGGCTCCCGCACACTCCCACTCTCGTGCACCCAACACGTGGCTATTGAGTGTGACTGGAACAACAGCTATCTGCATCTCGCTCTCTAACTCTCTCTCATTCCGCATTTATTCTTTGCATACTTAGAGGCGCATGGAGCTGCTTATTGTTTGACTGGACGTGGTCCTGGTCCTGGTCTTTTCTGCTACACCTGCAGCCCGATAACCTTGAGTTTTATATGGTATATGCCACATGTATATATGCTCCTCTTGCCACCTGCACCGCTATACGAACTGTTGATTACATTGCGGCGCGTGACTTTGATTTGATTTTTAAATCATTCTTTTAGCAGCTTTTCACACAGACTTTCTTGCTCGCTCCCCCATCGAAATCGGAGGCTGGCAAAGCCCACGATGAACGGGATTCGCTAAAGGTCAACATAAGGACAACATACCAAGAGCTGGCTTCTTATCACCAACACCAAGTCAACACCACTAAACAACTTGCATTTATCCACGTGTCGTCGTTCAAGTTTATTCTTACGAACTCATCTCGACGGGGGACAGAAAGAGACAGAGGAGCACCAAGTAGATCAAGCTCACAGTCTTATAAGTGTTTGAGCTTCAGTGTAGGCACTGTTGACTGTTTCTTACCACTCGAAAGTGCAGTTTGGGTTCTTCAAACTAATAATGGAGGATGAAATTACTTCAAATGTTCATTCACTTGAATCATCCGTATTTAAGTTCATTTTCACAAGCACCTGTTAAAGTGAAAATGCTTTGTATTATCTTTGAAATACACAACAGTTACTCAATATGAGACAAATCAAGCTGTCAGTTTAGATATTAGATAAATAATAGTAATAAATAAATGGCCCGCTGTCAATGAGCAAAACCAGTCAATTAAATGCGCATTAACTGTTTTCTAAGCACACTGGAAACTTTTCGTTGAATTATTGCCTACTTATCGCCGCACAGTGGGGACTTCTGCCTAATATAACACAAATTTATTTACAATAAAACAAATTCTATTTAGAAGCTGTTTTTTTTTTACCTTTGAGCAACCCTTTGCTACCCACTTTGAATAATCGATGTTATATCTGACAACTTCTCTAGCAGCTGAAGGTATTAATTTGACAAGAATTCGATAAGAATGAAAAAAGATACAAAATTGATCTTTCTGTTAAGTTAATGGGTTAGTGGCACGCGAGGTTAGTTTTTAGCCTCAAGTGGCCAACACGTTATTCAACTTGTTGTACAACTTTGAGCTGAATTTAGCCCAAACTTTGACGCACTTCGAGAGTCAATAAAAACCATGTTTCAATTAGCGGCAAATATAAATTGCCAAGGTTCACACAGCGACTGACGATGTTTTTTTGCAGCCATAATAATTAGCTGTTGTGGCCAGAACCCTCTATAAATAGCCACAGCCAATTGTTGTAACCAAAGAACCGGCCGGCCGGCAGTAAATTCCATTTAAATGGCAGTGAGGAGCCGACCCCAGGATTTGTCCTCTGGCCGCTCAGAGAGAGCGGCTACGGCTACACGTTCACGGCCAGGGTCATTGCGTCAATGGCTGTGGCAATTGGCAAGTGGCTAGTGTGAATGAGGCGACAACATGCAACAAGGCCAATGCCAATGCCAATGGCAGCAGCCGTGTGAGCTTCGATTTTGCTCGGGTGCAATGGCAACCCTTGCACTTGAACCTGTGCACGCGGCAGTTGCATGTGCCACATTGAGTGGCACTGGGGGGGTGTTTGACCTTCATCGTGAGCTTTCGCATCGAGCTTATTTTTAGTAACAAGCCAGGCGAGCGAGTGAGCGAGATGGCCACAATCAGCGTTGCATGCAAAAGGTCATATTCGTAAAAATATGTTTGTGTATGTGTGTTTGCGTGTGTGTGTGTATGTGTATGTGTGCGTAATTGTGTGTGGTTTAGCCCAGCGTCGTTCAAGGTCATTGCTGCAGTCGGAACTACCAACAGAACAGTAATTACCTAACCCAATCCCCAACGCCACAAGGGTTGCTCACCTATTTCGAGGGGGTGGTTGACACCCCCTCGACATTGACGCAAATTGCTGGGGGTCAAGTGCATGGACATGGCTTTGAGTGAATCAAATTAGTAAGGTGCCCACTCTTAACACACTCATAAGAAAATATCACCCTAAAATTTTGGACGTTTTTTTTCTGAGTGTATAAACCCATTAAACACGCCCCATCCTCAGATCACAGGCGACCAGTTGACTTCAACATTGACATTTAAGTGAATTAATTCAGTTTCCCGAAATATTTGTTGCTTATGCTAATAAGTTTTTGTGTATAAATCTTTGTTTACAAAGTGAACAAAAACTCAGTACTGCAATTCCAGAACAATGAGGTTCCAGAACAATGCGCACTCATTGCACATTCGCCGCCGTTTAATCATCGCATCGGGCAAATCCCGGCAAATAAATATTTCAACAATGCTTAAATGTCAACTGGTATGATTTTTATACCCTTGCAGAGCTAAGGATATTAAAGATTTGTCACAAAGTAATTTCAATTCTGATCTTACAAAATGGTTCACCAGTCTTAAAGCTAGGCAAATGAAACTTGGTAAACATTCTGCTTGGATTGGTGCACTTTTGCACAGTAAAGACACTAAAGTTATTATGCATTTTTTAAATAAAGTTAAAATGTCATGTCCGAAATATAGTATAATAATTTATAAGTATGGCAACTATGTTTCTTAATGTTTTCTCTGCTAAAGGTTCGAATTGAGCTATACATTCATACATATACATTTTTCCTAAATTGAGACATTCATTTACAAACCGAAAGACTTAAAACTAACTAGCTTAACTATATTTATCTGGTAGTTCCTGAGTTTTCGTTGAAATGCGTAATCGATGATCGCCAATTGCGAGTATATATAAACAGACGATATGTATGTCTTTTAATGCCAATGGAAATAATCTTCTTCCTTTACAAATAAAATACTTTTTCCTGACTGACACATCTCAATCCGCAAATAGTTCTTGTACTGCTCTTATACGAGATAAGTATGTGATATTTTGAAATATACTTTCAACAACTGGTTAATATTTTGCACAATTTATACAAAATGATTTTCGATGGGCCTCATTCAAATTGCGGTAGATATAAGCTACTAATCTTCCTTCCAAGTTTGGTAACTGTAGTTCTTAAATTACGGGAGATTTAGGCTTTTATCATTGATGGGCGCGGGAGTGCCAGATTTTTTAAGGGTGTTACTAGCAAATACCTTTCAAATTTGGTGACTCTAGTTTTCGCCCGAATGAAACGTTCGCTCTTGTTTTTAAATTGACATTTGCGACTATCTGAATAATAAGGTGATCCTTCGTTTGGCATAGGCGTGACAAGCTTTTCGTTAAACGGGGACTGTATCTCATAAAGTGGTGGGGGATGATCTGCACTTTGAGATATAGGAGGAGAAGTTCCCCTGCTAACGTTCTTGGGGTTATTGAGCTCATTTTTAGATATACATATATTTGCTTAAAGTAGAAAACATTTCTAAAAAACCCTATATATTTGAATTTTTAAATTAAAGAAAGCTTATTCGCAAATTTGTAAAATCATTTTTTAAATTTCAGATTTATTTCTTAAGAGTCGACGCTTTAGAAAAAATTTATGGTACTTACAAATTATTAACTTTTGATTGTATTTATATTATTTTAATTATATTAATCATATTTTAAATTTTAAAAAATTATCATAATGCATGATTAAAAAACTAGCAACAAATTTGTCGCATTTGACAATGTTATGAAAAATACGAGTGCTATGGCGAAATATTATTTTAAAAGCCATTAAAATTATCACATGTTCAAGGGCATTATATTGGTTTGTATACGAGAGTGCGGACGGCCCCAAAATGCCATTGTATTCCCCTGGGCACAATATATACAGAGTGCACATATATGTATGTGTGTATATATATTTATGTAGAGTTGCGAAATAAAATAATATCACCACTCTCGCAAGAAACGTTCTCAAAGAATAAGTTTTTAGAAGTGGAAGAAAACTTAAAGAAATAATCATAATTTAAAGTTAAATTTTACAATATAAATAAAAGCACAATTTTTCAAATGCTTACTTATAATACTGAAATAAATAATCGATTTTTATAAGGAATGCTTAACTGTGTTTACTTTTTCCTTCCAGTTAAACAACATATATATTTATAGAAAACAATTCCAGCAGCAGTACCAACTTTAACTATGCAACACATATTCAAAATCAACATATGAAATCAACATTCGCTTCTATTTCATTCGTAAGAAAAATGTCGCATTGGTGCTATTATTTTTTCCGCAACTGTAGGTATGTTTATTTATGTGTATATATGTATATACATACTTATTTAATATCAAATGATATGCAGCGCACAATTAAAAATGCTGACGCGCGTGGCAAGCAGGCAGGAAGGCAGGCAGGCAGGCAGGCCATAGACCGAGCGATCAGCCGACTGGCCATTGTACTTACTGTAGTTGTTACGAGGGCTGGGCGACAAAGAACGAAGAAATGACGCCGAAGCCGACGATGACGACGACGTTGACGTCGACGTTTACGTTGACGTTGACGACTGACGCATACAAAGCAGAATTGCGAGCATTTGGGGAAAGAAGTGCTTACACGACGACCTAATTAAGCGGTCAGCAGACGGTTCAAGGGTGCAGAGAAGCCCGGGTCCTTGTGCGCTTTATGCATTAGGAGCATTATGCAGGCCACACAGATCACGATACAAAGGCATGCCTGCCTGGTGTTGGTGCGAGAGGGAGGGGAAATGCGCTTTATCATTGGTTCAGTCACTCAACTCAATTCAAGGCGAAGAGCAAAGGCTACTGCAGAAACTCAACTGCTCAACTGCTCAAGTGCTGCACTGGAAGTGCCAACACAAAGCATTCGAATTGGAATTGAAATTGAAATAAGAATTGGAATCAGCATCTGCAGTTGCGAAAAAATAATATCACTACTCTCACAAGAATGGTTTTCAAAGGTGTCTTTCTTAAATTTGTAATTTTATGGAACTTGTGATCTTGGCATTGAGAAAAAACATGTTACAACATTTTAATCAACGTTATCAAGTTATCAAATGGGAAATATTAATCAAAATACATTAAAAACATTTGAAAAGATTATTGTTTTTCCATTCCGTAAGAAAAAATGTCGCAGTGGTGCTATTATTGTTTTCGCAACTGTAAATCTGCATCTGCAGCTGGAAAGCTGTCAAGCTCCACTGACGCTGCACTTGGAAAGGCGACAAAGTTCAGGGTCTGCCGCAGCAGCTGCTGCTTCTTGGCTGATATTTCTTTTGTGTGTGCAAAAGAAGGAAGCAGCTAATAAGTGCAGTGAAAGACAAAAGACAAAAGACAAAAACCGAAAACCGATTCCGATGCCGGAAATATGTTGGCGCTGCCGACCCCGGCGACGATCTCTTGCTCGACTCGGGTCAATCAAGTTGTCCTTGGCTGCATTAATGCTACACATGGCTCGCTCGGTTTGTGTGGTCAGTTGGCGGCTTGAGTGGGCTCACCGGATGCACAAGCTACTTCTGATTTGTAAGCATTACTCGGCCACAGATTGGAGTCCAATCTGACGATAAGCAATTTAGAGCATAGTCATCCCCAGCGTCTTTATTAGTCGACAGCATGCGAGGGTGGTCTGAACAGTATGCGTTCTGACCTAGTAATTAAATTTTGATTTATTTGTTGACATCTAAAAATATAAAACGCGTGCAAGGAAAGAGATCTCTTGAAGCCAGTTGTAGATAATCCAAACATATCAAACCTTTTCAATCGAAGCTTACAACTTATATTTGCTTACCCCTCTAAGAAACATGCCACGATGAGTGTGCATCAGCCGATTTATGTTTACACTGTAAATGGCTGCTAATTAACAAAGTATGTTAATCTCAAAAATAAATATTTCGATCTTGCAGCATCTATAGTTAAAACTATTTACGAAAACAGTAAAGAAAAAGAGTTGTGTCCAAAACAGAAACGGAAAACTTTTGCGTAAATTGGAGCACGCCTGAAATTTAAGTAATGCTCTCACAAAACTTATTATAATTAGACTTCATTATTATATACAATTATATATATACTTGATCAGCATTATAACATATTCTCATATTCCCAGAACTCCCGCGGATTAAAAGCAATCTTGGTATATTTACGTATTTTTTATAAATCGGAAGTAACCGGTTCCGCTATATAATATACCTGGAACAGTCAGTCGTAAGATGAGTTTTGAGAGTCTTGTATGTCATGCCTATCTTAGGCATCATTTTTGATACAATATAAGTACACAATTGTGGAATACACATTTCAAAACAGACCTTGGATCAGATCTTGGTTAAGATCCAAAACTCTTAGCACCAACTTCGTCATGTGTAATCTTCTGTTCCTGCAAAATGTATTCATTCTTTCTTACTGCCCGATTTCATGCCTCAGCCTTGACATAAATAATTGTATATTAAAAAAAGAAAAACTGCGCAATTCTTCAGGGTCTGCTTGGTTTTTGCAGAGTCTTCTTTTGGCTGGATGCATTTCTGGGTGTGATTTACGGCGACTCTTGTCTGAATTATGCAAAACGTTGCCCAGGACATTATAATTCAGGCAATTATCCGGCGGATGGGGGAGACGATGGAGCTGAAGAGACCATTTAGATTGTGGATGGTAAGGGGCACTTATGACAATGACAATCTCAATCGGAATGTGGGCGTAATCGTGGCGAGAAACCGCAATGTCAGACCTCACCGAGCCATTGAACTCATTTCCAGAGTCTATTAATGCCCACACACACACACACACAGGCACACACACACACACACGCACACACATACGCACATTATTAAGAGAAACAAAGACTTGCTGAAGCTGCAGCTGGTGTCCAATAACCGTTGACTGCCCCTTCGGAGCCCTCTGGTTTGTTATTGCAGCTACTTGCATATTTTGTATATTTGTACAAATGTATATACACTCAGAAAAAAATCAATAGAAATGTTTTGATATTTTCATAAATAATTTCTATGTATATGGCAAAAATTGTATTAACAATTCCAGAAAGTTGATCTTAATTATATAAATTTGTAAACCATTTAAAATCTTAACATACTAATTAAAAAAAAAGTTGACCATTTTTGCATTTAAGTACCCCGAAAAATCTTATAAGTAAGCTTGGCAACTTGGCGATTTTTTTTCTGAGTGTATTTATGTATCTATGTATGTATATGTATGTACTCGTATTTGTCGCATTTTCGAACCCTTATCGGGCACTTGCCAGGTCGTTGTTTATAATAAGCCGAGTTGTTGTCAACGCATGTTTACATTTTACGAAAGCGAACAAACACCGAGTTTGTTGATCTTGATCTGCCAGAGGAGCTCTACATACACACACGCACAACACACACAACACACACACACACAACACACACACACAATTAGGTAGCAAACTGTCCAAAGCTTAACAGGAAATGAGCTGAAACGTGAGCCGCCTTGGATAGTGTACAGTATTATTATGAATATAAAACAATCAGCGACTGAGTCACTTGGCAACCGCAGACCACCATCGCAGCGACGGAGGAGGAGGCGGAGGAGTTGGCCCCACTCGACAGGGTCAGGGGCCACAACGGCAGAGCGTATAAATTTGGGCCAGACAACAATAACACTAACAGCAACAACAAGAGGAAGAATAACAGCAACAACAACAACAACAGTGACAGGCGGCAATGCGGCATATTTTTCACGCTCGAAAATTGGGTCAAGTCTTGGTTTGCCAAGCAAAACTCCGCAGCTACACTCAGAAAAAAATCGGCTTACATATTGGTTGCTCACCATTTAATTTAGAAAGTAAATTTCTAAAATTTATGGTTGTGCCTTTCTAAAAACTGCGGTTTACATATCTAAATTTCAGCGCTTTTTTTCTAAATTTAAAAAAAACATATATAATTTCCAGGGCTTTTTTTCTATGTGTGTTCATTGAAGAAATCTGACATTAGCTTTCTTGTCATGTTATTAGTAAATATATTGGAATTTTTAGACTTCACAAAGTCAAACTATATAAACACAACAGCTAAACTATATAAAAGACGATCCAGCAAGTTCTGAATTTTAGAACGATTTTTTCTAAAAATTATGATTTGAATTTCAACTTTTTGGAAATAATTTTCTTAATAATAGAAAATATATCTAAAAAAATGTTAGAGCCTTTCTAGAGATTAGAAATTATGCGCCTAATCTGTATGTTTTTTAGGGTTATATTTTTTAGGGCGATATTCAATTTTGGCCAATTTGTTTTTCAAAGTGTACAATGCGGCAGCTCCTCTGCCAATGAATTGAAGTCAAGGTGTCGACGAGATATGCACGTGTGTGTGTGAGTATGTGTGTGTGTATGTGGCTGGGTAGTGAAGGTTTTTCCGCGCTGGGCTATTTAGAGTGTCAGCGTCAGCATCAGCGTCAATATTTGGATCTGGGCGTCGTCGCCAAACAGTCGAAACAATTTCAAAGCTGCGAACTGGACTGACCTTAGCTAACTAACTAAATAATTTTGAATTGCCGAAGGCAAAGCAATCCAAAAAAGAGCCACAGCTAAGCATAGCTCAGCTCAGCTCAGCTCTGCTCAGTTCAGTTCAACTGAGCTGATCTTTTTGGGTTGGGCTTTGAACTTGAACAGCAAATAGCATTGCAAACAAATTGGAAAACCAAACCGAAAATCGTTGCTACATTGACAGCAGCAGTAGCCAGGCACTTACAAGTTCAACACTCGCCCGCATATACAAACAGATACAGATACAGATACAGATACAAATAAACTGAGATACAGATACAGATACAGATACAGCATCGAAATCACGGTCCACGGTTTGAAACCAGTTTTCCTTCGCGGACGCACACTCATTCATGAGAGTTGGTGCTTGTGTGTTGAATGCATGAAACACCGTTAGACGTGAATAAACTATATCCACTTCCGATATTCCACACACAACAATTCACAGTCACAATCACAATCACAGTCACCGTCACAGTCGCAGTCACAGTTTGTTTATCTTTTGGATTCCGTTTTAATTTGCAACGCCCAATGACATCGGCAATGTTGCTGAACGTAAATTAGTAGTTCTCAGCTCTCACATATTTAAATAAATATACATATATCAATTTTTTACACATATATACATATTTAACTTCCTCAACATATTAATCAAAATGCATAGTAAAGTCAATTAATAAATTAGCCCATTATCATCGAAGCTGGTTCGAAAAATCGATAACAGTATAGATAGCGATCAAAATGATAATTAAATGAACCTTGTCCGCTTTTTCATAGAAATCTGTCCAATGAATATATATCACTATGTTTTAGTAATATTTATGTGTATTATAATTATTTTAAGGAGAACATAGGTGTGAAAAGTATAACTGGCAATAAAAATAATATTAATAGCAGTAATTAAGACCTGTATCATTATTGCTTATCATTAACTTCATAAATAATTTTTTTTCTTATGTATTTTATTTACAATCTAGATCAAATGTTTTTGAGAAAAGACTGAGGGGGTGGAACAATGCATGACGTATTTGATGCGGTTTTAGCTTTTCAGGTAATTCAAGTCACCCACTTCTAAGTCGAAACATTATCATTACTTACTTGAGAATAACACTGAATACTATTACCTACGGATTTAGGGGCAAAACTATGATCAAAAATGGATCGCTTGTTAAAATAAGTTCAGTTTCGACGAAGTTATGGAATTTTGAAGTTTCGACCTATGCCCACATATCGATACATCGATTTTCAGGCTATAATTATTACTTGTCTTCCGATCTGAAATCACGTTTTCATCTTTAAATGTACGATTGATTTAGGGGCAAAACTATGATCAATAGGCCCTCGCTTTTTAAAATAAGTTGAGTTTTGACGAATTTCGATTCTTTTTCGATTTTTATTCAAATACTAATCGAATGTTAAAATTTGTGTGTTTCTCTGTAACTCTTTCATAAAAATCTCGATCACTTTAGGAAACCTATTCAGTACAATACAATAACAACTGTCGTTTGGCCCACGCTTCACATTTCTGATTGTTCCTTCCTCAACTATGTAATATAATATTATAATTTGTAAAGTTGTTAATAAAATAAGCCTTGAGCTAAGGTATCTTGAGCAATCAAAAAGGGATTTCCGATGTGCCCACATTACTAAACATTAATCCAAAAACTTAAATGGCAAACCTTTCTCCATACATAACAATTCTACTCAGCCAGTTTTCAGAAGCTTTGCACGTTCGCGCAACGTTCGACGATCTGTCTGGCACACAAGCACACAAGCACACACACATATTATATATATATGTATATACACCTAGCGACTGACAAAAGTCTGTCTCTATATAACAACAACAGCTTTTTAGTAGTCGTTTAACCTTGATCTTGGCAATATGATAACCCTAACCTTGAGCAACGTTTTGTGTTTGATTTTTTTGTCGGTTTTTTGGTTGTTGTTCGTTTTAATTTTTTTTTTCGTGTGTGCTTTGTTGTTGCTGGCGTACTGTGTGTGTGTGTGTGCGTGTGTGCATATCCAAATGCCTTTTTACTTTGGTCTCTCGAAGCGTTTATTAGAATTTGTTAAAAAAAAAAAGAGAAAAAAGCTTTTTGCGTTTACTTTGGACCGTCTGCGTTTTCAATTAAGCTGATCTCTCGCGTGTCCCCCAAATCCACGCCCCCTTTCCCGCCACCAACATAGATCAATTGGTCAGCTAGCGCTAATCCGCCAAAGATGACAGACAGTCAGACGAACAGAATAACGGACGGACTGCGTCAGAGCTCTGCGATAAGAGCAGAGCAAATTGAATTCTGCTTTGACTTCCGCTTCCATTCGACTTTGGAAACCGAAGAGCAACACTAGTCGCTAGTCGCTAGTCGCTAGTCAAGTTCACCTCATTAATTAAAAGCACGAGCCCCCCACGGTTGATTATGAGTATTATGTATGTATGTGCGAGTATATACATATATGTATATATGTATACCATGCGTGTGCTTCTTGATTTCATTTGATTTAATTTGATTTGATTTGATTTTAAATGCGTTGCCATCTGTTAATGACCAATCCGCCCATGTTCCTCTCTCTAATGGTCTTGGGTCCCCGACTCAAGTTCAAATGAATAATTCCTCAAAAATGCGTAAAGATATTTTATATTGTTAAATACACTTGCGAACAAAATAATAGCACCACTGAAACATTTTTTTCTTACAAGTGAAAAGCAAATCATTTGTCCTGTAAATTATTCAAATATTGATTTTTATAAATAAAATAAAGTTAGTACTGATCCTGGAATTCATTTTTATTTTAATTTACTTTCTTTTAAGAAGTCTTCTTTCACTTCATAAGTTGCTTAAACTTAGAACAGTTCCTTTGAGAGTGGTGGAATTATTTTGTGCGCAACTGTGACTCAAAGAAAGGGCATTTGCAAATCGATGTGCTTTTGGGAGTTTTTCACCTCGCGTCCTTGACCGTAAACCCGTATCTGTTTACTTTGTTGTCTTGTTGTTTTGCGTGTTTGTTTGTTGGGTTTCTGTTTTCTTTTGAAAGATGTTTTTGCGCGCGATTTCGTCTGTTTTTTTTGTTATTATTATTTGTGGAATAATTATTTGATATTCAGTGCGGCACTTGCAAAGTTTAATTTGTTAATTACCTAAATAGAAATTGTATTTATGTGCTCGGAGAAGCGGTAAATTTCACCACGCTTAACCTTGAAAGGTAAATTAATTTTTTTGAAATCTGCTTGCGCCTGGGTTAAGTAAATCAACAGGCCCATAAAATATGTCCCGAAAAAAGCGTTAAAATTCTAAATAAACAAGGCAAAAGAAAAAAAGTATGCAAAAAAGCGGCGACAAAAGCAAACAAATGCAAATTTCGAGTACTTAAAAAAAAAAATTTTATGTATGCATATATATATATATATATATAGGGGCATATTAAAAATTCCACTGGCTGATGCGGATTCTGATTGTGATTTCAATGCACTTTTTGCTGTTTGTTTTAAAAAGCAATCGCTGCTGCAGCTGCAGCAAAAGTTACTTATGCTGGAAAGCGACAGAGAGAGAGAGAGAGAGGGCGGGAGAAGAAACGGGAGAGTGGATCAAATAGCAGCCGCAGCAGCAGCAACAACAACAACAACAAGTCCAGACAACAACAAAACAAAGCGACGCGTCCTTGAAATTGCGCGATAGGGCCGCTAAACTCGAGCGTCGGCGGCGACTGCGACGCAAATAACTCAAAGCACAGCGCGCTGCTCAGGAACGGTCTTAGGGGAGGGGTCGGCGCGGGCTGGCGCTGACTTCTGATCCACAAAGAAAGAGCAAGAGAAAGAGAGAAAGAGAGAGAGACAGAGACAGAGAGGCAAGCAGACTGACAAATATGACGTGCGATGTGTGAGTAACTGTCGCTAAATGTACATTGTACGCAGTTCAACAATGCATCAGAGGACGGCCCAAAAATAAAATAAATTATTTAAATATGCACGACATTTGTCACACGTAAATATATAAACAATTGCGATTGCAATTCAATTGCATATATCTACGCACCAACACGAGTGTCGAATAAGCGCAAAAGATAAGAAAAAATGGTATGGACGACTGAAGTCAGTGCTAAGTTGCTTAAAACAAAAGAGAGAAAATATATCCAACTAAATTTTAAAAATCGAAAAAAAGAAACAACAATTAATAACTGTAGAGACAATCAAACATATTTTATTTACAATATTAATTGGCTGAATACACAAACAATTAATTAATTCAGGAAATATGTAAAATATATAAAACTTTATTCCTGTGTATTGGCAGGACATTGTAGACTGAGAAGTCACCTATGCAGGTTTTGTGGAAGCGAGGAAGAATCCTCAATGCACATCCTAGCAGACTGCGTCGCCTTATTCAGGAAAAGATGCAGCATCTTAGGGATGCATGTCCTGAGTCCCAAGGACATAGAAACCCTCAACACAGCAAAAATCTTGGCATTCGTGCAGCAGCTGAGGTTGATGGAAGAGCTATAGGCTCAGAAAGGGGCACAATAGAACTTATAGGTCGCAGTGCTGGTTCTCCCCAACTATAATAATAATCTACTTTGATATGTGGTTCTACTTTTATTATCTGATTTATTTTGTAAAAAGGTTTTAAAAATTCAAATTTAAAATGAAAAGCAGAAATACAAGCTACAATTTATAAATGGAAAAGGGAGTGATCAAATTAAATATGTAGTTCGAAGTTTGCGATATGAATATATGTTATAAGTGTTATTATAAGATGTTGAGGGTTTTGTGTCGTCATAATTTGATTTTCCCTGCAAACAGAAACTATAATTTTTGTTATTCGAATACACATACGAATAATTATAATAGGATCGCAAATGTTGACTTTTGGCTGCTACTGAACTTAAAAATAAATATACGATTTGTTTTTAAAATGCTGAAGCGCAATTAAAACTATACAGTATATAGTATATATATATGTAGTATGTATACTATACCATATTCCACATGTAACAAACGCTAACTAGGCTTGTTGAGCCCATTGGACACTTTGAATAACAACTGGGACTATTTCCTATAAATGAGTATATACATTTGCATTATCTGAACTTGACTGGCAAAGGAAACCTATAAAAAAAAATACTAAACAAGGATAACTATTATAGTTGATATAAAACAGAAGTTAAGATGAATTAAAAAAATTAATAGTTAATGTACAGGGTATGTCATAGTTGGGCTGCTTACTCTTGCTTGCCTGCCTGCACTTGATATTGCATTTCAGTATTGTTGCGACTTAATTTCAGTTTTGTGCAAAGTGCAGCGAATTAAAAATGTGCCGAGTTCAAGGACTGTTTTTGCACTCCAAGAATGCATTGCGGACAGGCGTAGAGGGAGGAAAGAGAGAGGAGAGAGAGAGAGAGGGAGAGAGGGAGAGACAAAGAAGGAAAGCATTTTGCATGTCTGCCATAAGTCAGCCATTTAGAACACTTTTATTCAGGGTCATATTTGATTGAGTTTTACTCGATTCGTGCTGAATGCAAATGCTGCTTCAATTTTCTTATGTTTTGTTATGTTCTGCTATGCTCTTGAAACCATTAGAAATCAAAGCGCTCAGTTCAATCAATTTATGTTCCAAATCGCACGTTTTGCGGGCTTTTGGATTTCACGCTTCCAGCTGGCATCAACTTTTTGATTTACGGATCGTATAAAGTGTAATAAACATTCGCTCAAATATAGCCACACGTGTGCGTCTCAAATTGAATAAATCAATAGATGTATGTATGATAGTCCATATGTGTGCATACAAATACGTCATTTGTGATTGTGTTGCTAGGCGAGAACGAGTTAATTTCCGAATGGAGCTCTTGGTGTGTGTGCCGAAAGCTGAATCTAGCAACTACAAAAAGTTCTACTCATGTTGACTGCCACATACCCTACATAAACAGATCTAAACTGATGTGCTTGAAACTTTTCTCTTCATTTGAATATTTCTATTATGCACTCAGAAAAAATATTAATCTGAATTTTAGCAGCAGAATTTTTTGTCACCAGGGATATCTCACCCAATTATTCAGAGAGCATATATCTAAGCCAGTATTTTTCCTTTCTTTTCGTATATCTATAATATTTGAAATTTCTTTGAAGTCTTTTTAGCTTTCTAAATATTCAAAAAAAAAATTCTGGGTGAATTATTTTTCTGAGTGTACTTAAAGAGTCAACAGATAGACAAAGTTAGTTAATCGACAGGGTTCCTCAAGCTAATTAAGGAATTCAATTTAAATAAATTTCAATAACAACAGGGTATTCGAAATGAATAAACAAAACTCGAATAATAACAAAATATGGTAATATATAGTATACCTATGTCTGTGTTCTGTATGTATTTGCATGGAGGTAGCAATAAAAGCAGCAACAGCACCGAAAAATAACAAACAACAATATTAATAAACAATAATTGTTCAAGGTCAAGTTGCGAATTTCGCTTAGAACAAAACAAATGTGAAATAATAATAATAATCATAACAACAGCAGCGGGAAAAACTCAGCAGCAGCACTTAAGCCGAAACTGCTCGACTTCGAGATCACCCTGCAATGTGTGCGCACATTGAAAAGTAGCAGAGAGCTTGGCATCTTTCCGTTATGATGGATAAATGTGAAATACCCAAAAGCGCCGTTGCTTGGAGTAAGAGGTATTTGAACAACAGGTGGCTTGAAATAAGTTTTAAGGGGGGCTCGGCAGGTGGTTCGTGCTGTATGCAAACACATATTTACCGTTCTCTATTTACAGTTGGAATAAGAAGAATGTGAAGCAGAGTGTTGACAAAGCGGAGACCACTGTTGAAAATATGTTACAGATCAATACAACATTACTATAAGCTATTACATATGTTAATAACAGTGATATCGATACTGCCAACTATCATCTCCGATAAGGCTTCTCTTTTTTTGGTTCGGAAGAACAGCAATGGCACATCCGAGTTGAATTAGCATTTTCATTCAAAATGTATTTACCTTTAAAACTCACATCGAATTGTGCTAATCCATTGATGAAAGTGATGTCACTGTTAGCTAGATTCACACAGATTGTTTTGCTACTTTTAGCATTTATCTCTATTTATTTATGCTGCCATCAACTGCGCATTATTTGAGATCATGTTTTTATTTTATGCGTAGTGGAAAAACAATTAAAAACAACTATTAAACATGCATACTTACGTACAGGAATACATATTTTTGAACTTCATGTCCATCTGGGGCCTCTGAGATGTACTCGCTTTTGAGTACATTTTGAGTTATATGATTCAACTTTTTGGCTGGCATTCGCTTTGTTGTTGTTGTTGTTGTTGCCTGGCGTTATTTGATCGGCAACCAGAAATGCGAAGAAAACGCAGGCAGTGCGAAAGAGAGAGGGAGAGAGTTAGCAGAGACACCGGCAAAGGCAGCCGGCTCAAGGTCAGCGTCTTCCCTCCATCTCCTTCTCTCCACCTTCTACGCTGCTCTTCTTTTTGCGTGTGAGCATTTGAATAATTAAGTGCGAAATAAATTAATTTGAGTAGAACATCTTAGCGTGCGTTGCCACATTTAGTCGCATTTAGGCAGTGGAATGGTCACACTACAAATATGCAGATTTCTTCTTCTTTCCTCTGTTTTGTATTTATTCATTTATAATTTGTTGATCTGCTGGCCTTCCGCCCCGCCCTCGAAAACTGTCGCTTGAATCGTGACATATTCGGCATAGGCGCAAAACAGAAGCCTACTGCTTTAATTTTGATATTAAGAGTCAGTCTTCAACTAAGAAATAACCTCAGTAAAAAATCACTCGGAATTTTATAAAATTTCCATAGTGTTGGCCCCAATTATTATTAATTATTAATCAGAAAGTATATTTCCAAAAAGTTGAGGTTTCTTTTCTTAACACCACTAATTCACAGTTTGTGTTGAATCGTTTTAGATTGTTTATAAATATTAAGAAATATATTTATTATTCCTATTTTTTATTATTATTATTATATTAATTTTGTGAGTGTAGTTATCTATTCGGGGTTTGTCTTATTGCAAAAAGTCAGAGAACCTGTTTTTGTGATGTTAAAGTGTAAAATGCATGGAGCGATCAGCTTGAATTTGGAGCGAAATATAATTTAATTTAAGGTAAGCAGATAATGATAATAAATAATAAATTGATAATATATAAATAAGGTATTTAATCAAAGGTTTTGAAAGGCTCTTAAGGGTAACTAGTACACAAATAAAATCGAAAATTAAGTGATTTGGTAAGCCGAGCTAGTGATAGATAGATTATTGTAAAGGTGATTCCATCGATCCCTCCTCAATATTTGCTTTGCTTCAAGAAGTCACTCTATAGATTATGGATTACTGTTTATTTTTCATTATCATATTAGTCAACACTGAAAATAAGCTTATAACTGTTTCCGATATGAATAACCAATAAAAATGATAAACTAATCCCATTAACATGGAGTTATTTATTAATTGAATGTCGACTTAAATTTCAGATTCAGATTCAGAAAAATTCCAATTTTAAATACAAATTATTGCTTAAATTAATATGCATATTTTGATAATAATATAATATTTTTACATATGAGTTGAACATCTGTTTTCATCATATTCTAATTATAATTTTTGTTTTTCTTTTCTTAATGACAAGCAACGAACCAAAGCGAAAACGAAACTGAAACTGAGACTGGAATGCAACAAGCTGAAAATGTTGGGAAAGGCAAAGGGGGAAAGAGGCGGGAAGCGGCTCAGTTTAGCTGTGAAAGTTGCGGCCTGTGAAAGTGAAAATGGAAATGCTACGCAGTCGACGTCACTGCTGACGTCGCTGCTTGCCGGCTAACATGAAAACCCACTGACATCAATTTCGGCAAGGGGGGGCGGGGGGACTGTTGGCAACGGGGGAAAATGTGAGAGCAAAATTTGCATATTAAATATAAATTGACGAAAAAGTAATTTAACAGCTGTTGCAATAACTGAAGTCTGGCATCGCATTTGTCTCGACAATTAAATTAGTTATTAAAAATATGTATTTATTTTTTGCACTTAATGCCTTGGCTAACACAGTCTGTGTGACCTTGAGTTGGTGTATTAAACAAAATAATAATAACAAAATATATTATCAAGTGAAATGTGAGTCACTAAATATTAAATGTGAATTGGCAACGGGTTTTGCTTAGCCAAGTAATCATTTTTAAATGTAATATTCAATTTCAACAATATGCTAATTGGCAGTCAAACAAAACTGAACAAATAAATAATATAATAATGTTTTTAATATAATTTTAAATTGAACATTTTTCAAATCAGTATATATTCAAAGAGTATAAACATTTCCCTAAGTTTAGCTAAGTAATTATAATAAATTGTGTTAAATGATTTTAACAATCAGTCTGCTAAAAAAAAAGAGAACATTTTTACTAGTTTATTATTCAACCAAAATCGAGATCTCTCAAAATTGATATTTCAAAATAATAACAATAGTGTATATCTAGAAATAATATTCGATTTTTTGTTTGAAATTGCGTTCAACTGTTCAAAATCCCGTTTACAACTCGAGAATTAATAAATGTGCTTAACATTAAGGCATTTCTGTTAAATGACTCATATGTGTAAATATTTTTAACTTGTCAACTAAATTAACTGTTACAGCAACAGCAGCAGTTGCAACAGCTTTTGGGTCACAATAACATGCACGCCGACGCCAGGTGCTGCTGACGCAGCACCGCTCCAGTTGTGCACATGCCCCGACGGATGGATGGGGTGTGAGTGCACTCGAAGCCGGCGTGCAGCATTTGGCCACCGGCAAAATAAAGCTTAAGAGAGCGCCACTGCGTGAGAGAGAGTGAGCAACTAATGAAGAGAATGCTTAACATGTAAGCTCATCAATTTAGCAAAAGCTATGACAGAAGAGCGGAATTAAGAGAAAACGGCAGAAAGCTCTGCAGTTGTGGTGAGTTTGCAGCATTTGAATTCATGTGAAGAGAAATGCAGACCGTTACAAGGCGTCAGTTTAACCAAAATGCTGTTGCTATGTAAATAAATAGCTATTAATTTAAGTTTAGGTCGAAATAAAAAAAACTACAGCTAAAACTGAAATAGATTTAACACTTGTAGCACTTCTTTTATTTTATTAACTGTAAAGCACCAGTGACGGCGACGTTGACGTTGACGTTGACTCGGCAGCGGGTGCAAACTTGACCTTGACCGTGAAATTTAAATTTAGAAGCTACGACGTAAAAAATACAAAAGCTTTGCGGCTTTCTTTGTGTAAGTGTAAATGCACGAATATACACACATACATGCATATTCTTATGTGTGTATTGTAATTGCAGGCGCAAATTGTCGCAGGTATTCCCTGATGCCTATGTGTGTATGTGTGTGTTTATTTGTACTAAGTACATATGGGTGTGTGTGTGTAAATATACTGTTGAAACTAAAATTCACATGTGACTTTGAAATATTTGTGAAATGCGAATATTTATTTATATCTGCCGCAGACGCCAGTAGACGATTTAATTGAAATTTGAACATGCTTGCAATTATGCAAACAGTCTAAGAATACGACAAATAAATAAATGAATAAATTTAAATACATTTATAATACATCAATATGACGCAATATATATGTTCTCAAAATGTAATGTAATTATTTGTGCCGTTGAACTTTATTATAATATGATTTTCAGTAATTTTCGACATTACTTTAGAAAATGTACGTTGCTTGCACAATTAATTCAAATACATAAACTTAACCGCGCACAGTAATCGATAATCTGTGCGTGCATAACAACAATCGTTAAGTGAATTAGTTTCGTTAAGTGAGTAGTCGTTAAGAATAACTATCGTTCTAAGCATATATATTTTAGTTTGTAGAAACAAAAATTTACATGAAATTATGTCGTCATTATATAAAAATAGGATTCCGGATACATTAGCAACATTCCATTAGTAACATTTTTTATCGTATTAAAGAATGCTTATCACGTATCGCCCAGCCGCCACATATTTTAAAAAGTTATCGATAGCCTAAAGGTGTTTCACAATGTTGGCGGATTTAATATTTCATTTGTGATTGCATTAATTTATATTATTTATTGCGCCCAGCTGATTGACACTTCACTTAAGAGATAAAGCACGTTTTCTATTTAATTTCTGAAGTAAAATCAGTTTCAGGAGGATCCCAAGTTGACTCACAAGGCATCAAATCGGCAGCACAATAAACACGTGGGACGCCAAAAACGAACAAAAAATATTCATTAACAATTTTCGAGAATTGAAACGTTTGCATTCCATGTGAAGATGCTCGAAGAAACATTTAGCAAATACTATTTGTGTCATTTCAATGATGCAGTGCAGCTCGAGGGTTTGTTTTATGAACTATTAAAAAAGAACACACATAAATAATAAGAATTTCGCTTGCAGATTTGCCAAACGATGAGCGACTTAGAAATCTATGGAAGAGTCAGGATTTATGGACAGTCGCAGAGCTCCAAACTACAATCAAAGCCTGGCAGGACAATGCCGAGCAGCAGCTAAAATCCAGTGGGCAGGCAACACAATTGTTAAACGATTTTCTGAAATTGGTTTTCGCTTTTGTGCAAAACAATTTCACTGGCCCCTTTGACAAATTAGAAGCCTGCCAAGATTTGCTGACCAGCTTTAAGCTGGAGTCGAGCGTTGCCCAGGAGCAGCTAAAGGCCAGCGGTGAGGAGCTGAATCCAAATGTGAAGACGCCGCAATTCTTGCTCCTAGCGCAACAAATGCTTGACGCTTTAATTGCAGATCAGCCAACATCAAAGGTATGTTTTAGTTTTCGGATTATCTTTTAAAATTTAGTTTGATCTTTTTTAATTGATGCCCCACAGTTGCTCAGCTGGTGGCGTCTGCGTTTGGTCTGCCTGCATCAGCACATGCTGGACGATTTGGCCAGTGCTCTTTACGAGCAATTCAAATTGTCAGTTGCTGATTTGCGTGCTCATCTCGCCGCCTTTGGCGAGGAGGACAAGGAGCTGCAATCGCTGCTCCTGCTCGAAATAGCCAATGGATACCTCCAATTCCATCGCTCCGATCTGTCGTGCCAGACATTGAACGAGCTATGCGATCAGCTGCAGGTCGAACTCCAAGTGGAGGGATTACTTGGTGTGCGCACCAAATTCCAACAAAAACCGCTTCCCCAACTCTGCCTGAAGGTGTTGCAGCAATCTGGGAATGATAATTGTTTACCCACAGCAATGTTGAGCAACAAGGAAACAAAGTTGCCACAACTGCTGCTACTGGAGGATGATACCAGGCTGGAGCGCATACGCTTCATTGAGCCCAAGGACAACGACGTGATGACTCTGCCAAGTATTCTCCAGGCCCTTGTCCTGGCCAAGGTGTGAGTAAAAAGTCCTGTTATTTATTTATTTATTGGCATTTAAATAGAATATAATATAATATATAATAAATATATTTTAAATTCTTACGCTCGTTAAATTTCTACACAGCAAGCAGCTGAAGCGTTCGCAGCCGAAGGATCGTCTGGCCGATGAGCAACTGGAGCCGTATACGCAAACGCTTCTCTATCAGCAACATGGGCCGCTGCAGGTGCGCCAAGCGGCGCTGCTACTTAATTGTCACCAGGAATCGGGCATGCGACGTACCGTGGAGCGCAGCTGGAAGCAGTGCGAGGAGTGCGTCAAATTGTTGGACAACGCCGAGCAGCATACGCTGAGAGCACGGTTATCCTATGGATTTGGCGCCTTCCTGCTGCCCAAGTGGCAGGTGCAACTGCAACTGGTGGATCTTCTGCGTTCGCTGGGCATGACGAAGACTGCGCTGGATATCTGTCTGCAAATCCACGCCTGGCAGCAAGTCATCGAGTGTTATACGAGTCTGGAGCTGCGTCACAAGGCGGCGGAGATTATACGCCAGGAGCTGGAGAAGCAGCCAACAGTTTTGCTCTACTGTCTGCTGGGCGATGCGGTGGATGATCCACAGTGCTACGAGCAGGCCTGGCTTCACTCCAAGCAGACCAGCGGCAAGGCACAAGCCTATTGGGGCAACTATTTCTACAGGCGCGCCGATTACGCCCAGGCCATCACCCACTACGAGATCTCGCTGGAGATCAATTCGCTGCAGGAGTCCATATTGCTGCGTGGCGGCTACTCTGCCATTCAGCTGGAACGCTGGGAGTTGGCTGTCAAGTGCTATTTGGCCTATACGCATTTGGAGCCGCATGGCTTCGAGTCGTGGAATAATCTAGCCAAGGCTCTCATCAAGCTGGGCGACAAGCAGCGGGCTCATCGCCTGCTCGGCGAGGCTCTCAAGTGCAACTACAGCAATTGGAAGGTGTGGGAGAATTATATGCTTGTCTCGGTGGACATTGGCCACTGGGAGGATGCAATGCGTGCGTATCAACGACTCGGCGAGCTCAAGCAACATTATCTCGATGAGGAGCTACTGACGCGCATTGTTTACGGCATTGCCCGGCAAATGCAATCGGAATGCGCCGCCGCCTCGCAGGCAGTGTCCTCTTCCCTCCAGCGTCGCATCACCCAGTTGCTGGGTCAGCAATGTATCCAGCATGGCAACGAACCACTGGTCTGGGAATTGGCCGCCTTGGTCGCGGCGACGCCCCTCAAAAAGGCCGAGCGTCTGGTCAAATCCTATCGTGCCTACACCGCCAAAGAGCTCAACTGGGAGACGAAGTCGGCGCACGCCAAGAAGGCGTTGAGCTTGTGCTTGGATGTGGGCGAGTTGTCGCTGGCCGCGCTCAAGGAGCACGCCGAGGACGAGAGCGAGACAATGATTACCTCACAGCTCAACTCGAGTCGTTTGGCTGCCACATCCTGTCTGAATGCCTTGAAGCGTGCGAGCCTCGTCGAAGTGCCCAAGGAGCAACTGGAGCAGCAGCAGCAGCTGGAACAGCAGCTCACCGAGCTCACTGGGATTGTGCAGCAGCGAATGCAGCGCACATAGTTGCTGCTCCATTCCCCATGCTCCCGTCTCCACTTGTACATAGAATAAATAAAAATATATGTTAAAAATGAAGATTTGAAAAAATCGAAAAAAAATCATTAGGATTGGTTTTTTCATTGATAAGATATAATTTTATAGCTATGCTATTTTTAAAACAATTAAACAATTAAACAATTTACTAAATATTAAATACTATAACTAAGTGGATTAAAGCGTATTCAACTTGGTGGTGATGATAACACGCACGCTCTGGTCGAAGGAACCGGCGACGGCAAGGCCAATTTTGTCCGGATGCCAGTCAAAGCTGTGCACCGGCTGGGAACTCAACGTTACGGCGCTGATCATTTGCAGCTTCCCAGCGACGCCCTCCTTGATGCCGTCAGCATCATCAGCAAAACGCTTATCCGGATATTCATACTTCCAGATCCGAATCGAACCAGTGCCACCGCCCGTGAGGAACACGTCACGATTCTGCGGCAAATGGCGCACCGTCCACACAGTGGCCTTTGGGCCATTGATGACACCATTAGTGCCCACACTACGACCAGCATTCCGCTCCTCCACGCAACGGAATCCCTTAGTCGGATGCTGAGTGCGCATGTCGTAGACGAGCAGCCCGCCCTCGAGCGTTGTTACCGCCAGCTTGTTCATTGGGATGTCGCGACGATCGAATTCCACACCACAGATGCCATTCTTAATCGTTGCCTCCCAACGCACGGCCAAAGCACGCAAATCGAAGAGCTTCAGATCTCCGTTATCATAGCCAGCGGCAATAACGCGCTCCTCCGCATTGTAAGTGTTGCCAAAGGCCACCGACCAGCAGTCGCGCCTCAAATTGGAGTTATTGATGCCATCGCCCATTTGCGCTGGCGGCGATATGTCCACAACGGGTGCCTGACCCTGACGGATGTCCCAAACTTTGACAGCACCATCGCGACTCCCGGTCACAATTTCGGGTGAGCCGCATTCCAGCTGCGTGCCGCCAATGGCATCGATGCAGTTAATGATGCTGTTGTGACCCTTCACATTGTAGACGGGCATGTCAGGGTGCTCCAGATCACTATAAATTCAATCAAGATTTATATATAATTTTAAGCATAATCATTTAATTCGCTTACAGCACTTGCAGGCGACCCTCAAAGTCGCCGATGGCCATGTGCCGGTTGCGCAGCGAGGAGGCGCCAAAGGTGCCGCACTTAAATGACGCCTTCTTCTCCACGGACTTCACTTTGTCCAGCTTGGACTCATTCAGCTCGTAGATGTCCAGAATTCCATGACCGTTTGGCAACGAGCCGAGCACCACAAATTTTGCCGATAGCGGAACCCATTTCGTATCGTAGACCGTATAGTTAACGGCCTCATGCAAATGTTCGATCATTTGCGGCTTATCCATGTTGTCAGCTTAATAATAGTTTTTAATAATATTTGCCTTTGTCAAAGTTGTGCTTTCAAATTGTTTGAGAATTCAAACATATTTTTTTTACGTTGCCATAGTTGCTCTGATAACAGGCTGAAGCAGACTAATCGATATATCGATACATCGATGTGTTGACATGACACGAGCCAATTATCGTCTCTAAGAATTCGAATATGATTTGTCTAATACCACTAAGCAGACAATGCATGTAAGACTGGGTTCGCAGCGAAGTGAAATGAAAAAATTACCTTCGTTCGTTGATCGGCACGCAGGGGCTGCAAAATTTTCGACGCGTTGCCTTCTGGGTAGATGACCTTTTTGTACGATTTGGCGCCTCTATGTATTGTCTGCTTGGAGTGGAGTTTCTCATTATTGATAACTTTTCAATTCAATTTTTCAATTTGTAAACACTCCTTAATGCTAGAATGACTCTGACCATCGATGGCTGTTATTATTTCATTTAAAAATTATAAGCATAAATTTGAAAATTATAAATATTGATGTATATTAAGACACCTTACAAGACATTTACTTCACGCGATTATTGTATACTAGCAGGTGTGTAAGCAATCGATAGCTTAGTTTATCGAAAGCATGCAGATTGATGCCGTAACAAGAGGATAATTTACTAAAACTTGCATTTATAAAAGAGAATTGTAAACATTAACAAATATGCTGCGTGCAGGCTGCCAATTACTGAATCAGGCTGCTGCTGCCAAAACTGGCAGCAATAATTTTGCATTGGAATTTGTGCGCTGGCGTCGCAAACCGCGCTGGTTGCCGGTGGCCAAAAGCAAAATGTTTCGCGTGCCTGAGCGGAAGAAGCAATCGGAGGAGGAGCGCACGGAGCTGATGCGTCTGCACAATAACTACAAGTGAGCAAAGCGAAGGATTATCCATTCCATCTAAACATTCTCCTCTTTAATTAGAACCCAATTGCGTTCGGTGCGTCAATATTTGCGGGAGGAAGTTGTGCGCCAGCAGGAAACATCCACAGCAGATCACATTGTGCTCACGCCGGAGCAGGAGGAGGCGGAATTCCAACGTTGCCTCGACGTGAATGCCGCCTGGAATGCCAAGATTGCCAGCGAGCGCAATGTGCGTTTGTCTGAGGAGCGCGACGCGAAGGTGGCCTATGTCCAGGAGCGCCTCGAGGCGGCCAAGCTGCGCTCGGAGGAGCGTCGGGAAAAGGTCGACGAACGCGTTAGACACGAAATCGAGCAGGCGAAGACGTTCATTAAACGTGAATCCCTCGAAATGGCCATTGAGACGGCGCTGGCCAATCCCGTGGATCACAATTATGCCATCGATCTGGAGGGTAATATGTACAGAGGGCGATAACTGAGACTAGGATTTGTATTTGTTGTTATATTAAAAAAAAAAGAAAAGATCACCTCCAGCTGTTAAATACATATTCTAATTTTACTGGTAAATTTCCCTTTAGGAATTTTGCACACTCAAATGTGAGTGTAAAACTGCTTCTTATTCTTATGGCAGGAATTGGACGGCTTTTTCGTCACAGTCTGGCAACTCTAAACAATTCCTGTTAACGCTGTCTAGCTGCCTGCTATGAAATCTCGCTGTCATCCTGTCATCCTCATGGCAGTGAACACTAATGTTTTGGAAAAGTTAAGAAAAATGGTTTAAAAAATAATCTAAATTTTATTTGTAACACAAGCAATTAGTAATGAATGTGTTTTGGAAAATGTTGAAAAAATTCTTAATATATATTTTAAAAATGACATTTTTATTAGCAATCACTACTAAATATATTTAGGAAAATGTTTAGAAAAATATTTTGAATATAGTTAAACAATTATGTATCACAATGTATATTTTAACACAAGCAATCCATAATAAAAATAGGTAAACATTAAGGGATGGGATAGCTATAAAATAAATTTATCAGATTTGAGCCGGTCAAAATTATAACAGCTAAATAATACTACGTTTAGAATTTGGTTGCATAACTCTCATTATAAAATAACCGACAAGTTTTGATTGAACTTGTATTTTACTCATTCTCAGTGAGAAATCAACAATTTGATGTTTCGAATTTTCCATCATTTTGAAGATATTTAAAAGGTCCCGATTTGCATCATTCTATCACCTTATTTGTATGTGCTGAAATACGTTTGAATTGTAACGGCAACGATTAATATCGCTACGTCTATAAGTCAGTTGCTGTAAATCCTTCACAGTGTAAAGACGCAGTTGGCGCGAAACAAATACACAAAGACAAAATTCAACACTTTGATAAAAAAACCAAAATAGAAAATAAACAAATGGAATAAGTAAAAGGCAACAAAAGGCTGTGAGCTATATATCGAATAGTAAAATTATATCAAATCTAAGTCCCTCCTAGAGCTATGAATATATTAAGTATTTGCATTGTATGAAGCAGCACATTTATTTTCACAGCAACTTAATGAATATGCACAATCTCAACCTGACATCGCATATAGAAAATGCTTTTGCATGCTATGTAGAATACGAATTTATATATATATATATATATAAACAATGACGGAGGCATCTGCACTCCTGTTGCACACTTTCACAAAAAATGAATATATCTGGTTACCTATTTAGTTAGTGTTTTTAAAAAGGAAGATTTCCTTTTTAAACTATTTACAATATTATTATTTATATTAATATTTACACTAATATTATAATTATTAATATTAAATGTGCCTAAACTAAGCTAGTCGAGGAGTCGTGACGGGAGTCGAATGCTACGTGGCTGTGGCGCCAGTTGTGCTAATGGTGGCAGGTGGTGGTTGCCTCGCGGCTGCCTCCTGCTGCTCGAACAGATGCATCCAGTCTGGGGTGGCCTTCAGCTTGGCCTGGATGGGACCCAGATTGATCATGTTGCCGCTGCGCTGCTCGCGATTGCTGCTGATGGACATCAGCTCCTGAAAAAGGTCGAAAATAAAACTCTGATAGATGAAATGGAGGTGTTGGACTTGCCTGCAGGAATCCCGGATCGAGGCCCATATCTAAATCAAAGCGTGCCTCGCCCAGCAGCAATCTAACGCGTCCCGAACGATAGCGTAGAATCTTCCCAATTTGACCCTCCTCCAGCTGGGCGAGGAGACTGGGTTTGGCTGCACCACTGCCAGTGGATGTGGACAGGGGACTGTTGGGTTGCTCCGAGGAGACAGCAGGTGACTGATCTGCAGCAGAAGTTTTTGGGGCATCTTCAACCTCATCAGCCACACAGGGTAAAACGTTGGGCAGCTGCATGACGAATAGCTGGGCTTGTGGCACCTCGAGGAAGGCGGCAATGCTGTGCGGATAGCGTCCATATTGTGGCGGAGGCTGCTCCAAACCAGGCTCGACAGCCATTTGCAGGCTGTGCAGCTGCTGGACTACATTCGAGGAGTCTGCAACGAAGGCATGTAGAACATTGGAATGGAATTTTGTAAATATTTTATTTACCTGCATCAACTGATTTAGGATTTGTTGTCGTAGCTGGTTCAGTTTTCACAATCTTCTTCTCGGTGTTGCTCCACAGGCCTTCCGTGAGCCCCACGGGCTTCCATGCCAATTCAGTCTTATCGAGCTCCTCAGCATCTGGATCGCTGTGGGCTTCATCCGGCTCGTCCTCCTCAGCGTCGCTATCATCGCTGCCAATTAGTTCGCGTACTCGTAACTCCTGCGACTTTTCATCCTTGCGCTCTGTGCGCTTACGCGCCACAGCCACTTCCTCTCCGGCTCGGGCATAGGCAGAGCCTCCGCCTGTGGATTTGCGTAGGTGAACAGCCCCGGCGCCTTCTGAGAATACACCAGTTGTTTGAATGAGCGAGGCGTTGCCATTGCCAGTGCCACGTGCGCCACGATTCGCTCCAGCTGCGCCCCGAGCCCCGCGACGACCGCCACGCAATTGTGTGAAATCTTTGGAGGTCTTCACATTGCTGGTGGGGATCGAAGTCTTCGTTTATAGAAATCCCTTAATTCCTTACTGCAACTACTCACGTGTTCTTGTTGCGCACAGCATTCAGATTGGGTGCAAAGACCTTTTTGGGAGCCGCAGCAGCAGCAGCTCCTCGTCCGCCCAGAGTCAAGTCTCTTGCTGGCGTCAGACGGCTCATTCCATTTGCCACATTTGCGAGGGGAGCAACTGCGGCAGCAACAGCAGCTGGCGTTGTTGTTGCTATGCTTGCTGGCATCTTTTTGGCTGGCATCGTTGACGGCCGCTTGGCGCTGTCGCTGGCCATGTGCGGCCAATGCGTTCAACTTTATTTGTATATTGTTTATTAACAATTCTGTGAGCTGAATTTCGGGGATTTGAGGTTATTTATTCGAGTGTTGCAAAATGCACAAAATACGTGCACATGCGAATAAGCGGCTGATGAATTCGTCGATATAACATCGTTTGATATCGTCGATGCAATTTTTTGGCTTGGTCTCATCACAAGCGGCGGGGCAATTGTGCATTGTTTGTTTCTACATCGTTACGTATCGTATATGCGGCCAATCAATATCGATATACATTGTAATAATCCTAAGCTATTGTAGATGCTTTGCTTGGTCGCATCACAATCGGCGCGGCTATTGTGCATGTTAACAATAACGTTATTTATTACCATATCGTTATGTATCGCAGTGTGTTTTATGAGTTCGGTCGGTTGATTAATGTGTGCTCTTGTAGAAGTTCAGGAAAATATATATGCGCCTGGCTTAAATGAAATATGTAAATAATAAATGAATTGCGTCTGTTTGCTGAGACTTTGATCAGCTGTTTGCTTGTTTCCGATGATATCGATTGACATTGTGTTCGATAACGATGGACACCGAATTCGCGCGTTTTCCATTAAAAGTGCCTGAAATTTTAGATTTAAATTTCAAATAGCTACGATTTATTATTATTATTAAGTGCAATTGAATGTGTAGTGTTTTTGTGCTTTAAAGTGAGCTGCTGTGTTTGTGTGAATAGATTCAGGCAAGGTCATCTTATAAATTACCCCAATCAAGTCAAACAAAAGCAGCTGCGTGTTGAAACGCTGGTCAGCTGTGCTTACAAGTAACGGGTAAGTTTATTTATTGATTACATTTATATATTCTTCCGAATAAAATACGTACACCATACGGAAACTATTTTTTTTGTAAATGTACATAATTAAAGTGTTATTAACTTAATCAGCGATCATCTTGATAAGGATCTCAGTTAATTTAAATTAATTTTGTAATTTAAGCTATTGTTTTATATTGGGACTAAGTTTGTTTGATTAGTCAAATTTTTTATATTTGTGAGAGATAAAGGGGCAGAGAGAGTAAGCTTGCGTGCTTATTCCAATTTACGCTCAGCTGATTTTTAAATATGCATTCGTTATCAACAATAACAACAATCAGTAAAGTAGATATTTTCTACGTAAATTACAATGAGTAATAGGTTTATAAGCGATAAGCGTTTGCGCAATTTAGCGACGATTTCCACAATGACGCGCTCAGTATTTCGGAACCACTTGACTACGACAGACGTTCAGCGCTTAGAATATCATGGAACAGGTGGAAAATGCTACAGTAGCAGAAGCTTCTTCCCCCACACACTCTGATGCCGCCTACATAGAGAAAGCTTTGCAGGTGGCGTACAAAAGTGCAAGCTTGCGTTTGGAAAGTTTGCACAGTGAGGCCCTTACGCAGTGTGGCGAAAACTTTTGCAGCGTCCTCTACCGACTAAAGGTAGCATATCGTAAATGCAAAAATTCTCCGGTAGAGCATGAAAATCTGATTTTGAAAGATTTGCTGCCAATTGTCGCCGCCGTAGGCTCCAACGAGCAGCTGATGTTCGAGCGAATATTGCCCGAGATGTCGCAGATATTGGAGAAGGCAGCGTCGCCGTTGACCGAGCGAAAACTGAGCGCCAAGTAAGTTGACCGCGGACCTTATCACCTTGCTTATGCAAGTGGGCCAAATAAAATGATTTATTAAGCGTACACTCAGAAACAAATCGCACTAAATTTAAGTAAGTTTTATTTTTTTAGTTAGGTTTTGCATTTCTACTTTATGGAAATGTTTTTCTTAATAATATAAAATATTTCTAAAATAAATATATAGGATTGTCGAAATGTCAGACATTCCAATATTTAGAAATTTTTTCTAAAAATTAGAGAGATTTCAAATGTATGAGGGTGATTTACTAAAATTAGTGCGATTTTTTTCTCTGAGTGTAGTTGCCTGTTTACGGAGCGTGAGGCATGCAAGGAAATCTATTTGCTGGAGGATCTGGGCGCATTGGGCTATGCATCGTACGATCGACACAAGGGCTTGTCCCTGGAGGATGCTCTAATATGCGTGCAGAAAATGGGTCAATTTCATGGCGCCTCCATGATGCTGATGGAGGAACAGCCACAGCTGGTGGCCCAATTGGCGCCCTCACATTATGCGGATGGAATAAGTGATCCTTTTGCCGCCGTAATCGTTGCGGGTGGCACGGATTATGCAGCCGATGCTGTGTCCAAAATGCCCGGCATGGCTGACATAGCTGCCAAAATGAAGGCCCAATTACCAGATGAATATGCGAGACGCATTCGTTCCATAGTTGATCCCAAAAATAGCGCCATTTCAGTCATTGTCCATGGTGATCTGTGGGTAAACAACATGATGTTTAATGCTGAACAAAAGAAGTCTATTATTGTGAGTACTGTAAAGGTTTTTTTGAAATTTAATTTTAATTATTCCTCTTTTTTAGGTGGATTTCCAAAACTGTTTCATAGGCAGCCCCGCCATAGATCTACAATTCTTCTTCTATACCAGTCTCCAGTTGGAGGTGCTGCTGCACAAACAGGAACAGTTGTTGCAGGAATATTACCAAAGCCTTTGCGAGACTCTTACTGCCTGCAAATATCGGGGACGTCTGCCAAGCTACGTCCAACTGACTGGTGAAATGCAGAGATGTCTATTCTACGGTTATTATGGTGTTGCCTGTGAGCTGCCCATTTGTTGTGCCGCTGAGGAGGTGTCTGAGGATTTCAATGTCCACACATTCACCAATGCCGAGGCGTTGCTGCAGAAGCGCCATCAGCTCTTTGCCAGTGAGCGAGTGCTTCAAACCCTGCAGGCCACCATGGTACTCTTTGATCAGCAAGGCGTGCTAGATATAGATCACTGATATAGCTGATAGTCAGGGCTTAAAGTGTGGAATTCCACCAAAATATCGTTAAGCATTTATCGCTTTTTATGTTTGTTTTGCACTTGAGTCGACTAAAGCAAGCGTATTTAGTCAGTATCAATGTTATCACTTTGAATTTTTCGCATTATAATGCAAATTTTATGGTTTTAATCAAGCAGAAAATGGGCTAAATATTGTGAAGTTATTTCTGAAACCACAGATCTGATGAGTAATACACTGATATAACTAAGAGTCAGGGTTTAAAGTCCGCAATTCCACCAAAATATCTTTAAGCATTTATCGCTTTTTATGTTTGTTTTGCACATGAGTCGACTAAAGCAAGGCGTATTTAGTCAGTATCAATGTTATCACTTTGAAATTTGGGCATTATAATGCAAATTTTATGGTTTTATAGCGATCATTTTAATCAAGTAGAAAATAGGCCAAATATTGTGAAGTTATTTCTGAAACAACGGATTCGATGAGTAATAATTATCGTTGCAGGTGACTGAAACCTGATAATAATTGTTATCTATATGAGTAAATAAATTTTATTATTTTTTGTGGTTTGTCTGATAGCTTTATGTACCCCAATTTTTTTTTTATGATAGGGCTCAAATCGGGTCATAACTCTATCTATTGATTGGTAGAAACTGACAAGAATACCCACCTAAATCAGTCTTACATAAGTTGTTGAATACATATAGATATAGTTGTGAACGGAGAAAATAATAGCAGAAAGTAGCAAACAAAATAATTAATAATAAATATAAATAATGATGGAAATGGTTTATTTATTTCTTGTTTTCATAATTTATTTGTTTTGCTCATTTTCTTAATTTTTAATTTCTTAAATTTAATTTAGTTATATTTAAATAAGTTGAAAGTGGTTTCGCATTTTGTTCATAAAATTTAATTTTTTAATTTTGATTAAAATTAAATACAAATTTCATAAAGACACCTTTGAAAACATACAAGAAGTATATATATACAGTGGCGGACACCTTATTCTGATCAGCGTCAAAGAAAAAACGTAATTGCCTGCCATAATCCTACCTAGCAGGTGGGGAAACCCCAGTGAATTGGGGTCATATATTAATTTTGGTGGTTAATACATATACCTACCATCGGTCTTTGGAATTTTTGAAAAATAATGAATGGTTAGCTTATGGCAGGCAATTCCTTTTTTTCTTTGACGCTGATCAGAATAAGGTGTCCGCCACCGTATATATATATAATATCAATATCTGTATCCATCTCTATATATATATTTCTAAACCTTTCTATACATATCAGTAAAGCCTGTTGATAAACTTTGACTTGTAAATTTAGTTGTAAGCTTCTTTCAACTGCTTGGGGCAGACTGCTAAGCGCTCAATTCGTTGCAACTAAAGAGGGAATGACATGTGCCACTTAAATATAGAAGTGGAGCATTGAGTGGTGGGGAAGCGGGGGGGGGGGGGGGGTACACTCACTTTGGGTATGACAGCTACACAGCTCGCATTACTCAAGTGTTGTTTCTTGTGTTTATAAATAAATTTGGTGTCTGCCAAAGTTTCTGGCTAAGATTTACGAGTACGAGCCGGCAATTGAATGCGTATGTGTGTGTATGTTGCATGTGTCTTTGTTTGGTGGCTGCATAGAGTGCGATAAAGTTAGCATCGCCTACCCGCCCCTCAACTCCCCCCCTTCCCGGCGAGGTGCAAAATATGCAAATCGCTTTGCAGTTATTCTTAGAAAGTTGTCAGTTTCCAAGTGCAGCTAAGCCAAGCGTGCAACGGCGTGGCAAGCAGACCAAACTGCACTTGACACCCTGCCGCTTGCCACTTGCCGCTTGCCGCTTGCCACTTGCCACTTGCAACTTGTAAGTTGCAAGTGTTTAAAAAGCAATTTATTGTTTTGCCCAAATGTAAGCAACTAAACCCCTGCCAATCTGCGTTGCGCTTTAGTAATTCAGCTTGCATTTTGTTATTTTGATGTTATTGCACGATTCCATTATGCCAAACAGTTCGCACATTCACATTCTGCACATTTCACGGTTCCATTAAGAGTCTCCGTTACAGCTTGATTTAAATAAATCAGCTTCTTATTTCGATTTCTGCTTGAAAATAAAATAATTAATTTACAGATGTGCTTACGTTAAAATAGTGACTTGCATTTTCTTCAGCTGCCTCAAACTCAGTTTATGTACTCTTCTGGCCCACTCCTTTGGCTCCTTTGAGTCCACTTTCTCTCCCAGTCAATCTGTGTACTTGCTCCCTCCCTGGTTTTTCTCCAGTCAATAAGCTGAACTGCAACGGAACCCCGAAGTGCCAAGTTTGTCTTCAGAGTATTTTTTTCTTTCGCTTATTGCATTGCAATCGGTTTGAAATGGAATACAAATCAAAGACACGAAGCCCTTCGTTGGCGTCTGCTCTCTGCTGCTGCTGCTGCAAGGCATTAATTGCATTCTGCAGCATCACATTGCACTTTCAATTAGTTGCAAATGCCTCGACGTTGACTCTAATTCCAACCTTAACTCCAACTCCAGCTCCAACTCCAATTGCAACTGCAACTCCATCTCCGACTCGACTTCGTAGCCGTTGGCAAAGTAACAGGAAACGGAAGTTAAGTGCTGAGGCGAGGCGTTAAGTAAAATCAACCCCAGACACAGTACACTCAGAAAAAAATCACCCCTAACTTTAAGCAAATAGCCGTAAATAATTTCTAAACATTTTTAAATATTTAGATAGGTTTCCGAAATTATATAATAAATATAAGAATCAAAAAATCTACAATAAGAATTCTTCCATGTAAACACATAGAAATCAGAACTCTGGAAATTAGGCATCCTTTTTTTTTTAAATTTGTTTTATTAAACCACATCCATAAGTTTTGAAATTTACTTTCTGAATTTTGGGTAATTTTTATTCTCAGTGTAGCTGTCTGAAATGTGAGATGAAAGCAACAAACAAACAAACAACTTCCCAGCCATGACATTGGAGAATTATGCATTAATTGAAAGCTGGATGTCGACTTTGGGGTTTTGGGGTTATCGCATAGGTGCAACTTTGACAGCGACTGGATTTGTTTTGGCAGTTCCTTTCTCGGTGCCCAACAGAAAGTTGACCCGTGTCTGTCTGCAACTCCTGCAACTGCCTCAAATGATGCGCCTTCAAATAACTTGCCTTGCAATTTGCATGCACTTTGCTGCCGGGCATTTCATTCCATCCCCCTAAAGTAAACAGTAACGGACAATCCCATTCCCAATCCCAATCTTTCGCCCTTGTCTGATGCATTTCAAAATCAGATTTATGGTTTTCTTTCGAGGTGTTCGAATGATTTGTAAATGGGGTTTGTTGCTGGTTTGTTAGCCTTGGCAGCACACGCATTTGTTTGTTTTCAATGTTAATTAAGGCTTACGATTACCTAAATTGGCCTAAGGGGTTTCTCTCAAATGCAATCACTTTTGATATGCAACTTGTCAATTAGAAAAAGTGGGGACTCTAAGAGATATTTGTAAGCGTCTAGAGAACTCTTTCTTAGCCTAGATACCCTATGTTTTAAGGGTGTGTTCTACAAGTACCTTACCTAAAGACCCGATTTTTTCAACAACTTACAAATAAACTTAATATTACTTACACTTTGGCAAATATATTACTTACCACTTACGTATATTATGTGTATATATGTCTATTAAATTCAAATACTGGCAGGTTCACTCTGTTCAAGCTGTTACTTCTTATTTTCTTATCCCACAACGGGCTCAAGTGTATTTCAATTAGCCAACACCACTTTGGGAGGAAAACTGGGCTTAAGTTAATGTAGAAAAAGGCAACACAAACAAAGGCAATAAATTTGCACAAAATGCCATAAATCAAAGTCCGATCATAATCGCAAAGCGCAAAACAAAGCAAATAGAGAAAAAGTGCCAGCGAAAAATAAACTTCCGTTTCCGAATATATATGTATATATATTATATATCAGCCAACCCCAAATCGAAAGGAAAGACCAAAGTGACCACAGAAAGCAACTTGGTTTGGGTTGGTTTCGTGTTCGCTTGTTTTATTAATTGTTTAACTGTCTCCAATCATAATTAATGAACTTTGGGCACATCCCACAAGCGACACATATCCTCGAGTCTGTCCTGTCCGTCCAGTCCAGTCCGGAATTCAAATAAAACTAAAATACATGTCCAACATAAACACAAATGTATTTTGGCACACCATAAATCTTTTAACTTTGGCAAATCTGTTCAGGCCTCTGGTTCGGCTTGTATGGCAGTTTCAATTAGGCACATTAAAGGATTTTCTCTGATTTGTTTTATTGTTTATTGAGCTTTGAATATATGCGATTTACTTAATCAGAAGATTACTTACCCTTCTGAAATTATACAAGACTTTAATTAATAAGAAATGAGAGCACTTCCACTCAGTGCGCAAATCTTTTTTGAAGATAAATTTGACAATTTCAGCTCACGCGACTACAGTCTTCTTACTAGTCTTGGTCGTATTAATGTTTGTAACAATATAAACTAAAATGTATAATAATAAATATAAATAAAAACATATATTTATGTCGTGATAATAACTGATTAAACAACGAGTTTAACAAATTTATATTTGATGTTTGGCAAATAAATAAATTAAGAGCTGTGTAGGCTTAACCGAAACATTGGGTTGAGATGCAGAGTTCGACTCCTTCAATTCATATCATTCTCGAGTTTTCAAGGCACAAAGGAACACTTTCACTGTAGCTAATAAGAGAGCCCAAACCATAATTGTGGCCTGTGCTTTTCTCTCGATGCCAATCTTCCATCGAAAGATGCAGCTGTGGAAAAAGAACCAATAATTAAAAATAATTAAATTCCTGTATTCACATTGCTTGATGTGGTTGACTTGGTTGGCTGAACTCTGAATGCTGCCTGGGAAACGATTCCATATAGTGATATGAATATCACTGCTGCATAGCTATGTACATAACAATTATGTTTAAATAAATGAAACCATTCAAATAATTCATAGTTCCTATTATTAGCGATATCTATTCAAATCTCGTTTATTCCACATTTAAAAAAATATACAAGAATGACTGTCTTAGGCACCCTGAAGGTCATGACCATACCGAAGTCAACTAACTTGAAAAGCATTTTGCTTCAAATTTAAAATTGACTACGGAATTGAGACTCACAAAATTAGCGTTTCCAAAAACATAAGAAAATAATTTTAAATTGAAGGACGCCTTAACTATAATTGTATTACTATAGTAAAGATATTCTGTAAAAAGTATCAACATTCTGAGACTAGAAACAACACATTCTAAATTTAAAATGTATTTTAGTTATTTTGTATTTATTTTGAGGATCGAGTAAGTTGATTTGCAGCTTAACTGTACGTATACTGGAAGAGCCGCTTCCAGTCTAATCCATCAGCAGCGAAATCTAATGACTTCCAATAAATAATTCCCGGCCAAACAATGAGGCGACGCACTTAGTTGCACGCCAGGCGGAGTAACTTGACAATAGAATAGAGCCCGCAACACAATTTGCATATGAATGCCGCTTATCTTACGGGTAAAATACATGTCCTTCCTCTTCCTCTTCCCTGCCCAACCCCCTCCCAACCAATTGGCTGTGAAAAATTGGACAGCCATAGCAAGCAGCAAGCAGCAAGCGGCAAGCACACATGATTGCCACATTTGGAAGGTCGAGGTTGGAGCAGCCCTTTCACGCTGCTAATGACTAATGATGCAACAATTTATCTTAGCTGATTTGTAAGCAGCAAGTGTTAATGTTTTTTAATCTAAGCTGCGTCTACTCAGAACATCCACATGTGGCCATAATTACTTAAAATGAGTTTGAGAATGGGAATTAGACACGATGATGTGCTGAAAAGAGATTTTGTCATGATTCTGAAATTATTCAAATTGCAGCAAGCCGACCAACTGATAAATGAGCTGATGACACCACCCACCGCAGAGCACCTTTTCCACTGCTCCCGAATGAAAATGAAAATGAAAAATTAACGCAATTTTCTTGTTTGCTTTTAAGCTCGGCAAGCGGCTAGAAGCCAAGTCGATGTATCTTAAGAACTTGGCCCATAATTATGCGGGATTTGCATATGTAATTTTACACATGAACGCCTGCTAATCCCGCAAACTCATTCAAATTCAGATGGATAAGTCAGGGCGAGCTCTATCTTGTTTTTCGAGATTAAAGATTTGAAAACCATGAGGATTAAAATAAGTTCTTGCAACTGTAGCAAACTGTATTTGAGTTTGGCCATTTTCAAAAAATATTCAAGTATTTTATTTGTCTTATATTTATTTTATTGCATGTAAAATTTGAATTCTAAGTTAAGATTGGAAAACCAGGGTATATACCATACTGTATCAAGTTGTATTTGAAGCTAGCCATTTTCAAAAAATCTTCTAAGCTATCTTCTCGATATATGCTCTTCTGTGCAGGTCAATTCCAAGTATTTGTTGGTTTCTACCATTTCGAATGAATGTGAATGAGTACTCAAAACTACTTCCCATCTGCATTTACGACATACATACAGACAGACAGACAGACTGGCTATAAGTACTCATTTTGGGCACGTAGCAGAGATTGTTGGAACTGCCTTTCTTCCTGCTCTCTGAGTGTGTGGCGCTAATGTAAAATATACTCAACTACGCAAATAAATCTAATGCAATTACCTTAAAAGCGACAGTCATAAAACCATATTCCAAATACGGTCTTCTATGCGCTGCTTGCATTTTACAGAACATTTTTATGACATTTTCGCGCGTGGCAATAAAACCTAAGCAAATCCCCCATTTTTATCCAAATGCTAATGGCGCCAGAGCGTCAGACGAAGTCGCAGCTGATTGATGAATTGCCTGGCTGCTTGCTAGATGGACTTACATGTCTGTGGAACTGGCACTGGAACTGTAACGAGCGAGTGGGCGGGGCAGGACAAATCAGTTTAGCGCACTATGCACTCATACAAAAATCATCAGAAGTTTTTTTTGGGTCCAATGGTTAGTTACCAAATTTATTCAGAAAGTGTATTTTTCTAAATTCTGAACCATACAGGTTTTGCATTTCGAAAATTCTGATTTAATTTAATTTGTAAAAACTCGTCCTCTAAGTAAGACGGTATTTTCTCTGAGTGTGGGATAGCCAGGTTTTATGTGGCTCACAGACATGGGCCAAAAACTAATTATGTCTCCTGGACTTGTCAGCGTTTTACGGCGTCCGCTTTATAGACAAGACAAGGCTATAGACGATGCGGTTTTGGCACTTGCGATATGCATGTGCATGTTCAAACATATTTTTAATAGCATTTTGCATACGATTTAAATTTGATGTCACGTTGCTGCTGATGCTGCTGCGGCTGCTGCTGCTGCTGCACTGCATCGATAAAACGAGGACCCTTTTTACGGCATTTACGACGACATTTGGTGAGGACAGACCAGCCGGCAAATTTGGCGCATAAACTGGCGCATCCAGTCGCCACCATAAAAGTGTCTTGAAGTTTTTGGCAATGTGTAACAAATATACATAAATGTTATTCATAGTTATAATCAGCCACCCTCCCAGCTCAGACCTTCTCTCTCGGCTGCTAATTTAAAATGTGTGAAAAGGTTTTTGACACTGCTGAATTTATGACTAGTTTTTATTACTACTGATTCTGCCAATGCAATCATATCAGCTTGTTTGGGATTTTCACATTCTGGCTAGCTTATTTTCTATATCTTTCCATGAAATGGATTTTCGTTTTGATTTGTGCGAATTGAACTCTTTGCTTAAGTTCAAAGTTTGCTAGAACTTGGCTTCTTTCATATAATTCTAAAGGTATGCATATAACAAGTTTGACTTAACTGTTCTACTTATAGCAGATCTCCGAGGAAATTAGTTCCCTTTCTTTTGTAATTTTTAGTAAGTTGTTTTTCCGCCAATAGATTAGCATATTTCTTCGTTATTTATTGAAAACCCAACGCATTTAACATTAATTAACATTAATTCCTTTTATGTTTTAGCTTTTTCTTATTTCGAAATCCTCATTTAAGCTCTGACGCCAAATTTTGAACAATCCTCAATTTTCTACTATTTTTTTTATAGAAATTGTGAATTTAAGAAACGTTTCAAATGAATGAAGTCAATATTAAGTCTGCTTTATGTGGTCATAATCCACATCGAGAGTGTCCTGCCAGTTGCATTCACTGCAAAAGTCCTGGTCATTGTCCTGGTCATAAGAATTAAACTGTTCAACATTGTCATCGAGCTCATTCTCCGAGCCATTGGGATTCTGGATGGAGTTGGGCGGCATCAAATTCGGACCGACAGACACAATTGGTATCTTCTTATTTTTCGATGACAGCTGCTGATTCTTTAATTGTTGCAACCGCTGCAGTTGCAAGTTGATCGTTGGCTTCTTCCACTCGTACAACTTGGGCACAGTGAATAGCAGCACGAAACCTGCGAATGCGTGAGTTGTAAATAGATGAATCCTTTCCAGGATGCACTGCAACTCACCCACTATCAGTAGAGTCATTCCATCGATGTAGTCACCCACAATATTTAGGAAGCAAAGCAGCAGGAGCAGCTTCAGTGAATCGAGCAGATCCTCGACGAGGATTAGCGATCGCAAGCGTAGCAGTATTGGGTTTAGTACCTGTAAAGTCAGATGAGCCAGTTGCTCGGCTGTCTCCTCGGAAATGGTCACATCCATGTCCAGATAGCGTTGACAGGGATGCCTGACAGCATTGCTCCTGTGCAACTTCCGCGTGCCCCACACGTAACAGTAATAGAAAATGCTTATCCCTAGTATTATTGCCCCGGCCACGCTCATCACACTGATTACCGGATTGACGGCGATGTCCAGGAGCAGCGTCAATGTCAGAATGAAGATTGGCGCAGTCTTGCGCCAATTGTGCCACAGCAGCAGCTCCTGCCCCATCTTGAATACGTTTGTCGTCTGGATGCGTTTGTTTGAATCCATTTCGAAATATAATTTGCGTTCAATATCTAGAACTGATCAGACAGCAAATAGAGATTTTACTGACTGAGAGAAGCCAACTGTGCTGACTATTTTTTATACGAACTACTACAAAGCTGTACAAAATAATCTAATTTTAAAAATATATCTAATCGATATATATTATACATTGATATAATATTGAAAAGTTAATGTTGCGATAGCTAGGCGGATAATTTTTTTACATTTTGCAAACTTTATTAAAAATAAAATCTACACATTTATTGAGGTTCTGAGAATTCTACTAAACGACTTAAGCAACATTAATTTGTCCTTTTCACTAAAACAATAGCCTAGGAAAAATTGATTGACTTGCAAAATCGATGTTAAGGATATGCAGTAATTAAATTAAAATCATTCCCTAATAATTAAAGACTCGTTGCTTTCACAATGATCAAATTACTTATTACTTGTCAAGCATCACTTTGGCATAACTTTATTTAATCATAACAATATTGTAATTGCCCAAATTGGTTAACTTATTTTTTAGATTTTAAATATGTCTGTAGCCAGTGAAAGAGATATTGAAATTATTGATAAAATTTCACAAATAGTTGTGGTTAACTTTTAATTGATGAGCTTACTTATTCTAGAGATTTAGTTAATTATGTAAGCAATTGTGAAATTTGGTTGTGACTCTGCCAGCTAAAGTTCATCAAAATAGAGAAAAACGCTGCCCGTAAAATGTTGGCTTTCGCGCAAAGGGTGCAAGTGAATTCCGGAAATGTGATCGAATTATTTTTTCTCCCTTTTAAATCAACTGACGGGAACATGTGTTGCCAGGTGTTGCCAGCTGCCTTCTTACTATGATTTTTGTTCTACTTTGGTAAACAATGAAATATGTAGAATAAATTGGTTTTTAGTTGCCTGATTCGTAGAAAACAGGGGTTTCATGTTTGTTGTCCCCAGTGGTTTGAATTGTGTCTATTTTGCATAAAATTGAATAATTATTATTATGTTGATTGATTTTGCCGACACATGTAATATAATTGCATCTCAGAGCTTGGTGCACTCGGCGCACAGCGTCTTCTCTTTTGATCTGTTGCGCCAACAAGTGTCAAGTTTAACACTCCGGCAGAACCAGAACCTATTGAGTCTCAACGATTTGGGCAAACACAACTCGGGGCGAGGTGTCAGCGTCAATGGGTCACTGAAAGCCCTCAGCCTTCTGTGGCTGTGACTGTGGCTGTAGAGTGGAGTGCCATTTGCCATTTGATTTGTCAAAGGAATTACGTTGATACTTTGCGCAAATAATACAAATCGGTGGCGTTAAAATGACATCAAGTGGTTGGTGGACAACCACCCCCAAAATGATGTAAAAATTCGAAATTACTTGCCACAGACTTGCCACGGAGTATTGGGCACTTGAGTGCGGTCGAGTGAGAAAAATAAATAAAGAGTTTGTGCTTATTTCTATTATGAAAAATGCTGAATTAATGCCAAAACTCCCGCTTGAACTTCAAAATGTGTAAAAACAATTCAATTTGCTCAGCGCACTAATCACTGGAGAATGTAAACTAGACAGTTGAACTCATTTTCATATCTATTTTTTCCTGGTTTATATTCAATTTTTCTTCTTACAAGCATGCAACAAAATCATATAAATATATCTTAAGCTTGTAATAATTATTTAAGTTTGAAAAATTTTTGTATATGTATTTTAAAATAACCCAGACTTATGAAAATAAATATTTAGTCTATAAAGCGTACGCACCTAAGCGAATTTATTCAAAAATATTTTATAGACTGGAAAACAATAAAAATAAATATCTCTTCAAAGAACTAAATAGCTAAAAATAATTTTTAAAGCTTGAAAATGTATACATGTATTTAATATAAATCTACATATGACTTATCAAAATGCACATTGAGTCTCTTAGATTGAAGCACTCAGACAGAAATATTAAAGAGCCTGGAAAAGATTATTTATATTTACTTTTTATTGTCGGACAAGACTCAGACAAAAAGCGCTCCAAATTTAAGAAAATCGACATAATCTCGGCTCCAAGTGTAACTCCCTTTATTTAGAACGTATATTTCTAAACTAGTAGGTTGCCTCTTTGATTTCTTACTTCCTTTTTAAATAACCATTTTAGTTAATGATATTATTATTATGAAACATTCGAACTTTAAGATGCCAAATATATTTTTGATTGATATATTTGATTTTTTCCTTATATAATTTAAAATTACATTTTTATATGTACATATTTTTGGTGAAAAATAGAAAAGAAGAATTTAAACCTAAATACGACATTTTTTCGTATATTTTATTTATTTATTATTTCGAAAACAGCGCGACTTATACTTAAGAGCGATTTTCTTATATTCAAATAGATTTTTTCTTCAGAGTGTACATTTTTCACAGCATTAATATATCCCCTGTGTCCTGATTTCCTCTTCAGTAGTGCGGCAAAGTTATCCTTGCTCTTATCGAGTGCCACCAAAAACAAATAGGACAATGCCAAAGCGAAATTGTTAACCATAAATTTAACTAATATACAACCGACTGGGAGGCGATGCGTGTTACGCCTGTAATCCGCACAACCACCCAACCACCCAACCACCCAGGCAGCCACTGAGTTGATAGGAATGTGCCGCAATAATCAAGCCAAGTCGAATTACAGTTACAGTTCCAGTTAAGGTAAGGAACGCATGGCAATGTCCATAAAATGACACTGAGTGTCAGTTTCAATTAAACATGTTGACAGCTGTAAGGGCAGCATAACACACACAACACACATAACACACACACAACAATGGGGCTTATACATGTATCTTCGTCTAGGGGGTTGCTTGCCAGCCATTTCGATTTTAATACAAGAAATTCCGAGCATTGTCTGGCCGGCCGTGTGTGCAACAATAACCGTTGGCTGCCTGCGTATGGAATGAGCCGAGTGATTCAAATAAAATCGAACTGAATTCACAACTGACAACTTTATCAGAGGAGGAAGATTTCGCCCAGTTCTTTCGACCAACTTCAGACTTCATCTTACAGTTTTTGCCTTGCTCTTTGAGATGTCTTTGATTTTTGACAGCCAATTGTAAGGAAACACCAAATCTGCTACAATTTAAGTAAGTTTACGTGTTTTTGAATTGTTGCTTCTTGTGTTGTGTGTGTTGTGTGTTACATTCATTTATTTATTTCATGTGCTGCTTTTCTTGAGATTCGTTTGCAGCATTTTATGCCTTGTTTATATCTTGGACCATTGTCCTGCTTTAATGCAGCAGCATTGACAGGATGTCAAACCCTTTATTATGCTCGCCTGTGGCCGAGAGATGTATGCTCTAAGGGATTTAGTTTAATTAAACTGGTGAACATGGCAAATTCGAGTATTTTATGACTGCACACAATGATGTTTGCATATTAATTTCCTGTAATATTGATTGAGTTTTGCATAAATTTGCAAATTATCAAAAATCTCAAAACCATTTGGATTGTTTTATGTTCATTGGGTTCCTGGGGGCTCCATTTAGTTCTTAAACACTAAGTCAAATGATTATTACCCAGCTCAGCTCTGCTTATTCATTCTCTGCTTTGGGCGCAATTTAATTGCAGACTGGCAAATACTACTCAAGTAATTTTAAGGCAGGCAATTTTTTCTTTCGTTTGCTATTTCTTCTGTTTTGGTTTGGCTTAGTTGGGGGTCGTATTTAAGAACTTGGCTCTTTGTTTTCGTCACGGACGAGTGGCGAAAAGCAATCACAGAGCAGTTGCAGGCTCCCCAAATATCTGCCACATTTTTTTGCGCATTTCAGCTCGCTGTCGAGGGTCTTTTGTATTATTGGTGAAATTAGAATTTCTCATTAAAATAAGTGTTGCTGCTGGACCCGGTTGACTTGAGACATTCATTCCCAACCAGCAAGGTGCTCGGCCGTGCCAATGGACTTAAGTTGTATTTGCTCACACTTCACTTTTCCACTCTTCTCTTATTCTTTCTGCTCGGTCACTCATTAGTTGCGCCTCAAAACTGACTGAAGGAGTCTCATTGCTCTGTGTGTAGTATTTGTTTCTTTATTTATGCTCCCCAATGTCGTCGTATTGTCCTGGTCCCTCCTTTGGACTGCTTGCCACTTGAGTTGATATTTTGTTGATGTCGACTTGACATTTCCTCGCCTCAGCTCAATTTGTCGCTTGGCTTTTTCAATTTTTAATGGATTTTGTATCCAATTGTGTCGAGAGCTGCCTTCTAGTAATTAAAACTGCAATTCCTTATGATCTAACGCAGAGGGTAGCACAATGAAGGAGACCTCTACGACACCAAGTATATGTAGTCTATATATAGTTATTATTTATTATTTAATGTTTAATATGCTCCCGAGTTAGTCTTGCTATAACGCATCTTCCATTTTCAACCAAGAATGACATCTAAATATTAAATAAATAGAAATGTAGCACTTTAGCTCTAGGGTATATAATATTCGGTGTGCATGAGAGAGCTAAATTGTCTTCCATTTTATCTTGTTAGTCAGGATATCTTGTCATCTACGCAATCCTTTCGCCACTGCTGTTTAACAGGCTTAAAAACTGAAACACTTAAGGATAATGCATAGAAACCCCTTTTGTACTTTGATTGCTGAAGCAGTTTCTGATTTAGCATACGTCTATTTTTGATTAAGCTCGAAAACACTTTATAAGTCTTGCATTTCATGCCATTATTTGCGGTTGAGTGTGCAAACCTTTTAGCTGTCCTTAACCCTTAATTCTTTCCACACTAATCCAATTTATGGTTTTTAATGACAATTTACTCAGTTGCTCAAGCATTTTTCGAGCACTGCTTTGCAATGTTGTTCTTTAAATATTTATATATTTTTGTTTATTGTTTGGTTTCAGTTTTCTGGTTTAGTTTAATTAGTTGTTTGATTTATCTTATTGCAAACAATTTTATATCAAATTAATAGATACATTTTTGGTGGCACAGAGAAGAGGCAACTCAAACCATTTATAACGCTGGATTGTATTTTGACTTCATCCCTTTTGGTCATTTAACTTCAGCCAACCATTTTGGCAACATTGTTGCGAGTGTGGCAAACTTTTTACATGTGTGTGTTGCGGGTTGCTTGTTGCTTTTGCGGCTGGATACGATCAGGCTACATTGTTGTTGTGGCTGCTACACGGTGGCACTATGGAACAGTAGGCAAAACTTTGTGTTTAACTTTTGCTTGTACCATTCAAGTGGCGGCTGCCATGTTAAATGTTAACAAACAAAACTTTATGCAACCGCCCTGCCCCAAAATAAGCAATGGGAACTGTTGCAGTTGCAACTTGCAGGTTGCAGTTACAGTTTGGAGTTTATAGTTTTTAGTTGTTGTTGCTACTCTGTGCTCTGCTCTGTTATTGTTTGTGGTTGCGGCTACTTTGCATTTGAGTATTGAGTAGCGTTAGGGTTACATGTGCTGCTGACATCTTCGATGTCCACACTCAGAAAAAAATCATCATACATTTTATTAAATCGCCCTAAAATGTAGAAAAGTTTTCTCTTTAAAAGTAATTTCGAAATATTGTGAAAACAATTTACAAAATTTAGAAAAGCTTGCCCCAAATCTATAATTCCAATTTTCAATTTCTTTTGAATACTCTCTAATATATTTTCTCTTCTTAAGCTTAACTGTCGTCTGCTTTAAACTATAAATAAGAATTTATAAGCTATGTAAATTATTTGTGCATATATAAAGATGAATAATAAAGTTATGACGATTGAGGCGTTGTTTTTATGACTGCATTCGAACTTGTCCATTATTGTGCACAGATCAACGACAATTTGGCAGTGCAATTTTTGTTTTTAATTAATTCCGTATTGCTTTGCATCTTTTTTTTGTTGATTTTGCTCGGAACGTGCTCGCCATTTGTGTGTGTTTGTTGCGTCTGTTTAACGTCTTAACTGGGCAAGTCTGCACCGGTCTCTGGGGCGTCTCCAGGTTTTGTTTTTTTTTTTTGTTTTTGATTTTGTTGTTTTGCACCGTTGCATTTGTTTATATTAAGTATTTTTCTTTGCCCATTTTGTTGTGTGCTGTGCTCTGTAATTAGCCACCCTTGTGGACAAGACAGCTGCTGCTGTTTGTCTGTTGGCCAAAATTGCTGTGCATAAAATGTTTAAGTTGACATTTTTAGCAACAGTTTGTAATTTGGTCGTTGCTTTGGCTTTGGCGTAACCCTTTCATATATTTGCTAATTTTTTCCCTTATTCTTGCATTTTACTTGCAGACTGCTTAATTGCATTAGCAAAAACCCGCTTTTTGCATTCAAGAGGAATCGCAACCCAAATCAACTTAAAGGTACGTCTGAATGAATTCTTTTTTAATTTAAAAATGAGTGTAAAAATAGCTTAAGTTTATTTGAAATAAAATGATTGCCAGCATTCCAGAGGTACGTCTTAATTATGTAAGTTTTTTATTTTTAATTTAAAGTTATGATATAAAAATTGTTGAAAAATATACCATAAATTTGAGAAAATTTGAAATTGCTTCATTGACTCTACAATTTTTGAATAAATGTACTTGTAAATTAAAAAATTATGAAGAGAGCAGAAATGTGTCGACTGAAAAATATGTATTTACAAATAATGCCTAAATGTTTATGGTCCAGTTGCATTTTTATAGCTCAACTTGTCTCGGCGCTTGAGATTAAAACGCTTAAGCTAAAAGCGTGCTCCACTTTTTACGATCTTTGGACATTTTATGGACTTGGCTTAACCCCCTCAGTGCTCAATCATCAACCCTTTCAAGCGTTTTTTGGCACCCAGCCATAACTTAATTATCCATATGAATCCAACAGTTTTATTGCGATGCGACCCACACACAGCCAGCAGGCCGGTCTTTAATTATGATGAGTACTGCTTCCCGTTGTTGCCGTTGCCCTGTTTGCAGCTGTCATATTTTTATTTATCTAAATTGGCAGATCTTCACGGGCCGCCTGCTCATTAAAATGCTATAAAATCGCCTTGACTCACGAGAGGCCTGGCAAATGTTTTATTCGTGTTGCGTTGGCGTTTTCAGCTCTACATTTAATTTTTATGTCCAGCAGCTGTACATCATCATAAGTTTATTGTTTGCATACTTCATGGCGCTTGTGCCGTTAATTTTATAAGGACACGGGGCCATAGGCTCAGTTGTCAAGCGAAATGATGTTTAAAATTTGAAATATTTGAATGAATACTTGCAGCATTTGAGTAAGACGCCATCAACCCCTTCAATAAAAACCCTTTCCACACGCCAAGTGCGGTTGCCGAGCTCCTCTGCACGGTCAGTGAGTATTTGTCATTGTGTTTTGTAAAAAGGGGCCGGGGAAGGCGCCCCAAATTGCTGCAACTGCGGTTGCATTCGAGGCGGTTGGGTTGCTTTGAAGTAATCGCCAGTGACGTTGCCTTAAGGCTAAGCCTCATTTGCGGTCAAATTGTGTGCTGTGCGTCAGCTGAAAGTCGATTATGTCAACATTGTGCCAGGGCCAATGTCCAATGTCCAATGTCCAATGCCCAATGCCCAATGCCCTATGGCAAATGGCCGGTGTCGATGTCGGTGAGTGTTTGTGATAGGGATTTGTGCAAGTTGCGGCCGTTGGCTTCCTTCGATAGCAGCATCAGCAGAAGCCGCAGCTCATAAGCTAATTAGTGTCCTGTGATTAAAGCCAAAGACGCTTCTTAAAGCAGCACAATTTTCAGGAATATGTGAACAATTTTAATAGCCGAAAGTTGCACATAAAATCGCCATATGGGTAACTTTAGCAAACAGGCAGGACGAATCAGTGCCGCCTCTTCTCAACAAGCGAACATAAACTAGCTGAAAAACACATAAAAATCATAGCATACATTTAGGAGTCGAATTACAAATGCCCTCAAATAAAAAAGGGGTGGATAAGGAAACACACACACATCCAGGCAGGGAAGATAAAAACCAGCGGCAAAATAAAAAGGAGTAGCTGCATTTGCACATTAAAAACGCATAAAAATCGGGCATTGAATTGCCAAATACGAAGAACAGCAAAACAACAGCAACAACAGCGAGCAAGGCACATAAAGTGGCCATGAAAATCAAAATCAAAATCAAAATCGAGTGGAAGGCAACATAAAAGTAAAACTGATGTTCGGATTTTGAGGAATGGCGAATGCAATTGAAGCAATCAATTAAAATTGATGAATCAAATTGAATCACGTGTTACAATTTTCTTGAGCGATTGGCATCGACTTACATTATCGATGCCTTCGGATTGAAAACAAATAAAATGCGTCATAAAAGCGAAGGAAAGTTAAAGCCAACTAAATCTATTGGAATAATCAGAAAACTTTCTTTAAAATAATTATCAAGAAATACACGATGCAAAAAAGTGTTCAGACGGCTTCTGCTTGGCTTAGTTGAGGTGAACCAACCAGCTGTCCAAGTTTGACTAAAAATCTGCATGGAGTCAAAGCTAAAAAAATTATCTAAAATGCAGATCCTGTCCAAAAAAACTCAAGACAACTATCTTGATTAGGGTAATGTTTTCATTTTGCTCTGAGATCAGCATGCTTACCGGCCGCTATAGTTTTGATTTAGAAAATATATTAACTTCGATATATCCGTAGTCTGATATAATCTATGAGCTATCCAAATCGAATATCCATATCTTAATGCTTGTTCTGTATTTAATAATTAATTTACTATAGGTCTTATATTAATGTTATCATCATTATTATTATTATTTTTAGATAATGATTTTATTTATTATTCATTTTTGTATTTTTATAATTTTTAATTATTATTATTGTAACTCATATTAATATTATTATTATTGGTATATTTATTTAAAATCAATAAGTTTAAACTGATTGTGCCCTCCAAATACATATTGAAGCCTTCGTCAGGGCTACCGATAATATATGTAACATATTATGTATATAGCTATAGTTCGTTCCCATTCAAACAGGCTCTTTCAGATCCACAAAAATAGTCATTGAGCTTAGATGATTGTGCTCATTCCCATCAACTGTCTGGTGTACAACAAAAATGCGAGTTCAGTGCTCTCGGCTAACCCCCTCCTGAGGGGTTGCCCCTCACCCCTTTGGCATTCCGTGCTATCAGTTGGCAGAAGCGAAAACTTTTATGCGCTTGTTAACAAAAGCGTGAAATTCAATGCGGACGAACTCAAATTTACGACACTGCGAATTAAACTTGATTTTTATTTAAATAAATTGCATTTTATGCGCTCGGCTGCGATATGCGATGGCGTCGACGACGTCGACGTTGACGTCGTAATAATAAGCAGGCAACGGCCATAATTTGCACCGGAATATGACGGGAGGATATGTGGCGATGACTGTGTGACAGACGGACGGACGGATGGACGGACTGGCTTGACGCTGCTTTATGTATTTTTATTTATTACACACAGCATTGCCAGGAAATGTTTGTTGATTTTCCGCAGCGCGCGCACAATAAAAATCGGGGCAAAAAAAAGCAAATTATTTTCTAGACGAACGCGCGTTCCTCGAATAAAACGCCAGAAAAAATTCCCAATTGCACTGAACGTTTCTTTTGAATACACTTGCCAAGGGTTCTGTCATTTCGTCACGAAACGTGTATCGAAAGAATATATATTTAAGATATTGATGTAGATATATCATGTTCATTATCAGCTAGAAATTAGTTTCCTAGTAGAATAAATTTTTAGGCAAAGTAAACTTAGTTCAAATTCCGTAACAATTCTTCAATCGGTCAAATCGAGAATTATTATAAGAGTACTATTTATTTTTTACTGAAGATGATATGATTTAATATAATGAGATTTAATAATGTCAGTTAATGATTCAAATATTTGTTTGAGCGCAATAACAGTCGTCATCTGTCTCTCGTAAAAACTTCCAGTTTAATAAAGAAATTCTGGATTTAAAAACAAAAAATTAAATACTTTTCTTTATGTACACTTTTTTTTATTTTCTTTTTGTTTGATTGCTTCTATGTTTAATAATAATAATAATAAATGTTAATATCATAAGATTTCTATAGTCCCCAGTTCATTATACATTTTCCAAAAATGTAAAAAAGGATCTGCTATATGTTCTATCTCCTCTTTAAGTTGGTGCTTGTTAACATTCTCCATTAAATATTAGATGCCAGTAAGGGTATTTAAGCTGCGACACTTATATCAAATATTTTTTTATGTACGACCCCGTCGCTGCCGTCATTAAAAACGGAAATGTAATGCGTAATTTGTGCGCCGCGGTGTATGCAATACAAAAAATATTTGAATAGCGCCAAGGGAAGCGAATTGATAAGGGCTCAACAAAAGGTTCAATGGCTAACGGAGATGGAGATGCATCCCTTAATCAGTGAGAGCTGGTCTGCAGGGCTGGGCTTCAAGCACTACTTATCCTCCAAGAAGGACAAGCCTTTATTAGTTTCCCTACAACTGTCCTAGTCAACAGCTCGAATCTTGCAGTAGTAGGTATTTTTGGTGTGTAAAGTCATGACATAAATTAGCTGCGCCTTTTCCTGTCGCTCGCCGATGGGCTCGAAGTAAAAGGCTCTCATTAAGTGGGCCATCACCAGCTTCATCATGACCATGGCGTAGCGCTGTCCCACACAACTCCGAGCCCCCGTCATGAAGGGTATGTGGGTGGAGGCTTCTATCTTTGGCTCGGCATCGCGAGCCCAGCGTTCCGGCTTAAAGATTAGCGGATCCGGAAAAAAGTCCTTGCAGCGCCCAATATACATGGGTGAGATGATCACATCGCAGCCCTTGGGTATGAAGAAGTCATCTGCAAAGAGTAATCATATATCATATATATGTATATATCATTAGAGCAGCTGGCTTCGCTTACTGATTGTACAGTTGGCAGTGGCGCGTCTGGCTATGATGGGCGCAGAGGGATACATGCGCATTGTCTCCTTGATGCACATTTCGAGATATTCGAGTTCACGCAACTGCTCCATGGTTATGGGTGCAGCCGGATCCTTGCCACAAATTCGCCAGATTTCGTCGCGGCAAAGCTGCTGGCATGCCACATTTAAGGTCATGTTGTACATGAAAAACTTGAGCGTGGCCGCTGTCAGATCGAAGCCGCCAAAGATAATGGTGTCCACTTCCTCGCGGATGTCCTTCACCGTCAGCGGCTGGCCATCGGGCGTCCTTGCCAGCAGCAAGGTGTCCAGAAAACTGTGCGACTGCCGTTGGCTCGACTCGGCATCTTCAGTTGATACACAGTTGCGATTGGCCACATCGGAGTTGAGTTGCTCCACACGGCCAGCGATAATGTCCTCAGTGAAGCCGTGCAGTATTTTGATGACTCTTCTCTCACGCGCCGCCAACGGGGTAAAGGGATAGACGAGGGGTATGCGGTACAGCAGATTCTTCAGCCGGTTGTCGAATATGTGCATAACGCTGTGGTAAATTTAGTTTATATTGGCTTTGCTCATACACTCAGAGAAAAATTGGGAAGTCAGCTTAAGAATGAGAAACTAAATAAAAAAATTAACTAAAAAAATCGGAGGAAGCTATCACACAAATGAAATATAGTTGACAGACTGCTATGCCTTGAAATATATTTGAATATCTGCACTTTATGGCTCTGAGATGCTTCTTTTGGTTATTATATATGTTGGCACGATTCCATAATACCCATTATAGTTAAACTCAATTGGTTCAGAGTATAAGAATAAATTGTTTTGTGATTTTCTGGTCGATTTTGTACATTCTTAGGGCACATCTATGTAAATATCTCTGCGGCTACTCACTTTCTGACTGCTTCAAAGTATTCCGACCTTTGACCCGACTGCGAATTTACATTTGCACCCAAGGCCGCCTCGCAAATCGTGTCCAGCGTATAGCAGCTGATGTACTGAAAGAAATCCACGGGCTGATTGGTGCCAGCCAGCTGGGACAGCCTAGAGACCAAGATGCGAGCCTGTCTCTCAAAGACCGGCACATACTGCTTGATCATGCCGTAGCCAAAGGCCGGCGTAATCATCTTTCGGCGATGCATCCATTTGTCAACGTCGCTGGTGAAGATGCCCTCGCACAGCCAGTTCCGGAAGATGCGATAATCGGAGGTCTTCTGCAGCAATTGCTGTGCACTGCACAGCGCCTGAATATCCTTCGGATTGCAGTCCAGCACATAAAGCTTGGTGCCCAGCCAAAGCTTTGCACGATGTTCCTCCAGATGGCAATTGATGAGATCAGAGGCACGCTTAAATGGCCTGGAACCCACAATTTTAGCCAAGATGTGCAGGTGACCGATGATGGGCAGAAAAGGTGGCTCTGGCCATTTGCTGGTCAATCGATTGATACGCGCCTGATACTGATACACATACACCAGATACGAGATCAATGCCATGCATAAAATCCATATCAATATTAAATGCAACATAGCACTTTGAGTTCTTAGACTCAACTGGTCGAATTTAACGGAGCATTTGCAAATTTAAACACAATCTGAGATGCACAAATTCTTCACTAATTGCCATAGGAGGAGCAAAAAGTATATTATCGTATATATATGTATATAGAAAAAAGTCTCTGTAATTATGTAACTTGCAACACTAATGAACTGCAACGCATTTGAAATCACATTCAAATTGCTCGATTAGTCAACATCCCGAACAGTCCGAAAGAGAAGTGAGTCTTTTTGCTCGCCCGCAAGCGTTTAAGTACCCAGTCTGGATTTGACTGGAATTGACGATCTTTTATTTTATTTCCCGAAAGCGAAATGATATGTAAACAAATACTATATACGATCGGCACTTATTATGGCCACATGTGGGATGCTCTACAAGTTAGGTAATAATTCAAAATGAATGGGCTAAGAATAGTTTTTAATCAACTTTGGCGTGGGAGGATGACATATTTGACATATTTCACTAGTATTCTTCTGGCTGGTAGAAATACTGATAAATTGGTTCACATTGAAAGATGTAATTTTAAGAAATATATATATACTCGTTGCTTAAATAATAATGGTGACATCAGTGGTGATGTCCCCATTGGAAGTGTGTTTTTGAATAGACAACAAAGTGCTTAGACAGAATTCCACTTGGCGAATAAATATAATTATTCATACAAAAAGTTCAATATTGTTATGGCGAAATTATCTCTTAGATGGTTTGTCGCGCGCTTTGAATACAAATGAATTGCCCGCAGTGAGTGAGATTGACAAACAGATCACTCAATTCACAAAAAAAAAGTAGAAAAATTCACCATATTCGAAACCACCCAGAATCCATTAAAAACTCAGCAATTTATTATTGTACACAGCCGATATGGAGTTACACTCGATCAACTAAAACTAGTTTCTCAATTATTCAAAACAAACTTCATTTAAATTCAATTTTCGGCGAATGTGTCCAAATTATTTGATGACATTGAATAAACATAGTCAATTTGGGCAAATATTGATTTGTGTTGTAAAGGAATTTGTTTTTATACCATAAAAGTGTATAAATGATTTTGACTTCGTTGTTTAAAACTATATTAAATGCGTCTTTATCAAATACCATAAATAGTTTTATAATATAAATCGATGATCAACTTAAGATTTCGAACGAGTTAGAGTGTCTATGAGTCGACGGCTTCTAAAGTATACTTTTGATTTATTGCCAATGTTTTATGTACACACAAATTATTACAATAAAAAATTTGACACTGGTTCTAATACCGCTTTTATGGGAATACTTCGTTTGACAAATTCCGGAATTTCCGTTTCGAGCAGTCGAAATTAATGCTAACATTTTTCAAGGTTAAATGTACTTTCGAAATGGGTAATGCTAAATAAAAGCTTTATGATCCCACTCATGCATGTTTTCTTCCAGTGCTAAAAAACAAAAGCCCTCGAAGCTAGGGGAATTTACTTTTGAATTTGGGCAATCCACTAAATCTACTGGATTATAATTGATCATTTTTGCTGCGCAAATCTCAAAGATAATCACTTACAACTTGGACAATAAGTGTCGCTGGTGGAAGAGTATATTGCTTTTAAAAATGAACAAAAAATACATATTCAAATCTGCTACAATTTGTAAGCTGGGGGTAATCAATTTGAAAGTCATCCACTCGGCGTCTAAAAATCCACAGCTGTTGAGCTAGAGTCAGACAATTTTGATGACAGCTTACCAGTAGCACATCAAGTTTCCGGTCATGTGCAACCCCTTCGCCGAAACTAATTCTACATGTCAAATATTTTTGGAGTTAAGTTACCAAACTGGGCATATAGACGATTGTTTAAAAACTTCATTCCACGCACAAAAATGAACTCTCACAGTTTTAGATCAACAAATTAAGCTTTATTTAAGTTGTAATAAGAGTATTCTGCAGTCGGTTCTTCACACTTGTTTTGATTATTCAGTGTGCTTATTAGCACCTAGAGCAATAGCTTGGGCATATTAAAAGAAATTATGGTAAACAAATTAAATTGCATAGATATAATTAAATTAAGTTTTGAATAAACTTGATAAATTTGTTGCCTTGAGTACATCATTTCCTACATTAATCTATTTTTATATTTTTCTTTTTTTTTATTATTATAGTTTTTAACTAGGGGACTATAGCAACGTAAATTATTAAATAGTTTGCCAAGTTTGTTGAATTTCCATTTAGTCCGATTTTCAATTTATTAAGAAGAGAACATTTTATTTTGTCATAATTATTTTAATTGAACTCACACTAGTTAATGCCATTTGTTTGCACAATTCATAAAAAAAGAAAAAACTGTGCAAAAAACGAAAGAATTGCAGTGCTCTTCATTCACAATGGCAAAAGTGCAGGCCGTCTGCATTTTATTTTATTGAATTGAAACAAGTGGATGTCGAACGTTGACTGAGAGGAAATGTATGTAGTATTAATGACCGGCAAATAATAATTGCATACAAGCATGAAAGCAGGAGCACATCTGTAATAAATGATATGATGATATTATAATATTCATACAAGCGCATTAATTACAATTATTCATGTTTATTTGTGCGCTGTAACTTTTGTGTTAATTAGTGTAAATACATAGTCCTGCATGCCAATTTTGTTTCACTCTGCTCCATTGAAATGCAAATGCTGAAAAGTCCAGATAAATTGAATGACAGTTGCTCAAAATGGTAATTAACATCAAGGAGCATCCACACAGCCCAGCATCAAGGATCTGCTCAGCTGCAGACTCACATTAAATGCATTTCGTATTAAATGATGCCTCTGTTTTAGGGCTTTAACTCGATAATTTGGTTATATGCAACTCAAACTTACTAATCGCAAAGACGCCTTGCGTCAGCGACTGAGGTCCAACAAATGCTTGACATAAATTCCATTATCTAATGGATGACAATAAACAGCGTACACAAATAGCCAAACACACTCACACACATGATATCAGATGTAGATACAGATATGCACATGACAGGACCTCAGACCAAGGAACATTGTGTGAGACAATTCAAAATTAAAAGTGATGCCACACAACGACAAGACGACAGACAGAGATGGGGAGTGACAGAGAGAGAGAGAGAGAGGGAGCGAGAAAGGTAGAGAAGCCGGTGCAAACTAATTTGAATTTATGCAAAGCTGTCGACCTGCCTATAACAATGCCCAATATATTTACCTATCCTTGGGCACATCAGCTTGCTTATCACACTCATTTATCATATATATCATATTATTTATCTATTTTCAATTAAGATATAGCATATTTATGAATAATTATTAAATTTTCCCAAACTTATTTAAAGTATTTTTATTTGATATTTCGATTGATTCTTAGAATTTTTATGAAAAATTATTACATTTCCAGAAACTCAAATTATGCATGTGATATATATGTTTTTTGCTGTCTGTAGCAGAGTTAATTTATTTTTAATTTCTGTACAATAATTCCGACAACATTCAGGGAAGATTCACTGCATCGTTTAGTCAGCTGTGCGGTTTGATATATCTAAATTTGACTTTGCTTATGTCATTTCTAGTATTGATATATGTCTATGTCTTAATTGTTCAAAAACTTTATTTTTATGTTTGTTATTTTTATTTATTTTTTGTATGCACTGTAATACAATTTTGAATATGGTCGGAATTCTTCATAACGTCCATTTAGTCAAAGGTGGATTTTGATTTTTCGTTTATGTTTTTATATATCTCAATTTTCCATTATTTATTTTTTAAAATTTCGAAATTTTCCTTTATTTTTTTAAAATTTTTTTATTTAAAATTTTCCATTTTCTTGCTTTGAGTTTTCCAGTCAAAATAAAGGTATTTATCCTTCGGTGTTTGACAGTTGGCATTGCTTTCTTGTTATTACTGTTGTCGGTGAACGTAATTAAACTGCACATTATCAGGAGTGCCACACCATACATACACACATTTATACATACATATAATAAGCACAGATACAGTCACAGTCACCGTATAATTATGCAAGCATTTCTATCAGTGTATTCTGACCCCGCCCAGCTGTCACTTTGAGCTTTGTCCATATGCGTAATATTAAATTTGGCTACATTTAATTATTGTTTATGCAAGACGTGCTTGTGCCCAAGACTTGACATTATAAACAGCGATAATTCGCCAAATGCGCCAGCTAATAGAGACAGACATAAACTTGCATGAATGACGGAATTGAAAATATCAGGAATACGAAAATACGAATTTTATTCTCAGACTTTATTACAAATTAAAAAAAGTTTTATATTAAAGGGGGTTTCTTTTGTGTTTGTTTTTTAAATATTTAAAAAAAAAAACATATAATATTACAGAATGTGTCAACATTTTCGTGTGCTGAACTAGAATGCTTGCAGTAAGTTTTTAGGTGTTCCATCCTTATTGGTTTATTTAAACTGAGCAATTAGAAGCGCGAGCGGGACGACCACAGGGCTGTCATCTAATCGCGTCTTGTGTCAAAATTAATCGCATCAAATTTAATTTCACAATTAAATGCAAAGACGCGATGCGTTTAGCATAAATTAACAGCATGTAAGTAGGCGCCCCAGGGTCTCCAGCAAACTAAAGGGTTCGGGGGGGCTTGGGATGTGGTTCGTTGGTTTTAGGTGTTGCTGGAGCCAAAATAAGCCGGCAGGCAGCGCTTCCGTTTCCTGCTTACATCCCATTCAGGTGTGAGAAGCGATTTTGCGTTTGTGTATTTATTGCAGAATGTAATTTAATTGACGTCATCATCTAAGGCATTTAAGTGAGGGTCTTAAAGGTCTTAAGGTCTGTCTGTTGTTCACTTTATTAAATTAGCAAAGCTATGTGGAAAAACAGCTTTAAAGCCCACACTATCATCAATATTGGCTAGAAAAAGCTGTTCACATTTATCAACGCAGTTGTAACAACAAATAAAAATTATTGCAACTTATTTCGGGTTTGTCTGAAACCGGACACAACACTTGTGTTGTGCGTGTGTTTTACCCTCTCTCGTCCAACAACCGATTTGAAAAATTGCTCAAGACGTGAGTGCAATAAATTAAGTATTTATAAAATTATTTGCCATATAAAGAACTCAATTCGAATCTGCTTCCATTTATGTAAAAAATATATTTATATATTTAAGTTTATACAATTTTCAATATATTTATTTAGACAATTAATCATTTTGCTGACTAAGAAACTTTAAGCTTTATTTTTATAATTGGGGAAAAATGAGCACTGCGACCTATAAGGTCTATTGTGTCCCCTTACTGAGCCTACAGCTCTTCCATCAATCCCAACTCCTGCACGAATGCTAGAATCTTTGTTGGGTTGAGGGTTTCTATGTCCCTTGGCCTCATGATATGCTGCCCTAGGATGTTGCATCTTTTCCTGGTTAAGGCGACGCATTCTGTTAGGATATAAATACTATAAATACCTAATTTGGTTAGGTGACTTCTCAGTCTACAGTGTCCTGTCAATAGACCTGTGAGTATTCTGAGTATATTCTTCCCCATGGATATCAGTTGCTTAAATCGCTTGTCGGAGTCCTGGTGTGTCTGCCCAGCTCCGTTCCCGCATCAGTCTTTCTTCATCTCGATTTGTAGCCGGTTGAGGGCCTATCAACTTTAAGCTTTAAATCACATAGAAATAAAAACAGATGAGAACGTTGAAGTGGAGGATGACCTTAGTAATCTATTTATCAAAATTTGGTGACTTTTAAATTTAAAATAAATGGAAATACTGCACAAGCGTATAAAATAAATAAAATTAAGAAAAGTATTATATGATAATATAATTTTAATTACGCCTAATTGCTATTGATTTTGGTTGATTAGTTTTGCATTTAGCCATATCTAAGCAATGTGATAATAAAAGCTTTGGGCCAAAAAAATGCAAAAACTACCCAGACATGCCACAAATCTTAATTAGCTTTATCCACACCGGTGGTTCGTGCCTTTTAAAGTAAAAATAATAATTTTAAATGATACTTAAACTCACGCTTCGCTGCACAGACAGCAATGAAGTCTTTTTTTATCTTTCTTCATTTTGGCGTCGACGACTTTGCAGTTAACCTTCGATGCGAAAATTGTTTTGTATGTACTTATTTTGTTTTTTTAATTTTTTTTTTTTTTTTTTGAGCTGGGAGCATAACATGTTTAAAGGTGTTTCTCAGTTCAGTTTCTTTTTTGTTTTTAGTTAACTGAGTTTTGGCCAGGGCATAGCTGTGTTTTGGGAGTACGGGTTTGAATTGAAGGACGTCTGCAGCAGCCAAATGAACTGCTGGAAATCTGTTGCAGTTTCCAGTTTGCATTTATATAACTGCCCACTTAACCCACACTCTTAAAAAACATTGGCCTACAAATTAGTAAATCGTCACACTTTTCGCGCCAATGATTGTTCACCCAGAATTGGTTGTTCAGAAAGTAAAGTTCTAAATTTAATCTGGGTTTGCATTTCTAAATTTCCAGGGTGTGGTTTTATATTATGTTATTATTAATCATTAGCATTTTATATAGTATATAAATGCATAAAATGTAAATTGTGTAATGCAGTTTCTGTTTCTGAATCTTAGAAAGGATTTTTAATAATAGAAAATATTTATAAAAAAAAGACAACATTGATTATTATTTATTGTTGATTTGGGCAAGCAAGTATAAATTGTAGAATTTATTTCTAAATATTTAGAAACTATTTCTAAAAACAAGAAAAACTTTGTTAATTTAGGTTGATTTTTTCTGAGTGTGTCGTTAGTTATCTGTTCATTTGCTTAATGCAATTGAAGTGCAATATGCGGGCCAATTCAACTACGAAGTGCAATTCGCCATTCGCAATTGCAGTTTGCCATTCACAATTCGACTGCAATTTGTTTACTTTTATGCTGTTTTTTTTTAGTTATTACCTTTAATTTAACTTTTTCGGCTGCGCGGAGAGACAAGTCACGTTCCGTTGCACAGAAAGGCATTTAGATCGTCTGTCCGTTTGTCCGCGCTTAGCTTGGATTCTTGTTCTGCACATGTTTGGCAATTGCCGTCACTTAACCAGTCTGTCTGTCTGTCTGACAGGGTCAGACTGGTTTTTTTGTGATCGCTCAGGTAATGAACGAGTTCAAGTATAAATCTTTGAGTGGCTATCTCTTAATACATTTTTACCTGTCGATAAGCGCTCAATTTGCAGCTGCCCTAAAACCCAAAAAGACACAAGAAATAAATTTGAGTGCCTACGTGACAAAATGCATGCGTAATGCATTCTTTTCCAATATCCTTCAGCTTACATACAGTGCTGCAGAATTCAATATAATCAGCAAAGAAATGAGTATGTAAATAAATAAATAAATGAAAAATAAATAAACATTTATTAATAAATGTAAATGAATAGCTTTGACTTATTTATAACTAATTCATAATATCTTCAATATAAATATAAGTTGAATCAATATGTTTTAAGTTAATTATTAATAATGCATCCCAGCTCATTTATTAGTCACTTACATTCGTTATCAGTGTCCCACTGTACAGTTGGACTTGTGGCCCAGCCTCACTTTGTCAATATCAGCGCAGCGGCCATTCGCCTGGAAAAGGTAATCGAACTCGAAATAACTAATTTTGTTTCCGTCCCATATACGCGCATATACCCACAAATACGCATACGCATACACACAAACATCGATACATACCAATTATATGCATATAATGTAAACACAATTCCAAAATTAAACGCAATGTTATTTTGGTTTCTTTGATGAACAGCTGCTAATTAACCCAACACTGAGCGCTAAAAGTGAGCAACAGCCGCTAATCAACAGGTAAGTAATCTCGCTCTCTCTCGGGTACTCTCGCTCTCGCTCTCTTGATCGTTTAAGCACTCTCTATCGCAGCTGTCAGCTGTTGTTTGGTTTGCTTGCCTGAGCCGAAGCTGAGCTTGGCAGAGTTGCTGTTGATTCAGTTCACCCGAAAGTAGCCGCCAAGTTGGACGCGTCGTTCGATCGCTCGCTCTATTTCGACAGACTCGTCGCGTGTTTGCTGCGGATTTACAGTTACATTTTTACTACTAACTTGCTGTGTGCGCTTGAATGCCAAATTTAATTGCCACCGTTGCAACAACAAACGTAAACAACAAGCGTTTAATTTGAAAAATAAAAAACAGAAGAAAAAAAATACGTAAATCGTCACTTTCGTTTTTCCAACTTTCATTTTTATTTGTGCTTGCCGCACAGATATTCATCGCATAAAGTGTCAACAGTGTGCTGTAAAAAGGTGCTAAAAATTGACAGTTACAAAAACAAAACAAAAATTAACAGAGAGACTAAGAAGAAGAGCCAAAATTCCAATATGGCCATCATGGACCCTGCTTGGCGTTGCCGTCTGATGATATTCGGAGTGTTTTCGGTGCTGCTCGTCGGCGATCTCTTCGGCTATGGCGGCTATAGTGTGAGGGGCGTAAAATCCGATCATCACGATGAGGTCGGTGGGGTGCGGGTGCGGACCGGGGGTGGGCCACCAACTGGACCAGCAGCAGCAGCTGGCAAGTTTCAGCAGAAGAATGCCGAGATCGACTTAGGCGAAGGTGAGTTCCAATTCCATTCATTCCAATTTGCGTTGCATTTCGAATTTTTTAAGCGAGACGATTTTTTCATTTAAAATGTAGGTTTTAAGCTTACACTTTTTATATATACAGCTGAGGAAAGAATAATAGCACCACTACCATTCGTTTTTTCAGATGTTTATTTTGAATATATTGTTTAATATTCGACCGAAATTAAATTTAATTCTGTTCCTGGAATATTTTCAATGCATATAAATATTTTCCTCTTTCATTTGAACGGAAAGGTTCAAAAAAGCAGCATTAAAGAAATCGATTATTTATATCTAATTTTCATGATTACAAGTGCACATTGAAAAATTCTTGTTTTACTTTTTTCGTTGCTTTTCTTCATTATTCGTAAAGTTTAAATTTTTAATGGTCTTCTTGCACTACTTAAAACGTATTCATAAGTTCCTTAAGCTTACAAGTTTAGAAAAGGCAACATTTCTTGTGAAAGTGGTGCTATTATAATGATCGCAACTGTATATATTTCTGGGTTTTTTGTTTTTTGCTAAATTTTACACATTTTGCGTATCGCATTGCAAAATAGCTGTCATTTTTCGGGTTTGCTTCGTAAATTTAGCTCTGTTGTTGACATGGCTGTATTGTTGTTTTTTTTTTGTTTATATAAGTCGCGCTTTGTTTGGTCGTATCAAGGTCAGTTTCGATTTCGATTCACAAATGGAGCTTTCGAGATTGGTTGATAAAAAATGCTCTGTAAAATGCCGTACCGGTTATCCGGAATTGACTACGAGTGCTCTTATTAAAGTGGCTTTCGGCCAACTAGTTCAAAATTATTTCCAAAACTTTTCCACTTCGTCACGCGAATAAAAATGAGACAAATGTCGAATTTTTGACATTTAACTTTGCAAAGGTCGTAAATTACCGGGTAGAATGTTTTTTCTTATGCCTGAAATTATATGATATCATAGCTAAGACACGTTCTTATATTTTTGTCTCCAAATATTAACCTCTTATTTTCACCAAATTTTGTTGCGTTTCTTTTTGAGGCCACTCAAAAAAATACGAAAAATTATTCATCATTTTGGCGGACATGAAAAAAAACTTGCTCAAATATATTTGAAGCAATCGCATAATAAAAGAGCTGAAAACATATTTGTATCCACTTTCCAATACTCATATTTAATGGCCTCTCATATGGGAATGTGATATAAGACCCGTAAATTTTATTTGTCTTTTTTTTGTATTCCGATTCGTGTGTTTGATTATGCAATGCATGCCAAGACGGCAATCAGCGGCAACTTCAATGACAAACAAAAATAAAACATTAATGAAATCCGTCGAAAGACAAAGTGCAATCGGTTAACCCGAAGAATATGTAGATTTTTGAGCTGATTTTACAGACAGAATCAAAGAGAATCGACGCCATGTCAAAGGTTGAATTAGTTGCCAAGAATACACAATTGATAATGTGATAATAGATCATTGTATGCTTTTGTGGCAAAGTCGCAATAAACGCACCTGAAAACTGCTTGATATTTTGTATAAAATAGTATTTAACTTAAAGTGAAATCTCAAAGGGCTAACTGGGATTTAACCCAGGTCATTAACATCAACTTATTTCTGGTCGTGTCTCGCTTGATTTTGCATTTGGTTTCTATCTTTGTTGTTTGCCTAGGTGAAAGTGGAAATATGACTTCACGTAATAAAATTAGCAACAAAGACAAGTTTTTCGCTTTTTTTTAACAAGTTTTTCCCGATCTTTGGTAAAATTCCGATTGTCTATTCAATAAACTGCAGAGTAATGATGATCATATAAAGACACCTAAACCGGAACCGGAAAAAGTGAGAAAACTTGACTTGATTTTGAGTTAATTCATTTATTAAATTTTTTCAAAAATTCTTGACGTAGACGCCGGTGGAAACGGGTTCCAAAATGTAAAATCATTTCAAGCGCCGGTTTATAAATAATTCATTTGAAACGGAAATCGAGAGTGCCTTTGATGTATTCGCTCTTGCATCACATCGATTATGCCATCCATCTAAATGCCTTGCACTCAGAAAAAAATTGCACTAAAATTTACGTAATTGCCCTAAAAAACTTTAGTTTTTCTATTTTTTATAATTCATTTCTTAACGTTAGGAAAATAAACTTCTGAAATTTTAAAAGGCTGGCTCTAAATAGATAATCCCAAAAGTATGCCGATTTTTCATAATCTTATTTTTTTAAAGTATTTTCCATTAAGAAAAATATTTTTAAAAAGTAGAATTGCAAAACAAAATTATTGGAAAACTTCCTTTCTGGAATTCAAAAACAAGTAATGAAATTTACTTGCTCGGGTTTTTTAAGTGCTGTTCGAGATTCGTCTGCATTAGAAGCCGAGTTTTTTAAAGTTACATTTTTTTTTTAGTTTTTTTACAGGTTGCATTTACTAAAAAGTCATCGTTGCAACTTTCAAGATGCTAGCAATGCACTAGCATTTATTGGCAATAAGCGCACGTTTCTTGGCCAAGATAAATGTAGTGCGTGATAAACATGCAGAGCTAGAATTTGATTTGAGGGCTAATCAAGCCATTGGCAGTACGTGCGTTTTAGCATAAAGCGTTTCATAGCACGCTTAATGGCTTTCTGATAAACACAGCAAGTCACCAAATCCCAATTATCTAGCATTATTCAATTTTATTGTTTCAGGTTTGGTAATTAGCCCAAGCAAAAAAAACACGATTATAGTAGGCATATGGTCATAAATTAAAACCGCCAACAATTAAGTCCCCGACATTTGCTTTTGATTTTGGGATATGACCAGTTTTGAATGTTTTCCGCGTACAGAGTTCAGTTTAAGCGTTGGATGCTTGGCTACGTCAGATGGTCTCTCTGATTCCTTTGATTTCTTCTTAATTGGCAATAACTGCCAGCTGGTTAAGACATATATTTTTTTAATATTTATTAAGCACCATAATTAATTAAGCTAAGCAGCGACTAAATGACTAAGCGAATATTTGTGTAGAATATTTTTCATCTAGAAAATAACAAAAATCGAAAGTTCAACGCACGGTGTGGCCTTGCTGGGGGCGAATAGTAATCAGTGTGACCAAAGCAACGTAAAAAAGCGCCACTCAACTCCGGGCAAATATTTGACTTTGCCAGCCTGTGTCATCGGCAATAAAACAAACACCAAAATTAAAATTGTTTACGTAGTTTGTCAACTTTAAATGCCGCCTTAATATATTCAAAATATAATCGCAGAAAATCTCTGAATTTATTTTAAGCATATAATTTGCATCGGCATTTTAATGTTGTACTATCCATATCTAAATATATATTTCGTGTTTTATTTTTCATGTTGTTTGTTTTACTGAATATGTTTATGGAATTCTAGGAATTCTTATATAGAAACAAATGCGCAATTTTGTAAACAATATTTATTGGAAATATTTCTATTAAGTAGGCGAATTTAATAAACACCGGGAAGGTTGGCATGTTGAAGTAATTAAGAGGAGTATTTATCTGATTGGGTTTGAGGAGGTCGCTGAATATATTTAGTCAGCATATTTAAACAGCTTGCTGGATGGAGTGTGGCTAAAACAAAAGTGTCTGTATGTGTATTCCATTTTCGGCCAAGCGAAGCTTGATTTTCTTTTTGCTATCGGGTTTATAGCCTTGAATTTTTTGTTTTTGTTTTTGTCGCAATTGGAAAGCAGCTAATAAAATAAATTGGGCTGTATAAAAACACGCAATGCTAAAATTCGAATGGCAAATTGAAATGTAATGCAAAATGAGTTAACTACAATGATTGATTTAAACAATTAACTGCAATTTTTTAGAGCACGACTTTGATGAGTTCTCAGCGGCAGCTGCACTGAAGCCAGCGCCTGGTGGTGTCTTGACCGGAGCCAACCTGAAGACGAAGTCACAGCTGACGGATACGATCAAGGAATCGTGTCTGCCCAAAATGCTATGCGAACTGGCCGCCAAACCAGACTATCAGCTGAGCGAAAAGGAGAGGGAGCTGCTCAGATTGATAAGGTACGTAAGCAAGTCGTGACTTTCCCGCGAAACGAGCAGAGAGATCAAAGATCAGAGTTTGCACACTCGGTGAACTCAGAAAAAAACTGGGCTTCTAAAGCAGACGACAAAAAACTAGCCAGTAAATTCAAATTCGATTTAGTGCCTTTTTAAATTGTAGAATTTATTTTAACATTTGTTATATATATTTTTATGTTGATTTTTTATTTACTCAAGCATATCGCCAATTTTTTTTCTGAGTGTAGCGTTGCTTTCTTTTAACTTGACAGTTGGCACTCGACCCCTTTTAACTGACGACTACAATAACTAAAAACATTTAATTTGCGGTTGTTGCTTGTTTGATGTTTGCTTGTTGATCTCTGCTGCCTGCTGGGATGTTCATTGAACTTGTGCCACGTGTGTTGAGATGCGAGAGCCGAACAAGAGATTTAACGCTGAACAAAATCGAAAACAATGCCAGCATCGAGTTGTGCAACATAGGTGTCTATATCAAAACGGGTCCGCTCGTAATTCGAAATCGGCCTCCAGCGAAAAATAACCTACCTCACTCGCACCCAGCAAAACTGAAATGTTTTGTAACCTCGCACTTGAGTCGAAGGTGAGCGCAGCGACGTAACAAACTATTTGTCTGACTGACTTGACTACACTGATTGACATAAGCAATTCTATTCAGCTGATTTATATCTAAAAGGCGTTTCAAAACCAATGAATTTCAAAAACCCTGAAAGATGTTGTCTTTACTAAGCTAACTTCCGACTTATTTATGTGTTTATTTTAATTTATTTTTACGGTCTCTTGCAGATCCCCCACGATGCCCTGGATGATGAATATGCCGCCCAGTAAATGGTATTTTGCTGCTCATATGGGCGAGCTAATGCGACACACTGGCGACAATCTGAGCGGACCCATGGGCTGTGCCAATCTCTGGCCGAGTTGTCCCATTAGCTCCAAGAAGCTAATGAAGCTCAGTTACAAGGTGCGCGTTTAGACGCGTGACTGAAAATGTGATCATATATATATATATATATATATATATGTATATAAATTTAAGTATTAGTTATATGTAAACACACACTGGACCCTATGCTGAACAGACTCAACTATTGTACTATATATATATTTCGAACTGGCCTTCAGTTTACTTTTGCATAATGGAGCAGCGTGTGGCAGCATGACTGATGTGACAATTGAAATTTGTATGTTAGCTGTAAGTCCTAAGTAGTCATTTAAGTGTGGCTAGTCTATCCCTCAATAATAATGTAATAATGTTAGCTTAGCATTATGCCTAAGGTTAGTTCGACTCGCGTCTAATTGTAAATAAATGCATATCGTTATTTTTAGCTTAAATCCATTTTGTTGCTGTGTTTTTCATTGTTGGCTTACTAATGATCGTTTTAAATAACGCTGTGTCAGCGCTGGGCATTCAAATGGAATGCCTTGGAAAATGTTTTCTTAAGTGCTTTTGAAGTGCTAGGAAATATCGAATTGTAATTCGTGTGACGAATTTTTAAATCGCTGATTAAAATCCAGTTTGTAATGTTAACAGATCTGAAAATCACGGTTTTTAAAGAGTGAGTTAACAATTTACATCGATTTCAATCATAATGATTGCTTTTTGTTGCAGTACTGTCCAAATAATAGTATTTAAAACTGACTTCCTCATCAAAACTCGTGCTTTATGATTGTAAGTTTAATGGATGGAAAAATTATAAGAAAGGTTTTGATTGATTGACTTATTTACAATTTGGGCTTTAATGATACAACTGATTAACATCAATTAAATTAATTTGTACAGTTACAAAAAGGTACACTACAATTAACACTGACAAACTAAATATAGAGAGGCTGTTGCAAAATCGGAAAAAACTCTTGTCAAATATTTAACTTTCTTTCTACTACCTGACATAATATGATTTTTGACTTGGTAACAACTGTTCATGAGATTTTATTATGATATTCATACATAATATAAATTCAAATTTGAATTTATTAATTTTAATTCAATTTTGCAATGTTCGAAATATCAAATATATGCTGGGTTCAATCAGATCTGCTCAAGCGACTTCTTTATTTCGATAGCAAGTTGACTCGATGACAAAAAGACATTTTGTATGAATAGAAAAACGAAGCTTTTGACTTGAATATTTTGCAATGTTTACTGAAATATTTAGTCGATATCACGCCACAACACCGTTTTTTACCGCCCACATAATGATCCAAGCATGATCAAATGTGTTTCTTTTATTGAAACTTAAATATTTCTGTTAAGCAAACAAAACCAAACTTGTTATGCACGGGTTTTATAATTTAATATGGGAAATATCGGACGACCACGAATTTGCGAGGAATATATTAACACTGGAGCATTTGGGCTGCTTTTGACTCAGTATAATTCAAAAATGAGCAAAACGAATAAATAATGATAACAAATTACTTATTTTAATGCTTTTGCGACTTACTTGCTGAGTAACACTCAACGAATAGCAATTACACCTATTTATTTTTGTTACTCACAGACCATTTGACAACAACAACAAAATGCTTTTAAATCAATATTGGTCAGATGTCTTTTTTTTTCTATTTTACACATTAGTTTTTTACTTTTTGTTTGTTTTATTTTATCAGAGTCAACAAATAATTTACTGCACATTGTTGAGTAATAAGTAGAGTAGATAAATTAACTTGTGCTGGGCGAGTTAACCTGAAGCCTGCGCTTTAATCCACTTTTGTTCAGTATAGAAACATATTTTATTAACAAAATCAGTCAGTTGTCGATCAAATGAAATAATATTGTTTAATTTTTTTGGTTATTGGTTTTTGGCATTTTGGTTTTCTGCTTTTTAATATACTCATACCAGAAATATTATAATTATATTTTACTATAATATATTAAAATAAATTCGATTTAAGATTTATTTTATTTATTTATTTAAAATGCATTTTGGTTTTCCATTCATCAGATCAAGTGCTTTGGGTATGCAGATATGTAAATACTTCTTTCCAGTGCATACTTTTGGGTGTTACGCCAAAAAAAAACGACCCACAAAAATCGATGTCAATTAATATGCATATCATTCGCTGGAATGCTCGCTGGCATTGCAAACTTCCACTAAAAAACCAAAACAAAATGTTGCTAATGATGTTTGCCTCATTGGACATGCGAAAAGCGTCAATATGACCACACACCAAATCAGAAGAAGTTGAGTGAAATTGCTGGGTTGTGTGCAACATATTTAATTGCAAATTAAGTTGTTGATCAACAGAAAGTAAACAATTCGTTTCCAGGAACAATTCTAGTGGCCAAGTCATAAATAAGTCAGCGACACGCGTTTGTTTTTAATTGCTTTGTTTGTGCTTTGATTTTATTGACGAATACTCTTTGCTGCTCTTTAGTCCGTATATATAGTATAATAATTATCGTGACTCCTCGAAACTGGTAAAGTGTTGCAAAAGCCCAAATGAAAATGGGTCAAAAACAAAAACAAAAGCGAAAACGAAAACAATTGTGAAATAACTGTTTTTGCCTTCATTGGATGGCTTAACAAAAACAATAAAAGTAAACAATTTGTAATATCAATGGAATTGGGTCAGTTTGCCAGTAGTTGTAACGCTCGTTGCGTGCCAAAAGTGGACCTCGGCGCACTTTCATTGTGTTTTTTTTATTATCAGGCGCCCCGATTTTGGGATAGAGCAGCACTTTTAAGTTTTGGCCTGACGTTTGACAAGTTGTTTGTTGTTGTTTCGTTGTCCGTTGTCCGTTGTTCACGGTTTGTTGTGCAATGGCAGACAAGTGCAGTTTTTGGTCAGAGCGTGCCCGTAACATGATTTCCAACAGCAGCAAATGCCGGCACTCAAACTTCTATCAATTTGTCAGGTTGCCTAATATTTCCGCATTGGATTTGCCACACAAAAAAACCAAAAGCATTCAAAAACAACAAACAAAAGAAAGGCGAGCGCTCTCTAACCAAAACATCACAGTTCCACTCCAATCCGGGTCTGCGAGCGTGCAACCAAAACGGCAACAAGTGGCAGGCAACTGGAAAATCATGAAATTTACACGCGGTACTCTAATAGAAAAGCCAAAAGAATGCTGGTCGAAGTTGAAATACACTTTCAAGCTAAATCTTAATTTTATTGATAGAAATTATATATAAGTGGTTCGACATGAATAAATTTTGAAGGTAATTTTGACATAATTTTAGAAGCTGATCAACTGAAATGCATTTTAACTGTTAACTGATTTTTCCGAGTTGAACTTGAGTTTTTGATAGGGTATGAGAAAGTCGCTCTTGCAATCATTATAAAATTAGGTGTACGTGCAAGTGTGTGCAGAAAATGTAAGCCAGTCTAAGAGTGCCAGCTAAGAGCTGTTGCAGAGTTGCAGCTGTGTAATTGCGGCTTTAGCAGGCGCCGCCTTGCGTAACCGGGCAACCGTCGACTGATTGAAAGGCCCGCCGACTTGTCGGTCAGAACTGGGCTGTGCCAACTTATCGACCCACTGATTGAATCGGTATTGTCTCTGTTCTTTGTTTATGCTGCTAATGGACTCAATTGTCGTGCTAACTGTAAGCACTGCTAGCTGACCAACTGACTGAACTGATTGTTGCTCATTTGCTTGCGGTCTTTATAGACTGGATTCTGGGTTAGGCCGTAACTTGATATACTCGTTCTCTTCTACCTTGTTATTATTGTTTATTACTTTATAAATGAGCTTGTAATTGAAAGTCATGTGGCACATTAATAACAATCCATGTGCAACAACAGGTTACTCGCAGCAATAAGCGTGGCCGCTGACACGTGCTCCAAAGATCTGATCACGCTCTTGACAAATGACTGGGCAAACAATGGCTTAACTTGTCTTATTAAAATTATCGCCAAATTGTGTTAAGTGGCTAAAAAAACACAACTGTCAAACACATTTTTGGCTGCTCCAATGCCGAAATTTGAGTTGAATGCTGTTGCTAATCGGATTGGGAATGACTTGATAACAGATACTAAAAAATAATAATTATCATTATAAATTGTAAATGTGAAGTGAAGGGCAATAAACTTGAAATTTCCTTTTATTTGCCTATTATGTAGATGTGAAAAAGTATACATAATAAAGTTGCAAATACTTTTCAGTTACATTTGATTAATATTTCAAATGTTACGAAAATATTGTGATTGACAAAATGGACAAGCCCAATAATAATAAAAATAAATAAATATATGAGAAGTATTTGAACATTTAGCACAGATCCCCTTGAGCATTGCTAAACTAGTTAATTTATTTATGTATTCAAACTGAATGAAATTTATGTTCCGATTCCTATTCTGGTTGCGAATATACATTTAAGTCGTATTAATATTTTTTATTTTTATAATTCAAATTGAATATTAAATTTTATTTATAATTTAATTTAATTTATTTGATACTCTTGGTTTTTTTTTTTTTTTATCAATTAAGTAAAGTAAATTATATATCCGATTCCATTTGCGGTTTTTTTTAGTGTCGATTCATATCAGTCGGTACTGAAGAATGAAATTAAATACAATTAAAAACAAACTGTAAAACTTATGCATTTTTTAAATGAAACGAAAACAATTGTTTTTTATAGAAATGCCTGTTTTTGTTGATTCGGTTCGCAGTGGACCGCTTAACCAGCTAACGGAAACGAGGCGGGCTTTAACGAATGCAAATTGAGTAACTGATATGCAAAGCCAAACTGTAACGCATTCCAGACGGTAGACACTCCAAAAGCCTTAATCAAAAGGAAATCACAAGTGCAAAACTAACATGGAAAATTTCATAACTTTTCATAATTGCAGCCGGACAAAAGAGAGAGGTAGAAAAATACAAAAGAGCCAAAGAGAGACTGGGCAAACAGCTGAGCAGCAGCTGGTTTGTCTGCTTTTTGTTTTGAGCTGTTGTTGCTGTTGCTTACAGACAGTTACACACACAGACACACACACACACTCCCGTACACACCCATGCATAAGTAAGTAGGCTCGTCCGGCACCCTCCACTTGACCACATTGCCTCACTTTCACTTGCCTTTGGCTTCTTTTGCTTCCGCACGAAACTTGGTCAAAATGCAAAGCAAACTTGGCCGCCAAGTTTACACAGCGCGAAGAGAGCTTTTTTCTTTTTCTTTTTCTGTTTATTTTTTTGTTTTTTTGGTTGTAGTTTTACACTTAAATTTTGTCATCCTCTCTCTCTTTGGTTTAGTTATTTTTTTTGTTTTGTGTCCGCTGCGCTTTGGCGGCTCTAAGCTGCCCCAAGTCGCTTCAGTCACTCAAAGACCTGAAGCCCACCAAGTTGTTGCCTCGGCTTTACTTTCAATTGCCTGGATAGTGTATATATATATATATATATAGAGCAAACAATATGAATCTGCGTTACATTTGCACATTGTCACTGCTGCCCACACTCTACGTGCTGCTCGTCCTGCTGCTGGAGTATGTGGAGGAGGGTCTCGCCCAGAATCCGGATCCGTTGTTCGAGCTGCCCGTGCAGCTGGTCGGCTTTCCGGTGATTGTCCTATCCGTGCGTCTCTCGCAGTTTGCCAAAAAGTTGGCCTACTCCCTCAATCCAAGTAAGTCCCCAAATGGTGGCCCTTTGTCTTTAGTGTGAAAGTGCAACTGCCGCCTTGTGGCATGATTCAGCTTGTTGCGCGTTTTAATTTCTTTTCGTTAAGTGAAAGTCAAAACTTGTGCATAAATTAATAATTTGGCATTGTTAAAATCGGTTTGAGTGTGTTGCGAAACTTTAAAGTAAACCCAGTGGACAATAATAATGATATCAAAAAAATATATTTATTAAAATGCTTTTTAAAATTAAGCAACGGTTTCTTAAACCCACAACAACAAAAGCTTTCATACAAAACTAACTCTATATTGAAAGTGATATTGATACTGATCAAAATTACTTTGTGTCGGGATTTTAGGAAAAGATATATATATTAAAAAGTATTAGCTAATTTTGTTGATAAATCACAATTCCAATACCCTAACCTGGCATTCGAACCGGACCCTTCGAATTTCAGTCGCTGTAATGACTCTCTTAATTATATATCTCGTTTATAAAAGTCATCGAGCCATAAATAAAAAACTTAGCGTAAGTTCGTAAAACAATTTAAAAATTATCTGCACATAAAATAATATGTTAAAAATAATTGAAAATAAACACAATAATAAAATAACAACAACATACACTTGAATACCGGAGTTAACTGCTGTCATCTAAATTTGATTTCAAGGTTTGCAACATTAATAAACGCACAAAAGTTCTTAACCAAATTTTGTTTATAGTTTAATTAAACATTTTTGTCACTTTTTTACTAAACATATTTTTATTCCAATAAAAATTCAAATAAATACTTTTCTTGTACCTGTTTTAGGTAGTTGTATTATATCAGACATTTGACACCCCTAAATTGTGGGATTGTCATTGATTTTATGGTCAGCTGCGATCTATAAAGTTCCTTAACAAAAACTGCACATATAGAGAAAGTTGAATAAGGATAGTTCTTAAACTTAAATTTAGGAAGTTCTGAGCATGTAAGGCTAAATACAGACAGATGGAGTTAGCTATATTGACTTGGCTAGCGATGCTGATCCAGAATCAATTAACAATTTGCAATATATGTGTTGCCAAGTAGACAACAAATTTATAACACCCTCTGCAATGGTATAAATATATAAATTAAGTTAAATTAAAATAAAATTAAACGTAAGCATTTATAACGTTTATTATTTAACTGAATAGCTAACTAACTGTGGCAACATAACACGAATCGCACATAGCACGAGTCTGTCTTACAACATTTGTTGACAAAAGCCAAGTTCCCCAGTTGGCTCTCGTCACAACTTGGCAGTCAGCGCATCGCTGAAAACCAGACCCAAATGTGTGACAAAAAAGGCGGGCGAGCGGCTCAAATACCAGAGGCTGGCTGGCTTACTGGCTGGATGGTTGGCCGCTTGGCTGGTTGGCTGGCTGGCTGGCGAATTGGCTAGCTTCGTGCACGTCCACTTAGCTAGACCGAAATGGGGTCAAGGCTGGCAACGCGTCAACTGAAGTCAGCCAAGTGTGTGTTAGCCGCAATATTTTACAATCAGACGTGTAGCCAAATTGTGAGTTGAATTGCTGCCAATGTTTCATTTGGGCAAAACCATTACACAGTGCCCGATGACGAGCAACGATGAGTGGCATCAGCAGCGAAAATTCCAAAGCTACACTCGAAAAAAGAATTGTAGTATATCGTCTTACTTTTGGCGCCAACAATTTCTGTGATTTATGTTGTAGCCTTTAAAATTTTTTTAAGTTTTCGAATGGATTTTACTAAAATTCAGAAATATCGTTTCTAATTTCCAGTTTGTGTTTTCTTACATTGAGAAATTCTTATATTAACTTTGTTTTTACTTATATTATTATTAAACATATTATTATGATCATTTTTCTGAGTGTACTCATTTGGCAGAGCTGTACTCTCAACTCAACTGGCAAACTTGTGCAATCAGGCACGCATCAGACGCTGGCAAACTTTGGCATTCCCATCTGCTGCCACTTTGACTAATTTGGCGTTCTATAAGCAAACAGTCAACTCCTAACTACGACTATAAAACCTCTCCATTTCGCCACTCTTTGCAGATACGTACCGTTCGAGGAGTAAACGTGACGCAACCCATCCGCTGGCCCTCGACGCGGAGCTGGCCCAGAAGCAGATCCAGCTCGAGTTCGGGCTACAGGCTTGCATTCTCGAGGAGCCTTGTCGCGTGCACGCCTCCCGTTCAGCCAGCCAACGGCGTCCGGGCAACCAGGGCAAGGCTGCCCCACATGCACCCTGGTCAGAGGTCTTGAGGTAGGTCAAAGTCTTGGCTCCCAGCGAGCCAACTGCTTCTAAAGGGTATGCTTCATATTGGTGATGGTGATTTTGTGACTGAAGTTAGCGCTATCTCTGACTCGTTTTAAAGTGCTGGAAACTTTTCTATAGTAGTCATCCTCGATAGTTTCGATAAATCAGAGCAAGAAATACTAAATAATCGGAGGGAGTTTCTAATATTCTGGCATTCGAATTTACAAAGTGTAGGCATTAAATGCTGAAAGTGGAATCAGACTATCTATTGGAATTTTGAGCTTCAGAATCCGAAGAAAAATATTTTCTTTTTATTCTAAATAGTTTTTTTTACTTATTCAAATTCATAGCCATTTCCCTGGGATATATTTATAAGATTTGTGGGATATTTAAATGCAAAATGGTCCAACATTTGTTTGGGGAAAACCCAGAAAACCCAAAAAGTATTTAGTACGAGAAAGTTGGGCCCCAGCACAATGTTACTAATATTACTACTCTTCACAATCGAATGCATAGAGTATCTGAGCTGCGGCTATGTATGAACTTGTTTAATCTTCTTAGTTATTTCTTGTTCGAGTGGAACGCTCTTTATGGCTTCCCAACTGGCAACTGACAGACAGTAACAACTTGAACTTTTCTCTCTTCTCTCCACTCATTCTCCCGTTTCTATTGGTTCTCCTGGTTCTGATTCTCTGTCTCATTTGGCATTCCCGTGGCTGACGCTCTCCTTCATTTGAAGCATCTCAGATTGCATTTGTTATTGCTACGTTGCAATTTGGCGCTGCTGTTGTTGTCATTTGGCAAATGAATGACTTGTTTTTAGCTCAAAATGTTTTCCAATCAATTTTTATTATTGTATGTATTCCGCTAGTGCCCTGTGCTGTACACTGTTCAGTTCATTGTCATTGTCATTGGCAATGCCAACTCATCTGCGCATAATTTAATGTCTTCTCCCAGTCAGTCTCCAGTCTCCAGTCTGCAGCTCAATTCACGTACTGCTTGCTCGCAAAGTTTAAATGTGCATGTCATTCATTGGCTTTAGATTTCAATTTGTAAGTTTACATAAATTTGCGAGTTCCTAATGAGTTAGTTGCCCTTGCTGCATTCGCTATTGTCATGATAATGCAATGCAACTTGTGTCTTGTTTCTTGTTTGTTTGCACCACGTTTTTCAACTCGAGGAAATTATTCTTTTCCGCACTTGTTTTTATTGGCGTCTTCCTTCTTTATCTGTGCACTTTGAACACCCGTCGAGCTGAGCTCTGATTCATAATTAATTCTTTTTGCTTCTCTTATTGCAATGCTCATAATAGTAAAGACAGTCTTTAAGTTTCGGACTGGCTGCTGCTCAGCTGAGATAGTAAATATTTCCCGATATCTGCAGTTGCCAACCCTTTGAAATATTTAATACTTGTTTATTTTTGGCAAACAAAAGATAGTTTAAAAAGCTTTTGCATAGAAATCTATGGCATACGTGTCGTATGCGCAACATTTGGCATTCATAGTTTCGGCCATTGTTGTAAATTTCATTTAATATTGTGTCATATCGCACTCGCCTCAGCCCCAAATATGTTGCACATGCATCTGACATTTTCACACTTAACATGCAAAATTTTCAACACTCAAAGTTTCTTTGCCACACCCCTTTTGGTCTCTGACCAGACCCAGACCTAGACCCCTGGCAGCCATCCTGGCAAGACCCGAGTGCTATGCCCCAACGTGTCAAGAGCAAATATTCAAAATTATTTTTGAAATGTGCTCAACGTCTGTCGTTTGTCGGTTTGCCCCCATTTTCCCCCTGTCCACCTCTGCCTTCGCCACCCTTGTTGTTTGTTTAGTTTTGCGTTGCGCTGCAAATGTAATTGGCATTAGAAGTTTTGTTTCGTTTGCCCACGACGTGTTTTGTAATAATAAAATATGATTAAAGTTTTTGATTAAATTTATGCAAGCACACAGCGGGGAACGCTTTCAGCTCAGTTTCTCACTTTCTCAGTTTGTGCATTGGTCAGTTATATTTCTGATGCTGTTGCACCTTTTTCGCTTGCCACTCTCATCTCTCTGCCTCTCTCTGTTATCTGTGCCCGGTGGCACTGCAGATGTGTTTGTTACTGAGTTGATTAAATTATCCCAAGGCAGACGTGTGAAATTTGTGTGTGTGTCTGCTGACCAAAGGATCGCACAACAAAGTAATCAGCAAACAAATTTTGCTACACTAAAGATGTGTCGAATTGACAAAGAAAAAAAAGAAAGTATATATATATATATATATATATTTATATAGCAGACCTTTGTTCAGCAAATCATATATGCTGATCAAATTAATTAAATTTCCCGAGCTTAAGAATTTCTTTACAAATGCTTGTAGTTTGCAAACTTAGTTTTTACATATTTAGTGCGGCAACTATCAAGATTGGATTTCCTTTGCTGAATTTTCTGCTTGCTAAGGCTAGTATTGCTCTTGTGACACTTTTCAATATGTATATATAATATATATATAATGAATGCTAAACATTATATGAAAAATCAACCTTTGTAAAAATTGCAAAGCAAATGGCTGGTTTTTTCAATCATAGGAAAAATAAGCTTTAAGTGAACGGGTTTGATGAAATGCAATCTGACTAACACAAAACCATATTCATAATGCAACACAAGTCTCTAACATGTCATTCACTTCAACCCGTACCGTAAAAGCTGTGAGTCTTGGTGCCGTCCCATCTCAGGCATCTCAACCCACTTGCTGCACTGCAAGGGTGAAGCGCAAATTACTTTGGTTTTTAATATGGTCCTGGACCAGGACATGGATTGGGTTTTGGTGGTGGAGCCTTGTGTATTTTACTCGCTACTTATAAGTAATTATTTTCGTAATCCGCTTTCGTTGCCGACTATTGTGCCCGATGATGATGATGATGATGAAAACAACTCCTCTGTGCAAACATGCCACATGCCACTCAGGAACTACAAAGTGCAATCAACCGGAGGCATGAAACAATGGTATCTGCTCTCGCTCTTCATCGGCGATGCTGTGCGGGATGTGCCGCTCTGCAAGCACCTGGCCAAAAGGATGCCGTGTCCAGGCGCTGGACCACTGCCGCCTCCGCAGCCACGCTAAGGACAATCTAGCACTCCAAATATGGGCGGGCTTTCGTTTATTTTTTTTATTCGTAGGGGGGCCCTGCGTCATCGCATCGTGTAGTCAGTCACAGTCAATTGCATGGACATCTTTGTTGCATACTTTCCAACTCCAACTCCAACTCCAGCTGCGTCTATCTTCACTCTTCATCAATTCGTACTGTTAGTTGTTTTTAGGGTTTATAATTTAAACGACAGACAGCATAGGCTTAGACTTAAGTAAGTATGTATGAAGAATAAGCAAATAAATCAACAAACAAAAATCAACCGAAAATTCTATGTGCATATGCTGTGGCATGCCTCCGCTTTTAAAAGCTCATCCTCCCTCCTCCATCGGAGTCCAGTTCGAAAAGCTGCTCAGACAATGCATTTTACACACCAACCCACACCACAAAACACACACACACACACACACTTCACTTGCTGGCCATTATTCTGGGTTGCAGGCAAAAATTGATACGCCAAAAAGCGTGCAACGTGCAACGGGAAAAAACAGTTGCATACTTTTCAGCGGCGCGCACAAATTGTTGACGCAAGGCATTAAGCCGCAGACTTGTTCTGAATACCCTGTAAACCTGCTGAGGTGATTTGCCAAACTGCAACATCAATGAATTATAAGCTTAGGTAATTTAAAATAAAGTCATTAAGCAAACAAAATAAAATATGGCAGTTCATTCTTCCAACTTTAAAATACAACTGAAGAATTCAGGCATTAAGTAAGGCGTTGAACTATGGGATTTAATTAAGAAAATGGGAAATGGGAGTTCATTTCAAAATATATATGGAATTTAATATAGAAATTGGGAGCTCATTTTAATTAATTTTGGCTGAGTAATTTTCCGATTACAGAGTATTTCGCAGTGCACCCATTTCGATTGGGTGCCAGCTCAAGTTTTTGTTTTACTTGTGGCTCTCGTTTGTTTCGCTACGCGTACTGCAACTACAGCTTTTGGTAAAATACACAACCCTAACCCTAACCGTAGCACCCCAAATGGGGGCAACTCCGTCCAGCAGGCAGCGCTTTGCTCTGCTATTTATTAACTCGTTGCATATGTTTGCAGGCACTGTTGGAAGTGCTGTAAATAAAGCGACACGACAGCGTCGCAATGTAGACAAGGGCAACAACAACAAGCGCTGCTTTGAGCTTTGGTGACGTTGACAACCCTGCTGGCGCACAAAAATATGCTGCACTTTTTTGCACATTGCATATTTGTGTGATTTGGCTGTGGCTGGCTCTCCGAGATGTTGGAGTCGGTGTCGGAGTTGGAATCGGAGTCTGGCAAAACGTTCCTCCCATTTGGGGAAAGAAAAAACCGAAAACGAAACTGAAACTGAAATTGTGTGCGGGTTATTTTTTTTTGGTTGTTTGTTCCGCGTTTTATCACATTTAATTTTTCAAACGTATTCCCAGCGATGACGCCGTTTGTCTCTGGATTTATGTGCCATTTCTTTTGCATATTTCATTTGATGGCTCTGCTTGTTGATTTGCTGAACAAACAAAGCCAGCCAGATTGAAGATTTCTCGTTTTGTCTTTTTTCTTTAGTTTTTTTTTTATTTAAAAAAGAATTTAATAAATATTTTAAAGCATTTAAGCGATAACAATTATGTACAGCACTAAAATTAATGGGAACTGCCTGGCGACTGTTAATAGTTATTAGTGTATATATATATAAATATATATGCTAGATATACCCTAGAAAATTCAACCGCTACCCAGATACACTTTGCGTCCATCGGGTTTAATATAATACTCCGTCACGCCCTTTGAGTTGGTCACATAAATATTCTTATCATCCTCGTGCTTGGGCATCCTCGTCGAGGTCGTCTGATAGGCGCTGCTATATCGATTATCGCTAATGTAGTTCGCATTAGGATAGTTATAATGGGGATTGTAGGTGGGCGTGTCACTCGACTCGGAGAATCGCACGGTATTCCCTGGCAAGTACTCCCCATAGTTCATGAAACTGTGCTGGGCACTCGTCTGATAGTCTGTGGATGTCTCCTCCAGGCGATAATAAGAACTGGGTCGATGCTCATCGCTGACCACGAGGCGCTGCTCCTTCTCCTCGCCACGATTGCTGTAGTCATAGGTGGGTGCATAGGTGGGTCTATTGAGGATCTTGCCACGGCGTATATGTCGCTCGTAGTGATCGGGAAAGAGGACGCGGGCACCGCGTTGAGGTGGTGCTGACTCCTCATAGACTGCATTCGGTGGAGCATGTTGCTCCCTTTCTTCCTGCTGCTCTTCTCTCAATCTGACTTGCTCCTCCCATAATTCCTCCTCTCTCACATTTTGTTGCTCTTCTCTGAGCCATGGCTCCTCCCTCAGTTGTTCTTCTCTCAATCGATCTGCTTCTGCAGCTATTTGCTCTTCTCGGAGGCGTTCGTCACCCAACTCGTCGAGGTGCTCATTGGTGTCCTTGAACACAATTCGCTTGCCGCGCCTTTTTTCCACGCCATAATCCTCGACGGCTAATCCATTTGGAAGCACAGCTGCCCATCCCTCAGTCAGTTGTTGTCTTTTTTTGCCTCATCTTCGTCCTGGGGAAATCTCAATTTACGTTGGGCTGCAACCCGATTGAATTCATTGATAACCTTGCTCTGGCTGTCATTCTGATCGTCCGGAAATCGCACAGCACCATTCTCATTGTCATTGTTGTTGTGTTCCTCGCTTTCAATGTTCTTGAAGTGCAGTATTCGACCCTCTCCAGCATCTTCGGGAAATTGCAGCACACCTATCAGTTCAGTGTGGGCCTGGGCTGCCTCCGCCTCGTCATCATCTTGAAACCTGACTGGTGTCTGCGTATCTAAGTCGTCTTCCTCATCGTGAAAATCCAGGGGCATCAAGCGGCCATTATCCGTTTGAATGCTACGTTTAATTTCCGTTGGCAACAGACTCCTTCGCCTCCTCCTCCTTTGATACTCGACGCCATTCAAATACTCGGACAGCACTTGGGTAAAGAAGCTGCCAATGCCACTCGCGATGTCCGTGCTTGGTTTTTGCGTGGGTCGTGCCACTGGACGTGGCGTTGTACGCGTCACCTGCCCCAGTCCCTGGCCGCCGCCTGTCAGCGCTGAGAGTATGCTGAACAATGAGCTGCCGCCAGAATCGCCAGATTGTTGTGCCAGCGTTGCTGGTTGCTCTTCCGGTTCGCTGAAGAACTTAAAGAAACCGCCGCGATGATTGTTCAGATAGTGAATGATTTCCATCTATTTTTAAGGGCCAGACAGTTTCAAGTTTTTAATAATCATTAAACACCCCTGATTGGTATGCCAACAGGCAACAGCTTACCTCATTCTTTGGACATTTCTCGTAAGTCTGGACGCAGCTTCGTTCGCCGCCGCTAATTCCGAGCAGCGCAGCTCGACCGTAAATCAGGGCAGGTGAGGCGACTGGGAAGCCAGCGAGGAAGCTGTCCGCAATGAAAGCAAAATGAACAGATTAAAATAAGTTTCAAAGAATACTAGAATTAAGTAGGTACTTAAATATTTTGTATTCATAAACTGAAAAGGGGCAAAGCAGAAAAGAGTTTTACATATCTATCCTTAGTTTAAATTTAACTTAATTCTTAATTAATTAAATATTTGCAATATTTTACAGCTATATCTGTTTCTTTAGCTCAAATATTTTTTGCCTAGCTTAATTTAAAGAATTTTTCATAGTTTTTGTATTATATTTAAGAAAATGCCTAGAGCCAAAGTGCTTATTTGAATTAGTCCACATCTGTTGTGCAGCCTTCCACATTAAATTGAAACCCACTAATTATTGTATTTCTCATTAGCCAACCAATGTTGCCCAGCTGCCTTTTGGCCTGCTTATAAAACTTAATTGAGTAAAAGCCCATTTGCAGCGAGTGAGAAGCGAAAAGCTGAACAATACCAATATCAATTTGCAGACAAACTGCTTCAGACACACAGCCTGCCACCCCTTCCACTCTTCCACCTTGCCACCTGGCCACCTTGCCACCTCCCCAACTCAGTGGAACTCAATCAGAGCGTGCCTCATTTCAAAGAACAATCAATATATATTTGGTCTTCGCCAGATCGACTTGCATAATGAAGTCTAATCCCAGTTAACGCTTGCTTGAAATTAGACGGGCCAGTTGCCAGTTGGATGAGAGTTGGGGGTATGTAAATTTAATAATATTTACTTACAAGTAAAGCCCTTGCCACATTATTCCGAATGGTAAATGTGGCATCTCTGCTACACTCAGAAAAAAATCTTTTATGAATGAATTTTCATTATGCATGCATTATGATTAAATTTAAATATGTCGAAAACGGTGAATAAAATTGAGGCTTTTATCTTTATCACTTTTTTTAAAGAGTCTTTTCTCACTGCTAAAAACGTATTCATTTGTTTCTTTAACTGGCAAATTTCTTGTGAGAGTGGTGCTATTATTTTGATTGCAACTGTATATGAGCATAATTTGTCGCTCAGTGCACTCACTTGGTTATGGCTGGAGATGTAATAAAGCCCGGCAGTTGGCCACGTAGCGTTTGACCGGCAATCATCTGGCAGAGCACCTTGGGCACACACTGCAAGTCATCGTTGCGTGCGATGTTCTCCAAGGCTCTAATGAGCTGTGTGTTGGGCGGTCGGCTGTGTTGTTGTGTGTGTTGTGTGTGTTGTTGTGCGCCTGTGAAAGCGCCCAAGAGGCTGCCCAATGGACTGCTGGAGGTGGACGCAGCGCCACCACCCAAAAGTAGGTTCGTAAATTGCGGCGCATACAGCGAAGCCAAAGTGGCCAGGCCACCAGACCCAAGACCAGATGCAGGTGGCTGCTGAGGTTGTTGCTGAGGATATTGCTGCTGAAGATAAGGTGGTCGATAAGCGGCTTGTGGAGCTGGACGATAGTTGAACTGTTGCTGCTGTTGTTGTTGTTGTTTTTGGGGTGGTATCTCGCCAATTTGATACTCGTAGTAATTGTGTCCAGGTCGCTGCTGCTGCTGCTGATGCTGCTGCTGTTGCTGCTGCTGCTGATGCTGCTGCTGCTGCTGATGCTGCTGCTGCTGCTGATGCTGCTGCTGTTGCTGCTGATGCTGCTGCTGCTGAGACTCGTACTGAAAGTGTGAGGGATGCGAGGGCGACTGGGAGTTGGAGTTGGAGCTGAAGCTGGGGCTGGAGTGGCTGGCATAACTTGGCTGTGGTCGCTGCAAATAATTACCCACGTTGCTTGCATAATTAGACGATGTGGCATATTGTGGCCTCTGCCCACTGGTGTCCTCCCGCTGGTAAATCGGTCGCTGCAAACTCTGCTGTGGCTTGAAATTAGATGTGTGCTGTGAGGCATAGCTGGGCGGCGGATAATCATGTGAATCGTACGAGATCTTGTTCGAGCTGGGCGTGGTTGCTGCTGCCGCAGGTCGGCGATAGAATGTCGAGGGACTTTCATCGATGACGTACCCGGGTCGCTTCAGGTACACCTCGTCCTGGGGGGGTCGCTGTGGCGTTTGGCTGCCCACAAGCAGGGACGACTGCACCGTGTACGTCTGATCGTCTTGAATGTAGCTGGGCGTTGGGGGCGTGGCTGTGTATCGATAGGGATCTAGATAGCTGACCACGGGCGTTGTGGGTATTTGTGTGCTCCCATAGCTGTGGAAGGTGTGTGTCTCATCCGGAAAGGTGAACTGCTTGTCGGAGGCTGACTGCTGCGGCTGGAGACTGGCCAAGGTGCTGGGCATTTGACGTTTGTAGTCGGGCTCCAGATAGCTGGGCGGATAACGCTGCCGGGTGCCGCCGCCATGCATCACATCCGACGGTGTAAACTCCACCATTTGTGAGGGTCGAAATCCGCCGTTTGTCACCCGGGCCGAGATCTCCGCCGTCTCTCTACGGCTGGGGCTCACTTCCTGTAGCGGCTCGGAGGGGAAAAAGTTTTTGAGCTTTGCGGCAATGTGCTTCTGCCTGTCGAAAAGTGGGCGTAAGTTTGCATTTGCATTTGAGTTGAGTTGAGTTCAATGAAATTTGCATAAATTAAGTTGCAAGTGGACTTGCTCAACTCACTCGTCATTTCCGTCCGCATTTCTTATGCACGACACGTCGCCGACTAATGCGATAATTAGAAATGCAATTTTCCATTGCATACTTTGTGGCTGTTGTGCAAGCTGCATGCTTCCAACTGTGGGTGGGTTGGTGGTGCTGTCGTTTTGTGTGCAGTCTCTTGGAATCAGTGGAAATCCCCAGCTAACGTCAGCAATTCATAAGCGTAAGCCACTTTTCGCACGTCGCCTGCAATAATAACATAAAAACTTGCTGTCACCTCTTTCTCCTTGACTACACTCAGAAAAACAAATTGGACTAAATTGGATTAGTAAACCTTGTAAACCTGGATGGTAAACCTATTTTTCAAGAAAAAGATTATTTAGGCTTAAGTATTTTTAGACTTCACATGCATAACAACATTTTAAATAGTCCATAAACTCAAATATATCATTTACTTATTTCTGATTTTTTTACATTTTTTTTCTGAGTGTACAAACTGAAAAAGATTGCGAATTTCTCTAGAGTCCTCGTGGCAAATTTCTCGCAACATTTGCACATAAATTTATAGATTTACCCCCCAAAACTAAGAATGTGGGGAATTTTGGGGAATGCAGCGCATTTGCATTCATATTAATGCAATTCTCACGTGCTCGTTGAGATCTCAACTGCGACTGCGACTGCGACGACGACAACTTGACATTTGTTTAATTCCATTTTTTATGATTGCGCCGTGTTTATGCAGCCGCATGCCGCATGCCACATCTCGAGTCGACTCAACTCGACTCGGCGCCGTAATCATCAGCTTTATTTCGACGATGACTACGCCGTATAATCATATCCATAATCTTTAGCTCTTTTGGGTGCTCAACTCAACTCGACTCTGTCTCAGTCTCAGTCTTTGTCTGCATCTTCTTTTTTGGCTTTTGTCTGGTGCGATTTGAGCCCTGTGCTAAATTATTCATATTATTGTGACGTTTTATTTGTAGCCATTTGTTGCCACCGAGCGTTGACAGGCCTTAAAAGTTTAATACGCATTCAGACTGGCGGCTGCTCTTGATTTTGAATAGCTAAACTTGAGTTGGTGGCTGGAGCAGTAGCCTACACCTAAATACTCTTTCTTATACCTAGTACACTTAGAAAAATATCGGCCTAGTAAAGTTTTTCTATTTTTAAAAAATAGTTTCTAAATATTAGCAAAAGAATGCCTACAATTTAGAAAGGCTTGCTCTAAATCGAAAATTGCAGATATATGGCGAACTTTTCTATATTTTTTTTATAAATATTTGATATTATTAAGAAACAGATTTCTACAAAGCAGGAATGTATTAAGTATTAGAAATAATCCTTTCGAAAATTCAGAAACAAGTAATGCAATTTTCTAGCTCGTCTTTTATAATGTTTGTGTATAACATTTTAAAGTTTCCTAATATAAGTAACAAAAAGCTAATATATAATAATACTTCAATGGACACAAATAGAAGACAAATATTTTGTAAATTTTAGAAACACCCCGGAAATTTAGAAAACAAACCATAGATTTCAGATAGCCGCAACCATAACTCTTAGAAATTTACTTTCTGAGTAAAATGATGATTAATCATTAGCACCAAACGGTTTCGAGGATATCGATATATATCGATTTCTGATTTCAAATGAAATCCACAATTTAAAGCCACGATTAAAGGAAGAGATGTACAATTGGCATATAATATAACTTGACATATAAGGGATTTGCTCAAAATTGGATGAAAAACAACAAAGATATAGTGCAAAACGTATTCTCATATTTAATAATTCCGTGAACCCAGCAGTTAAGGGTTCACGGAATGTCTTAGTCGACTTCTCTCGAATATCCTACATGTGTGGTCGCAGAACTCGAAATTCATATTTCGATATATTTTCCTATGACAGATATATCATATATAGCAGTCTGATCTTTAAAAATTATGGAGTTTTGCTTACAGACAGACATTCGACTTGGATAGTGATGAGAGATCATGAATAAATATTCTATGTGGAGTCAGAGACGACTCCTTCAATTTCACGATAATATTATCATAAATAAGTGTATAACTAAATAGTATTAAATACTACATACATGAATATATATGCACTATATTTTCAATGCGTTCATTATGTGAATGAATTAAAAATTCAGTGAAAGTCATATATTTATCAATATCGCGAATATCTTGGCATTGTCAACCGATATAAATTTGATTATTGATCATTTGATTGATTTTGTGGCTATTAGTTTCCGTTTAGCAGTCATTTCATTCATTAATCTTGCTAAACTGATTGTGGACTTGTCACTTTTTTCCGTCATAAATTTCACCATAAATGTTTTATGCGCAAAGCGTGATTTTTGTTGTGTTTTTGGGAACTCATTCGATTTGCATATAAATGAAGTCAAGGTTGTCTCTCTGAGAGAGATGACGCACAAAGTGTTTGGAAATTTTCGGGCGAGTCTTAAAGTTGTTTTGGAAACAGCTGTAAGACCAGCAAAATTTTATTATTTATGATAGTCGTAATAAAAAATGAAGCGACTATGCCAAATGTGTTGTGCTCGCATATAAAATTTAAATTTAATGCAATTACACACACCCACACACACACACACACATGACTGACGGACCGACTAACTGGCGACAGACTTGCCACAGCAGCTGTAACTGTAATTGCCCCAAAATTTTATGGTCCAAGCAACGAGCGCAACTACGAGAAAATTGCATTTGCAGTTCGAACGGGGGACAGGCGACAGAGGGCGCTGCACTAAAACAGGAAGACAGCCTGCAACGAGATACGGGTGACACGGTGGAGGGGGCTTTCAACAAGAAGAAGAAGCGACGACAGCAGGTGTTAGGATCACAAAATGCTTCGAGTACAACTCTGGCACAACATGCATCGAATTGGTCTAGGGTTGCCACCCACACCCCCACCCACCCCGTCAACTACACGAAACGACACTTTACGCTTGAGATGGGCTCCAATTTGAGGCTAAAGACGGAACACGGAACATGGAACACGCAAAACGTACGTGTTGTGCATTCTTTAGTGCAGCTGACAGCCGGCAGATGGCAGTGCTGCTTAATTTACTACGAGTACGTCGAACTATGCCCCACCCCCACCTGTTGGCTGAGCTTCGATTTGTAGAATGACTCAGCTGTTTCTTTATTTTGTTTATTTTTTTTTTGTTAATTTTTACGCAATCTTTAATGTTTTATACAGTTGCACAATAACTTAAACGAGTCAAACTTTCTTTTAATTTTTTGGCTGGTTGAACTTAAAAATTGGTCGATTCCCATTTATGTTTGTCACAATTGCCACGCTTTGTTTAACACTCAACAACACCCAAATTGTTTAGCCCGCCATTGATTTTGCACACTTTCGGCTTTTAATTCCACTTACTGGCTGCACTTTTTCGTCTTCGTCTTATTTTTTTCACTTGCGCGCATAAAAAAGAAACCGAAACACCAACAAAATCGAAACAAAATTTTTGTGTTTGGTTTTTTTTTTTTTTTTTTAGCATGCGCCAACGAGACGTCTTCCCGGCTTTGAGTGCGGCGATCGTTTGACACGCGACGCCGGCGCTGAGCATGCGCCAAGCCCAAATCGTGTCTCGAGCCGAACCTCTGAGTCGGGTCTTTAACTGGCTAAACGAGGAGGAGCAAAGGTAAAGTCGGTGCAGGGGAGGGGGGAATGATACTTAAGCGGAGAGTGAAAACGTTGCCGAAAAGTTGAAATTAAAGCAGCTACTTACGGAGTTACGCAAAGAGAAGAAATGGAGAAAGAGCTGAGCTGAGAGAGAGAGAGAGAGAGAGAGAGAGTAGTTGAGTAATTGAACTGAAATGTAAAGAGAGTAGATAGCTAGAAGAGGACGAAAATGAATTGTATGGATTTAAATATGAAGAGAAGTATTAAGTAGAAGAGGACGAAAACTGCTTGTGGAACATTCTTCTTTGCCTGTTGCAAAAAATGCTTTACTAAATTAAAGTGTAATTCATAATGGAAAACGTTTAAAGGTTTACGCGGGGCACGATAGACCTAGTAGGTCGTAGTTCAGGTCTCCCAATTATAATAAAAAAGGTTTATGCGATGATACATGTGTGCTGTCCGTATGGCCGTCCAACGAAATTTTTTCGATACCCTTGAAGCCAGAGACTTACACTCGTGCGAAACTGCGTCAATCGATAAATAATCGATGTATTTACAAATGGGTAAAACCCAAATATTGGCCAGCATATTAAAGCTAGAGTCAACAAATTTGTTTTGCTGTCTTTTAAATTTGGTTTCGTAAGAATCGATTAAAAAACTGGGAAAAATTGGGTTTTGAACATTTTTTTTAATAAGCAACAAAAATCTGTAACAAAATATGAAAAATTGGGTTTTTCAAATCGCTTCCAATTTCATTGAAATAAAAAAATGTAAATGAATACAAAGGCTAATTACTATTTGGAGTTTGTTTCCCAGATAGGGTTCGTTGGTAGATGTGATAACTTGGAAAGAGTTCATTCAACCCAATGTGAGTGCACATTTCAATTACCATCGCACAGAGCTGCATTACATGTTGATCAATCAGTTGTTACACATATTTGTCATAAGTCTAAGATAAGTAGCCAGGCGAGTAATTGTACAATACTCGTAGCGAATCTGGGTGCCGCCGAGTCAGTTAGCCTGCCAAATGGCTTAATTATAATTAGCCAAGAGCTGCAGCCAACAAGCAGCGAGCAGCAAGCAAATTAGTCACTAAAGCAAATCGTCGCTCGAAGAGTGAAAGTTGAAACCGAGCCGAAGCTGTGTGAGCAGCCAGCCATCTACTTGGCTCCGCAGAGATGCGAGAAGACAGCTAACCAGACAAAACGGTGGCATTTACTAGCAGCAGCCAACTTAAACGACATTGAGTAATTTTCTAGTCCACACTCAGAAAAACAAATCAAACTCAATTTTAGTAAATCAACAAATCATGGAAATCGCCCTAAAAAATAGTTTTTTCCACAAAAAAAATATGTTAAAATATTACGTAAGAAATGTGTAAATAATTATAACACGATTTTTTCAATATTTTTTTTTTTTAGAAATAATTTCTATTATTAAGAAAAACATTTCTAAGAAATAAAAAATGCAAACCATAATAAAGTAATGAAATTTGCCAGCTCGGCTTTTATATTAGAGTTTAGCTTTAATAAAATTATATGAATTTATTAACTGTAGATCGAATTTTGTTCTGAGTGTAGTCAGAGACCCCCAAAGACCCCAGAGCGTCCCCCACGCTGCTTTCTTTTCCAAAGCAGTAGAGTTTGAGAGCAACGTAATAATAATTTACACTGCTATTATTTTTCCTATTGACTTTGAAGCTGAGCTGTGAGGTAACCAACAAGCAGCAGTTGGCTCTTGACTCGTTTTGACGGTCATATTGAAAGCGAAACCGAAATCTCGAGATTGTGGGTTGTGCCACTGACGTCTTTCCTTTCATGAGCTAAACGTGGCTGGTTGTCTTGTTGCCAATTTCGAATCTATGCCATTGCCTGTCATTCAATTAGACGCTTCAATATTTATGAGTATACCCTTGCAGAGGTTACTATAATTCTGTCACAAAATGTGTAACGCATTGAATAAGAAATCTCAGCTAATTTATTTTGGATGACAATCTAACTAGCCTCTCAGACGAAGGTAAACAATTTGCATTTCATTTGTTTAAATTAAAATAAATTCAAAAAATGTTTAATTTAAACTTATAGTGGGAATATTTCTCAAAGATTATAGAACCGATTTAAATTAATTTCCAATTTCAAAGGGTATCTCTGTTTCGGCGTGCCAAAAATGGTTGATTTTTGTTTATTGTTTTTGTTGCCGTTTTTGGTTAGCCTTTAATTTATTTACACACTATTCACAGTTTGTTTTGGTCTGGCCGTATTTCGTTTTGGGGAAGTTTCGCAAAGTCAAAGTCGAATCAGTGGGATCACATTGATCAATTATAGGCCATCAGTCTCGTATCCGCCTATGAGTGATTGAACTGCAGAGGTCTTAAATTGGGTACGGCTTGCGAACTGCATATTATGTAAAAAAACATTGATAGATTGTTACGAGCAAATAATTATAAACTAGATTATGATTGGAGAGTTTACTAGATTACTTAAAAAATTACTTAATAAAAAAAAACAATTTTTGTATCCCTCTCATTTTAGTGTAATTGAGCAAAATGCGTCTCAAGGACTATCCCGAAATTGTTTTGGATGATATACCAAAGCTGTACGAGAGCCACATTAAGGTGTTCATAACGCATCTTTATGGCTTGGAGGAGAAAGTGGTCAGGCTGCCCAAACAGTTCTGCAAGATGTATACACTGAAACCAATTGCAACTCAGTTGATGCATTACTTGCGTTCCCGTTCGGCCAACATTACGGATAAGGATTTTCACATAGTCGACAAATCGGAACCGTTCACGGTGCGCCTCAGCGATGGCAAACGCCTGGAGATGATGCTCTGTGCCGGCAATGAGCTAGAAAATGCGCTAATGCTGCTAATCCGTAAACTGCATGGAGGAAGATTGCTCTACTACTATTCGGCGGTGCAGCAGGATGATCTCTGCAAGCTGATGGGCAACACTGGCTACCAGGAATGGATAGCACAGGGCACTGAGGTGCTCTTCCTTAATCTTCAGGCTGTGGATCAGACATTTAATCATGTTGATTTCGAAGAAGTTGCCAAAACAATCACCACAAAAGACGAGGATTTAAATGAAACAACTGTGCTCAAGGTACCCCTCCTTGGCTATGAGTATTGCATCCGAAGACTCGCCCAAACTGCTACTCTACATGGTCACATCAGTCTTCGCGGTAACTATCTGGATAGTTACAGGAGCTTGTGTCCAGATCTGCGGCACTTTGAGCAGCCCGGCTATAAGGTGACTGTAAATGTCGAGTCTCCTTACGATATGCTATATGGATATGAGCTGCATCCACTGGAGAAGCTTCAGTGGTCCCCGGTGCCACATCGCATAAATCTCATCCAGCTTTGCAGCCTGCTGCGTCCGTTGCATATACACGGAATTGTCACCTTTCATGCCAATGGGATTGGGCCATCAGCTCCGCAGTATTTGAAACGCTTCCGTTTCAACTACTCGCCCAGAAGTGTTGTGCCCGAAATGGAGGCTCATGTGCCAGAGACCCAGTTAATTGAATTGCCAACTGAGCAAGCTGCCCAATTGGAGCACATGTCTCCAGCCAAATCTCAACAAAAAGATAAGGATCCAATTGTGCTTTCCAAGCAAAGGAAGCTCGTCTTTGTTGATTACGATGACGACGATGATGATGATGAGGACCTTTAACAAACTTACCAGCATTTATTTAGCTTGTATTTAATATTAATTTATATTTTACATAAAAAATTCTTTGATATTTTTCATTGCTATTACTAATTTTAATTCTCTAAACACGAGTTTATTCGGAGCACAATTTGTAATGCTACTTTGAACTATTTCCTTATCTTAATGAATTTATTTTATTAATTTACTTTTACGAACTCTACATTTAATATAAATTAATGCTATCAAAATACTTATCATTTATTTATGTTAGTTGAAGTGAACTTCTGTCTGGGCACCACTTGTAAAACTTCAACTTTGATTTCGCTTTGTGAAATCTCTCAGCACACCTCACGCTGCCAGTCCAGTGCAGTCATTCATTCAACGTACTATTTGAATAAAAATGCGAATATGAATATGAATATGAATATGAATATGAGCACTGGGCATAAACCAGTTAATGTGGAGTCCAACTGGCGCATTTAATATTAATATCAGGTTGCGACTGAAGTCCGCTCCATGTTTGCGTAAAAAAGGTTGTGAAAATTATTATGAAATGCCTGTTGGCATGCAAGGAGCCGAAACTCTACATGCCACATCCCTGTGTGGCATGTCCTATCCCAACCGAGTGGACAAATGACCACTTATCAACGTGTAATGATATATGGCACATGTGTGCCCCATCTGCACTCCAAAAAAATCGGTGCTTATTAGTAAATGGCCATACTTTTGGAGCCAATTCAGAAAATAAATTTTCAAAATTTTTTGGTTTCTAAAAATTAAGATTGAATTATTCTAAAATTTATAAAAAATATATCTAATTTCTAGTTTGTTGTTCTCAATAATTGAAACACTTTTCTTAGGGCGGTTTACCAACTTATTTTTCTGAGTGTAGTTTGTACGTATGTGGGCAGCTATGTATGAAAGGCATCCTTTTTGGCATCAGTCGCAGTAGTTGGCGCCTTTGTCCAGTTGGAAGCATTTTGTCGTGCTCTGGCATGTTATATGAATTATGTTGATGGCCAGCATGATGATACAGGATAGCCCAGGCTCTCTATAGTTTGGGGGAGTGTGTGTGTGTGGAGTGTGTGTGTCTCTGTCTCATTTATTACATTTTGGCTTTTTGACAGATTGCTGAGCGTAGTAACCGTTTCCGCACTAATTTCCGTGTCCAGCAACTATGCCGACATCGTTGTCGTTGTCGTTATCGTTCCACTCCTACTCATCAGCTTCTGCATCGGCATCAGCATCATCGTCATCGTCATCTTCTGGCGTATTAAAAGCCAAAAGCAAATTACTCATCACATCAACGGTCAGTTTGGATGCTTTTTATATATGCCGTACACAGGGATTTTAATAAATCGTTTTGTCCAAGTTTTTGCTCCCTTGCCTTTGCTCCTTTGCGCTGCTTTTATTAGTTTGTCAATAAAGTGGCAAAAGACGTTGATTATGAGCGCTATTGGCCCTGGCTCGCATTGCCTTATGAGTTTTGCTTACGACCCGCAGGCTGAGACCCTTTTAGACACACGAGTATCCTTTGCTCTATGCTGTAGTCCTCAAATAGATGCTCAGACTATGAAGTTAAAGCCAGAAGTTACTCAACTCAACTTTAAATAGTGCAGCATGCTGCTTTTGGAGAGTAGCTGAAATACTTGTGGCAAAGTTGTTGCATACAACATGGAGTCGGGGTTAGAGATGCGCAGGACTAAAGACAAGTTTCTTGCATTTACTCGCCCTCAGTGTGCACTTTGTAATGAATTTTTAATGCATTTTTGCTGGCGGCAGTGCATTTTGCAACATATCCGTGTCTCTACTTGGTTGGTTGGAGGGCGCTTGTGGCTTTTATCCAGCGTGTAACGAAATTAATTTTTTGCTACTTTATGCTGAAAGCCAATTAGCTGGCATTACACACACTTTTATACCCCAAACACATGCGACCATGATTCGGTTTAATTTATAATTGAATTGCTTTTAAGTGGCTCTCAAGTTTCGCAAAGCATCTTTTAATTGAAACATAATTCTCATCATTTTCATATCCAAGTAAGCGAAGCTGTCGATTTTAGATAACTTATTACATATATATATATATACATATATATATATTCTTTTTTGACTTTAATAATAAATTGTATGTGGTCTAAGACTAAAATAATGTGCTCTTTTTAAGATAACTTAAAAATGCAACAAAAATATTGCTAGCTCTTTAATACTATGAATATAATATTATAAATTATAATAAAATAATAAATATTAATAGATATATAAATATGGTTGAATTTTTCAATAAATATCTCAAATCAACACTTTCAACTAACTTTTTTAACTTTACTTTAATTTATGGGCTCGCTCGTTGAAAAATGTGCATAAAATTGATTAGCCTCGATGGTAAATGAAAACACAAGAAAAAAGTTCAAACAACAAATAAATTAAATTGTTAATATCAAATGGACAATAATTAGTTTATTTAAATATGCTTTGTCAAAAGATCTCTTTTAAGTTAATTTATGCGCTTTAATTCTACTTGTTAGCTCCAAAAACCGCAGCAAGTTAATTAACTTTAATTTACGGGAAATTGCCGGGCGGAAATGTTGCCTGCTTGAATAATGTTAATAATTAGGATTGGCTGGCGGAAGGGGCGCTTCTAGTTGTTGTTGCTGTTGCTGTTGTGGTTAAGTTGGCAAATGTGTATGTGTGTGGGTTAATAATAAAATTGTGAATATGTGACAAAGGCAGGCTCCAATCGATTGGCCCCCACTCGCCTGGTTTGCAGCTGGCAGGTGTTGAACCAAAAAGTAATTATCATAAACTAGGCGCGCACTATGGAGCAGTTTGAGTGGCCCATTGATTAGTTTAGCTTAAAATTTAATTGAAAACTTGTAAGTATTCAGTGGACGAACAAGCAAACTGCAAAAATGCGACACGCACTGACGCTCAAATGTCAAATTAGACTCTGCTTTGTATAAGCCAGAACCAGTCAGCCGTGGAGGCGGCATGCGTTCAGATTTAGAAAACGCAATTCAAATTAAATATGCCAGCAATTGAGGCTCGCTTTGATTGACGGCTGCATGGTGCATGCAGCATGTTGCATGGTGCGATTGAAGGCGGAAGCGGATATGTCACTGGTTGCCATTATAACTGGCACAGCCAGCAGTGCCCTGCCCCGTCGTCATTATCATCGCCTGCTTAAGCCGCTAATAACATATCATTTTTGTGACATGCTGCCCCGTTTGCCGTGCCACGTATCCTGTTACCGAGTGCCGCGTGCTGCCGTGCGGCAATTATGAGTATTATGAGCATTTAATCCGCGACCACAAAAAAACTACAAATTGGTTTAGGTAGCATAATTCGTTGGTTAAGTGGCCAGCACCAGTCGCACCCCAAACTCAAACGCAAGGGTTGCAAATTAACATTAGAAATTTGAATTCTGATTGAAAATCAGCATTTAGTATTGAAGAGGTATGCAACATAATGAGTTGGCAAAAGCAGAGGTAATATGGTTTTTACATTTTTCACAAATACCTCTTGTTATTAATTAATAAGTATTTATTTTTAAAATCGGCGGGTTACTTTTAAGATGCTATTAATTAGCAACCTAAGAGTATGCAACAATAAATGAATAAATTTTGATCATTTCAAAAATTGACAGCTAGATGGCGACACGCGAAAAAGAAGCCAAACAGTGCTGAAGATCTTTAAAATGTATTACATTTAAATAATGCCAAAACTTTTTAATTATATTTGCCATTTAGGTGATCCTTATCGCTATATACAACTAAAAGAAATGGGATTATTTAAAAATAAAAACGCAAAGCATTTTGGCGATCTCAGTTTGAGAAGTCGATTCAGCAAAAATTATGAAATTCTCAATTTCTATTTCAACTGAAGCGTAATCTGTTTGAAAAGATGGTTGAGCGAGTTCATCCGAAATGGCTTCATGACCAAAGTTCATCTTCAGCGATATGATATATGCCTGAGTCGATTCAAAGTATAATTCATCCAAAATTGTTACATTATCAAGTCCCTTCTCCATTGAAGGAATCGAAAGTTTGTTCATCGCAGAAGTTATCTCATATTGGTTCATTCTCCATTTCCATCTGCATAGAAGTGAAATCTGCTTGAGAAATCGGAACAACGCATAATTCAACTGAAATTTGTCCTTAACCAAGATGCATCTTCATTCTCGAGTTGTATTAATTATATTAATCAATTCTCTTGATTGGCCCGGATACTCATAGGCCTGTACTAGTGCCTAGCTACGGATCAACAGCATTACATCATGGCTGAAACTTACAAAAGGGATTAAAAGAAATTGTCCTTTCAAAAGTCGTTCCAAACTAGCAATTTTTGTCCATAAAACAAATTATTTAAAAAATAAGAAAGTAAAACTAAGTTGAAGTTATTGCAAATAATTCTAGTAGTAAAAATCGATATATTCCTAAATCCAATTTAGTATTCTTCAATTAGTTTCGTAATTGCAAATAAAATGTGCGGTTTATGGTTTTAAAATTTTTATTTGTTTTTCATATAATAATAATAATAATAATAATAATAATAATTCTTACATCTATTTATGCGTATTTATTTCATTTACATATATACTTTTGTCTTATGAACATATTCATGAGATCATAGTGATATTATATATATCCTCATACATGTACACGTATGTTTTCAAATATATATATATACTAAAATATTACAGCATAAGATAAAATGTACAATTTATATGTCATGTTCGCTGGAGCTTTAAACAAAGATTCATATATGCAAGTTAATGAATATGTAATTGAAAGTAACGGGGTTTTTTTTTTGTTTTTAATGTTTTTTTTTTTTTGTTTAATTCTAATCCTAATTGGAGTTATGTAAGTTCGAATATGTGCTCAAAGCAGCTATCAATTTGAAAAGTTGGCAGCGCATTTTTGACACACATTTTCACTGTTTTGGCACCAACAATCTTTACAAAATGGCATTTGATTTTTTGCGCTATATACAAATTACGAATTACTTAATTTTAACACGGAAGTCGCATGGGTACAAAATAAACAAATTTTTAGCTATTTTTGTTTCTTGCTTTTCTGCCTTGTTTCAGTTTATGGCAAACCAAAAATCTTGTCGACTTCTGGGCGCGCGGCCACAAAACTTTACCGAGATCATTGTGAAAACTAATTAGAATGAACTGGCGCACAGGTTTCCATAATCAACAAAACGAATTCTGTTCGAAAATGTCAAGGATGCGACTAAGTTCATTTTACAAAAATTTACAAAAAATTTCATTGTGTTTTTTTTTTTTCATTTTGGTTTTTTTTTTTTTTTATGTATGTGGATGTGGATGTGTGGAATAGTTGATTACAAATTATGTGTATGTGAGTATGTATAAAAAATAAGTAAGAAAAAAATTATAAACAACAAATTCGTTTTACTTTTGCTGTTTTCCTGCTGTTATATTAACTAGTGTGTGTGTGTGTGTGTGTGTTTGTGTGTGTGGACATCTCTCTCCCACTCTTTCTGTGAACTGAAAACCTCTTAAGCTAAAAAAAATATTGCGCTACTTACAGGCATTTAATACATAATATTTATATTTGTAAACTTAGTTTCGATAAATGTTTGTCAAATGACAAGCAGAAAACTTTAAACAAAAAAAACTTAAGGCTATAAATATGTAAACTAAAACGCTTGGCGATGCTTAACCTAAACTTTTACATAATTATGCCTAATTTACATATTTCTCATCGCGTTTTATGCAAGTAAAGAATTGTTGATGTAAATGATATAAAAAATCCATGAGATCAATGCGATTTTTGGGAATAGTTTTTTTTGTTATATTCTTTTTGTTTTGTTGTTGCTTGTTTTTGTTTTTGTTTTTGTTTTTCTATTTTTCACTGTTCGATTAGCATTGAAACGTCAAGAAATTTGACAAAAATGTTTTTGAAATGTTGCCAAAACTGACAATAATTTGATTTGCTGCGTGTTGACTTTTGACTTTGGCTAGCTGTGGAGATCAATTGAGTGGCGCCCTTGCTGTTCTATAAATTTTCCAGTTAAGAGATCATTCAACGTTGGCTTTGAGGGTTAACCAAAGGTATACTTGAAAACTTGTCGCAGCTCTGGCAAATTTCAATAGACATTTTGCACAAATTTCTTGTGCATTGCGCTTACAACTAAATTGTGAGACCAATTTGAAGAATGAACAAAATAATCCTCATGAATACGCTGCTTAATGACTACTAAATTTAACTAAAAACATCTGTGCACAATTATAATAGACCATAGATAAAATCATCACAAAAATGGCATATAAGCTATATACAAAAACATAACTCTCTCTCTCTCTCTCTCTGTGTCTCTCTGTTGTGTGGGATTTTTCTCTGATCTTCAAGTATAACAATTAAAGCTAAATATTTTGAATTTTTACTACTTTAAAGCAACATTCAATTAAGTTGGTTAATTGCTACAAATATTTAAGATACATTTTCTTGTAATTCAAATTACAAAGCGAAGACATTGAAAATTTGTTGTTTGACAATCAAAAATATATATACAATTCAAATATTGCAAATATTTTGGAAGCAAGATTTTTTTTTTTTTTTTGTGTAAATGTACAAATGTTTATTTTAGGCATAGTTTTCTTTAAGTGTAATGAAATGCAAAGCTAAATGCAAAATAGCAAGTAAAAAACAAAACTCAATCATTAAATTGCTGGGAGACCGGCCTGAGAAATGGCAGTTTTCTGTTGCTCGTTCATTTTACTTATCATTTTAGTTTAGTTTATTACAAGTCAAAAGTTGTACAAAAATATGCTCGAGTTGTTTTTGTGTATGTCGAAAAAGCCTTAGCAAAAAATATATGCTAAATGTTATTACTCATATGTATAGTATAAGTGTTAGCAAAAATATTTGAGTTTATCCATTTGTCGTTTATCGTTTTCTTTGTTTTTTTAGTCTTTAGCCAGTCTACAGTTTGCAATTGAGCAGTTTGAATTTGTTTTCTTACAGGATAGTTTATCGCTTGAGAGAAATATATGTATAAGAATACGAATACGAATGCAAATGCAAATACAAATACATAAATATATATATATATAGATTTATATTGTTCTTGTGTCCCGTCAACCTCCTTAACTTTATACAAATACATTCTGTGCTCGAACTTTTGGATTTGTTTTGATTGTTTCTGATTTGATTTGATGACTGTACTGCACTTATAAATACACATATGTATCTATATATGGGATTACTATATGTTAGCTGATTTCACTATGGATCGTTAATTAAGTATATGGTTATTTATATTATTGTTGCTGTTGCTGTTGTTCCTGCTGCTGTTTGGCACTCATCGCGCTGCAAAGAAGCCACAGCCCATGGCAAGCACGAAAACGGTGACAACTGTTGGCCAAGTGAAGCTCTGCTGTTTCTGCAAGGAAATCACAAACAAATAAAAAACATGAGTAAAAAACACCCAGTGGGCTATGAATGTTAACAGCTACTCATTTCTATACGCGTAGAATGATTAACACTAATAATAATAATGAACTCCCTGGGGTCGTCTCAGTGTGCAAGGCCATAAACAACGACACGTGCTGATAATGTAACCCCCAAACACACACACCCAGACCCACACACACACTCAAACACACAACCATTGAACCATTTGTAAATCCAGAGGAAGGCTCTGACGTGAGTGACCAAAAATAGCTGGTCAATGGCTGGTCAATGGCGTAATTATATTGCTCCCAGCTCTGACTATCGTTTCACAATTTGGTTGCTCGCACGCTGTGGAAAAGTGTATTTATAATAATAATGTTTGCCATTTATTTGTGGTGCATTCACGCCTGAATGGTCGGTGTGTGTGGTGCACGTGTAAATGATGTGTGGTTCCAGCCAAACTCCAAATCAAGCATATTTATTATGCAAATTATTATTCGTATTTCTGGGTCATATTTTAATAGAATTTGCGCGTATTTGTGCAATGAATCGAAAGCACTTTGGCACATGTGTTAGCATGCTGACATAGATATATATATATATGTATATATATATATATATATATATGGCATATCTATGTGCAACCCATTCAGCTCTCGTGATTGTAGAATTTCTCACGATCTCATTAAAGTGCGCTTCCGATAAGGGCAATCGCTACAAAGCGCAGCTTCCCAAGCGAGTCCGAAGCGGGCCTCCAAGCGAGTGACGAGATAAGCGTGTCACTTCTGAAGGCAATGCAAATAAATGACACGCAACAAAAAACAAAAAACAGAGCACAAGCAGCAAGCAGCAAGAATTATATGTGTTTAAAAATAAAACAGCAATGGTATCATCAAGTGGGAGCTATGACTGTTTATGCCTCAAGTCTGTGTCATGCGATTGAATATCTTGAAGGTTACATTTCTTTTAATTGCGCAGTCAAAAAAAAACAAAAAAAAAAGAAGAAATAAATAATAATAAAGTGCAAACTAAAGTACTTGTGCAATACTACCTATACAATATATATATATATATGCTACTTATATACAGTTGTCAATAAAATAATAGCACCACCACGAATGAAAAAACAGATGTCGATTCTTAATATATTGTTTAGCATTCTCCATAAATTAAAAGTGCTGAAAAAGTACTTGATAGAAATCGATTATTATATATATATATATATATATATATATATATTATAATTAAATTTATATAAGTTGAAGCAATAAATACAATGATGGATTTTTTGTCTCTCACTTCTTTTTGAACAGTCTGTTTCCACCTCTAAAATCGAATTATACCTTTGAAAACATTTATTGTCAGAGTGGTGCTATAATTCTTTTCGCAACTGTAGATATACATGCTGTAACACACACTCACGCACACACGTATGACAGCTGACAAAGGCTGACTCTTTGACTGACTAAACTAGTAGTGAGTGAGGCTCCAGGAGGGGCATGGAATGGGAACGACACTTGCCTCGATTAACATAAAGCAGTCGATGCCGAGAAGCCGCAGAACATGTGCAGAGGGATGTGGTAAGGGGGTGGCAGAGAGGGGTGTTGGATCAGAAGCCGAAGCAGAAGCAACAGCAGCGCTGCGCAATTAATTTTTATCACACTTTTAGCATGTGCAAAGTTCTCCTTGCAAATTGCAAAGCAACATTTGAAAATACGCAACTGCAACTCCGTCTCTTTGTGGCAATTTGTCATTGGGGGCATTACTATTTTTAGGCTAGTTGGGCTTTGAATAATGCTAGCACGTGTCCATGCCTCCTGCCTGGGGTTGCCAAACAGATGCGGCGAGTTGATGAACCCGTATATATACATATATATCTATATCTGAATCAAAATCATTGCTGCTCACCTTCTCCTTCTCCTTCGCCGACTGCTCCCGTTCCCGTTCCCTTCCCCGTTCACGCTGTTGACTGTGACTGCTTTCGTTGGTTTGGCTTTGATTCGAGTTGTGCGTGTTGCACGTGTTGCCGCCGTTTGTCTTCTTCTTGCGTGGCGGTATGCGTCCATTAAACTCCTGTAGTCGTTCGCGTCCAGCCGTAAAATTGTCATAGCGATCATCGAATTCATCCCAGCTGGTCTCATGATCACTCTGATACTCGCGCTCATCCTCGCCAGTCGAGGTCATCCGCTTGCTACAAAACACACACAAACACACAGAGAGCGATAAAGACTATTATTATAGCAGTCGTTAATTGATTGCTCTTATCAGTGATTCACTAACTCAGCACAAAAATGCGGTGATTAATTGGCATTTTATTTAATAATGAATTTGCTCATGGGAATCGCTTTCAAATGCTTACAGCTTCTTGAGTTTGATTATAAAATGTGTAAGCATATTAATCAACGCAGACATCTCAGAGAAAGTATAGTATATTATAGTATATTCAGAGTAGTCGATATATCAATGTTTGCCTATCACTCCGTTTAACTGCTTATATAGAGGATCTCACTTTGTAGGCGAATTTGTTGAATTTATTCTGGACCAAGCATTAAATGTTGGCTCATTTTGCATCTCAATACCCTCAGAATTTCATAAATATTTCTTATTTTTTTAAATTACAATTTAAAAATTAAATATTAGTATTAATTTAATTTAATATTATTATAGTTTTATTTGTCTCTTTCGCCTGATATTAGTTGACAAAATGAGTACAATTTGGTTACTTCGTATAGATTGAAAAGATGAGTTTCTGAATGACTGATTGATTGTTTTAGAAGAAATCTTAAAGAGTCTTCTCATTATATATAAAATTATACTAAATTGTTAAGGTTTTCATAAATTCAACTTTAGAAGTTAAGACTCAACAGCTAACAAGATTTATTTAGAATAGAGTAGCCAGCAGTCTGCTTCAAATTTCAATGTTAATACTCTTTTCATTAATACTTTTTTATTGATTGTACTCTTAGTAGCTTCACTTTTTATAAATAAGCTTTGCTTATCAAAGTGGGAGCTCCGCGAAACATGAATGAAATGTGATTTGATTGTTGAGTTGAGCACAACAGGTAAATTCTGTTCCCAGTGAGTTGTCCCTCTTGGCCAACAACTGATTGGCGTTTTTCTGTTTGCCAATTTACTTTAGATATTAACCCAACCCAGGTCAGGTCTAAGAACTTACCGTCTAGCCGCATCCGATTGGCTGCGCTGCAATCGCATTTTGTGACCAGTTGGCGCCAATGGCGTGGATGCCATGGCCGGGCCGTGACCGTGTCGGTAGAAAGCGGAGGCGGGGGCAGAGGCGGAGGCGGAGGTGGAAGTGGAGGCATTCGCAGTGTTCGGCGTGGGTGGCGGCGTATAGGTGGCAAAGTAGGCGCCAGCTGGCAACGGTTGTCCGTAGGAGGCCGGATGATGCTGCAGCATCGGCTGCGATGTCTGCGGATAACTGTGGCTATAGTGCAACGGCGGCGCCGACTGCGGACCCAGCGTCGCTTGCGGTGGCATTGGCTGTGGCGTCGATGGCGCCGGCGCCGGATACGGCTGCCGATAGACATTGAAATCCGTGCGTGGCGGCCAGGGGGTGCCGGGAGCAAAGAATATATCGGTGCTCGAGTAGCTGGGCGATTGGGGTATCGAGCATGAGGGACTGGGCGGCGGCGGGTACTGAAAGATTTGCGGAGCTGCAATGAGACAAAGACGAAGAGAAAATGAATACAAATGAAGCACAATAAAAATAATAATAATAAAATAAATAAATAAAAAAAAAAACAGAGAGAGAAAAAGGAATACAAATGGAATGCAATAAAAATAATAAGAATAGTAATAATACTACTTCTGTAAACAAAGGTGTCGCTGTCATTGGCCCTTGGCGACAATGTAAGGAAGTGTCTAAGGTCGCCAACGGCCATTGTGTGGCAACTGAAACTGCAACTGCAACTTGCCACTTAGCGCTGCCGTCTGGCCATAAAAGCGATTTTAATTACGGCAAAGTTCTCTCAATATGCGTATCATAAAACCGATCATAAACTCATCGCGTACAACAACAACAACAACATCGTTGCAGCGGCTTCTTTTGTACTTTTGTGTGAAAGTATCTTTCATTATCGAAAAGGCGCATAAAATATCTGGAAAGTTATGGCAGTTATCGTTCAGCTGATTTGCAATCAAGTCTTTACTTACAAGATTAATGTACACATTTATTTCAATTGTAAGCGTACAAATATATAATATATCATTTTTAAAAGATATGCCATTTTATCGATTAGCATTTATCGATTTTATCGATAAGCAAAACCAGCTGCGATGTCAGAGTACAATCTGTAGACTACATCGAGAATCTAGTCAATTCTAAAACTTGACAAATCATCGTCAGCATAGTTTACGTATTCAGAGTATATAGTATATATAAAGTATATATTACGTATTTGTATCTAAAGTACTTGATGTACAATGTCATTTCATATTGATGCTGTTTGATATTTTATTTTCTTTCAGTTTTTTATGCCATTTCATGCAAATTGAGAACACAGAAAAGTGTTGATAGCTGCTAAGCTTCTAAACTGGCAGGCAGAGAACACTTGATATGCGCATAAATTTGTTGTTATTGTTGTTGTTGTTGTTGTTGTTATTTGTGCCTTGGCAGACAGAGAACATTTTCATATGATTTCTTAATGTTTATTTACTTAAAAAGCAATTTAACAACGACAGATGATTGATTGTAATGCAAAATTTATACAAATCACTCGACGGCAGCAGCAACTGACCGAAACGATAATGTCTCAAGCAGCTAATTGCCCCTAGGGCATACTTATTTGCCAGTGCCACTCTGCTGCTGCTCTGCGGTGGTTCTACGGTGGTTCTGTGTGCTGCATATGGTCAGCAGTTTGGCATGCCAGCCACCCAGACAGCCAGCCAGTCAGTCTGTCTGTCTGTCAGTAAGTCAGTCAATTGTTTGCGCTGTGCTTAGAATGTAGAAATACTTAGACACACTCAGAAAAACAATTTGGCCTAAATTTTAGTAAGCCGCTATACTTTTGGCTAGTCACCATATTATTTGGTAAGTAAATTTCTAAAATTAACTAGAATTTGATATTATAAAATTAAGAAAAATATGTCGAATTTTGTGTGTTTCTAAGGCGATTTTTGATGAGTGTAGTTGCATAGATAGATACGACAGATACGAGCAGCGGCGTGCTCAAATAATGTCATTCAACGTCAACCTGCAGGCGACTAATGTGCAATTGACCCAATAGCCTTGAACTCGAATAGTCTTTTATATCGCAGCGGGTCGCAGTGAAGCGAATCGAGTGTTTCACAGCTGTTGCAGCTTGCAGTTGGCAGTTTGCAGCAGCAGCCGCAGCAGCAACAAGAAAATCTGCGCTTAATTGCTGGCACTCCTTGTGCTTTGTATCTTACAGATACTTTATGCCATTTGAAACTAGTTTGAGTTAGCTGGCAGGCAGGCAGGCAAGCAGGCAGTCAGCCAGCTGCCTGAAGCTTCACTGTGGCTCACGTGCGCTCAACGCGCGCATTTAACCTTGAAAATCCGCCAGACCAACTCGGCTTGAAGCCAGTCCACGTCAGGCATCATTACGGCTCGTACTCGTATCTTGTAGTTTGCAGTTTGTTACTTGCTGGCCAGCATACAATATAACTAGCCTGAGCCAGATACAGTTGTGGACAAAATAATAGCACCACTCTCACAAGAAATGTTTTCAAAAAAAGACGAACCTTTCAATTCGAAAGAACTTCGGAATATGTTTTCAGAAGTTGAAGAAGACTTAAAACAAAAAAGTTAGCGAGAAAGAAAAAACTTACTTTAATTCACGGTTTTCCAATTATTTAAAATTATAAATAAATAAATGATTTCAATAAAAATCTATTTTTTTCGCTACTTCCTAACACTTTTTACTTCAAATTTAAAAAAAATATATTTGTAAATATATTGAGAAGAATTCCAGGTGCAATTTACTAAGCAATTTAGTCAAGATCAACATTTGAAAATATTGGTTTCATTTTTTTCATTCGTAAGAAAAAATGTCGCAGTGGGTCTATTATTTTGTTCGCAACTGTAAGTTTGGCTCATGCTGGTGCCTTTATGATGAGGCGCATTGAAAATGCTACTACTAATTGCAAATTGTGTGGAAAATTATTTGCCAAGTGTTAAAATTGCATTTGCATATAAGTATGTGGGCACAAGTGTGTGCACTGTGTGTGCTCTGTGTGTGTGTGCGATTAGATATGCTGCATGCAGTGCAATATCGCTAAATAGTGACCTGAGCATCACTGTGAATGACTGCATCTAAGTGAATTATGACTTTGTTTATAAAAAGAACACTTAAATATGTTTTCGATTAGTTGTCATCTTCAATCAATTAGGATTTTTTTTAGTTTGTGTTTTTAAATGTAGAATTTGTGAAATTGGTCATAAGAAGTCAATAACTTAAATTATTAGGTATTTTATTATTTATTAACAACATTATGACTAGGCAAAAAGTAGGAGGCCTTCGAGTCTTAAATTGAAAAATGTTAAATAAAATGAAGCACAGATTGGAATACACTCGATTTGAAATGCTCTGCAGCATTAGGAGTGATTATATTATTATTATCAGATTTCAGATTTTGTAGCTAAATAAATGCATTTTGTTTAAATAAATTGTCATGCACAGTTAGCCTTTAACTGCTCTGATTAAATAAATTCATTTAGTTTGTACATAGTAAGAGAGCTATAAATATTTATGGATACTGAATGACAACTCACTCAATACTTGTCGATTTGAAATGCATTGTGTTGCAGGTTTTGTAGTCGCAGCACATTGAAAAGGTTTAAGTCGGGTTCACAGTTACAAAATCACTTTTTGTGGTTTGTTTTTTATACTTGTGTGTTTCTCACCTCTAACGTTTAGGACTTTTATGGCACCTTAACAATTTTTATGATCGCATCTCGATGCGGGCAATTGTTGGCAACAGTTGCTGCAAGTGGCTATTGTTGTTGCCTGGTGACGAAACGTGACCAATTGTTGGCAATTGTTTTCTGCATTTGTTTATACGATTAAGCGAATTGTACAAGTTCGAGTTTAGTGTTTTTATGGCCACAGCATAATGGCAAATGTTTAATTGAATTGCGATTCGATTTCGAGGGATTTGTCGCATCTGTGGGCCGACTCACTGCAACTGCAAACAACAATTATGTGTGTATAATTTACTTTAATTCTTTTCATACTGTTGACTGTTGCAATGTTGCAGCTTTGTTGCAATTTTAAGGCCGCCGCAGCAGCAGCAGCAACAGCAGCAGCTGACAAACATCAATCAGGCAAGCTGAGCAACAAAAGCCAACTCAAACTAAGCAGAACGTTAGAGGCTCAAGAACCATTTACACGCGGCCCCAGGAAAACCCGAGGCTGGCCTGGCTGATTGGCGGAAAAACGTGAAAAATGCTGCACTCTGTTTGTGTGTGTGTGTGTGTGTTACGCTTTGTTTGCCACAAAAGAACAAAACGTTCGACGACGTTCAAATGCAATTTTATATACCTTAGCCAGCAGAGTTAATTCATTTTGTGGCTTGCAACAGGCATACAAAAAACGGATAATTCCATCGCATAAAGTATTCCATGAATTAAATTTGTTCAATCTGATGTATAAATAAATGTACATAAAATGTTGGACCATTCTGCATTTAGTTTTGACACTAAATAAATAAATAAAATCAATTCGCATAACAATTGAATACTTATTTTTCTGGAAGGGTATTCAAGCGTCAACTTGCAGAAGTTGACTGGTTCGTTCTTGTTAGTTGCTGCAGTTTCGCAGTTGATTACATGTCAGGCCAGAGTCGAGAACGTCAGAGCCGCAGCATATGCTGCTCATGATGGCCTTGAAGTGCTTGAAAACATGGCAACAACAACAACAGCAACAGCAGCAACAACAACCACAACTACAATATTAACAACTAAATGCGAGTATGAATATCAGGCTGAATACTGCGCCGCAGCGCAGAAATCGAAATTAAAACGAGTTTCGATGGATCTGGCATCGCTTTAAGTTGGTCACTGGAACTGAGGCCCAGATCGCTGTTTGCTGATCTCTGCCTGATGTGTGTCAGCTGAGAAGCTAACAATTCGAATTTGGGCTTAAGGTAGAGATATCTACAAACAAATATAGATATAAGCAATGGATATAGATATAGAAAAAGAGAGCCAAACAATCGACATAAATTTATGTAAATCGCCTACGTGTACTACGAAATTCCACAAGAAAAACACAACTTTTGTAAACAGCCACTGTTGCACTGACATTTATTGATGATTTAGAGAGAGAGAGAGAGAGAGAGACACTTGCAACAACAACAACTTACAACTTAAAATTGACAGCACAAAGGAGTGTCTGAGTTATCCAAAAACGGCAGCTTGTTGCAATGCTTAATACCCCCAAAAAAAATGAAGAAGAAAATCCGTGCAAAGGAATGTCAAAAATTGGCATTACAAAATGTAATCCGTTGCCTCAGATCACCCCCAGCTCCCTCAGAGCTGACGCCCACACACGACTCGAATGTGACATGAAATCGAATAGCCAGAAAATTGAAGTCGTTGTTTGTTAAGGCGATTTGCTGAGTGTCACGATGCGATGAGAGATACAAATTTGGTGGCTCATCCGCGTGTCGCTTTAATTAGGAGCTAACGGTAAAATGTGTAATGCCACAGCCCAAATTCGATTGCCCCAGTGTGTGTGAGAGGTCAAGTGACTAATTGCTTCGTTTTTGTTTGCAGGAAGTCGAAACGATTGTGAAATGAATGCGAACTTACAAAGAAATCGTCAACTCAACCAGATTCTTGTCTATATATGACAAATGCTCCAAACCATTTTGGTATTAAATAAATGTACAAATATATTTTTTTATTTGTTTTTGGCTCGAACTAGACGAGACGCGTCTAAAACAATTCAAAGTTGAATGTCAGTCGGCAGGTGTTTGTCTGATTTGCCATATCCAACTGTTAATTACCAATTTTGGTAGCGTTAATTAGCCATTTGTGTAATGTGGCTTACCGTTATGAGACGTCGATACATTTGCTGTTTTCGGTGGCTGATCAGAAAAATGCGGAAATTAAAACCAGATTTTGTGTGCTGATGAAAGTGTTCTGAGTCAGGAGAAGGTGAAAGTTCTTTGCCACGATAGGATCACAAATTTGGATGATGACTAATCACACCGTGATGAAATACAAGCCAATACTTTATTTTAATTTAAGAACAAACTGACTAATTATTGCTAAGATCGTTCGACGTTGTTCGAGGTCAGTTTCAGTTTCAATTTTTTTTTATTATTTTTTTGTTTACAGTCGTCGTGTAACTAATGAGGCTGATGCGGCATCTTTGGTTGCCACTCAAAACATTTTTTAAGCTGTGCAATTTTTTATGTTATATCAGTTTTTTTTTGCAAGGTTAGACACACTATGTGGCAGGGGCAGTTGGTGTGCGTGATCCACGAGACGCGTGCCCCAATTGTATTCAGTTTGTGGACCACGTTGCACGCAATCGTGTGCATTGTTTAATAATCATTTAGTTTGGCTTAATTGCAAGCAGAGTGAATTAATTAAACGGCAGTTTTGCTCAATGCATGCCAACAAATGGAAATAACTAATGCGATTTGTATTTTGCCCATGGAATGCTTTTTGTTTTCCCAACGGAATGAGGTAGTTGAGTTGAGGGACAACCAGAAGCGAATTCCGGACACAAGCTGGCTTTCTTCGGTTGGGAAAATTGCATTCGCCTGGCATATCACGCTTATCACACAAACACACAGAGTTTAGAGACTGCTGGATGCCCTGTGCATAGCTATAAAAGAATCACAAACAACACACACAAACTGCAAAATGCCAGCTCAATATTTTATAAACGACAGACAAATGCAATTTTTCAATTTCTCGAGTTGGGCACACACAGCTTAGAGGGCCATAAAATACTGCCAAGCCAACGACAAGCATGGCCAAAAGCCATTGATTTTGCTGAAAAGCTGACGCACAAAACTGCTGCTGTGCACAAAAAAAAAATAGAAAAGAAAATGATATATATAAAAAATAGCGTGAAAACGTCTTTGCATAGTTATTTTGCTGAAAAGCTGTAAGGATGTTGTCCCAAAAAGGATGGCAGCTCCAACGAACCGACATAAAATATATTGAGCATGTGTTTTTGGACAAGACATCAGTTTGCTTAAGGCACTTAAGTTATTGAGAATTCATAGATAAATATCAAATATATGCATATGAATCTTTGACATATATAAAATGTGTATTCAAACTTATTTAAAATATGTTTTTGTATTCAAACATATTTGAAATATATTTTTCAACACATTTCTTATATTTACCGAGTGCAAATCAAACTTCTAATCAAATATAATTTTGATCTGACTCACTGGCCGTGTGCGAACACGTAATTTGAGTAGCAGCCACAAAAGCACTCGAAAGTGCCACAACTTGTTGTTCTTGGCAAACACGCTGAAAAAACAATCAGACATAAAATTTGCCAATAAACAATCAAATGCGATTAGTAAATGTGCACAAGCCAAATGCTGACAATTAACGGCGCACATCAAACTGCAAATGCGCTTCACAATCTCCCCAGCGGGAGAGGGGTAGTTGTTGGCTTGGGGGGAGGAGCGGGGCAACCCTTGGACACGCCAGCGCTGAGTGGTCAGCAGGCAGATGACGCAGCGAAGACAGCTCGTCTAGCAGCGCCGACAACTTTTGCCGCAGCTGGTTGCTTTTTCTGATTGTTATTCTTATTGTTGTTATTTGAATTGTTGTTGTTGTTATTGTTGTTGTTGTTGTTGTTGTTGCTCTTCATTTGTTACTTGAATGCATTTATTAATATTTTTTGTATAATTGCTGCTGCTGTTGGTGGCACATAAAACGTGCATTTTGCCATTTTGCGGCTACAGTTTTTTTCCTCTGTTTTTTTGTCTTGTTTTTTGCCAATTATTTTAATTGCGTTTCATCTTAATCCAACTACTTTAAATAAGAGTGATTAACACTATTATGTATTATAAATTGACAAACAAAAAAGAATGAAAATTGCAGTTTGTCTGTGCAACATAATGAAGAACATTAAGACGGAAATGCTCCCAGTGGAGTAAGTTATGTGGCAAGTTGGTTTTGCCTCCACCCTCCCCTCTCTTCCTGCCTCTCTCGCTAGATGCATCTCTATTTAAGTGTCAGACGCCTTCGCTTGTTGCCAATTATAACAAGTAGCTGTAGTCTGCTGCTGATGCTGATGCGCTGTCGGCGCATCCTGTTCTTAGTTTTCTTCCTTTTGATACATATCCTTTTCCACTTTGCCTTGAGCTCGTCCCGGGCGCATTTCTTTTGTCTGACGCTCAAGCGCCGGCTGTCTAGGCTCAATTTCATAACAAAAACTTGAGCACGTTTCTACACATACATATACATCTACATATCTATATATATAATTACAGTTGCGAACAAAACAATAGCAGCACTCTCACAAATATGAACTTATGATTATGAAAATTAGAAATATATTCATTTTCGGCACTTTTCTCCTCAAATTAGAAATAAAATTATACATATTTTCAGGAACAGTAGTAACTTTCATTTATATATTAAAAAATTGCATAATCTAATGGTTTCTTTTGTTCATTCGTAAGAAAAAATGTTAGAGTGGCGCTATTATCTTTTCCTCAACTGTAGCCAGCGGAAAGTGTGTTCAGTTCGGTTCAGTTCAGTTCAGTGCAATGCTTCAATGCAAACAATTTAGCACGGCCTCAGAGACGTGTGAGACTTAATCAAAAGCCAACTAGACACACACAGAGCAGACAGCAGACAGTCAGGCACCTTGGTTGCATGCAACTTCTTAGTTTTATCGCGCCTATTTGCTGGCTCATTCCAAGTGTCAAGTTTATGCACCTAGCTAACAGTAAATCATGTTCTCTTTTTTTCGCATCTGTTTTTTGCTTAATAAGCAAAGTGCCTGGCGGCCATTTAAACTTGAAATGTGAAAAGAGTTCATTGCGCTGAATGGTGTGAATAATAAACGAGTCAAAGCAACTTTAAGCGCTTTTAGTTTTCAATCAAACTAAAAGAGGAAGAAAAATAGATGATAAGGAAAATAAACATTTAAAACGTTTTAAGCCAATTAAAGTTTTCATTTAAATCGAAGTTGGAGTACACAAAATTGAAAACTATTTAAATTTGAGCTCGAATGTGCAGCACAGCTGTGTTGCAGCCATAATAACAAAAATATGCCATAAAAAGAAGAAAAACTGAGCAGAAGAAACAAAATTTACCAGAAGAGAAGTTTCTACTTCAGCAGCTGCGTAAAATAGATTTTTCGGTCATGAAAATGTTTATGGCAACCAACTGGAAGAGGAGTAGTAGCAGCAGAGAGAGAGAGAGGAGAGAGGAGCGGTGAGAGAGGGGGGATGGTGGACCACATCCACAGTGGAAATGTAATCGTCGTTGCAATTGAATGAAGCAATTAATGAGCGACAGACAACGATTTGAGATTTGCATACAAAACAGCGGCAAATAAATTCACGGTCAATGTAAAACCAAATCACGAACAACAATAACAAATAACAGCAAAAGCAAAAGCAACAGCAAGAAAACAATGCATGCAACTTGCCAACTCAAAGTCATGGCTTAAAGGCAACACACACACACACACACACACACAGCTAGAGGCCCGGCCTGGCAACAGGGCCAAAAAGTAAATTTGCATTTGTTCAGCCGCAAAGTGGAAGGCAAATCATTATGATGATGATGATGATGATTGCGTTGAGTTCCACAAGTCACTGTGTAGGCTGTACAAAATGAGATAATAAGCAGCATCGCTCTCTCTCTCTCTCTCTTTCCCACTCTTTCTCGCTCTCTCTCGCTCTCTGCGCAGCTGTAGTCAGCTGTTGCCAGGTCAGCAACAGCAAAAAAAAACAGGAACAGGAAAAAGCAAAGCCAAAAGGCTTCGCCATGTTTGCCGCCATTTTTTTCTGTGTGTGCATTACTGCCAAACGGTATCCGGCAGCGACTGCGAAGTTGCTGAGCAAAACAAAATGGTCGAAAATGTCAAGAGCGACAGCGACAGCGACGGCAACAGCGATGGCAACAGCGACGCCAGCAGCGACTGAGAAAACAACGCCTAGCAGCAAACAGCAGCAAAACAGCTGTTGGCAACAGTCGCGAATGATGCGAATATGCGGAGCAAAAGAGAGCAGCCAAAACGGCGTCGCTTTTAGCTAGATTGCGTGAGGGAGAGGGAGAGTGGTGTGGGGTCAGGGGTACATGGCATTGCCTGTCATTGCACCTTTTGTTTAGGGGCCTAAGCTTTCGTTAGGCGTTGCGTTTAAGGGTGGGTTTTTTGGAGCCGCTTAAGCAACAACAACAACAAAAGCGAACTTGAAGCTTTAAGCAGAGTGTGCAGCAAATATATAAATATATATACATATATAAATATATATACAGTTGAGGAAAACAAATTATCAGCACTGTCACATTTTGTCTAGCGAATGAAAAAATAAAACAATTTTATAATCATTTATTTTTATTATTATTGTTTAAGTTAAAGTTTAATATTTGAATTTCATTTAAATGTTTCTTTCTTGCTTTCAAATTGGAAAAAGGCGCATTATTTGTGAGACTGATGCTATTATTTTTTTCGCAACTGTATAGATGTGTGTATTTTGTGGCAGGCTTTGGGGTTGGCAGTTTGGCTTGCGTCGATGGTGATGACTAAGCGCGGTTGTTGCCTCTGTTCAAGATGCTGCGGCAAAAATAAAAAATGCCATGCTGCCTGCCGTTGCACGATGTGTGGCAAAGGGTTTTTGTCATGACGGTTTAGGGTTAGACCAAGCCGTGTTTTGTCCTGGGTGCTGTTGTCAAGTGCTCAGTGCTAGTTCAGATGTGTTACGATTAGATAAATTATGCACTTGAAGGGGGGAAAAACTAACGATGAGCTGATGATGCTGAAGAGTTTTTGTAATCAAGTGGGAAGAGTCTTAACAAGAACAGCACTTGAAAAAGCAGCAGCTTACAAAATATTAACCAGAATGCAATCATATTCGAAAAGTGAGTTGCGTCATTGCGCTTCAATTATGAAAAATGCAAGTGGATCGAAAAGCAAAAAAAAAATGAAAAAAAAAAGCAAAACTAGTAAGCCAAGTCAGATTGCAACACACACGTAGATAGACTGGCGGACAGGCAGACTGGTCTCCTAGCGGACCCCCAACCTGGTCAATTAGGTAAACGGCTGGCGATTGCCAACGCGTTTGAGACAGGCCAACAACAAGTTTCGAATTGCAACTTTGTAGTTAGTACAAAATAAATATATGTGACTCAAAATCTAATAAATAAAATATAATAATAATAATAATAATAAAATAATAAAAATAACACAAAATAAATAACTAAAAAGTAAGAAAATATAAATAGGTATCCGAAGTATAATATAATAACATAACAAATAATATATACAATAATAAATCTATTGATATGCACAAAATGGAAACAGTCTAAAAATAAAATAAAAAATCTGTGAAAAAACTAACCTGCACAAAATTGAAACAGCGAATAAATAACTAAGCAATAACAAATGCTGACAGGTCGACGACAAGAGTTTGCCTTTATTATTACGCAAAAGTCGCCAAACCGCAAACCTCAAAAACCACAACAACAACAACAACAATGTGCAACAAAAGGAGGCAACAACAACAAATGCTGACCGCAGTCAAAGGCTGCTTAAATTGCCGTTAAGTCAAACACTTTGTAAATGGCCGAAACTAGCTGCAACTTGGCCCCAAAACTCACTTCTGGCCCAACTCGCTGCCTAAGGTCAAATGGCGTTTAATAATTTGGGTTACTCGCGGGCAGCGTGCAACACAATGTGGCGGCTGCAACTGCTGCGGCTGCCGCTACTCACCGAGATACATATCTAACAGATACAAAATTCAAATAAGACATTCAACTGCTCGATTTTTACTCGTTTTTCTGTTTTTGGCGCGTGCCAAGCTATGTTTTACTTTTTTTTATTGCTTTCGGGCCAACACACGCCCACATTTTGTTCATTCGTTTGGGCCATTTGTTTTTGTTTCGCTTTCAGCTGTTAAATATCGCATGACAGAGCCAGAGTCAGCATAAATTGAAAATCAACTGTGTTCGAATCGCTAATACAACTCGGACTTATCGCGACTGCTTAAGCGTAATCAGGGGCGTGGCACTTTTGATACGCTGTCTATTTGCTCAACTTAGTATGTTGACTCAATATAGATTTAAGATCACAAGATCACAAGATAGATCGCCCTCGATTTTAGTAAATCTCCCTAAAATAAAAATCAAATAATAATTAACAACAAAAAAAATGTCTAAAAATTAGAAATGTTTATTTCATATATATTTTTTTAACATTTTCTAATTAAAAATTAACACTTCTAATTTAGGAAATTTTATGCCTAAGAATCGGAGTTTTCTCAAACTAAATTTTATAAATTTATAAACCATGTTGAATGTTTGTGTATATGTGAAGTCTAAAAATGTTAATGATTATTAATAATATAATTAAAATATTTAAAATGCACACGTAGAAAAATCCCCGGAAATTTAATATATTATTTACAAAATTTGGAAATATCCACACTAAAGTTTCGAAATGTAAACCCAGTAAGCAACAACAATGAATCTTAGAAATTTATCTTCTGAATAATATGGTGACTAACCATTAGCGCCAAAGCTATGCCGATATACAACAATTTTAGGGAGTTTTTTTTATATATCTACTCACACAATTTTTTATTATTTTATTTTGTTATTTTATTCTTTTTGATTATCTTTGGTTTTGGGCTGTGTTTGTTTTAATAATAGTACTGGGGAATATAGCTTAGAAAACTTGACTACTCTTCCACGAATATTATTTTGATCGGCTCATTTGTGATAAGCTTGAAAACTTTAATCAGTTCCGTTGAGAATTTTATAGCCATCCCAGCTTTAAATGTTTACTAATCTTAAGTGTTGATTGCTTGTGTTTAAATAAAATGTTCATGATTTTCGTAACATTTTCGAAAACATATTCAGCATTTTGTGCCTATCCTGCTAAGCTACTTTTATTATTAAAAAGACAACAGCAAAAGTTGGGGTCAAGCTGGCAACCTTGAAAAGCGAAACGCGTCACAGGGAAATGCAGTCAGTCAGTTGGCCGGGCTAGTTAGCGCTGCGTAAACTGACCCATTTAGTTAGGCTAATTGGCTAGTTGGATAGTTGGCCAGTTGGATTTGGATTTGGCTTGAAGACTTACCTGAAGTGTTGCGCTGATGGTGCTGATACCATTCGCAGAGTGCGATTAAAACTTGGTCCGTTTGCATTGGCAGTGGCGACTGCATCGGCGTCTGCGTGGCCGATGTGGTTGTGTTTGGTGACTGCGACGCGACGCTGCTGGCGCCGTCCGATGCGCCCGACGACGACGAAGCGCCCGACGAGGACGAGGACGAAACGCCCGATGAGGGGGACGAAGCGCCCGATGACAATGAAGAGGAGGTGGAGGGATAAGAGGAGGAGGCGCCCGAGTTAGCCGATGAGCTAGCGGCAATGTCATCGGCGCCGCCCTCGGGCAGATAAAAGGGCACTGCCATTATATATATGTGTGTGTGGGTGTGCGTGTGGGTGTGCGTATATTTCGTTGCTGGGCTGGCTTAGCTCGTTTTAGTTGATTGTTGTTGTTGTTGTTGTTGCTGCTGTGTTTTTGGTACTTTTCTTTTTGTCCTGCTCTGCGCTTTTGTGTTGGGTATTGTTTTTCTCCCTTTTTCGTTGACACTTTTCTGGGCGTGCACTCTTAATTAATTTTGTATTTCTTGTGCAATATTTTGAACATTAAAAATTGCAGCATTTTTCTGTTTTTAGTTAGTAGTAGTATTTTTAAACAGCACAAAACACTCAAAGTATTTTTTTGTTTTCCTAATTTGAATTTGTTGTTTAGTCGTTTTTATTCATTTAATTTTCTTTTATTTACTTGTTATTTATTTTTTGGTTGCACACTTGTCGTAAATTTTGAATTTCGAATTATTGGCTCTGGTCAGTTCTGATTAGTTTATTCGATCTTTTTCGCATTTCTCATAAAGCTCGCGCAACTTATTTAAAAACACAAACAATTCTTGGGAAATAAACTACGATTGCAGTCGGAGAAGCACTTAAAACGTGTCGCAAACTAAAACAGCGATTTGATTTTGATTTTGATTTTTAACTTGCTTTTTTTTGGTTTGAGGAGAAAACACGTCTTACTCGCTTCGCGGCTGAACTGAACTAAACGGACGGCGCTGTGCGGCGCAATGCGAGGCAGAGTATCCGCAAGATACGCGTTTAAAAAATATGTATAAAAAAAACGATTCAAATTAAGAGAGAGAGAGAGCAGCAGTAACAGCAGCAGTAACAGCAGCAGCAGCTGCAGCAGCATGGGAGCAGAGGGAGAGCGAACGCGTCGCTGCTCGAGTGCAGTTCGCCTAGGCTCAGCACAGCTCAGCTTATGCACAACATGCATGCATGTTGGTCGCAGGTAGCCAGCCAGTGGGGGACGCAGCGGGGCAGCCAGTGTCGGCGTCGACGTCAACGCCGCAGCTACACAATACAAAGAGCAAAGTAAAAAACGAGAAAAGAATAACAACAAACACAAATCAGCGTGAGCGTTGCGCTCTTTAGCACAAGAGTGAGTGAGTAGGCGGCGTGTCTGTGCTCATGTGTGTGTTGTGTGTGTGTGTGTGTGTGTGTGTGCGTGAGTGCGAGGCAGCACAAAGATCTTGTTGAGCAGGTAAACTCAGCGCAACAACAACAACAACAACAGCAGCGAACGTCGAAGCAAAACAAAAGTGCAATTTTGTTTGGGGAGCAGCCGAAAAGAAACAAGCAAAGAGCGCACATAGAAATAAATACTCTTAGAATTAAATGAGCAATAGCGCGATAATAAGATACCCTTTAAAATATATAAATATAATAATATAACATAAAAAACATGTTTAAAAATGAACTAGACTTATCTTGCAGCTAGACAAGATTTTAGATTAATTGAATCAGTAACTCTACGACATCAACAGCACTGGGTAGAACAAGTCAGACTGGCTGACTCGTCTGAGCCGGGTTTGCGCGCCAAAAAAAAACGTAGCAGACAAGGTGCCTCGACAAAATAGTAGTAGAATTTCAGAAAAGGTAGTTAGAAAAATTGTATCTGTAAAATGTGAAGATTGTAAGTTATTTAATGGATTGCTCCTATTAACTACAATCATTCTGCATTCTCATTTATCTATATTATTTGTATTATTTATTTAGCTTTACTTTTAGCAGTCAGTTGTGTAAAAAACTGACCAATTTCACCATATACAAAATATTGCAGCAAACCTGTTTCGTTTCGAGCTACCGTCGCCCCTCCACCAACACTCCCCCTTAAGAAAAACAGGCTCTCAAATTATGCTACGTCATGCTCTCCTTGCGCTCCACAATTATATTTGCGCGCGCGAAACTGACACTAAAAGAAAATCCAGAAAATACGCATTGGATTTCATTTGATTTGATTTGATTTGATTCTAATGACTGAATCATTTTTTGTTTAAATATTTTTGTTTTGCATTTTTTTTATTTTATTAACTATATTTTTGAATATTTTTTTGACTATTTTTTTCTATTCTTGTTGTTTTTTTTCTCTGGTATCGTGGTATTGCACAAAACTAATATGTGCAATGCTCGCCATGCTATCTGTACAATCGCAACTATTTTCGATTTCCATAAAGCTAAAAAAAAAAAAATTGAAAACCACAATTGACGTAGTTCATTTTTCCGATATTTTCATATATATACTTTTTCTCATTAGTAATTGTTGGCTTAGATTCTGAAACGCTTTTTTCTATATTTCAACATACTATATTAATTTAATTTGAAGGACGATTTAGTTTTTGTAATGATTTACTTTTATTATTAATAAAAGTAGAACGACATTTTCTATTTTTAAGATACAATTTTAATGCAATCCCCTTAAGAAAAACAGGCTCTCAAATTATGCTACGTCATGCTCTCCTTGCGCTCCACAATATTATTTGCGCGCGCGAAACTGACAACTAAAAGAAAATCCAGAAAATACGCATTGGATTTCATTTGATTTGATTTGATTTGATTCTAATGACTGAATCATGTTTTTTTTTTAAGACCACATTTGTTGCAAAATTTATTTATTAATTATTTAGAGTATTAGTAATTGTTGACCTAGATTAATCGTGTTTTTTTTTTTAAGACCACATTTGTTGCAAAATTTATTTATTAATTATTTAGAGTATTAGTAATTGTTGACTTAGATTAATCGTGTTTTTTTTTTTAAGACCACATTTGTTGCAAAATTTATTTATTAATTATTTAGAGTATTAGTAATTGTTGACTTAGATTAATCGTGTTTTTTTTTTTAAGACCACATTTGTTGCAAAATTTATTTATTAATTATTTAGAGTATTAGTAATTGTTGACTTAGATTATGAAAAGCCCTGTTCTATATTTCAACACATATATTAATTTAATTTGAATGACGATTTATTTTTTGTAATGATTTATTTATATTATTAATAAAAGTAAAACGCCATTTTCTATTTTTAAGATACAAATTGAATGCATTTGAAATTAGATAAATCTAATTTAGAGTATCCTTGAAAGGTGCCTGAACAAGAAAGCTGTTTTTTGATTTATTTGATGTATTCATCAAATGAAAATAACTTTTTTATATTTAAGAAAGTTGCAAGTTTCGTGCAACGGAAATTATATTTATTTAATTTAAATAATTTTTGGAGCTATAAATAAATAAAGTAAATAAACTAAATGAAAGAAATAAAATAAATTAAATACGTAAATTATATTTGGAGCTCCGCAAGCCGGTCGCCAAAGAAAACGCTGATAAAGCCAAAACATACGATAAAGATAAGGGCCACACACACACACACTTATACACACATATGCACACACACACACACTGACAAACACACATGATGCAAGGATTGCCCAAGATGATGAAATTCAAGAAAACATGAACATGATTGCGCATGCAGCTAGCCAGAAGAGAGCCCCAAAGAGGTCGCGCAGAGCAGAGAAGAGAAGAGAAGAGAGGACAGAGAACTGAAAAAGGGGCTCGATTTGTATGATTTATACGCTGCCTCTTTTTGCTTTACTTTGATTTCTTTTTCTTTATCGTTTTTTATTTTTGCTGGCCTTATCACAAAGCTTTTTCATTAGGGATTCCAATTACTTGACTACGATACCTCTTGGTGCAGGAACTGAAGAACACACACACAAACACACACACAGTATTTATGCCGGTCTGCTGTTCCAGCTGCCTGTTGATTTCTTTTGTTTTTTTTTCTTTTTTTGCAATGGAACTGATTAAGCGTAATGTGAGAGAAATGCGGTCGCAAATTGCCGCGCAGTATTATAAACATTTTCTATAAGTCAATAAAGTAAATAAAACTGAATGTTAAGTTTAAAATAATCAGAAGTGTACGATTTTTGGGAGTACTTATATGCAAAATGATCTAAAATTTGCTGCATGGACTTAGCAAATAGTTGAAAAGTTTCCGAAAACTCTATTGAAGTTAAGTCTAATTTTATTTTTCTTTGATTTTTCTTTGACCTTCGTACAATTCCAAGAACAAGTTAAACAAATTCTAACCATTTCCACTTTTTTTTTTATATTAAATAATAATTTTTATAAAAAAATGTTTTAAGACTTGTTAACATAAAAAGCAAGTGAGACCGGATATATTATAACTATAAATAATATAAAAAACAGGACTCATAGATTAGCAACGATTTCGAATGGGATTTGTATATCTCATCTCGATTCTTATCAGAGAATGAGCAATAAGAACCAAAACGAATGAAAACAAATGTGAAAAACAAATTGAAATCACTTAAAAAAAGCTCGCATGAACAAATTAAAGCAAATCGTAATACAAATATAAGCGATGTGTACAAATTAAAAGACTTTCCCGCTGACATTTCTGGGTCAGCGACCCAAACAACTCCAGCGAGCCAGCTGCAGTAAATGGGAGACAGCTGTGGCGGCGCGGGGCGAAGAGGGGAGCCCAATGTATCCAATGCCCAACCCAAGTTTCGTTGTTGCTGTTGTTGTTGTTGTTATTTGTATACCCAGCAACAATTGAAAGTGAGTAAAAGAGCGTGGCATAAAAATGTTTGCAACGGGGCAGAGGCATCGATGTCATAAAATATAATAATAAATATAATAATATTATAGTAAAAGTAGTAATAATATTAATAATAATAATAATAATAATAATAATAATGATAAAATAAATAATAATAACCGTAGCAATAATATTAATTGCAGCACTTTTAAAGTTAAAGCTTACATAAGTAAGTTGAACAAAACTTAAAAAAAGTGATCAAGAAAAGATGCGTATTATTAACAGTTTTCAACTTATTTACATGTAATTTCAATTAAAATTAGAAAATTAATATTTGTGAAAAGAGAAAATTATAAAAAATTATAAATTAGTAAAAGTTTTCTAGAATTTTATTTTAATTTAATATTTACTATTTTTAGCAAGTTAAAAAATATTTATTTATTGATTTCCAGGAGCAGTACTAACTTTAATTTATAGCGGCAATATTCAACAATTTATTGAAAATTTGACGAATGGATTTTCATTCATAATTTTTTCACAACTTTATATATGCATATATATATACTTGTTCAGCATGAAAAGTGGAGTCGACTCTGCACTGCGTAAGGGGTATCTCTGACTCGAGCACACCGTAGACTCGAGCACTCTGGCTTGTTATTGAATATGATTATGTGGCACGCTGCAAAAGCGAGCGTAAATTATTTATTACACAATTTTGCAACAGTGGCTGCCAGCAACAACAACAACAACAACAACAACAGCAACAACAGCAGCAACAGCAATAAAAACAACAACAGCAGCAACAGCAACAACAATGAAAACAAATAAATTTTTGCATTTGACGGCAGCCACGCAAAATGTGACGAAAACGCCGCCGCCCGCTTCAATAAAAATAAATAATAATTTATATTTACTATAAGTAGCAGCAGCAACAACAACAACAACAACATCAGCAACAGCAACAACAACCAATTAGGCGTTGTCGCTGCAGTGGCTAAATAACTGTAAATTGTCTGCGCGCAGCCGCAATGCAATCGGAGAACGAACAGGCGCAAAGAAGCATAGAAACCAAAGGGGTTATGGGTGGTGGTGGAGTGAGGGGCGGGGTGGGGTGGGTGTGGTCTGTGTATGAAAAAGATGCGTGCTGAGCTGCCTTGTTCGACACAAATTACCGTTAAATTAAGCGCTCGCCGTCAGTCATTTAACCAGCCGATTGTCAATGTGAGTGCGATGGTTGGGGGTGATTGTGACGGTGGGTTGGGTTGGGGGTGAGGCTTGATTCTGTTTTGTTATTGAAATCAAAAGCTAAAAAAAAAGGAGCAAAACTTGTGTTTTTGGTTGAAATTTCAAATTTAAGTAAATCGCCATACTTTTGGCGCCAATTTTCTAAAAGCTCTAAATTTAAAAAGATATGTCTAAGTTGCAGAATGTTGTTCTTTCTGAGTTTTCCCAATGTTGGAAGGCCCAAAATTAGTTAGAATGTTTAGTTAAAGTATTCATAAGTTTTTCGTCTATTAAGAATATATATTTATCTACACATTTTTAATGGGGTTTCAATGTACAAAAATTATTCATATAAAGTGAAATGAATAAAAGTGGATTGGCCTGTCAACGATAATATTACGTGATACCCTGTTTGCACTCTTGCGTAAGCGGTAGCCATGAAAATAAACATAATTATTATTATTGTTATGTCAAGAAAGTTGCACTTTCTACGGCCTCCTAGCAAACATCGATGCCCACCGCTCTCCCCACTTTTGATGACCTGCTCTTGATAAGAGCAGCTGCCCTCACCCAAGCCAATTGCAGCAGCACCAAAACTCCACAAACTCAAATGAAGCAAACGGCAAAAGTTGGATGCAGTCAAACTCGCTGCTCGCTGCTAGCCTAGGGAGCCAAAGGGGCCAAAATGGGCTAAGGGGCAGCCAGGCAGGCAGGCAGAGGCAGGCAAGCAGGCCGACATGGAAAGGCAGCACGCGACCACAGCGTCACATGTGCCGCAATCTTGCTCCCTCCTCCCCCTTATCACTCTCTCCCTATTTCAAAAAGCAGCACTCTGGCATTGGCAAAGAAGCAGCTGCGAAACTGCCAAGAACATTGACTTTGTGCAAAGCGCAAAAGAAATCTGAAATAAAAACACAAAAAAACATGAGAATAAAAAGCGTGTTTTCCACATCGAATACTGCATACCCTTGTGAAGAGTAATGGAAATTAAATCAATGAGATTCGAGTATTGTGCACTTCATACTTCTATGAAATCTCATAACTTGTTTCTGAAATTTTGAAAATTATTTTCTAAATAATATCAAATATTGCTAGATATAAAGGAAATCGACATATATGAGGGATGCCTGCCTTCTTAAATTTTTAAAGTTATTTTCCAATTTTGTTTACAATTATTTTTAAGATATTGAAAACTTTCTATATTTTATAGCGATTTACTAAAATTTGATGCGATTTGTTGTAAACTGAGTTCTTACAACTAGTTGAACAACCAAATTAACAAGATTCATTGACTTTAACCATTTTTAGATTTAGAAAAACAAAAATTAAACATTCTTTGAAAAGGCCGTTTCAAAAATCAGAATATCCTCCAGCAAAGGGTATAAGAACAACACTGGTGAAAGAGAAAAGAAGATGATGATGATGACGTTGATGAAATGAGATGGAATGGAAAGCGAGCAACTTGGGGGCTTATGCAACTCGATGCTGTTTACACTTAGAGACGGGCCTAACACCAACAATGTGGTGGGAGAGGAGGGCAGAGGAGGTGTTGGTATTACAACCGCAGTCTGCATACAGCTGTTTATCGAACCGTTGACAATTGCCAATACTGGATTGCTACACTCACAAAAATAAATCGTCTTCACTTTTAGCAAAGTAAAGTAATTAGAAATGATTTCTGATTGTTAGAAAACAAAATTCAAAAAAATTAGAAACGCTTTCCCTAAATCGACAATCCCAAAAATACATCGATCTTTTCGATTTTTAAGAATTATTTTCTATTTGTGAAGAGTCTAAATGCATACCCCTAATTGTGGGAAACCCCCTTTCTAAAATTCAGAAAAAACTAATGAAATTTAATGGCTCGGCTTTTTTATGATGCTACACACGTTTTTAACTTTGATTTTTTAGCAACAGAGAGGAAAGCTTCTGGCAACCCTCGGCGGCTGGGACTGCCCTGCCGCAACAGCAGCAGCAACAGCAACAGCAAAAGAACTGAACACATCACGACACAGAATCCGCATCCACATCCACATCGACATCAACTGGGTCACTGACCTATCAAGTGCAAGACCTATTGAGCAGAGCCCAGAGAGAGAGAGAGAAAGAGAGAGAGAGAGAGAGAGAGAGCTGGCGAGAGAGAGGGTTGCCCGGTTGCTGGCAAATGTGGCAGCAAATGTTGCCAAGGGGCAGCGCCACAGCAAAAACTCGGGGAAAATACAACAACAAAAAATACTGGATAAAAACAGAATACTTGCTCGTGAAACATAAAAACGAAAGCACAGGCGAACAAAAAATTAAAATAAACGAAAAGGGGGTCGGCTGCTTCGGGGGAGGGAGGGGCTTGCCAAGAAGGGTGCAGGGGCGAGGGTGCGGCGGCAGTGCAACGTGGCATGTGGAGGCGTATGGACGCACACTTTAGGTGTCAAAGCGTGCGCCAATGCAAAGGGGCCAAATTTGAAAGTGTGTGTGTGTGTGTATGTGCGAGTGTGTGTGCGAGTGTGTGCGAGTGTGTGTGCGAGTGTGTGCGAGTGTGTGCGAGTGTGTTTGTGTGTTGAGAATAAATGTGGCAATTGTATTTACATTTCGAGCAGCGCCTTTTGACTTTCGCAGGTTGGCCAAGCAGATTGGCTGTAGGCTCAGGTCAGCTATTAAAAAGTAGGCCCCTTAATTGGGCTAACTCTTTTTTTTCACCGACTTTGTGAAGGGCCGCCTAAAAGAAAGTGGATCGCTTTGATAAAATACCCGACGCAGGGGAGTTGTACATGGGGTTGCCTCTGACATTAGCCGGCATCTTGGGGGAAAACTTCCCAGGCACAAAAAGAATAATAAATAAAAACTAAAATGGCTGTTTTACAATCAAAGATCTGAGAATGGTTAGAAGCAATATTATTTGCAAAATACTTACTTTATATGATTTAATAGATTTACTTTATTAGATTTAATATATATATATATATATCTATATATTCAAGTGTTTGGATCAATTATAATGAAATAACTAAAAAATAGATAAACTGAAGTTTAGTCAGCCAAAAAATAATAACAATAACAATAATAATAATAATTAGTTCTTACGAATCATTCAAATATTAGCCATTATTAATATTTATTTAGTCATTAGTAATGAATAAAAATCATGAACTTGAAAGCAACTGATTGATTAGATAGTCAAATCGGATGCAATAATTATAATGTATGATATTTCCTCTCTGCATACAAAGATCAATGACTTTTCTTAAAGTTAAGCTCTATAAACACATGAAATCCACATGGGGCACAGCCTGCCTGCCCCTTGCCACATGCCGCAATCGCTGTGTAGCTTATCAGACGTAACATTGAAACAGTAGCCGGACAAGCAGTCAAGTCAAAAGTAACAAAATGTCATGATTTACAATAAGAAATCATATATCTCCCCACAGTTGCTTTTGCTTCTTCTTTTTTTTTTTTTTTTATCTGGTTACAAAAAAAAAAAACAGAAAAGGAAAAAACTCAAACACAAACCTGAGCTGAGCTGACAATGAGCGCCTAAAGGGTTTCAAACTGGACTCCTCACCTCCCCTCCCCTGTCTTGCCCTGCCACAAACGCAAACATATTCAACAGATGGATGGACAGACAAACAGACAGACACACACAATCGAATGAAGCAAAAAAAAAAACTATGTTACAAAGACAGAGAAAAGAAAACATTAAAATGGAAAAAAAAACAACAAAACTGACAAACTGAACTGAAGAAACTCTGGCAACGAATCGGGGCAACTGCCAAGAACACAGTTGTGGACAAGGGAATGGCTGCTGGCAGGGGGGAGCGGGAACGTGCGTTTATTTTGTGTAAGACAGGTAGCGAGTCGCCGCTCGACTTGGCCATTGTCTGCCTGTGTGTCTGTCCACAGTCCACTGTCCACTGTCCACAGTCCACAGTCCGGGCTCCGAGCTCCGAGCTGCTCTGGCACTGAAAAGTGCGCAGTTAAAAAAATCAGTCGCCAGCGAGAAACCCACAGACAGAAAAAGATCAACATAATCGATGATGATGTGGTTGTAGTAGTTGTTGCTCCCCCCGTCCTCACTCTTCAGCTACACTCACAAAAAAATAAATAATAAAAATAAATCAAATTGTCAAGTTTGCATTTCTAAATTACAGAGAAATTCGAAATCTAACTAAAAATAGATTCAAAAAAATATATGTATTATTTTCAGTGTGTTGTTTTCCATGTGCGTACATTAAATTATAAGCTATCTACTTATAATTATTTTTAAAACTCTGATTTGTAGAATAAGGTTCTTCTAAAAACTATGGCTAGCATTTCTACTCTTTAAAAATGTATTTTTTTTTAATACAAGAAATTATTTTGCCATAATTTTGGGATTGTCGATTTTTATACAAATTTTATTTCTTAAATTTGTTAAATTGTTTCTATAAAATAGTAATACTATATATTTTTTAAGACGATTTTCATTTTGAAGATTCTTTCCGACTTATGGGATGTTTTTCTAAGTGTAGCCCTGCCGTAAATGTGTTAAAAAAACGCGCAGCGAGATTAAATGAGCATAAAATACAGCGCAGCAAACGTCGAACCGCGTGTAGCGAAAAAGAGTCAAACCTTAAATACAAAAAACAAAAAAGAAAAAAAACGAAAACGAAATCGAAAAAAAGTATCTTTAAGATGCCAGACACGAAACACGTCGTCGGCTGGCGTTCATCAGCAGCGACCCTGTTGCTGACTGTCTGACAGACTGCCCACAGTTGAGCACAGGCCGATTCCCGATTCCCGCTTCCAGACCCAGTCCCAGTCCCAGTCCCGGTCCCAGATCCAGTCCTACTTGAATAGTCCCGGCCTGCCCTCGAGCCTTTCGCCAATAAAATATGCATGCTGAGCTCGGCTTGAGACCAGCGGCAATCGCTGCTTATGGGCCTCAGCTGTGTGGCAGGCATGGTGGCAAGGTGGCAAGGGCTGGGCACAATCAGCGAGGAGAACTTCATAAAGTGAAAATGTGTAGCATATATTTTGATTATACTACGCAGACAGACTTTAAAGTTTCAAATGCCCTGCAACCGGCTTTAAGCTAAATTAACTTTTGTTGGCAACAGCAAACATTTTGAAGAATTAATACCAGAATAATTGAAACTGGAATAGTAATCGGAGCAAATCGGAACCTAGTTTCCACATTTTTTTAAACCCAAATACCGGAACTGATACTATTTGCCCCGAAAAGTCCTAAAGTGAACTAAAGCATCTTGGCAGGATACCATAATGTTTGGAGTTTTGACACCTTGAATTATACTCTCTGTTCTCAAATTGTAATTAATGATAATATATATTTACACTCAAGTTTAATATTATTTGTTATTATTTATACATATATACATATTTATTTTATATTTTTTATTAGTTTGTTGAATCTTTACTGAATCCTGCAGTTCTTCATGGATCGAGCGACCTGTTTGTTTTTCGGCCAGCGCACACACAGAGAGCTACAGTATCTTTTGTTCCAGAGAAGCAGACAAAAGCTCATCAAAAATTATGCCTCGCAGGCAAATGATGGCATGAAAAATACAACACCAACTAAGCGAGCAACAAGCAACAAGCAACAAACAACAGCAGAAATTATGCGCAATCGAAGCCAGCGAGCAGCTTCTGTGCAGCAGCCCAGAAAAGAAAAAAAAAGAAAAGAAGCGAAAAAAAGCGGAAAGCTACACTGAGAGAAGGCGGACAGGCGAGCACATCCTACAGATGCAGATACAGCTATAGCTACAGCTACAGCTACAGCTGCAGCCACAGATACAGATACCCCATGTGCTTGGGCTGGCTAACAAATTATGCCTGGACGGCCATAAAACATTTGTGTTTAGCCCAAGAGGCAGAGTTGTCCAGCGTAGCCAGCGTATCACGATCGCTCGAACGGGGCGTGGCAGAGGGCGAGACTGGGGCACACGCATGGAATAGAGGCAGCAGGCAGCAGGGAACCAGGGAAAAAGGAGCTGGGACCAGGGCCAGGCTAGTTCTCGATCAACGCTCCACAAACTGCGCGCCTCGAAAAACTTTTAATCATGCGTTCGTGTTCGCCAAGTTTCCAAGTTTCCAAGTTTTCAAGTTTTAGGTTTGTCTTCTGTGAGTCGCCTTTTGGTTTCTGTGCTTTTTATAATGATTGCATTTATCATTTATTCTGCGCGTCAACCAAATTATATGCCTGAGCTTATACAAAGTGTGCGTAGTGTGGAGGAGGGGGGGATGGGGATGCTACAGCAAAACCCATATTTAAGTGCTTCGATCGATTCGGCATTGATTTGTTGGTTCGCTCCTTGGCATTTCCGATGAGCCCAGAATGAGAATGAAAATTTGGTAAATTAACTTCATTTTTTTTTTGAATATGCCAAAACGTGTTTATTTTTATACTTAACTAAGAAATGTGTATTATTTAGAGTTTTAGTGAATACAATTTTAAAATTAACTGAACTAAAAATAAAAAGGCAGAAATTAATTTAAAAAAATTCAGTCAAATGCGAGAAAAATAAACAAATTAAATAAAGGATTTAAAAAAAAATAAATCAGGGCATATTGAACTGTGAATAGTTCAACATTTATTGCGAGACTTGAGGAAACCCCAAAAATCGCAATCGGCAGAGATAAAGAGAGACAGAGAGAGATAAAGAGAGAGACAGAGTCAAATCTCAAAACATATAGAGTAAGATAAGTTTGGTATTTAAGTTTTGAGTTGGCGTTGTCCATATGCCATGTGTTTTCAATTTCAAATAAAATTCTTGACTTGGACAATTGTTTAAATATAGTTTTCAGCGTGTTAACTTGTTAAGAAGCCAAGAAGCGTACTACTTATTATAAGTGAAGAATAATTTAATGCTCAAACAAGATAGTCGGCAAATGCATTAGGCCATATATTAAACATATCTTTGGGAATACAAATACAATACATTCCCACAATTCAATTCAAACTTTCGCAAAGGTATATTTTATTATCATATTTGCATTATGCCTTTGTGTTTTTAAGTTCGACGAGCTTATTAGAGTCAAGCTATTGTCTGGCTTAGAGGCAGAGTCTCTTTCAAATTAAATTATACGTATTTATTATCTATGCAAAATATTTGTGTATATGTGAAGTCTAATACAAAATCTATTTATAAGAAAATTGCATCCTTTAGTTTTAGAATTTTACTTACGGAATAATTTGAGGCAAGTGTGGAAAAGGAAGAATACAAACACTGACAGCGCTCGCTTATCCCTTGACTCACTTGTAATCCGTGTGCTATTTTGACCCAGAGATACAGCGAGTTAGCCAAGCGCAGCATTTGCTCCAGAGCGGCTGACTACGCTTTGATCCCGCCACAAGCTGCCGAGAAACGCAGCCCAGCCCGGCTGAGAGGTCAACATTTATTGGAGCGTGATGCGGCTTCAAGTTTCGCTTTCGTTGGCTGAGTTTCGCCAGAAACTCAGCAGAGAGACAATCATCAAGCCGGCCACAGCTGATGGGGAGTTGCAGAAGAAGAGCGCACTGATAACATGAGATACTGCCGCCTATCCGTTGGCAGGCACTGTCCCAGCTGGAAGCCGAGTGGAGGAGCTGGAGGAGCTGCAGCAAGTGGACCGTCTCACACCTCGGCCAGCTTGTCAGCAATTACAGTAATTCCAATTAATACGCAGCAGTTGTCGGCTGCTCCCGCTGCCACCCCTGCCCCCTCTCCCACTCGGCAGGCACTTATATTTTCTAATTTGTGGCGCGTGTTGCATGCCACAAATCTCAACCTCAACGAGGCTTTGCCCGTTCTGTTGTGTGTCTTTATCTACACTCGTAAAAAATACGCCCTAAATCTTAGTAAATTGCCATAGTTTTCAGATTCAAATTAAATTTGGAAAGTAAATTTCGAAAATTTATGGTTTTGGCTTTTAGGGCAAACCTTTCGAAATTTTAGAAATGGTTTTTCCAATATTTAGAAATTATTTCTAAGAATTAGAAAAGCTGTCAATATTTTCAGTCGATTTTCATTTTAGAACGATTTACTAAAATTGGGGCGATTTTTTTGTTAGTGTATCTACACACACACACACACGCGTACAAATTAGCATCTGTAAGATGCGAGGAGGCGCAACAACATGCGACTGACACGGCAGAAAACGCAAAATTATTATATCTAGATGGTTTGCCAGCTGAAATGATAAATCAAAGCAACTGCTGCCCGCTCCCCTAAGGCAACCAGTAGCAGATTGGGTGTAGGCTGAGTTTCGGGACTACAATTATAAATTGCAAAGAGTGGCGATGCGGACTCGACTTGGCGCTGAAGTTGGAGCTGGAGCTGGAACTGCAGGAGCTGGCACATGGCTGGTAATTGCCCCCGGGGGGAAATCAACGAGAGTTGCAGCAGCCGTCTTTGCTGCAGCAACGGATGCTGCAGCAGGCCACGTATATAACGTTTATCACACAATTCTAATAACTGCTGGCGCTTTTTATCTGTAATTCTGCAGTATCTCTGGCCAGCAAAGGAAGCCAGCGCAGATACATTTCGATTATTGCTGCAACTGCAACAGCAAAGTCAGTTTTGACTGAGTGATAAATGCAGTTGCAGTACGGATTCACTCACTCTGGCCGAGACCCAGCACCATTTCTACATGTATCTTTATCTGTATCTGTATCCAGGCATCTGTTTGCTGTAGAAACCCCTATAATTAGTGTTTAAGAACTGTTTTTCCGGGTTTCAATTTCTTATTAATTGATGTGGTTGTTTGTGGATGCAAATGCTGACTGCCGACTGCTGACTGCGTACTTTCAGTTGCATTCGATTCATTGACTTTGTGAACAGCTGAGAAATAATCTGCCAAACTTCTATATTAACAATGTCAAATTCCAGGAATTGAACTAGAATGTATTTTTCGGTTAATAATGTAAAATTGAGCTATAAAATTAATGATTAAAATTTATTTGGGGCTTATTCTTAACAAGTAACCATCTTATAAAACTAATACTGTTGAATGAATCACAACTAGAAAAGGAGAATTGCACTTAAGAACTTAATTCATGCTTTTAATATTTGTATCTATGATTCTCCCAATACTTAGAGTGTTGCCTCAGATTTCCATGTTAAGCAAGTTAAATAACATCGTAATATTATAATCAGACTTAAGAATGAGTAAGATGCATAGACATACATTAACATTATCATACAAATAAATAAATTTAAATTTATGCAAATATATTTATAAACTTCAACAGCTGCAACTCCAACTCACCTGCTCAAATAACTAAACATATAAACTCAATTCATTTAGGTAACTCTAATTGATATGCTGCAAAATTAAAGTTTCTCACTCAACATCAACTTCAAAGAACACGCCACACTAAAAAAAAATATATATCTTATTAAATTATTATATAATTATATAATTTAAAAGAAATTTTTAAATATATTTGAAACTCATATAGTTTTCAATATAAAAAGTAATATTACAAATTTATAAGTTCCATTAATGTAAATAAAATCGAAATGGATTTAATTTGAAGATATTCAACTTTTGTCAAGATAAATATTTTGATTTTTTCAAATAGATGAATATTCATTAATTTCTACAAATGTTCGTTAAAAAGATTTTCTAATTCATAAAAAAAATACAGATTAGCTATAAATATGATTTGAGAGAGTATTAATTGTCTTATAGTTAGTTAACACACTTGTTGCTCTCAAATGGTGCCAAGAGTCGTGGCATGTTAATACGTATTATTTAAACACTAAGTCGCAATCGGTCCAACAACTCAACGCGCATAATTATGCATGGCAGAGTTTGCCTCGCTCGTAGATCGCCGCTAAGTGCAATCATTGAGCAGAGAACATAGTCAGTACTTATATGCTCGAGGGGGGTATCTGGGTGGGGGAGGGGGTTTGGAAGTGTACGCGACATGCATTCAGTGTTTCATAAGTCGCAGAAGCAGTTGTCAGATGCTCGATTATATCTGTGAGATACATTTGCGCGATAAGGCGCGCGAGCGGAACGCGCTCGAATCTCGCTGCTTGCAACATTGTTGATTAAAAATAAATTGTCAACTTTGACAGCGAAGCGGCAGTTTTATTTATAAACTAAATGGATGTGCACAATGGAATGTTTTTTTTTTGCTCAACTGGCGCAGAAGGAGCGGACTGCAAATTGGCATTTTTATTTTTGGCCCATCTGCGTTGGCAGACAGCGGGGAGACTTTGGCTTTGGCTTTGGCATTGCCACGCGTTGCCTGCTTGCCTGCTTGTTTATTCTTAGCTGCTGACATCAGGCTTGCGGCAGCTAACGGAATGTCTAACGCATTGCAGGGAGGACCGCCCAAGCGCCGCACCTGCAATGTCTTCCATTAAAATGCAGCCATTAACACACTCTTCTTTGTCTTCTGCCGGCCCCTATGTTTTTCTAATGGGTTGCGGTTTGATTAGCCCCCCGCCAGGGGGCAAGTTGCGCTTCCGCTGCGGCACGCGTTACCTGCGGACTCATAAACGGCCAACTAAGGCCCAGCTTGACAATTGCATTGATTGCACTTCTTTGTGCATGGCTCATTAGAATCGAATGACAGTTAGATTTACATGCATAATGCAACTGGCTAGTTGCTCTTATACTAAACGGACTTGATTCTGCCTGTGCTCATTTATCACTGCCCGATTTCGTTGGCCATAAGCCCAGCGATGACGCAGCACTTTCGAGTTGATAATAATTAACAAAAGGAGCTGCAACGAAATTTGTCAAGCAGCTACCTAAAAATGACACAACACAAAATTTGTGAAATGCTTTTTTAGTTTGCTGAGAACTTTCTGTCGTTGACATGACAGCCAATGAATATTATCTGCCACAAAAAAACGGTGCTGCCTCAAAAGGTGAAAAAGACTGCGATTGCGACTGGGACTGAAAGGCGCTTAATCCTCCCGATGATTTGACGGATTCAGCGCTCAATTTGTATAACTCGACTTGGCAGGCAGTCAGCATCGAAACGGAAGATTGATGCCACTAAGTGATAAGGCGTGCTTAAATAACGGCATTAATGTGCAACACTCGGCGGACAAAAAGCTAATTTGAGATCGTAGATGACCTCTTGACGTATGACGGTATATACAGTGGCGGACACCTTATTTGGCCAAGTGTCAAAGACAAAAAGTAATTGCCTGCCATAAGCTAACCATTCATTATTTTTCAGAAATTCCAAAGACCGATGATAGGTAGATATATTAACCACCAATATGAATGGATGACCCTAATACACTGGGGTTTCCCCACCCGCTAGGTAGAGTTATGTAAAAAAGTACCCTATTTTGATGGGACAACTTATTTGGCCAGGTATAAATAATATAATATATTTCGAGTATAAAAACTTAAATAAAGATGTTAATACTTAGTATGATATCCTTTAGCTTTAACTACTTCCCTTAACCTATTATTCATGGAAGACACCAGCTTCCTGGTAGCTTCTGGGCTGATTCTGCTCCACTCATCCCGCAGAGCAGTTTTGAGCCCTTCTTTGCTGGATATTCTGTGTTTCCGGATGTTATTTTCCAGCAGAACCCACAAATTCTCAAAAACATTTAAATCTTGAGACTGGGCCGGTGGAATTATCATGTGGGGGCAGTTCCTGATGAGCCAGGACTGTACTATCTTGGCCTTATGCTTGGGATCGTTGTCCTGGTTGAACCAGAAAGTACGTCGGATTCCTACCTTCTCGGCACTTTGGACTAAATTTTCCTTTAGTATGTTGAAGTACACATTCTTGTCCATTGTTGTTTCAAAAATCACAAAATTCCCGAATCCGGCTGACGAGATACATACCCATGAAATGTCACTTCCTCCATCATGCTTGACTGTTGCCTTTACGTGTTTGGGATTCAGGTCAGTATTGGACTGTCGCCACACACAATTCCGTCCGTCTGAGTCAAAAATGTTGAATTTGGACTCATCTGCACATTAGACTGTGTTCCAGATCTCCAAATCCTTGTCCAAGTGTTTTTTGACGAACGTCATCCAAGTCCCTTTATTTTTCGCGTTTATAAAGGGCTATATTCGTGGTACTCGGGCATTAAAGTCATGTTTGCGCAGAAACTTGCACAGAGTTTCCACACAGCACTTTTTCCCCATTTCATCCTGCACCTGTTGAGCCACTTTTGGAGCCGATAGCTTGGGGTTTCCCCTTATTTTCCTGCTGATCCTTCGCTCCTCCTCTTCGGTGAAAATCTTGTTTGGTGTCATTCCGCCCTTGCCCTCAATCCGATTTGCGTCGACGAAGCACCAAATGATGTTATACACAGTTGAGTTGCTCAGACTGACCATTTCAGCTATTTGGCGATGTGAATATCCGTTTTGGAAGTGTTCCAGGATGAGTTTCCGTAGTTCAATGGTAGTCCGTTTGCCCATAGTCCTTGTTGGCTTGTTGCACTCGAGATGCAGGATATAACTAAACTGACTATGAAGGATTGGTCTATTTATACAGAAAATACTCAACTTTGGGTAAAAAATCCGGGTTTTATGGCACCCAGGTGTCCACAATGTACCTGGCCAAATAAGTTGTCCCATCAAAATAGGGTACTTTTTTACATAACTCTACCTAGCGGGTGGGGAAACCCCAGTGTATTAGGGTCATCCATTCATATTGGTGGTTAATATATCTACCTATCATCGGTCTTTGGAATTTCTGAAAAATAATGAATGGTTAGCTTATGGCAGGCAATTACTTTTTGTCTTTGACACTTGGCCAAATAAGGTGTCCGCCACTGTATATTAAATAGTAAGACACACAGAAAATATCAACAATCTTATGCATAGATACAAATGGGATTTGCTTTAAACATTTCTTATGAACTGTCCAGAGAAAATCTTCGACTTCATAAGGTATATATATCTATATATATAAAGCATAAACTTTCTCATAGTGGTTACATTGCACTATTTCTTTCTCTTCAAACAAACTCTACTTTTCTCATGGATTTCTCAGTTTCAGCACCTCAAATCTAAGACATAATTGTGGCTAAATATTTAAAGCTATCATCGATTTATTGATATTTACCGAACTTGAGATTTGTTCCCAGGCATTGAACAATGATATTTATGTAGAATATTTGTTAAGCATTTGGGTTAATATCAATTTTCCCAACACCTAACACAACATGCAAAAGATCAATAAACCCATACAAACTGATTGCTGATTGAAAACTCATCAAATGAAAATTATGCACGACAATTTGTGTATACGTAATGCTTGCCGTACACCTTAGCGACCGTTATTTGAGTTTCCCAACGTAAGTATAATAATCATAACTCGAATTGGAAATTATGTAGTACTTGTCCAGAGACCCAAGACCAAAGACCCGAGGCCCAATAAGGGCAATCAAACAAAACAGAGCCGTGGCGTACGCAGCATAATAAACTAAATGGTGAACAAATATTGGTGCTGTGGGGCTTTGGATACTTGCTGAGTTGACAGCAAACAAATTGAGGAGCAGAAGCAGGCGATGGGCGGAATTGACAATCAAAAGTCGCCAGTCGAAGAAAAAAATGTTTAACTCTGTTTAACCAACTGACACGCAAGTGCAACGCCAATTGGGGTCGGGCTACCTGTCCCTGTCCCTGTCCCTGTCCAAGTGTCTCAGTTCAGCTCTGTTCTCCTCGTATCATATTTCAATAATTCTTCACTTTAATTTGTTTAATGGCAGCGCGTGGGCGTCAAAGATTTGAAGCGGGGCAGGGAAATTGACATTAACGATAGATAGCCAGATAGTCATCGGGTTTGCTTAATTGTCGTGACAAGTTGACAGTTCGCATGAAAGCCCATCCATTGTTCTCGGCCATTTTGAGCAACTGTCTGCATTAAGTATTAAGTTTCGAGGCTCAAGCTCAGGCGGAACAAATTTCCATTCTTTGTTTGGCCGCCGTGCTTTTCATTCTTTTACTTCTGTTTTATTAAACATGAACAATATTTATACGGTGTTTATGCATTTATCTCACTTGACCCACATTTTGTGTGTCGCATGGCTTATTAAATGCGTGCACTGCGACCGACTACACTCACAAAAAAAACTATCCTACATTTCAGTAAATCGCCAATGGTTGGTCGACCTATTATACAGTAAGTAACTTTCAAAAATTTAAGGTTTTGGCATTCTAAAACTTTGGTTTGCTTATGTCTATTTCAGAGTAGATTTTTCTAAAACTTAGGAAAATATATGTCTGATTTCCATTGAAGAATTCTTAAATTATCTTTATTGTTACTTATAATATTATTAAACATTTATATTTTAAATTTTCACAAATGCACAAACATTTTATATTGTTTATAATTACATATAATTTAATTTGAAAAAAACTCGGCCCGACGATTGCTGTACACTAATACAAAAGGAAACATTTTTTTTACTTACGAAAATGTAGGGCTATTTTTTTGTGAGTGTACTACCAATCCCCAAGGGACTGGCAAGAGCCACAGCAGCGGCCTGGGTGGCGAGTGCGGCTTCTAAAAAACATGCGATCGCATCGATGATTCATTTGGTTACATTTCGCCACTGCAGTGGCTGTGAAGCACCATATTCGGTGCTCGTTTGTGGTATAAGAACGAAAGTATGCAACTCACTGCCCGTTGGGCCTATGCGTCAGACCTTAGCCATTTGGGGAACGCGACTCTTTTTTGTTCGCGTTGGACACCAGTGACAAATGAGTGAGTGAGCTCTGCAAATTGATGAAGCTAGCTGTCAGAGAACTCAGCAAAACGACTATAATTCAAATCGCATTTTCTATGAGCTCCGCAACGATACGTTAAAAACATGCAAGCTTGTTGCAACGTTGCATCGAGTGTCTGGCAACACCTCATTGTCTAGGCAAATACGCGGATCGAGAGTCAGCGAAATCGTTAACTAGCCGACAAAGCTTAAAAAAATATATTTTACACATATTAAAAATATAATTAAAATTTGCTTAAAACTTGCAAAAATATATAATAATATTTCAAACATCGAGCAAATATGTAGATTTCAGCAGGTTAACTTTGGTCTTTCCTGTCTTGTTTTGTGTTTTTACATCATTTTTTTATACGATCAACTTCAAATATATTTTCTAAAATAAGTTTAAGATAGATAAGATACCCTTTCAGAGTTCAGTTCAGTAGGCGAAAACCGTGAAGAACATTAGAAAAATATCGAAATAATTACCTTATTTTTTTAGTTTACGTTTCGGTTTGACCCCCTGCTTTTTATACTTCCAACTCAAAAAAATGTATATAAAGGAAAATAAAGTTGTACTTTACGAATAATATTTATGCTGCCCATAAAATATGTGGCGTTAAGATATTGCATTATCCGATTAATAGTAATATTTACACAGCGAATGAAGGCAACTTAAATGTGCCTCAATGCTTTTGTATTAACAAAGCAAAGTTGACAAAGGCGGCCAATGATTAATGTGCCACACTCCGCCAAAGGGGACTGATAATGACTTTTTAAATACAATTCTAATGCGATAAAAGGGGTAATCAAAGACTGGCAGAGAGGGGCGCGACAAGGTGAGAAAAAGTCGCCGATCAGCCGTAAAGAGTAACGAGGGTAAAGCCAGTTCTCTACGGCCAAAAAAAAAAAAAGCATTCCTATTGAAAAGTAATTTGCATTTTATAAGCTAAGCAAAAAAACAAAAAGTGCGCTCAATGATGACATTAGAGGAGCCCAAGTCTGTGGCCTGAAGGGAAACGATTTATGCCTTTTTGATGATTGCAAAACTATGGAAATGATGTGATAAGATTGCCGTTTTTAATGCTATGCAAAGTACTTGTGATCGAAGACAGAACAGATCCTCATAAAAAGAGAAAAGACTGAAAATGCTAAATCATTTGACTGGCCCTTTGCACGTGCGGCAACCGATAAATGCAAGTTCTTTGTTTAATACTCTGTTGTTGCTGTAGTTGTTGCTGTTGTTTTTTGTTGTAGTTGCAATCATTGCGCGATCATTTATGGGCTGAACAGAGAGCGTTTGTCTCTTGTCAGCAGCCTCATCTACTTTATATTCATGTTGCGCAGATTGCAACTCGGATGGGGGCAGAAAGATGATGATTAGACAACATTTGCCATGAATTTTGTCACGTTCAGAGTTCACACTTGGCCAGAGGAGGGGGGGATGGCAAGGGCTTATTCTTGAGTAAGTTTGTAATCAGTTTTCATGAGGCTGCACTTGGTCCACATCGTAACGGTCTTTTCAGTTATAACGCGCTTACGAGCCCCTTTTTGTCATGACTCGCAGCGTAAATTGTTTTTAACTAAAGACTTTTTTTCCCATCGCCCGGAAAGTCTACTTAGCCGGTTCCATGTCATTAAGTTTTTCCAAGCAATACGCTTGTCATACTCTGCCACCTATCAGGCAAAACAAAGAGCCGGCATGTATTACGTAGACATACATATATATGTGTGTATGATTCGTAAGTGACCGTTAATTTACTCAACGTTCCTATAATCCGTTACGCCTGGCCTCCGTTTTACATTAATACGCCAATTTTTCGTTACAAAAGGCCCAGACACAATGCCTATATCTGGGCGACAGACAAACCAAGTGACTGTAATTATCATTTTTTGCATTATAATTTGCTCCTCTTTTTTTCGTTGGCTTCTCCACTCCAGTTCGTCAACTCGGAGGGCCTTTAATGTGCGCACATTTGCGTGGCAGCAACATCAGTGAAACGAGGCAGAGGCGGCGTCAGCATTGGAGACATACCATGGCAGTTAACAACAGCAGCAACAGCAGCAAAAAATGATAATGAAATAAAAATTATAACAAAAATGTTTTCACAGTATATATTCAGTTTTGATGACTAATAAGCAAACGGCAACGGCAGTTCCAGAAAAGAATATGGCGTTGAGCTATAATTATTCAGTGACTGCTTTCCGATTAATACAAGGCACAAGAGCTGTAAACTAATCTAAAAAATGTACAGCTACTACTAAAAGGAAGTTGTGCTTTCACTTATATTACCAACTTTATAGTATTCCCTTAAATAATGATCATTTATTTCTTCAACTTCTTCGTCATTTAAAACAGTGACACATAATTTTACATAAATCGAAAATCCTTTTTATAACGTGTTATCAAAGTAAATGATTATCTAATATAATACATCTAATATTAAGGCATAGGCATAAGCTTGTAGCACCGTAAAGGAATAATTAAAAATAATGAATCAATATATTTGAAATAAATTTCAACATTCTTAGAAACAATTTCAGTATTTTACTCATTTCAATTGTGCTACGAAATTGACTAAATGTTAAAGCGACAAATGATTCTTAATTGGTTTGGAATACTCCTAAAAATTCGGATCAAACTCAAATTTAGTTTCCTTCTGCTAGACACGGACGGAGGATATGGAAAATGTTAGAACCGTATGTGAAATTCATATCATATTAACTTTTGAGGAGTGGGAGTTGGTTATCTAATGCCGATGTCGAAGTGAGTTCCCCACCACCCCCCTTATAAGAATATACCTAATGCCTTTTTAGTATTGGAAGGCAACTCCATAAATTGATGTCCACTTTACCGTTGGAGTCGATTTTGTCTATTTCTTAAGCCCAAAAACCTTTAACGGCAAGTGACGCCAAATTTGGGTAATTACATGGGACAGACTGATGGCCGGACAGATGGACAAACGGACAGCCGGACAAGAGCAACGGCACCACATGGGACCCGGCAACGGCCCAACCACATGTATAAAATATTAATCAAAATCACAAAAGAACAAGCACAAAAACGAAGAATCAAAACAAAAATTAAAAACCCAACAACAACAGCAACCACAGCAACAAAAGCAACAGCAACAAGAAAGCGCACTGCTGAAAAAGCATTAGGAAGGTGTGTCGCGGTGGGAGGGGGGAAACGACTGATAGTCGGACAGATATACAGACAGGCGGACAGACAGGCAGACAAACGTTGCATGGATGCAAAGCACTTTATAAAGTTAAAGAACGGATCGCGAGGGATCGTTTTAGATGAAGAGAGAGGGGGGGAAACGGGGGCGGAGGGGCAGCAAACGAGCAGCTAAACTTGTTATACGCAATCGAATCGAAAATACACATGAGCGAAATAAAGCGACGCTCAGTCAGTCGGTCTGTCTGTGTGTCGGTCTGTCTGTCTGTCGGTCGGTTGTTGAGGAAAGAACGAGGCAACTGCGACGACGACGACGACGTCGACGGGCTGTGGCTGTAAATCTAGAACTAGTTTTGTTTTTATATTTTTATTTATACACACATACACATGCATACATGCATACATACATATATATACATATATGTGTGTACATACATACGTATTTGTGCAGTGCAGCCCAATGACGCTGTATAAAAGAAAATATTGGACACCTGCACGGTTTCGTATCGCAGGCAATAGCAACAAATACAACGCGGCGTATGAGGGACAAGTGAGGCCCAAAAACCGACAGATGGACAGCGGTACGGAACGGGACGGGACGGAGCGGAGCAGACGGGGGGAACGGACTTACGTGGGGCTCTCAGCGAGAGCGATAACAAGTGAACAGAGCTCAGCACTCAAGTCGAAGCGTAAATACCCTTTACAAATAGCGTACAAAAAACGAATAATAGAAAAAATTTTCACAATCATTATAATCATTGTGCTATTCTCTCGTTGTCTCTATCTCTCTCTGTCTCTCTCCCTCTCTCTCTCTCTCTCTCTCTGTCTCTTCTTTAGTGCGCACAGTCACAAAGAGCATCTCAAAAAGAAACGTTGCAGGCTAGGTACTGTATAAACGCATACATACACACACATATGCATATATATATGTATATATATGTACGTACATGTGTAGCTGCAAAATTTTGCCTTTCCTGTATCTAAAGAAATACAAAAAAGAAAACGAAAACAAAAACAAAAAGGCAGCCGAGCGTTGAGCGCCGTCGGAAAAAGAAGGACGAAAACTAATGGCCAGGCTTTTATTTCCAAGAAATTTAAAACTTTACGAAAAATGGTGTTAGGGTGTAGACGCCGAGATCGAGACCGAACTGGAGCCACTTAAGCAACACATGGCACTGCTTGAGGATCGCTGGATCGTTTGGATGGTTGGGCAGTTTAGATAAATGTAGACAAGGCAGCCAGCAGGTAGCTGCTAGTTGCTAGATGGTAACTGGTACCGGGTAGCTCTGCTGACCCTCGGAGACTCGGCATTAGTTTGGTTTATTGTGCGTCGGTCCCTTAACCATTTCTCTCTCTCTGATTTTGTTTTTGGCAGTATCGGCTTTTGCAGACAGAGGATGCGGACTAGACATTTTTTCGGTATAATTTATGGGACAGCATCTATAAAATCGAAATCAGAAACAGAAACCTATTATGGAAGGCTGACGAGGCGCGCAAATTAAAATTGTTTCTGCCGAAAATGCAAAACGCAAATATAACACATAAAAGTCAGTTGAGCGTCTCAAATGAAATGACAAAAGACTCGACGGACGCCAACCATATAAGGTAAATCAATTTTACGCCGCAAGCAAGCAAAATTGTGTTTGTCAGCTTAACTGGCCAAAAGCAGCCAATATGGCCATAAGGCGCTCCAATCAGCGCCTGCTCGACCATCTCTGTTTATGTGTATATAACTGTACACTCGAGAGTCGAGAGTCGAGACTCGAGGCAGGAGGAGAACTCCAACTTAACAGATGCACACTGCAATTCCAAACTGAGAACTGTTGGCTGTCGGCAGCACTCGAGATTGCTTTTTGAACTTTCCGACGCAGTAGCCCCCTTGCCACTTGCCACTTGCCCATTGCCCCTTGCATAATTAATAAATTGCCTCGCATGCAAAACGAAGACGGGCGCGCAGATTGCAGCGATAAAAGTGGCTTGCTTTATGACTAAAATTAAAATTATCCTTACACATTATTGACAGACACCGCAAAGCAAAATACAAAATAAAAAACAAAACCAACAACAGTTGCGAACCGTAAAACAATCGAAACGTCCAACGAAGAGCGCTGCTGATAGACGGCTGCCCCAGAGAGACGTGCCACACACTGACGGGGGGGCAGGCGAGAGATCTTGAGAGGCGATAACGTATTGGTGCTTGAGGAAGTCAGAACGCTCCACTGCGCCGATGAGTGGGCTTAAAGACTAAGCAGATGAGTGGAGTGCCCGTCCGGTCAACTGAGCAGGCAGCGAGTGAAAAGGTTCAATAGCTCCACAGTCAAATCGAATTAAACGCAATAAAACTTCGCTTTACAATTGAATTAAAAATTACAAATCATCTGCAGCACTTGCAGCACAAATTGAATTTATCATTGCTTGGGTCTTTTCACTTAACAACGTATTTAAATCACATATCACAAGAGCAACAAAAATAAAATCACAATAAATGCTTACAATTGCTAACTACTTTATCTACATCTACCTTAAATGATTATTTTTACATGTATAAAACAGTCGAAATACTTTTAAATGAACAAGATTTATGGATTAAAGATGAAAGCAAAATGAATTAATTTATTACATTTATTACAATAGAAACGGTCAAAACCTTATGCGAGTCTGTAGTTACTCAATGCGACCCTTTATAATCTTATGACCCAGAAACTTCTATGGCCACCTACCCCAACAAGGCCATAAAAAAGCGACTAAGCCAAGTGACCCACTTTCACTGCACACAAAGTGCAAAGCAGCAAAGCAGCAGCTGCCCAGGCAGCAATAACAACAAGCCCACTTTCGATGACACATTGTGAAATATTGAACAAAGTGGTCAACCCTTGAGCGAGAGAGACATGGTGGGGGCAGGGTAGAAGACAGCAGGCGCGTCACAGATGTCACATACATCACTCATACGATGCATGGGACAGTGACAACAAAAGGCAGAAACTGGGAACGCTTCCGCTTGGCGAGACCTGGGAGGCAATATTGAAACGCCCACACTAAAACACAACAGCAACAAACAGCTACTTGGCGTCTGATTAACGAGACAAGGCCAACGCGCCGCATTTGGAGGCATGTTTCAAAATTCGAAGAACTCGCTGAGTGATGGGCACATTGCACATTTTGTGAGGAGCTGATAAAAACACTGCCATGTTTTGTAAGAGCAATTAACAGAGTTCAACCCCCACAGAGCTGCTTATTCACACTGGATAATTATTCAGCCAAAAAGAATGTGGGTCACAACTTTTGTTTATCACTGTCAGCCAGCGCGATTTGTGTGTCACCAGCGATTTTGCGTAATGATTTTTTGAGCGAAGTGCCGCATATTAATTATTCATTAGCGTCTTTTAATTAAAACTCAGCTTTGCCTTTGAGCAAATTAAATAGCCGTTTAATTTCCCCCTGGCTGCTATAAATATCCGTTTCGTGAATTGGCCATTTGGCAATGTGCCCAACTTTTAGGCGGGGTATCAACAAATGGATAGCAATTTACATATACACGTCAAGTACATAATAAGTTCTAAATCATATGATATAAATATTTACTTTTCCAAATTTACCATTTTGAATTTATACCTTCGATCTACAGTCATGCTCAGTTTAAAATACCTTCCCAAAAGTAAGCGTAATGCAAATGTAAGGGCTTCTCTTTAGCATGACATGTTGCCTGCTTTGTTATTTATAGAATTTATGGCCTGGTTGTTGATAGATTCATAGAGCAATTGCAATTGCTGCACTTTGCCGTCTGCCAAATTAAATTTGGCATTTTATGCATTAGATTTTCCCGCCTTTTCGCACCGTTTACGCTTTGGCGCTATTTTCAAGCACATATATTTTTAGAGATTTTTCCAGTTCGTTTGTGTTGCACACATGAATGGTTAGAGACAGCGAATTTTCCGCGCACATATTGCAATATATTTTCAATGAATTGGAGGTGTGAAATGTTTGCATTGCTGCCGCCCATACAACAGCAGACAACAGATGCGAATAAGGGTATTAAAAACAGTCAAGCAAGAATCACACGACTGCGAGGTACCCTGTAACAAAGTGCACACGAATAACTCAACATTTTAAATATTTAATTAGTCAAAAAAAAAGTTTTTTACATTAAAAAAAACCAAAAAATTCAGTTGCAAACATGTGTTTTCAAAAATGTGACCCGCTTTTGCCAATCTTTATGGTGCAGGGTATAAGCAAACAAAGCAGCTTTCAAAGCAAAAAATGGGCGGCACAATTCGTATAACAAATATTGGCCAACACTTTGACAAAGGCTTATCACCGGCGCTGTCCGACTAGCAGCGTGTTTGGGCATTTTGGTTTTGATTACATTTTGTTTGGCAACAAATTTAAGCTGTAGTTGAATACAAATTGATGCCTTCCAATTGTTATAACATATTAACTATATCCTCATCCATTCTGGCCAACTGCAAGTCGCATAATATAGAGCAGGCAACCTTCAGTCAGACAATATCATACATAATTCAATAAGCATATCGAAGAACTCGAGAAATCATTCCGCACAAATTGAACCACTTGATCGACTGCCTGTCGCGGCATATTTGTCAATATTTAATTTTCGACAGTGCAGCTCCAAGTGGACCAGCTGAAAACGATACGTGTGCCAAGGATGTCAACTTCTTGGACAGCTCCACAGCACCACAGCTCATAAACGATGTGGTGCGAAGTGGTTAGCTGGGGAACTGTATATGTCAATTGCTTTTTTATTTGTTTCGTTTTTTTTGCTTTTTGATTTTTGGTTTTTTTTTTTGGCAAAGTGTAAACAAGTTGACCAATTGGCAGCCCCAGCAGCGTTGCAGCTTTTAACAATTCGTTTCATTTTCCTCTGCCAATCTTAATGCTCTTTGTGTGCATTTTGGTTTATGAGGAGCGCCATGTGAACAGCGTCCATTAAATCAAACACAGCACTCAGGTGTACCTAAAATCAATTACAACACATGAGTTGGGAAAGCCAAGGCAATTGCACTTTTTATGTCCACTATGTGCATAAAAATCAAAGTCGACTTAATTGCGGGTTTTCAATTAGAATTGCATCATTGCTCGACTCTTTAATACGTAAATCCCAATATTTATCTCCCCATAAGAATAGTAATAACTTTTAAAGCGATTTTAATTAAGAAATTCAGCCTGGAGAGACACTGTTTAAATGGCTCAATAAGCTTAATCCTTAACCACAAGGCAATCGAGCCCATAATTTGTCGATTTCTGACTAAAGCGAAATGCTGAACTGTGTTCAATTCTACTTGTGGCAGACACTCTTCGATCAACAACCCAAATAAAAGAATGCAACCTTAACAAAAGTTTCGCATTAACAACAACAGAGAACAGCTATCTTTGCCATGCCGAAGATTGAATACTCTTACAGAGCAAACTAATTACTCGCATATATATCATATCATCAGCTCATCACGAGTATAAATTAATTGAGCTCTTGCTTGGCGACATAATTTGAATACCCATTTGCAAGCGTATAAAAAGCAGCCGAAGAAGCCGCAAATGTTGAATACAAAGCACAAAAAATTAATGAAAAACATAAAATAAAAACAAAATTGGGTTGAAACCCGATGCTGAGAACGGCTAAAGCCAAGCGCCCCGTGCTGGATGAGTCATGTTCGCGTAGATCTCGGACTGCTGGCCAGAAGACAGCGCCGCCAGAGCCGCAACTGGCGGATGGGCACGATCGTTGTTTTCAAATGTGTGAAATGGAATAAACCTGAAGCTTGCAAAAAAAAGGGCTCAGGGTCGGTATGGTCTGAGTTTTGTTTTGACTGCAGACTTACCTGAATGCGGCCCACGGATCGGTTATGGGCTGGACAACAACAACGACTGCAACGACTTGCTAATCATATCAAGCTTCAAATTGTTGATTATTTAACTGGCGAGTTAAGAGAGATCGCAGCGCTAAATTGTCAGATCATTGCTGCTGTTGACTTTGCTTTTGTGCGGATGACTCACTAGTTGCAGGTAGTTGCCGTCTTTAGCTATGTATCCAGAGACAGAAGTGGCAGACAGACAGACAGACAGACGGGACAGAGGCGTCTGCCCGCCTCGAAAAATCTTTGTTTGGCTTCACTTTATTAGATGTTGGAGCCCCGAGTGCTGGTAACTGGGCCCAGGTAGATTTATTGTATAAACAGCAAATGGGCAAATAAGCTCTGTATGGCAGGAAGGCAAACTCTAAGACAACAACAGCAACAAGTATTTATATTTTCGCTTATTTATTGGTCTGGGTCTGGCTCTGGCTTTGGGTTTGGGTTTGGTATCGTTCTTGGTTTGACCACTTGCCGCCCCAAAAACAAAATCGCCTGGGTGAGTCACTCGATCGGTTCGGTCCACATGTGCGGAAACTGAGCTCCTTTTCCAGCAGCACTTTATTATTATTATTATTTTTCGTTATTAAAAAGGCAAGAAAAAAAATTGATTGATTTTATAGGCGCGATAAGTTTATTGTAGTCGACTTTGGGGTCGGCCGATTGGTTGGGTCGAGATCGCAGTCTGTCTGCGAGATGACTAATGTTTAATGTTTACTATGCTCGTAATGAATTTGTGATCTCTTTGTTACGAGCCATGCCTATTGTGGTTGTTGTTGTTGTTGTTAGTGTGTGTAAAGTGACGCGTTTAAAAAGCAAGTTATTAGCACTTATTATGTGTTGGCGTGCGTTGAGTTGAGGTGTCATTGACACCTGAGATCTGTGCAAGCAGTAGCTGAATTTGTTTATCTATTTCGGTAGTAGTTGAAATCAGAGCTTATTATGTATATATATAAATATGGCCAACATGAGCGTGGCTTGTCCTTGGCACATTTGAGCCAAATCGAAGAATCGATTAAGAGCAACATTGTATGTGAGGCTAATGGCCGCCTTTAAACAAAATGTATTAATTAAACAAACAAATGGCAAATAGCAACCATAAATAAAGACCATAACTAATTGCTGACACAGTTAGCCAGACAAAGCGTGGGCGCCGGCGCACTCAATCCACTGCTGCTGTCAGCAAAACCTCAGCTCCGATATAAAAAAACAACAAAACTCAATTGGAGTACAACACCTGCGCGGCGAATGTGGAGCGCGTGCTCAGACAAATGGGCAAACAAAGGAAAATCGCATTCAATTTGAAAATTCATAGAAACAAATTTAACCAGAACAGAACAGTTTTTTTTTTTGGTGTAGCCAACAAATTTATTACTCATGCTGGGATTACTTGATTTTCGATTCCCAAATATATAAATGCATTTGCAGTGAATCCATTCAAAATCGGTCGAAATGGTTTTGTAAAAGTCAGATGAATGCTTCTATGAAAGCAGAGTAATATTTCTATTGTTCATGTTGCTACGAATTCTTACTTGCTGACAATTTGAATATTTACCTGTTGGTAAATGTTTAATATGTGTGAATCATGGGCTATCTTAAGTATAATAATTTAATAGTGCTGGAAATTAGTAAATAATCGAATTTTGATACAAATAAATACTCAATAATAGTAAGAAACATATGTGAGCACACATCTATATTGCCTCTAGGCGACTCTCTGATAATCGTATATATTTACATAATTCATCAGCAAAACACAATTAAAAAGAAAAGCTAAGCGAGAAGTGGAGCGAGAAATTGTGGCGTGGGCGCCAAAGCCCTCATTTGGAATTTGGAGAATGAAAATTGGAAAGGAAATTGGGCAGCTGCTGTCAGTCGGAGTTGGGGGAGCCCATAAAAATCAGTTCAAGTGCAAACAAACAAATTTCCAGTAGCACTTGTTAGAGATAATTTCATAAATTTTGTAAAATGACGCGACTTTCATTTAGGTGGCAGCAGTGCGCAGGCGCAGAGGCAAGCAGACATCGAGAGTTGAGTTGACTTGACTTGACTGCAGTTCAGTTGAGTTGTTCGAGATGCGTTGATAAATTACAGACAGCTTTTTCTGTTTTTCTGTTTTCTGTTTTCTGTTTTTTTTTTGTGAGAGCGATTTATGAGTGTGTGTGTGTGTGTGTGTGTGTGTGCAGGTAACAAGAGTCGACAGTTGGCACGAGCCATAAATATCCATGCAGACGACGCCAAATCAGCTGCATCATCCAGCGGCAACAACAGCAACAATTACAACTTTTGAGGCACCAACAACGCCCACTTTAAGCACCTATGTAGAAGCATGGTGCCCTCGCCACCTCAGCTGCACAATTAAAATGTAGGCAGTGCCTGGACAAATAAGCCCAAGGCAAGTTAACAACAACAACAAAAAAGTAGCTGAGATGATGTTTTTCTTTTGGTTCTTCATTCGTTTTTATGTTTTCTCTTCTTTTAATTAAAAGGGTTACTAACCGTCTGACAAATCAGAAAACAAATCTAAACAAAATAAATTACTTTTACTCCAACACAAGCTTTTTAGGCTTTTAGGGCTCAGCGACTCACAATTTACCAAGTCATGGCCAAAGTTTTGAGTTTGGGTTTGGGTTTGGGTTTGGATTCGGGCTTGGGTTCGGGTTCTTGGGCCGCCTTCGACCACAGACAGAATCGACTGAATATGCAGCCGGTGAAAAGCATTTGATTGGAAAACTATTCAGATACCCTTCAAATTGTATGGTTCTTAGACAGAAAATTGCTTATGATCTCAAATAGTTAATAAATTTCATATATATAAGATTTTATAATTGGTTAAAATTGTGTAAGTATATATATTGTATTCTGCAGTCAAAGATTATAATAGTTTCCAGCTAAATAAAATAAAAAATTTAATTTTTTTCATTTGCCACAAATCTCAGCATTTTTTACTTGCACAATTTTTTATTTATATTAGGTAATCAACCAAATCTAGCTTAAAAAACAATTAGTTATGTAAAAAACGATTAACCATTTAATAATAGCTAAAAAAAACTTTAAAAATAGTATTAAATCTGAGACACGACTTATGTCAGAAGATTGGTAAGTGCACAAAAGACTTTAATGCATATTTGACTTTGGGGTACTAAGTTGGAAATATAATGTTTAAGCTTAAGTAACCGATTTGGTAAAGAGTATTCACAACAAATGTGCGCAACAAAAGCTAAGAGTCATTTGCTGTTGCCTCTTTGAGGGCTGCTGCTGTCTGGGCGTACAGCAACAACTACAACTAAAGCAGCAACAACAATAACAACTGTTGAGCGTCAAGTCTAAAACTGAAAATGAGAAAAAAATAGCTGCGCCGCTTTGGCACGTGCGCAGCCAGTTGGTATAACCGCCCCCGAGACCCGCCCGTCACGTCACAACTGGGCTACAAGCAGCTACAGCTCCAATAGCAGCCACAGCCTCAGCAATAGGTACACCAGCAGCAGCAGCAGCATCAACAGCAGCAGCAGCAACAGCAACAGCTTGAGGTCCAAACCCCGACAGCAAAGTTGAGTTCCATTTCAGGTTTGAGCTCTTGAAAAATGACGTACAATGGCGAGCTCGTTTTTATTTTTTATTTTTACTGTGTGGTAGTAGACTCCAGGCCAGGTAAATCAACTTGTCTGTTGTCTGCAAAGTGTGGCTCAGGTGTTTGCAGCCATTTCGGACTTAGACTTGCGCTGGCTTTGGGGATAGCTAGGCAGCCAACCACGTTTGATGACTCTGTTTCAGTAAGTCTTGTAATGGGCATTGGCTTGATTAATTTACGACATGGCCAAAGTTTTTGTTGTAGTGCGCACAAAGCGTTTCGTTTAGCTTTGGCTAATAGGTCAAGGTTTGGTTTTTTAATATTCAAACAAAAAACAAATGAAAACAAAAACGGTCTGTTCAAGTTTAAGATTCTCGTGTCATTGTTTCCGAGTTAAGCTCAGCTTAGCCAAGAACAACTATCTTTGACAAGTGGAAGATTAACATGCCCTTGCAGAACATTGGCCAACTTCTTACGTTCTAATTAAATAACTCATTTCTATAATTTACTTCTGGTTGCTGATGTTGTCTAAGGTTAGTTTGTGGTAGGCTTGTTGTTGCTTGGTAGAAACAGCGATATCCGATATATAATATCAAAGTTAATCAAGATTTGATAACTGATAACTTAAAAGTATCTTCCTTGGCTGCCTTAACTCCTTCTTGTCACAGTTACATTAAAAAACTGATAATATATTTAACTGTCACTACAGATTTAGTTACAGAATTCTAATAGCCAGCTGCCAGGAAGATTATGCACAAAGCCTCATTTTGCCTCATTAGAATGAAGATTTGCCGCCACGCATGCGCCACAAGAAAAGTACAGTTAAATGGACAACTGCAGATGGAGATGGAGATGAGTAGTTGCAATGCCGCATCGCGTCGGCGTTTGCTTTGAGCGGCAAGTGCCACGCCTGGCAAGCAATTCTCCAGCTTCTGTTTGCTGCTTGCAATAAAAAAGCAAGCACATCATGCCTCATCCCCAGTGAAGTACACCCAGCCAATGCCAAAAGCATGTCAAATCTGAAATGGAGCCGAGGTGGTTGCCCACTTCTAAGTGACTGCAACACCTGCTCTGCTGGGGTCGGCTGCTGAGACGAGTTGCAAGTGAGCTGCAGCAGGCTGCAGTTGGCTCTGGCCCAGGCAATTGACTCTCTAGTTGGTACCCTAATCAAAACGTTAAACCTTTGCGGCAAATTTGGCATGGCTTTATTAACGATCTTAGCTGTTTGCTGTACAGCCGAGCCTAATAGGCATAGCTGCTGGTAATGGACTTGGATTGGACCACAATGAGTGGCTTAGAGTGGAGTGTAGATAGTCATTAGCTGAGGCTGAGACATGATTGGGGCGACTAATTTATTGTAATGGACCACAAGAACTAAAAATGTTGGAACAGCTGGAAAACTGAATCCCCAAGTTAAGATTAGTATTACTTTGTATATATAGATATATTGATCAGCTGAGCATGCATTTATTTTATATGCACTTAAGGCTTTTGCCTCAATGGGATTAAGCTAAGCGGATTAGGGAACATTAGCTAGCACGCCCATAATCCCTACTCCTGTTGCACCACCACATCATTGTATTGGAACTCAAAACACCATCTTCATAAATGCCAGTAACATTACATAAATTAACTTATTTATGCCGAGCTGTAAACTAAAACTTTTAAAAATAGTTGGTGACAAGCAAGCGAGTGGGTACGGCTCAAATATACCCTGCACGCAGGCTTAAAGGAAACTAAGAACTTGTCTTATGACTTTTTAGAATAATAATCTGACCTGGCAGCCAGCAAAGATAAAGTTAAATTATAAAAAGAGATCAGCAAACGATAGGTCAAAATGAAAAAGTCACAATTAATCTTCTTCATACCTATTTCGCTGGCCAAGAGTGTATGTTCGTATTTTTGTGATACTTTCATTTGTACATATCAGATACTAAGATTGATTTCTTTCTACTTAAAAATATCCGTTCTCTAAGCATATGTATTACTCCCCACTTGAAGTGTTTAGGGTATAAAGGTGAGCAACAAAGGAAAAGCCTCAGACACTTCATGCGTTGCTAAGCCCAAATATTAAACAAGATTTTTGACTACCAGTGTTAACACATTGTGGTTGTCGTTCTCGTGGTTGACTAGCACTGTCGCACAACAACAACAACAATAGTCAAGCAGGCTGGCAGCAGCACAATTTATGGCCCTTAGAACAGATTTTAGACACGACGACAGCCCAAGCCGCGGACAGAGCTACAGTCACGGTCAGGGGCTGGAACTGAGACGGAGACTGGGACTGGGACGCAGCCTGACAACGCATGCACACGCAAACACTGCAGCAGCAGCAGCAGAAGGAGAAGCATGCACTTATCAAAAAAACCAACCTAATAAATACTTCTGGCCAATGGTTAGTCAACCTATTATTTAGAAAATTTCTAAAATTTATGGTTGTAGATTTCCAAATGCAGATGCATTTCTAAAATTTTCTGATTTAGTTTTTAATTTTCTTTTTTTTAGTTCGGTTTTTTTGTGAGTGTATGCAGCAGCAACAGGATAGGAACTGGTTACAGCTGGGGAAGTGCTACTGTCTTACACGCGTTAGTCCCGCGTCCCGTTGTTGTTGTTGTTGTTGCTGCTGCTGTTGCTGTTGCCCTCCGCTTTGCGTTTTGTGTCGCGCTCTTGTCAACGATGCTTCGCCTGCTTGGCTCGTCTCGACAGCCGCAGCGTAACCCATAATTTTAACACCAATAATAAAAGAAAACAACAACAGCAGCAACAGCAACAGCAGCAGCAGCAGCAGCGACGCCAACGTGCAGGTGTGCATCAAGTCGCAGTAGCTGCTCCGTGTGCCCGTATCTTGATATCTTACAGATACAGATACAAAACGTAACGCTCTCGTCTCAGCAGCAACAACAACAGCAGCAGCAACAACAGCAGCAGCAGCAGCAACAAACAGCCAACGAGTGCACTTGGTCATAAATTTACGTTTGAAATTGTCTGGCCCGAAAACCAGTTTTGCCCACCAAAAGACCCAAAGGTTTTCATTATTTTCGAGTAGAAGCCTGTGTTTTCTGTTGCCTGCCACATAATTGCAGTTGCAACGCAACTTTGATAGCTTTTTTTTGTGTGGCAGACAGACCTCGATCTTAGTCTTTCCCCATCACTCGCATCAATATTAGCTGACACAACTGGAATAACACATCTTATTGAGTTTTTTGTGTTCCATCAACATTTTGGTGTAATGTTACTGCTGCGTGTGAAAATAGTATATAATAATAGATCTAATTGATATGAGGCAGATCCTCATTTGTAATCAGACGTGGCGTGCACCGCCAGAGGAAGTTGCTTATTACAATAGAACCAATTGTCGAATCGCGATTATCAAGTATCGCTCTCATCACCAGCTAGCGGAAACCGAGTTTAATCTCAATTATTCATCAAGGGTATCACTACGAAATGCTGATCCCTTCAGTTGATACTGATTTTGATATTGGCATTATACAAAAAATCAAACAATGAAGCAAAAAATGAACCAAAACACAAACATTTATTCGGCATATTTTCGGGCCAGGTAATTTCGATTGTTGTGCTGCGTTGACCCACTTTTATGAAATGCTGCACAGATCCTTTCCGGCTGCTCCAAAAACAAAAATTATGTTAACTGTAAAATTCTGACAGGTCAGTTAGCTGATTTAAAAGCAGCTGTACGACATCAAGCCATAAAAACAACAAATAAAGGGCCATAAAAAATGCAGTCAGAGTCAGAGACAGAAAGATTAATTATCACATTAATTAACTGACCTCAAAAAACGAAAGTTTCGCGAATTGAAATGAGGCAAACGGAATGCAAACCCGAAATAAATTCACAAAACGAAACAAATGAAAGTGGCAACCGTTATACGAGTGTGGATAAAAACAAACCTTAGACAAAGCCCAATTTTTTGTTAATTTTATAATGACAAATTCCGTAAAGTTTGTATTCTTTTTGGATATAATCCGCTGTCAGAAGTTGCCATCCAGGAGTTCCACTTTCAATTTCCGCACGTCTCGTAAATCAATTAAACAACACACAGATTGTAGATAGTACCGTAAAAATAAATGTTGACCAGCTGACACAGTTGTCTTGGGCCAAATAACAAAAGGTATACAAAAAAAAAAATATTAAAAAACAACACAATAAAAATGTCAATATGTATAAGAACGCAGCTGAAAAGCAAGGCAAAATCCTTAATTTGCACAACACGACGATCGACGGCGATTGTGCAGTCAGTCATATGGAACAACACTTGGGTCAAACTTGGTCTCAGTTCAACTTCAGTCGACTCAATACTGCATTTGGCTGCCCCTGCGAGTGACAAAGAAACAGACCAAGGCGACATTGGGGGCACGCGCAAGACAAAAGTGCATTTTGCGGTTAAACTTTGCACAAATGAATAAATTCTCGAATATCGACTTGTATCCAAACAACAACAGCAAACAAGCAAAGCAATGAACATGAACCAAACTTTGACAGCCAACTGCAAGTGTTAAAAAATCAAACAATTGTCTGCCAATAATTCGAATAAAAAATGAATTGAAATAAACGCAAAAACTGGGAGTGTGCCCAACGCGTGCAGGCAAATTAGACAATTGCAACAATGTCTCTTTATAGAGATAACAAAAAAAATGGAATGATTTAGCAACAATAGAACAACTTCAAATAAACCACTTTTCGCCTGGAAACCCATATTATTTGACTTAAATATTTCTTCAGTGTTGCATTAATATAGAATATATGAAATATTCAACTCTTTGAAGAACATATAGTAACAGATTAATTTATGGCTTAACATTATAAGTCATTTCTGATAGCTTTGACTTAAATTGGTATTAATAATGTAGAAGACGAAGAAAATGTTCTCCCATTCGAGGTGCTCTATAAGCTTGAGTTGATCTATTTAAATTCCAGTCGAGTAGGTATCCAGAGATTGCGTAGATCCTGCAATCTACTTGTAGAACTTAATCCACTTAATTTGAAAGTTTTTGAAATAATAAATCGCTTGCAGCATTTTCTCTCAGCCCACTCCAATGCAAGGGAACAAGGGAACAAGGGAACCGAGAGAGGCATTTCAACGCTCAACTTGATGACTGCCAGGGCACCGACTAATGACACATAAATATTTATCTGCAACAGCCCCCCAACTCCCAACCCTCAGCCTGCCCCCTCAATATGTGTGTAACTAAAAGGGTTTCATGCCTGCACAAAGCTTCGATCGTTGTTTTTTTCTTGTTTTTTTGTGTGTGTTTCTGTTATCTGCCAGCTACTTGACTTACACACGCAGAACCCAAGAACCAGTTCGAGCGTTGAGTAATTACACAGGTCGCTTGGAGCTGGGACTTGGATCTGGAGCTGGAGCTGGGGTTGGGGCTGGAGTTGGGGGTTTTATGTTGGCTTTTTGGAACGAACCTTTTGTCGTGCGTTTGCGTCCGGTCCGTCGCACTGTCGCCGGTCAGTCGCTTAATTGCGTAAGGCAGGTGGCTGACAGAGAATAAAGCACCTACATACATATACACATATAGACATATAGTCATATAGACATACAGACAGACTTGCACGCATGGACTGCAGACTGGCGTAGACAAACCACTTTAAAGCTGTTCCCGTAGGTGATTAGTGCCGGCTTTGAAAGCCGCTGTCCAAATGCTCAATGCCCAATCCTCAATGTTCAATGGTCGCTCTGGCTGAGGACAGTAGCCGTCGCTCTTTCCATTATTGCCAAGTGTCAAATTAAGTGCTCACATGATTAATATTTGTGCCCGAGGCTCAGCTCCTACACACTCATCCTCACTCATCCCGTGGCCTCTTTAAAAGCACCACTTCCAGGCTACTGTTCATTTTCATTTTGGGCATGCAATTTGTGCGCTGATTAAGCGTGTCGCTGTGTTATTAACTTTTTAATATAAGCCCCTGAAATATTGTCTAGCTTGGGGCTGGCCACTGCACTGCAGTTCTATTGGTGTACCATGTGTTTGGCATGCCAGTGAGTTTTCCTCGAGCTTATTGTGTTTTATGTCCTGTGACGATTCGTCAGGGTTCAGGCCAAACGGAAATTGCATTGCATTGCTGCCACATGAGTCAGTACTTCAAAGACTAGCGACTCAGCAGAAGAGCTTAGCTATCCATCAAAAATTAAGCAAGTTAAGCCCAAAGCTGTAAAACTAAATACTTCTGTACAAAAATTATTTAGCAGCTTTAAAAACAAGCTTAAAGAATATTCCCTAAATATTCAGATTACTGCATTTCTATCATTACGAACTTAATCGTAAATAATATAAACGCCTGAATTTCTTGACATCTTAACTAATTCTTACAAACTCTTTTTATTTTTGGTCTTATTGACAAAATATATGTTAATCTTATTTTTTTAGCTCCTATTTTTTTTGGTCAAAATCAAAACACCTTCCTTACCCCAAAGCATTGTTGAAAATTTGAATCAGAAATCATTGTAGATAGGCTTATAATATTTAAATATAAGTCTATAATTATGATTTTTTTAATGGATAATTGCTTTGAATATTATTATTAACGATTCCTATTTATGGGTCTATGACAGTTCTGCAATCTGTTAAGTTAACCCGCTGTTTAACCACACATAAATCCAATTTGGTTCACTGCTGAGTACAACATGAAAATGTGCCAAATCGTTAGGCCTGGGTAACCTTTCCCTTTCCTTGGTCTCAAGTGGGTCCAGTTAAATTCCTCAAGTGTGTCACGGACCAAATCGTTGTCACTGCCGCTGCGGGGAGGGCGTCTCACGTGTCACATGCCAGAGGCACGAAGACGCTCTGTCGAGTGGATGACACATGCCTGTGGACGACTCTCGGGGATCGACGTCGGCATCGGAGTCGCAGTCGGAGTCGAGGTCGGGGTCGGTGTCAGTGCCGGGCGTCTCGGTGCCAGAGCTGTTAAGTACGCTTAGAGCAGATTAACTTAACTGTGCATAAAATGCTAAAAACAAAAAAGGAATTTTTATGCGACCATAAAAATGCTCAAGTACGCCAGAGCAACACAAAAGAAAAGAAAAGAAAAAACTAAACAGAACAGAACAGAACAAGTCGAAACTGAAGTGGCTGTCATTTGGCTACATTTCAGTGAGTGAAAATATTGTAGGAATGTGTTAAAAGTCATGCATAAAATTAGTTTCAACTTGGGTTGGGTGACGCAGACCCGTCGACCTGATCCGGCTGCTGTTTCCCACTCCATTGATTTATTTTCAAGAAGCGAACCAAAAACACATTTGAGCAACACGTGCGTTCCTCGAAATTTCTCGCCTGTTTAGGATTATTTTCTATTTCTTGTTTTTTGTTGGCGTTTGCAGTTAAAAAACCATAAAAATTTAAATTTGATGCATATGACATGTTCAAGTGTGTTTCGAACACATTTATGAAATCGAATGCTTCAACTATGGAAAACAACTACAAAACATGTTGATGAAAACTAAAGGCCAAACAGAGCCTAGAGAGGCACATCAGAGATCGAAAGGGTATTGTCATTGTCAATGCACAGCTCTAACAACTCTATTCAGTTGGCAGACTGACAGTCTAGTCGTAATCGAATTTTACGCAGCACTGATCACCCTCTGATCCGGGATCGAGGGGCATTCAAAGTATCACCTACGCACCTCGTCGGTAATTGTTGTGCTGCGTTCTCACGTTGCCTAAATCAAATCAGTTTGCTTTCAGCAACGCGAATCATTTTCACACGCCTCCATTTTTCATGCGTTTTAGCGTTTTCGCGTTTCGCGCCTACTGCCAATTACACACACACACACAAACTTACGTGTGAGCGACTGTCAGACACTGTGACAATGACAACGACTGGCCTGACCTGACCTGACCTGACCCTTTCATACCTGCATTCTGAACCCCGATGCTGTGCCCTATGCCGATGAGCTCCACTCTAAAGAGATCAACGACTATGCAAAATTGGCATACACTGACAGACATTTCCATGCTAAGGGGAGTACATATTGATCTGATACAATTTTTCTATATTGCACAATTATATTTCTTAATAATAGCACAGATTTCTAAGCAATCCTTCCACAGTCCCTAGCTATATCAGATGGTGTCTTTAGAGACTGCGACAGTATCCTGGAAATTAGACAAACTTTTGTGGATTTTTGAAAAATCTACACTATAAATAAAAAAAACTGTAATTTTTACAGAATATTTTCTAAAATTGAGAGTGATTATTTCTCTGAGTGCACAGATAAGTAAACAAATTGAGGATACGGTTTTGCTACATTTTCGATCAGTGCACTCACGACAATGAGAGCCAACCATTCAATACGCGGTATATGTTGGGATTGATTGTCTAGGAACGATCTGCATAGGTTACGAGAGCAGGCAACGACGGAGCTGTAATGATCATGCTTGATCCCTAGGGTTGTTGATCTTGTTGTTGTTTTGAGGATCACTCACGCAATTTATGTGCTCGCAGTGCTTTCAATTGCTGACCCCTAATAACGAATTCGTGCACAGCCTAATTGTATACATATTGATGAACGATGGGTTGCGAGGGATAATCCCTAGGCAGGGAGGGAGTGCGAGAAATGGCGAGACGATCGTAGAAGGAAATCCAAATTGTAAAGGTTCCTTTTGCCATTTGCGTGTCGTTTTTTTTTTTCTTTTTTGAAAATTGGCATTTTTTTTTTTGGACTGAAAGAAGATCAGATATCACAAAAGGTCCTGTCTAACATCAATCAAAGAAATACTGAGAGTAAAAGTAAAATTAACTGCCTGGGCCGATGGGTTGTTCGCTTGGCATTGTTGATCCTGTGCAGGCAGCGAGCTGCGATCCGTGATCACTTGTTTGTTTAAGTGCTTAGCAGTCTGCTGATCTTCGCTGTTGTTGAAATATTTCTGCTTCGTTTGCTTAACACAACATTGAACCTTTTTTGGTTGCATTGTTTGCATCTGTTTAGCGCTGGCGAAACAGGTGGAGGACGCAGTGCTAATTGGATTATGTATTGCTTAATGATCCTTGCCACTAAAGTGGGCAGCCCTCAAAGGTCTGCGTGATTTGGCATTTAAGCCGATGCCCACATCGTTTGCCAGTTGCCTGTGAAATGGGTTAAGCGCGGCCAGATTCGGGAATGGTGTTAATCTCTTAAACATGCACAAAGTATTTTGTGGTTTCAGATGAAAAGTAATACGAATGAAAAGGGAAAGTTCAATCGAAATGGGTCAAGACTGGGGATAGGGGTTGTTGTTATGACGAATCACATATGTAATATATGAATGGGGAAGAGCAAAAACGAGCAATATAAACATAATTTTAAGTGGCCATTATTTCCACTTGATCAAGCATTCTAATTAATACGAAACAAAACATGAAAACCTATGCAAAATTCCCACGAGCACTCAAAGAGCTTCTTTATACTAAATCGGACAAGTCTTGCAACTGATGCGCCACTTTTTGCATTTATTTTATGATTAAATATTGTCGTATTCACTGAAGCCCAACCGAAAGCCAATGGGCCGAGACGAGACGAGGCGAGACTTGCGTGAGAACTTGACAAGAAATCAAAATACTTAAATGCCACACAGACACACAGACAGACAGACAGAAAGACAGGCAGACAGACAGAGAGTGACTACTGCTTTGCAGGCATTTCATAATTTTGTTAGTCGAAATTTCTGTGGTTGGCCCAAAACCAATAAGCGGGCCAAGACAGCTGCACAATTTATATTGCAAGTTGAAGAACATCGGCGCACTCGAGCATATCGATGGGCCACGTTAAATGTTGAATGTTAAACGCTGTTGCCTTTTGAGCCCGAACCAAACTAAATGCATACGCTAATTGTCTTGGCCAAATACAAGCGTTTTCACGCCATTCTGCGCACTTCGAGATGGAAGGGTTCTCGTTCTGGTTCTGTTTCTGTTTCTGTTTTTGGTTAGGGAGTCAGTCAAAAAGAAGCAATCAAAGATTGAAGCGTGGGTTGCTGTTGCTGTCTTGTGCCACACCCCGGGGCAACTACTTTGTTTATTCAAGAAAATGTGTGGAAATCAGCGAGTTGGACAACGTCTTTCTTTGGGGTTGGTGTGAGAAAAACATTGCTTAACAAATTGTACAAATAACCAAGCGATATGCACATGTGTTGGAGCTTCTATGAGAACTATTTTCCGTGTATATAGATAAACTTCCGGCAATTTGGAATAAATTATTCAATCATCAATAGTAGCTAGAAATGTTCAAGAACAAAAAAGTCAACACTGAAGAAGGAAAATCGTTGAAAATTCTCAAACTGTAATTCGATACAAGGTGCACGGCAAACAAATAGCTATGAAATCAATAAAAATGCGATGGAAAAGATAAGATGTACACGATGGGCCTACTAATTATGTATACATTTCTGTTGCATCGAAATAATAATCAAATCCCAGCAAAACGAGAAAAAAGGGCGCATTGAAATCAAGATAAGCGTTAAAGTGTGCAGAGTCCGCAAAAAACACAAAATTCAGAAGACAAAGAACAAAAAATACAACTGCCAACAATGGCAAAAGATCAGTGCACAGAGCATGGATGTGTTGGCAGCAGCAGCAGCACGAAGATGATGATCATGATTATGATGACGATGATGATGTTGATGCTGATCATTAGGATGATGATGAAGGTAAATAAACCCAAAAAAAAAAAAAATAAGCAGCAGCAACATGCAGCGCTTTTGTGTGCAACAAGAGCAACAAAATGACTCAGGGCAGAGGCAGAACGAAAAGAAAGGCAAGATAACCAGCGCATAAATGGTTTGGGACTGGGTCTCAGTCTGGCTCTGGGTCTGGGTCTGGGTCTGGGTCTGTGCCTGTTGTCGAGCCTCAGTCTCAGTCTCTGGTCCCGATCTCAACTCGAGTCGCGCCAGACAAACTGGCGACGCTTGTGAAATTTTCTCTTCGTCTGCTTTGGCCTGCCTCTTTTTCGTACGCAATAATAAAGAAAATAAATAAAAACACTCACAACACCAACACACACACACGCACACACAAAAGAAGAGGGGGAAAAAAAGAACCATAAATGCATTTCAACAAAGGCAGCCTGAGGAGCCAATGAACCTAAGGAGCTAAACCAAAGCCCAAACCAAACCAAACCATAGCCCATAAATAAGCCGGGGCCATCGTCTTTGGTCTTGGTCTTGGTTTTGGTTTTGGCTTTGCCTAGAGTCGTGTGTGCTGCGCATGCGCAGCCGTTCGCATTCGGTTGCACTTCAACTTGAGGCATGCCACGCCAGCGGCTGTCACTGCCTCCTGCCCCAAAGCGATCGTTGCTGCTGCTGCTGCGACTGTTGTATTCTATCTTTTTTTTCTTTCGATTTTGTTTTTTTCTGCGCCTAAAACGAATTTGCCCTTTTAGAGGCAGGCTACACAAAGTATTTGTGTATTTCTATGTTGCATTTTGTTGCACTTTTAGTGGCAAGCAGCAGAGGGTAGCCTGATTTGCGGATGGTGGATAATAAATGCACATATTTAAATAACATCTACGCGATTAGTCAAGTTTGGCATAGATGTTATTATTTATATTTGAATATACTCTTTATGAGGGATGAGTGTTAATTTTAATTAATTTAATTCTTAATTAAGATTAAAGCCCTTCTTTTATATTTAGATTTATGGTACTCAATTATTTATTGTATTTAACTTTAAGTCTGTTAAGCACTTTCAATTAATCTAGTTTCTTTCTCTGACCAGCCTCCCATTTAGTTTTTAATTTTTAATTTTAATTTAATTTTTAATTTTTTTTAAATTAATTTACTTTCCATTCAATTCTTGCTCTTTACCTATATGCTATGATCATGTCTAACTGATTTTGGAGAATTCCATTTCTTTTTCTCTAACATTTCATTCATTTGCATCTGTTTGCAGAGCATTCCATTGTCGTTGTTCTCATCCAATCATTTTCTCTACATATATATATATATTTTTTTTTTGACTACCTTGTCAGCGCCGTGCACACTTATGCCTTAGGAATTTCTACAGCTCAACATTTTCACTAGAGTAATTTTTCTCAAATGATGACTAATTCACTTGTTGTGGCTTTTGGACAGGCAACAGCATTTTTTATCTGTCTTCTCATTTGCATGATTCACGCTTTTCGAGGTGCAAATTTTGGAGCGCAGTTGGGGCGGAGCTGGCCAACAACAGCGTTTGCCACAGCTGCTGATGGTGTCGAAGTGAACACATTTATTTGTTTTTTATTTATGTTGTCAATAGTTTTATGGCCTGCAACATGACGCTACATATTTGTACATTTGATACTTGCTCGTGGTATATTTAATGGACATCACAGAGCTCAGAGCAGAGCTGATAAGCACGGCTTTCACTTCGTCAGTCGCGCCTCGCATTACAATCAAAATCCAATTAAATGTTATCAGCGAGTTCTAAGAGCAACCAAAGTTCGAATCCCCCCAATTTGGACTGTGGCCCATAATTCTCGACAAGTGTGTGCGAGTGTGTGTGTTTTTTGTGTTGCCTGTGGCAGTGCGAGGTCTCAAGTGTCTCAAGTGGGTAGCAGAGATTTTCATGCCCCAAGCTCAGTTGCAGCTGTTAATTTGAAAATTAGATAATTGATGCTGACGAAGAACCCAACGAAAAATTCGAGATGAAAATTTAAACACACAAAAACGCTTGACCCAAACTTGATAAAAACCAAAATAAATCGTTGTTGAGCCGAGTATTTTATGCGGGCTAGATATATGTGACCAAGACATAAAAAGAACATATCATAATGTGCACAGATTAGAGCTGAACATAATTGATATGTTCAGACGTGCAGAGCACGTCACTCTACATATTATTATAATGCATTTACTATCTGCTTACTGTTGGGATAAGACAGTCGCATTAGTTGCTGATTGTGTTTTTTTTTTTTTTGTAGTAATTGCTGCAGCAGAATGCTGCCAAGAGTATTTATATATATTTTGTGGCAGCAGCTGTAAAGTTGGCTTTAGGCAAATCCAAATTTGCCAAGATTGCGTTCAGCTTAAGCCAGCAATAAGCCAGCAACAGTCAGAGCCAAGTAGGCGGCTCCGCCCCAAAGCCAAGACAGAGCCAATAAAGAGCACTTGCTGCTCTAATAAAGATGAAAATTATATGGCCGAATACACAAGCGGCAACGACAAGTGGAATTTACATAACAATTTAATTAAAGTGCACAAAATATAATAACAAAACCAAACACAACTCCAGCTTGGCCGTTGGCCGTTGGCCACATTTTCAAGTCCGGGCCAAAAGGAGCTGCGAAAAGTTAAAGCGCACGCTCAAAGCCAAAACACAGAGGACGGAGTCAGGCAGGCATATATGGCAAAAAGTTGGCTTATTAAATGCATAAACTATAATTAACAAACGTGTATTGTATTTATTGTTCGTAAGAGTTGGTCAAAAATCAACCGATGCATAAGCCGTGATTAAAGCTGGGGCCTTTTAATGGTGAGTGTCGAAATTACCGACTAGTCGGTTAAGGAAACTACGCATTGTTATACCCTGTACCCATGCTGGGAGTATACTACTCTTGTATAAGCTTGGCTAACAGATTGAACGAGATTTATTTGACTTCATAGTTTGTCTGCAACAGAATCGATAAGTATTTGAAATGAATCAATATAAAATAAGTTATTATTTTTGATTTTCATCAACAAAGGGCATTTCGAGCTCGACTAGAGTATGGCCTCTTTGCAGGTGGAAGTTGAAGTTGAAGCCACAGCCTCCTTGCTGTCTAAGAGCATATAGTGGGCCAATAGCAGTTGACTTTTTGGCTTAAACATGTTGCAAGCAGATCCTCGCCATAATTGGAAGCAGTCGCATGGAACTTGTTCAACAACCAACAAATTATAACTCACCAGGTGCCCAAGACAAATGCGTTAGCATTGTTGTTGTTGTTGCTGTTGTTGTTGCTATTGTTATGGTTGTTGTTGCTGCCTGCGATGCTGGCCAGTCGATCAGTCAGTTAGTAAGTCAAGTGGTTTCAAATGTAAATATGCGAGTGGCAGGTAGCATCACTTTTACTTTTAAGCCCGCTCTCCTATCTCCGCTCGTCGAGTTGCTGATGCCCACATTTGGCTTTGTGTTAATGTGACAAGTTGGCTGCCAATCGTTTTGGATCTGGTCAACAAATTGTCCCAGCCGGGGCTTTGTGAGCTGGCCGTTGCTCTTTTGTTGTTGCCACATGCAATTGACACCTCGTTGTTAATGGTTTACAGCGCCATGGAGAACGCTGAGGAAGGCTTAATGCTTAAATCATGTCTGCGCAATATTTTGCAGTAAAACGATAAAATTAACGGTGCAGCTGTTCTCCTTGCTGGCCAACAACCAATTAGCTGCTGCCCCAACCTCGACAAGGCAGTGCCAGCTAAATGCGTTTCGCATCCTTAAAAGGCTAATTGTAATTTGTGAAGCCTCCTTTTTGATTGGGCATTTCGAGCAGTTTATGTTTAAAATCAACATGGCTAAAGAACCACCTTTAACAGCAGTTAATGTGTGTAATATAAGTGCAACAGTAACAGTTATGGAAGAAAACCCTTTTCTGGCAAAAGTGTTTAAGTAATTATTGGCCTTGATGTAGACCTAATCGAAACTCTTTAACCATAAGTTGTCAAAACTATTCTGATTTGAAAGGAGTCTGTCTGTGGCAACAGAACTAGTGTAATTTGAGTAAATTATATATATATCCTCTATATTTAGTATTAATAGTCATAAGTTAATAAATTGTTGACCTCTTGGTCTGACTGCTTATCTATCTATCTTTAGAGACTTGCAACTTGTGAAGAGTAGTTCACATTTCAGTTGCAGTGACAAATTGTGGGACTTGGCATCAATACTTGAGATCAACACTTGGCAGCCATTTTGAGCATAGTTTGCAGGTGTTTCCAACCACATGAATCATAATGAAAATGAAAATGAAAATTGTATTGCTTGGGCCTGCTTTGTGTGGCAACATGTCGGCAACGAGACAGAGACGGCTCGTAAAATCAACACAAGGGAGCCAAAACGCAGTTATAAAGATATTAAAACGATTCCATAAAAAGGCGCAGACGATGACAAAAAACGAGCAGAGCCCGATCCCGATAAATGTCAGCGAGGGAGCTGCGAAAACTAAATACTAGGTGACAATCAAGAGCAGAAAGAAGAAGGAGGTCGACAGGAGGGAGGAGGGATGTAGAGAGGAGCAGAGCGGGGAAACGATGGCTCGTAAAAAGCTGAAGACCGCGTGATAAATGCATAAATGAAGGCAGAAATTAACATAAAATTGTGAGACAAGATGATCAGCCAGGGGCAACACCCTGACACATACACATACAGCTGCGGTCAAAATAATAACACTAGTTTAAACATATCTAATATTAAAAAAATCAAATATAATCCAAAGTAATACCTAAAATAAAAATAAATATGAGTAGATATATTTTGAAGTTTAAAATGAACCAGGGAATCGAAGGGATATTGAAAGAAGCTATGAAGACAATTTGTACTTTATGAAGCAGCACTACTATTATTTTGACCGCAACTGTATATTGTATATACATATATATGTATAAATACATATATGTATGTGTGCAGGCCGTATCCCGTCCGTCGATCGCTCTATAATTGCCGCAGGCCGAGGGCAAAAATCCAAGCCGTAGGGCAATCGTCGCACTTGTGCCCAGCACACTCTGCAAGTGTGTCCACAGTCGGGTCGAGGGGTGCTTGGTGCAGGGATCAGGGTGCGCGGTGCGGGGTTGCGGGGTTCAGGTTCGAATTGGGCTGCGGCTTCGACTTCGGCTTCAGGGTTCAGGTTCACTGAGCTGATCCCTTCTCAGCGTCTTTGTTTTTACAGTGCGATAAGCAGTCGCTCGAACTCACTTTGCTAAATAAATGTGCTCAGACTGAGACCAAGCACCGACCCCGGCCCAAAGAGAGCTCGACAGAATTTTCTGGCCCTTTTTTGTCAGTTCGTGGTTCGGGTTCTTTTAGTTTATTTGTTTACTCGTTTGTTTGTTGGCGTAGGACGACCCTTTCTTTTTCTTCCATATATCTTTCTGAGGCTCCACTGCACTGCACAGACTGACAAGTTTCACCTGTCCGTATTTGTCTATGGGGTGATCTATCATGCCAGAGTCTGGCCAGTCCCTAGATTCCCAGACTACAAACTGCATACGTATTTTGCTTGGGCCAAGTTGACGTTTCTATTGCTCTGTAGATTTGCTGTGGAACATTTGTTTGAGTAGATAATGGGCCACGGAGTGTATCTTGTTGTTGTTCTATGGTAATTTAATAGGGTCTTACAAGCGCTAGGTGTGCCAGCCTCAGCATCGGCATCAGATTGACCGACCCCTTGCCCCGTTGGGTCAGCATTGAAATTAATATGTCTGGCTAGATGGCAAGTCGATATGCACACACACACACACACACACATTGCGTCTAAATGGGCACACAGCCCCCAAACTTGCCCCCAAACTTGCCTCAAATTTGCCCCCAAAACTGGCCCCAATCCTGCAGCCGAGGCATTGAAAGTGAAATCCAGCAGTGGTTCATGACCATCCATTGCTGCTGGGGCTTAGCTCCGATATCGTTTTGAGAACGTGCAAACTGCGTGCAAGCCAACTTGACATGACGATAATGATTCGACCCAAAAAACGGAAAAACAACAACAGAAAATCAGAAAAAGAAATACGCGCCCAAAGCAACAAAAAGTGAATGTCATTAGAAGAAACTTTGTCGACGCAGTCGCAGATAAAATAAAAACTATAAAATATAAAAAGCAAAGAGCTGGCTGCCACAGCCAGAGCCCAAGCACTCCCCAAGCTGCCACAGCTGTCAATCAAAGTGCAGCAACTACCACAAAACAAAGAAAACAGTGACTATGTTGCACATACCCAGCGTATACCCTGTAATGAGTAGAGAGTAGAAAACGAACTGAAAGATAAAAACTCTCAAAAGGGGTAATTTGGAGTCCATCAGTTGAACTTGATTTGTTTTCGATTTTTCCAACGTATTTGTTTTCTATGAAAAACTATTCGGTGCGTAACGCGGCTGTGTTGATGCCACTATCCCCATCCCCATCCCCAAGCCCATTCCCCAACCCCAACACGGCACTGCTTATGCAAGCTGGTGAACACTATTGAAAAATGCCCCCAGCTTGGCTGCCCCAGATTCTGTGCCTCAGCCTCTGCCCTATTCTTGTTGCATACATGGCAAATGCTTTCAGTCGCTGTGGCTAAAGAAAAGTTTTGTTTACATTTTGTTTTGTAAACAAAGAGGCATAATATCTGTGTCTGTGTAAATGCTCCTCGATATGTATGCCCGAGTATATGTATATGGCAATATCTCTGTTCGACACAATCGAAAACAACGAACTCAACGACGACGACGACGACATGTTGCATTCTAATATGGCCTGTGCCACAAGTTATAAAAGCTCGAGTCGCGAGTCTCGAGTCTGCTGCCTCTGTTGATCATGTTCATTAATTAATGATCAGTCGTCTGCCCATTGCCGTTGTTGTATTTGATCTTTATTATTGTTATTGTACTATGTATTTTATGATGGCCATGCGTTGTGCTTTTATTTTATTTTTGTTCCTACTCCAACCGTATAATTTATGACATTTTATTGTGTGGCAATGCAAATGTGGTGGAGGATCGCCCTTGGTGGGGCTAAACGATCATCATTTTATGCATTTTCTGAGCACTGAGCAAAACAGATCACAATAAGCACATATATGTACATATATTATATATATATGGCTAATGTTTAATCCCTTAGAAAACAAATGTATTTCGTATAATAATCAAAATTACTTAAGCTTGCAGTCGACGTTTTATAGCATTGATGGGAATTTTAGTATCGTAATTATCCGGAAATTGGATTCCTGCCAGGACCTTGAGTTTGAATATCCAATGCCTTTCCATATTTGTAGAGTAACGACTCGTTCGAACGCTGATTAATTCTAAAAATATGAAAATATTTCGCATATATTTACGGAGTATATTCTCCCAATTCAGCTGCAAGCTTAATCCAAAGTTAAAGCAGCTAGTTGTAGAACCAAGGGAACCACGACCCAGAAAAAACCCATAGATCACAATAAAGATCTACCGTGTAACTGTCAGAGATTACCATACGGTAGTAGCTGTCGAATCGTCGTTGCTGTAGCCACATTTAACCCAAAACAGACAACAACACAACAAAAATCCAAAGAGCACAACGAAAATGAAATTGTTGATTGTATATTGTTGTTGTTGTTGTTGCTTTTGCACTCAAAAGATAGATTGCTCATAGATTTGAAGGAGGAAGGCAGAAGAGGGAAGGAACACACTGAAAACGAAAATAAAATCGTGTTACACTGCAGACAACAACAACAACAACAAACGATACGGGTTACCAAATGGGCAACGAAACGAAAATAAATGAGGAAAACAGAAGAAGAAAAAAAGAACTGTTGTAAAACGCATTTTGACTGACAGGTACCCATAGGTCTTAGGACCGAGAAACGGACCCCAGAGCCCGGCCACAGCTGAAACTGTTCACTTTGATTGCACGAGTCAGTCGAAACGACGGCGACGACGATGACGACGACGACGACGAAGGCGAAGACGACGACGACGACGCGTCGTCGAGTGCTGAGACGTTGGCTCAATTTGAAAATGGACAAAACGTGCAGCTCACATGTCATACACGCGACGAAGACGTAGTCGAAGACGTCGTCGCAACAGCTGCTCCGCTGTTCATCTCTGCCTTGGCAGTCGGCTGTGTTCGGCACTCGGCTTCGTTATGTGCTGAGGGGACGAAGGAAGAACGTTTGTTCTAACGACAGCAATTGCTTGTTGGCTCAGGGGTCATACGTGCGCCATTTCTACGGGGGAGAGCGCACGAGAGAGAGAGAGAGAGAACACATTGTGCAGGTGTGAAGCAGTTTAAATCAATTTGAAGAGCACCGAAGATTTACCCAAGGCTTTACTAGCACTGATGCGATTGGGGTTGAAGCAGCGCAAAAGGAACCAGATTACGCAGGATTCTGCTCTCAGTTTGTACTGATAATATATTTATTATATAAATTTGTACGTATATCATAATATTGATCTTAAGTTTTGTTCGTTTCTCAGGTTTTTTTTTATCGCTAACAAATCACAAGAATCTGCATAGACTGGTGTCAATAAAAAGAGCTATAAAAGGTAAGCAGCGATCAGCAGGAAATTGGGTATAAACCGAAGTTTTTAAGTCATGGCTGGTGATTAAATTAAGTTGTCGAATCCAGTGGAACGCCTTCAATAAGCAGGGAATGTGACCAAGGGAGATACAACAACCATATTTATTTTATTCAAATTGAAAATTAAATCAAATTTTAGTTCGATCGTGGATATAAGAAATAAAATCTCACTCCATGTATTTTATATAATTATAAAGTGTATTTTATGTCTTATAGCGACTAAAGGTCTCTAGTTTATTCACCTCATATAATTTTTTAATTTCTTCAATTTAGAAAATCAATTTACCTCAATCTATAGCAACCAGTTGTAAGCATCTGTAGACAGTCCGGCAATATGCACGATTGTGGCTTGTTATCATCCAATTTTAGGTATGCTCTTGGAGTCTAAAGAAATTCACCCCATATTACTCAGAAAGTATGTCTAACAATAATTCTTTTACTACTCATGTTATTATTAAAAATTAGTGTTATATTTCACATTTCCAGTAATTTTATAAGTTTTCAGTGGAATTTGCATTTTAGGACAATTTGTATGCAAATATATGCCCGCAAAACCTATTCAAATCTTTGGTCTTGCTTGGAATAGGAATTACTGATAAATAAATCGAAATAGATTTTTTCATAACTTCACTTGGTTCCCTTTTTTGTGTACAAACAACAATGTCTCAACGCATTAGGCACAAAGAACTAAAGCGACTTTATTCTCACTTAAACATTGCGTCAGCTGCTTGTTTATTTTGTGGGTTACTGATTATTATGCAGGCACTGCACCCCATTCCAACGGGCTTACTTTGCCTTTTGGTTGGCTTATGCGTGTGTGCGTGTTTCACGCTATTATTGAACACCTGCACCTACATTAAGGCCACAGCCAACAAGTACAACTAGCTCGGACATAAACTCAAGTTAAAGACCAGTTGAAGACCAGTTGCGAGTCCTCAACTAATGTGTACTTAAATAGCCAATAAACACTTGAAGCCACCTATTCAATTAATGGGTTTACTGCATTGGGCTTTATATGGCTCTGCATAAAACTTAAGTGTATTTTTCTGTTTTATTATATTTGACTACTTTACTACTACTTAAATACCCCCAGAAATCTTATAAGTCATATAAATATTTATATATATTTTTTAATTTTAGCTTAATATTAATTTTTTTTACAGTTTATGCTCTTTTATTGTGTACATTGTGTACATTGATTTAGTTATTGTTTTGGGGAGGATTATTATATAATTGGGGAGAAGTTAGCACTGCGACCTATAAGGTCTATTGTGCCCCCTTACTGAGCCTACAGCTCTTCCATCAATCCCAACTCCTGCACGAATGCTAGAATCTTTGTTGGGTTGATATGCTGCCCTAGGATGTTGCATCTTTTCCTGGTTAAGGCGACGCATTCTGTTAGGATGCGCGTCGAGGATTCCTCCTCGTATCCGCAGAACCTGCATACATTGCTGCTGCAAATAACTAACTTGGTTAGGTGACTTCTCAGACTACAGTGTCCTGTTCATAGACCTGTGAGTATTCTGAGTCTATTCTTCTCCATGGATATCACTTGCTTAAATCGCTTTTGATTATAGCCACCTAGGAGACTTCTGGCTTGTCGGAGTCCTGGTGTCTCAGCCCAGCTCCATTCCCGCATCAGTCTTTCTTCATCCCTTCATTCCTACGCCATAATACGGTTTAGGGCCTATCATGGGTCTCTCTGCCCCCATTCTTGCTTGCTTATCGGCTTCTTCGTTCCCCGCTATGTCCCTGGGACCCGGAACCCAGCTATTATGTTTTCCGAGTTGGTCAAGTGATCTTACTTCGTGGACTACTTTGGGGAGGATAAAAGCCACGATAAGTGTATATTTATTTATATTCTGGATCATCAACAGTCGATGTAGCTATAATAGGGTTATTTTCCTTTAATTTTTAAATGGCTGAATTTGGTTGGGATAAGTTTAATATACAGTTTGCTTTTTACGCAGATCCTTACCAATTTGTTATTTACATAATGTCCATGATTATAATGATAATCTTTGCGCAACTAATTCGCGTCATTTGTAAACCCCCCTTTGGGATTGTTAATTTGAAATGTGCCGTGGCTCTGGTTGAGTGCCCAATATATAACTCTGGAAATTATCGCTCATTATCTTATTTTGGCTAGTAAATTATTTCGCTGCGCCAGCGAGCTCTATTAAAGTCAAAGCAGAGCAGAGCAGAGCAGAGCAGAGCAGCGCAGAAGGCGAAGAAAGGCTTTGCCAAATGCCAAATGCGCATCACATTAGTCAAAGAACCAGAAATGCACTCGAAGAAGGATCCAGAAACCGAGTCGGAGTCAGAGTTGGAGCTGCAGCTGAGTGCAACAGAGACAGAGGACGGACTGAGAACGGCACGAGCGCATCAAATTAAGCAGGAAAAGGACAGATAGACGGACAGACAGACAGACAGACAGCAGCGACGACAAGAGACAACAACAGCAAATAAAGTACATACTAAAAACGCCTAACCAATGTAATTTGATACCGAAAATCATTATGCACAAACAAACTGCAAGATGTGTACAGTAAATACACACATACACACACTCAAACACGCACACACTGTACAGTTGCGAACAAAATAATAGCACCACTCGCACAAGAAATGCTTTCAAATGTGTCAAATTTCAATTTGAAAGCTTAAAGAACTTGTGAATAAGAAAAAGAAACAAAAGAATATATATATATATATTGATAAGATGTCCAGGAGCAGTACTAACTTGCATTTATAGGTGGAATGCTAAACTAAACTATATTAAAAATCAATATTTGAACATCGTGCCAAACTAATGATTTGTTCTTTTCTTTCTTAGTGGTGCTATAATTTTTTTCTCATATGTATATGTATGAGCAGAAAAAGAAGAAGCAGCAGCAACAGTAGAAACAGCAGAAACAGCAGCAGCAGTAGATAAATAACCAAAGCAAGAAGAAGACGACGAGTCGACGACTAATTGCCATCAATTTTTTGCATAAATCTTGGCAATATTATGCATGCAAATGCAAAGTCAAGCAGCAGGAGTAGAAGGGGGCGGAGCAGGAGGTGGAGGGGGCACAGACAACCGCAGCAAACATGGCACAGTTTAATGCCTCAGACCGCACCAACTTCAGGAATGCCCATGGAGCCGAACCGAACCGAATCGAGCCGAGCCGCGTCGAGCTCTCCAGTCGTGTTTAGCTAACCAATCAAAAGGTTCTTCAACCCAAGCCAGTTGAAACTTTTGCCAGGCCTGCCTGACTCCAGCCCCATCTCCATCTCCAAATCCAAATCCAACTCCTACTCCTACACACGCAAAAAAAATCGAAACAAGTCCTGAAAAGTGGAAACAGGTAATAAAAGTTAATGGCTCGACTTTTATATTAGACATATTTTCCAACATTTTAGAACAATCCACACTGAAATTTTAGAAAACTTACTTTCTAAATAATAGGTGAAAATGTAGGCCAATTTTTATTCTGAGTGTACTTCAACTCTAACTTCTACTACTACTTCTACTACGACTACGACTACGACTAAGGCTACGATTCTGACTGCCTGGCTGCTCTTCGCAGTTAACCACTGCTAAAGTGGCACGATCACCAACATCATTATCATACATGGAACGACTTCGACTGCGACAATGGACAACAACAACAATAGCAACAACAACAACAATGGCAGCAGCAACAACAACATTGAGGCGTGTTGGCAAAATCAAATAAAAGTTCTAAAAACGTTGTTTATGCCGTGTGCCCAACTGCAGTTAGAATAACAGAGATGGAGAGAGAGAGAGAGAGAGAGAGAGAGACAAAGGCAGTGTTGCCAACAGAGCTTTTTTTTATATTTGATATATACTTCTAAACAAAATGAAGATTTTTTGTTGGCGCCAAAAGTATGGCGAATTTCCAAGAAATCACAAATCTTCCGGTTGTATATAGAGTTGTCCCAAAATTAATAGTATTGCTACATATTTTATTTAATATTTTATTTTATGTTTGGCCACTTTAAAGTTGAAATTACTTTGAAAGTCGCAAGACTACATATACATATGTTTCATTTCAAATATGAGAGGCTTCCATCTATTGCACTAGGACATAGCTATATAGCTCATCCATCATTATGATTGATTTTTGACTGTTGAGGTTTTTTGAAGACGTTTCCATAGTTATGTTTCCAAATTAAGTTTCTGATCGGTAATCTAAATGTGTTATTTTCTATACTTTCTCTCCTTTGAGAGTGACCAACTTTCAATTAATTCATAATGTCTTAATTCAATCTATGTCTTAACTTTTGTATTTTCAATTTTTGAATAAACAAATAAATGAAATGCAACACTGGAGAACAATCGAAAGGAGAGAAGAGAGGAAGTTAAACGATAAGCAACACGATTTGAAAATTGCGTACGTATCGCCAAAACCCAGTTCATTATGTCCAAGAAGGAGACGTCGACGACAGAGAGAGAGAGAGAGAGAGAGAGAGAGAGAGCTGACACAAAGCTAGTTCACTGTGTGCCCAGCGATGATGATGATGATGATCATTCTCTGTTGATATCAAGCAGCAACAGCAGGCAGGCAGACAGGGATGGGTTTAGGCAGGCAAGAGACCAGGGCGGGGCAGAGCAGAGCAGTGCAGAGCAGTCAGGATAGGTTCATTGACTCGCATCTAGATTCTAGAAGTTCATTGCAGTGGAAATCGTACCAACAACAACAACAAAAACAACAAAAACAACAACCACCATAACTATCGCAGTGTTTGTCTTTTGCTTGGCTTCGCAGCGTGTCTTGCACACTTTCTGTTTTATGCCAGAGCCAAGACCAAGTTCGAATTCGAGTTCGACTTCGAGTTTGATTTCTTTTTTCTTGTCTTTCCTTTATGCACCTTGTGCTAGGATTAAAGGCATTCAAATACAGAGCAAGAGAGAGAGAGAGAGAGAGAGCAAAAGGAGAGCGAGCAGTGATCGCATGCGTGTGTGTGAGTGAGTGGCAAATAAAACATCTGTGCCGTAAAATCAAAACATAGAATATACATATACATATGTATGTGTGTGTGTGCTTGTGTGTGTAAGTACAAACTGGCTGCCCGTTAAGTGTGGATCAGTCGGGCTGCAATGGTGCAAAGGAGAGCTTGCAAATTGACTTCGTGGGCTTCTTCGTGCGTTGGGAATACGACGAAAAGCACTCGTGGACCCTTCACGGAACAAGTAACGTTCTTGTGTAGCCCTCCCCCACCCGCTCTCCCACTCTTCCCCTCTACGCTTTCGCTCTTTGTTTGGCCTGCGCTCTGCTTTGATATGTATTCTGCCGGTTGCCTTTTCGCTGCTTCTTCGCTGCTTTGGCTCTGTCTGCTGTTCTGCTTGGGGTGAGCGCATCTGTGGGTCTGCTTGGGGTTAATACACTCTCTCTATCCCTCTCTCTCTCTCGCTGCTATTGCCTTTTATTTTAATTACGCTCATCAAGGACTACAAATCAAAGAACGTCAATTTTCGTGGCGCGCTTTTTAAATTCAGTTAAAAATTCGCTTAATCACCCAAAATTTATGCAAAAAATGAGTTTTATTTTTATGGGAGTGTTTATTTACTTTAAATTAAATATATATGAAAAAAAAACAAATTAAATTTTAGTTTCTTATTTAATAAAGCCTTTCATTATTGCTTAAGCAGCTTAAAATTGTTTTATTTATATTTAAGAAATTACAATATTGCATAAGCAGCAAATATTTTATTTTATTCTTTAATTTCATTTACTTTAGTTATTATTACATAAGCATCTGAACTTTATTTATTTTTTTATTTTAATTAAATAATTTTTTTTACTTTAAATATTTTATTAAGCAGTTAAATTGTATTTATCTTTTTATTATTTATTTCAACAAATTCCCTAGCAGCTTTGCTTAAATATGTTTAAACATTTTCCAAAAAGGAGCACAAATGCATTTCATGATTGCTCGAAACTTATGCTCACTTGCAGCACGGCAACACTGCACCACTCTTTCACGATCTTGCTCTCGCTCTCTCTCTCTCTCTCTGTCTCTCTTTCTATCTGTTACGAACGCTCTTAAGTACACATATGCTCGCTCTTAAGATCACCGCCGCTCTTTTGCTCAGAGATTTGTTTTGATTTTTGTTGTTTTCTTCTCCATTTTCTATACACACACACAGCCAGACACACACTCGCACACACAATCTTTCGTAGTCGTAGTTTTGTTTTGTTCGTCGTCTTCGATATGGGGGTACAGTAGTCTCCCGCCAAAATTTAGTGGCTCTGTGTGCGTTGATCTTTTACGTTTTTGTTTTGATTTCAACATTCTCCATTCCACGAACGCTGTTCGCTGTTCGCTCGGCTCTCGCTGCTCGCTGCTTGCTTGCCGGACCGGACTGCGCACACACTCACTTACATACACAGCAGACTGCTTGGACAAGTGATCATGACATGTGTCTGTGTGCTTGTGTGTGTGTTGTGCATTTTCGTTTTCAATTAGGTTTAATCAAGCAAACGATCGATCATATTGACTTGTTTTTTTTTTTGTTGATTTTTTTTGTTGTAGTTGGCTTGAGGTGTGCGTTTTGTGTTCGCTGCCAACTGCCTACTGCCTACTGCCTACTGCCAACTGCCAACTGCCAACTGCCAACTGCCTGGGTTATTGCTCGCTTTTCATTTTCCTGTTCTGGTTTTTTGAATTTTGCATAAACTTGTTGATTAACGGCAGCCCGAGGGGGCTCAGCTGCTGCCATTGCTGCTGCTGCTTGTTGGACACATTACACGCACACACACACACGCATTCATACTTATTATGCTTGCATGTATGTGTGTACCCAAAGGGTACCAAGGTTATAAATAGTTATGTATGTGTGTGTGTGTGTGTATTCAAATTAGAAGTGAGCCAAATTTAACAAAATAATAACAAAACTCACAAAATGTTAACTTTATTTATTTGCAGTGTAGGAAGTTAATATAAATATTTAGACCAATATGGTGCAATGAAATTAAATAATAATAATAAGAATATTTACTTGGAAGTCAGGCTGAAATCTACTTGACATCCATTTAGTTTATAGAATGATGGATGTTAATGATGATGACGATTATGATAATTAATATATTTATGGCTATTATACAAATTGCATATATGTATATGGCTTCTTCTCTATAAGGAGAGTGTCAAGGGCGTACACCGTAAGAAATTACATGCCATATGAAAATGACACACACACAAGAGCGATGCTGCGCTGGGTGGCTGGGCCAAAAACCACTTGGACAATCAGGCAGCGTCAGGCATTATCATTATGTTTATTATGCGACTGCTTGCAAACAGCAGCAGTAGCAGCAGCAGCAGCAGCAGCAGTAGCAGTAGCAGCAGCAGCAGTAGCAGCAGCAGAACAGAGCAGCAGCAGAGGAGCAGCAGCGCAGCCAGAACACAGCTCATATTGCTCCTCGCTCTGATCGTAATCAAATTGTGGGCCAAGGGTACGGGGGAAGTGTTGGGAGGGGGCGCAGCTTGAAATCGACAAGTTGCTGCATGCACGATCGACGCGAAGTCGACGTTGACGTTGACGTCGCTGCTTGGGACTCGTGTCTGTTTGGGTTTGGCTTAGCCCCTTCAGCTGGCTTCGCTTCGGGGGCTGCATAAAGTGTTTTCAGGCGACTCGTTTTGGATGCTGCTGCTTCTTCTTCTTCTTCTCCTTCTTCTTCTACAGCTCGGCCCGCATCGTTGTCGTCGTCGTCGTGCGCATTTAAAGGTCTCCAGCAACGATCTCGCCATCGTCTCGCACCCCTCGCCAACCCACTTCACTCTCGTTGTTGTTGTCTTCTGCTGGGGAGCTGTTTAAGTGCCGTTGCCGTCGTCGTTGTTGAATCTTTAAAACTTGATTTTAAGTTTTGTTTTTTTTTTGTTTTGCCTCTGGTTTTTTTTTTATGTATTGCTGCAGCAGCCGCTGAACACCTGTGTTCTTATGCGCTCCCCTCAGCTGCTATAGACAATATTATTATTATTATTTTTTTCTTTAACCTCATGCAATTTAATGTCATGTTTTTCGTCTTAGTTGCTGTTGGTTGTTTTTTTTTTTACTTTTTATTACTTAAGTGCGTGTTTAGGTTTAAAGGTTTATGTGTGTTGCTGCTGCTGCTGCTGCTTGGCTTGGATTTTCTTGGCTCTTTTATGCCTAGTAAATTTAGCGACTTAACCTATTTATAATGAAATCTGTTTTGGCCATAAGCAAGCTGTGGAGGGGGCTGTATTATTGCTGCTGCTGCCATAATTGTGAACAATTTATGGGGCCATTAAAGCACAGTTAAGGCTTACCCCATGAAAATCATCTAGATAATTGCAGCAACATAGCAAATACACACACACACACACACACAAGAGCATATACACACAATAATCTAACACCTCAACACACAAACTGTCTAATCATATTTTAACTGCAAGAGAATAAATATTTAAATGAAGTGAGTTTGTATAAATAAATGCCAATTTGAATGCAAACTTAAAATCTGTATAAAAAGTTTTTTTTGGTTTAATAATGTGCTCTCAAAGCAAGAATAGGGAAAGTCCAGAAAAACACAGTCAGGACATATGTAAATATAAAGGAATTAAGTTCAGAATATGTTCAAAGTAGTTTCTATTTTGATGACCTCTTTTATAATTTAAATATGTTTATGATCATTCGATTTTCAAACATGTTCAAAATGATCTGTAATCTGTAAGATAATCTCAACAAACATACTGTCTTTCATTTGTTATAATGTGTAAATACAGTTTAAAATAAAGAATATATATCCTTTATAGGGTTGGAGACCTCATTTCAACGCGATGCAAATCTGCAAACAAAATCAAGGCTAGCAAATTGGATTGACAAAAGTGTAAGCAATTATGCGAAATGGTCCAAAATGTATTGCATGGATTGGGGAAAACACAGATAAGCACCAATTGTATAAATAAAAAATGGATAGTATGAATTAGTTAAGCGCATCCACAACTACTTAATTCTTAATGATAGGAATAGAGGTATATTATTATTATAATTGGGGATAGTTAGCACTGCGACCTATAAGGTCTATTGTGCCCTCTTACTGAGCCTACAGCTCTTCCATCAATCCCAACTCCTGCTCGAATGCTAGAATCTTTGTTGGGTTGAGGGTTTCTATGTCCTTGGGCCTCATGATATACTGCCCTAGGATGCTGCATCTTTTCCTGTTAGGATGTGCGTCGATTATTCCTCCTCGCTTCCACAAAACCTGCATACATCGCTACTCTAAATACCTAATTTGTGAGTATTCTGAGTCTATTCTTCCCCATGGATATCACTTGCTTAAATCGCTTTTGATTATAGCCACCTAGAAGACTTCTGGCTTGTCGGAGTCCTGGTGTCTCAGCCCAGCTCCGTTCCCGCATCAGTCTTTCTTCATCCCTGATAATAGAGAAATATAAAAAGCTTGAATATCATTGGGCAATCAATTTTTCATAGTTAGTTTAAAATGGCTAATTTGGCCAACGGCTAAGTAAAATACTTGCGAACAAAAATACGTTTACACAATTATTTTCGTAGTGCATAAATTACATCAAAATATTGCAATTGAAATGCCAATTAGATTTTGCGGCAAGAGTTCGGCTAACATGGCGTATGCGTAATTTTGAACAATAGGCGAGCTCAACAAAATTATTAATTAAACGACTGAAACTAATCACGTCAAAAGGAACAATGGACAAAATCACATTTATGGCTGCTCGCAAGAACCAATTTAGCCAACAAGCGAAATGGCCAACTACACTCATCAAAAATCACGTTAAAGAAAGCAAATTTCGAAAATTTACAAAATAAATATGTCCAATTTGCAGGCTGTAGAATTGAATTGAAGAATTCTTATTGACCCTTTTTGTTACTTATATTATTATTATTAAAAACCGTTATTCTTAATTTGCAATAATATTGGATTGTTAATAAGATTTTTTTACGGATGATTTTTATTTTAAGCCGATCAGTGCTATTTTTTTTCTGACTGTAGCTGAGGGACTTTTGGACTGATGCACTGACTAACTGACAAAGCGCATTCAATCAATATATGGCAACATGCCACAAGCAACAACAGCGCACAGTTGCAAGTCATAAAAACGACTACTACAAAAACAAAAAAAAAAACGAAGAGGAAAAACAATTTGGAGGCAGCTACTGGGCATACGCCACAAAAGAGGCGAGGCGACGCCTCGTAGCGCTAAGCAAATAGAGCGGAGGCTGCTGCAGCATGCGGGTATGGAGACGATGGGGTAAGGGGCAGCTGTGGTTGCAGGTAGGGTTGGTGGACAGGGCACACAAAGTAACTTCATGCCGCAAGTCAAAATGCAATTAAGCGCAGCTACTGGATGACGATGATGATGTTGCTGTTGCTGTGGCTGTTGCAGATGATGATGATGAGTTTGGCAAAGTTGTAAGCATCAACCAGCAGATTGTCAGAGACACACACACACACACACACAGGCACACACACACATATGCATGTGCGTATATATACAAGTATATTTATAAAGCGAGAGACCCATGAGCTGGGCGTTGATGTTTCGGGCGGAGTTGCACAGATAGAAAAAAACTACATGGTACAACAAAACTCGATTTCAGTTAAGACGCAGTAAAAAGTTGTAATGCAGCTTAAGACGGCAGCGCAGTTGCCTTAAACATAGAGGAAGCAAAGAACTGACAAAAAAAAAATATAAAATAAAAGCTTTTGTGCTGGAAGTGGCAATTACACGCAGCAAAATTGGTGGCACGAGGCTCAGCCCATAATTTGATAGATGTACGAGTGTACAAATCTATCTATATACAGTTGCGAGCAAAACAATAGCACCACTCTTGCAACAAATGTTCTCCAAGGTGTCCTTTCTGCTTGGAAGTGAGGAATGTTAAACCATTATTTAAACTTATTGAATTTGTAATTAAAATGAAAATTAAATAATTAAATGTTGTGAAAGGGGAAAAAAATAATAATAAATGATTTCTATAAAGAATGCTTTACTTTTTTGCACTCTATTAAGCAAAAATAAGATATTTTCATATCGAAAATAATTAATTTTTAATATATTCAAATTCAATTGGTTTTGATTCATAAGAAAAAAATGTCGTAGTGGTGCTATTATTTTGTCCGCAACTGTATGTTTGTTTGTATATATAGGTAACCAGGTAGCGCCTTAGAAATGGCATAGAAAGCACATGTTTGCAACCTTGTAATTACACAAGGCAATCGCAGAAAAACAAAAAGCAAGAAAAGAGAAATTCAATGTATCAATATCTATATATATATATATATGGATCAGATTAAGCCAAGTCTGAGTAATGAAGGCTTCCTCGAAGCGAAATATAAATCAAATCAAGAAAGATGTGCCTATATCTTAGGTATGTCGAATGTTAAATACCCTTTAAGGAAGGTACTATTATTTTGATTATTCATTTTCTACTCTCTTTCTTCTGTCGAAAGAATTTCTTTCCCTAGTGCGGCCCATTATCAAATATGAATCTAGCAAATGGTCTTCCCATAATGCGTATTCAAATTTCTGCTATTTGTACTTCGGGGTCTTAACTGGAATACTTACAATAGTTTACCTTCGTACTAGATTTTTACTCATAAATCTTGGATTTCTTTCCGATCGTATAACCATGCTTGGTGTAATCTTCCTCAACAATCTAATAAGTGAAATAATTGATTGTTCCGAAAGGAACCGAATAAAGGAATTTTCTAGCAATGTCCTTTCAAACATGCTATCCATAACAAATTTCAACGTTTAATTTGTTAGTAATTAATTTTATTTAATTTTAGTTGTCAGTTTGAATTATTATTATGCTTAAAGAAATTTTATTTATTTGTTATTATCGGAAAGGATGGTATTGATCTTCACAGCTACACCGATCGCACAACTTAAAACTTATCTTTTGTTCGATTGTTTTTATATCTGTTAAATGATTATATCTGAGGAATAATAACACGCATATCTTGTGAGTTTGAGCAGGATATTCAGTATTCAATATTTTGGCTACTTCTAAGAATATTTACTTTCTACTACTGCATTATAAAGCGAAGTTAACACTTTATATATGAGCATAAGTTTGAGCGCATTTCGCGCAGTGTATGCGCAACTGCAAGCTACAACAAAGAAGGTTCTTAAAAGCTTTATGCATCGTTGTTGTTATTGTTGTCGCTGTCGTATGGCCCCAACAACAACAACAACAACAGCAATAACCGGTTAGCCCGTTTCCTACAAACCAAGACTCCGCCGCTGAGGTCTATCTGTGCAGAGGAAGGGAGAGGGATAAGGAGGGAGCTGATTTGACTTGCTTGTGTTGATTTGTTGCGCATGCGCGCGACTCTTATGCACACATACACACACACAGCCACATAAACACATACACACATATATACATATATACATGCACTGCACTGTGTACACCCTGCAGCACTGCAGCTGTGCCAAAGAGCAAAAGCAAAAGGAATGGGTGAGGGAGACGTTGAGAAGAAGAGGGAGGGGGAGGAGGGATTACTACGACTGACGACTACAACATGTTGTTGTTGTTGCTGTTGTTGTTGCTGTTATTATGACGCTCGAGCAGCTACTGTGCACTCCTCTTAACGATCATGCCCGATCATGCACCAAAGCTAAAGCCAAAAGCTCTCGCAAACGAGCACGTTTCGTGCTTTGTTGTTGTGGTTGTTGTTGTTGTTGTTGTTGCTTTTGTTTAGTGTGTGCTTTGGCTACCGTTTGTATCGCGAGCTTGGCATCGGTTGTTTAGTATCGTATTTGGCTCATTGTCAATGTCGCAAATGCTCAGAGCAAAAAGATCGCCGGATGATTCATTTGTCGTGCTGTGCTCTGTTGCATGCAACATGTGCTGCTTTTTTTTTTTTGGTTTTTTCGTATTTTTGTATTTGCCACAGATTTGACGTTTATTACTGGAAATATGATTGCCCAAAAGGTACTTGGCCACAAAGTGACTGACTTGCCCCCAAAACCATTACTTGGAGTTGCACCCAATCAAGCAGAAGCAAAGATCAATGCTCAACGCTCATTGCCAGGTCAATTTATGTTCAAATGAACGGTGATTAAAATGATCGACAATTGTATTTGCATTGGTCAGCGCTTAAGCTTTGGCTTATTGAATTGATTAATGACTACACTGAGAAAAAAAAGAGATATGTTTTCTATGTATGTACACTGGAGAATTCTTATATTAGCTTTTTTGTTACTGCTTCGAAATTTTTAGAAATTTGTATTCCAATATTTCGAAACGATTTTTAAAAAATAGAAAAACTATATATCTCCTGGAGATATTTTCATTTTAAGCCGATTTACTAGCAATTATATTTTTTCTGAGTGTACTATTTGCCAAGCGTTGTTTAAACAAAACAAAATTGATTTCAAATATGGCTCGAGGGGGTGTGTCCCATCATTGTGTGTGTAGTTTTCATAAAATAGCGATGCACGAGTTCTCCATAAAAGATTTCAATTTGTTTTCAAGGATGGCAAATGCGATGCAACCAGTTGGAGTTGCCGTTGCACTTGGTTTGGGTCACTGATTAGATAATTGGAATTCTATGACCCTGAGAGCTTAGAGCAATTATATGGTCAAGGTTGGGCACATTATGCCACCGAGTGCGATATGAACAGAGCAACAGCTAAGTAACAGTTCAATATTGACTCTGGGAAATTTAAGTAGCCAAACAACCAACGACATCGTCACCGCCGGCAGCCAATGCAAAGAAAGGTAACAGGTAAATATCGCCAGATATGTGAATAAATAAATGGGAATATATATACACACACACACACACACACTTGTGGATTGAGGACACCTAGGCAAATAGAAGAGACTCTTGTTCCTAGTGCTTATCTAAAACAAACTGCACAAATATTATGAGTTTATGGCCAGTCTCTGGCAAACAGGGAATGATTGACCTTAAAATACCCAGCAACACTTAAAATACAGAAGTATACATTGAATACTCAACAACTATGGCTCCAAAATGCTCAATACGAGTAGAGTAGAGTATCAAATAAAAACATCAAATATATATAAAAATATAAATAAATTATTTTGGGGATCTATTTATAATACAATTGAAATTTATAATCCTCATTGTGTAATGTGTAATGGATTAATATCACTTGTTTATCTTTTAGGAAGCTGATGCATATATAATAATACTGAGAAAATACTAATAAACTAGAAATAAAACTGGGAGAAAGTAGAAAAAAGTGAATGGAAGTTCTGCTGAAAACAGAGAAATCAATTTCGCCCATCAACTATCAGTTTAGAAAACGAAACCACTTTTTGGTAACTCAAAACACGAAGTTCAGTTAGTTGTGCGGATATTGGAGACGCGTGCCCAAGCTAAAAGATGCCCAGAATGTTTTCAAGTTAACTAGGCAAAAATTGCCTCGACTTAAAGTCCATTACGGCTTGTTACAATTGTCACGCTGAAAAAACTTGTCACAGCAACAGAAAACAGAGAACAAGAACTTTGCACCAGACGCAAAGAGTCAGATTCACCTACGTTCGTACTGTACCCAGTATAGATAGAAGATAGCAGTTAGCAGCTAGCAGTTAGCAGATAGAAGAGACAATCCAGCCGGCGCATCCCAAACCAGATTAAACCGCAGATGGTTCTGTCAAACTGACAGCGTCTGTGAAACGACTTGATTGCGCATGAGTCCCATGAAGTCCCCATGGTCAGGCTCTGACTTCGACTCTGACTCTGATTCTGACGCTGACTCTGTCTCTGACTGGGCTTATCCAGAGAGCCAAGACAACGACAACGACGACGACGACGACGACGACGACGACGACAACGTTCAACGTTCTAATGAACCCAAAAGATTTTACGCGCCAAAGGCTTTTTTCACGTTCTAAACTCCGATTGACTCGTACAACTGCAAAAAAAGGAAAGAGACGAGGGGAAAAAGAAAAATAAATAAATAAGAGAACAGGCTGGGTTTTCTCTGTTTTGATACGCGCTTCCAGTCGATATAAAATTAAAGACCTAATGAAGTGGAGGCAGCGACAACGCAAAGATAAATATGCACAGGCCAAAGAGTAGAAGAAAAAAAAATACACATATATATATATATATATATATATATAGATATATATATAACTCGTTTGACCAGTCGACGGCAGTTGTTGGGGCAGAATCATCATAATTTTTACTATCAACTTGCAACATGGACACATGTGGACAGACGGACGAATTGACGGAACGACCGACAGACCAACCGATCCGATTGCGTGTGCCTTAACCCTCTGCTGCCGCCGCCCTCCTGCACACGCCTACGCTGCACACGTTGCCAAATGCGAGGGAGCGAGACAAAACAACAACAAAGCAAACCACACACACAACACACACACACACACTTGCTTACTAGAGAGAGAGAGAGGGAGAGAGAAAAAAATGATATGAAAACAGGTCATTGCCTTAATGGATCTGAAAACAACTCCGAGCTCGCATCGAGAGTCTCTCGTATGTAGATGCAAACGACGACGACGACGATGACGACGACGACGACAACAAACGCTGCCAGCATACGAACGAGGGAGGCGACAATGTAGGCAGCGGGACAGGCAGCGAGGCAGGCAGCGGGGCAGGCAGCGAGCGATAAAGATTTAAGCAAATACATAAACAAGAACGAATAAATTGAAAGTGTTGCCCGCAATCTGAATGCTCTTTTTACATAGTTCGACCTCTTGGAAGGCGGAAAAAAACACAATCAGATCAAAAGTAAAAACTATTAGAGCTGGCAAAAGATCTATAACAATTTTAATATGGGAAAAATAAAGACCTAATCCAAAGACTATAAAGCTAAACATCTCAAAGATAAACGAAGACCAACTGGCAATTAATTTATTATAAATATACATGCAACATATTTGTCTGTCCATAGTTCAAAATAAACATTTAATTTTATTTTTATTTAATTTAATTTGTATCTTTCATATACACAAAGAAATTAAATATCGTATAAACTGTAGTATTTTGTAGTACTAATAGATCAAAGTGATAAGTTGATAAATATTTAATGCACTCGAACTCGAACACATAATTTATTGGCTGGGTTTTCTTATAAAAGCCCTAATGAATAATCTTGCCAGCTAATTGGAAATTGTTTTTGAATATAACTTAAGTGAGTTTCAATTCAACTTCTTTAGCCTAGAATAATTTGTGTACCTTTAATGCTCAGTTAACCTATGGCTAAATATGGCTGTAAATTTGGTCAACAAAATGTTGAATATATATTTATTTATACACAGCTATTACTAATATCTGTAAGGGTATGCAGACTGCTGCTTGGGGCGACGGAAGCACTAGAGGCTCGAGTTTAGTCGAGTAGGACTGGCAGACAGACAGACAGTCGGACAGTGAGTTGGGCAGATGGGCAACGAGAGAATAAGAACAGAGGCGACTTTCAAAACTTTACACAATTTAGATTTATTGTTAAGGCAGGGAAAACAAAGCAAAGCGCTGAGTAAATTGGGTTAAAAGTACAATTGTCGTTTAGACTCTAATTGGAGGCGTGCGCTGCTCAAAATCGCTGATTGCACTCAGCCTGTCACTGGCCCAAAGGCCGCAAACAAATCAATTGCACAGCCCGCAAGCTGAGTCAACTAAAACACAATTCAATACACAATATACAATATACAATGAGCTACTGTTCGGGAAGGCTGCCCAGCTGGTCATTCACTCAATCCCAGTCCAGACACGCCGCCGACTTGGCAGCTTGGACGCGTGCCAGCATGCCAGCCTGCAGCCTGAAGTTGCAGTTGCACTCGGAGCTGGCCCACTTGCACTTGGTCCTCATGGTACAGTGCCGCCACCTTTTGCCAGCTGTTTTGCCTAGTCGTTCTGGCAGTTGCTGCTGCGCCCAGCCGCCTTGGGGCATCAACTCCTGCCCCATGCTTCTCTGCCTCTCTGCCTCTGCCTCTGCCTCTGTCTCTGACTCTGATCTTGTGCCATTTTGCCAGTTGCAGTTGATCTGTGCAGTTGGGCGAATAGATAAGCCCAAGACTGCTGCCCGATGTTGACTCTGCTTATGTAATACTAGACTCCACTACTAGACTCAGCTGCCGGCTATTTTCTGCAGTTGCCTCTTGCAACGCGTTTGTTTTTGCTGCTGCTGCAGCATCTTCTTTTGCTTGGCTGCTTCCTTCGTTGCCGGGATGGCGTGTTCTCTTTGATAAATTGCCCAAGTTCAGAAGTGGACTTGCAGCCGAAAGGGTTATGGTCTGTCAAGTGGCTAAATATGAGGCACAGAGTGCAGAGCGAGTGCCATCTGTCCAATAAATTGCCATCAAATATATGTGTCAAAGCCAAGTCCAAAATATATGCAGATCTTCACCGAGTTGAACAAGTAAAAACGCATCAAAACATTTTTTGTTGCTTTAATTATTTAATTTACGGACTCCAGGTCCAGGTTTTTTTTAACTCTATATGAATAAATGATGTTAAGTATATATCAATTTGCTCATTTTATAAATACAGGCTTGCAAAAAGGGCGAGTCTATTTCAATAATGGCTTTACTTATTTTAAATGGTAAGGCGATTCTGCAACATTGAGTGATAATCATATAATTCCAAATTACAAAGTATCTAAGAGTAACGCTTAAGAACACATTGACAGATGTCTGGCCTAAGTATATGCAATTGTATTGATTGCGCAAGTTAAGCAAGTTAAGAAGAAAAAAACCGAAACGAGAAATAACTTCTGGAGAGGAGGAGGAGTTGGAGGAGTGAGGAGTTTGTTAAACCTGGCTGGAGCACTTCATCCACGTCGAGAGCAGCGACAAAAGCGACGCTGTCTGATTACACACATTTGGCATTTGGCTCGCGTGCAACGTGAAGTTGCAGTTGCAATTGCAATTGCTGTTGCTGCTGCAGATGCTGCATTGAATTACATTTAATGCAGCTGGGGACGCTGTGAGGCTCTTGCTCGGAGTTGCAACTTGCGAGTTGCAGCCGGGACGTGCACCCAAATTATCTAATTTGCAAAGTTATTGCTATTAATTGGGCGTAATTATTGCGTGTCGTCGGGGCTAAATGGCGCCTTTTATGCACCCATTGTAATTAGTTTCCTTTATTTTGCAGAACTTCCCCAGTTGCACTTGTCGCTGCTGCTGCTGCTGCTTGGCTTCGTCTTCGCTGCTGCGCAGTTGTCAATTTTAATTGATTGTTAATCTGCGCCGCGTAAGCTCAGCGTGATCTCGGGCCTAGCTCTGGGAGGGAGCATGGGCCTGGGCCTGGGCCTGGGCCTGAGTCTGAGTCTTTGCCGAGGTTAATCTTATAAACGTACCGAGTTAATTGTATTAAATACGCTCAACGGCTCATTGTTGTTGCTGTCCGTCCAGCTGGATAGTTGCCTGGCTGCCTGGCTGGCTGCTTGGTTGGAGTTAATGAACCATTGAAGATCAAGGATAAACGACGCGCACATGGCAATTAGTTGATTTTTTATTGTTGCCCCTGCGATAACTAAATATAGACGGAGGCTATAAATGCATAAAAACGATATGAGACAATCGATGATCAGACAAGCCGAACAAAGCCTTCATCAATGGGCAAACAATTTATTGATACCTTTCCGCAGCGAGCTCCTTATGAAATGCCTAAGTGAATATCAAAAGATAGATCCTTAGATTATTGGTCAAATGATCGTAATTGAATATGTGGCAAAGCTAATTTCAGAAGTTTACTTTTGATATGATAGATATAAATAAAACTCTATTTATCAGTATATATCAGTGCTTCTTTAAAGTACTTAATAGATAATTAAATATACACATTTGTGGTAAACTCATAACTCAATTCAAATCTTACAAGCTTTTTGAGTAAATTGATAGTTTAATAAGTAGAGTTCATAAATATTGTAACTGCGTATTGCGTAAATAACGGTATCTTATTGCTGTCGATTAAAATCCGACAACTAGCCAAGGCAGTTAACTGAATCGTTAAGAGCGCTGACAGGCATAAAAGTTAATTCAGTTTAAAACAAATGGCAAAACATTCAAGTTAATAAAACACTAAAAGCTACCAGTTTTGCACATTAAAGTTATACATGCAAGTGAAGCAATATTAATAGCCCTCGGCTAAAGTGGCGATCTCGAGTGACGGGCATTAGCATAATCAGCCCAGTGGCAGACCCAAGCCAGCCAGTCCACTCTGCAGGCAGGTCAACAATTTATGCACACCTACCAGATACATACTGCACAGAATGGAGGAGAGAGTGAGGGAGTGAGAGAGAGGGGAGATCGACTATCGGACATCAGGTCGATAAAATAATTCAAGATTTTAATTACGGTGCAATTAGGGTAACGTATTTCAATTAATTAATTCCAATTTGATTGGGCGCGCTCGCAGCCATGCTGAGACTCAACTGGCCCACGCCTGGCCACAGCCCAAAAACCCGATAAACATTACGAAACCTGAAATTTTGCGCGCCAAAATCTGCTGCGCAAAACAAAATATATTTTATCAAAAAATAAAAAAAAATTTATTTATTTATTTGTTTACAAGAAGGAACAACTTTCAGCGATATTGTTACGCCGAATATCTGATTCTCTTACAGTCAAAAATTTAGAAAATAGTTCCCCAGCAGATCTATTGGATATGGTCAAGTGGGCAGACGGAAGAATGTACAAAATGGCAAACCCATCTAGATACTCCTATAGTATAGTCATAGATATAGGCATAAATAATTTAGCTAAGGAAATTCGATTCGATCAAGCAATATCTGACAGAGATAAGCTACATTCATCTTAAATGCGCATTGGAGAATTAATTTATAAAACTTACTTTTTACGTATAAATATTTACAATTTTAATATTACTTCCTCTCAACCCGATCTCTATCCTTCCCGCATTATTATCAACTTAAGTAAAATTAATCAAACGTGATATTTTGTTGCTTAATTTCATTACACAAACATATATATTCCTTAACTTCCTTTAAGGCTGTTTAAATATCAAAATATAGGAAAAGGATCCACTTACAAACAACATTTAAATAAAGTCTATCAAATTTAAGTATATAGACTAAGTTTTATTAAAGTACAAAATTAAAAATAAGCTGTTAAGAACAAATAAATTAAAAATGGTAATTAGATATATCTAATAGTCTAATCTAATAGTGATACTAATTCTTTCATCAAGTTCTAAGACTGAGAGTCTTCCTTATAGCAGACGAACACAGGAAAACAGGAAAAAAGATTTATTTTTTATAAAGTTTGTAAAGAAATGTGCCCTGAAAAATTCCCTTTTCCTTTTAAGATAATTTATTGAGGGTTTTTTTTTGAGTCGCAAATTTGGTCTACAATTTATTTATTTATTTTTTCGTATTTTTATTTTTTACTCGCACTGCCAATCTTTTTTTTTAAGTTACACATCATACATTTTTAAAACATTATAGATTGTGTAGTCATAAATTCAAATACCTCAAGTAAGGGTATTAAAACAGCTGGCCACGATGCGGTGGCAGAGTCAGGTGATAAGACGCCGTCGTCGGCAGGTTGTTAAGCCAGCTGCAGCTGCGGAGGGAGCCGCGTGGGAGCTGCGCAGCGGCTCTATTGCGTCGTTGCGAAAATTAACTGCCATAGAGCACTCAAGAGCACAGTGGCTGCAGTGGTGTGAGGTGGGGTGGTGTGGTGGTGCTGTGCTGCTGAGCCGAGTGCCACTTGGCATAAATGTTAAAAGGCTCTCTGCGCAAAGCTTCCTACACAGGCGTGAGCGGCTTCCGCGGATTCGGATTCGGCTGCGACTCCAACATCGAGACTCCGATAGCTGTCCGCAACATTTTGTTGTTGGCGCTTTGGCCTAATACGAAAGTTGTTGCCCTTGTGTTGGTGTACGCGGTGTTGTTCGTGCCACAAGTGGCAGTAGCATGCACACTACTCAACCCAGATCAGCAAAAATCCAAAAACCATAAATACTTAAGACTTTACACCAAACCTAAATCGTAATATATAACTGGGAAACCATTCTAAGCATAAGCTCAAAAACCTTTGTCAATACGCAGCTGGTAAAGTTATTAGCTACTGCCAAAGACTATAGAGATATAGTCAGTCTAGAGATATATTTAGTCTGTGCTACACATTATAGATATCAAAATGAATATTAAACTTCTTGTTGGACATGCACATTAGTTAACATAATTAATCATTATATTAAGCATACAAATTTGTTTCTTCAGGTAAGTTTAAATATATTTCTGTTCGTCGACAAGGCAACTTAAATTAGTGGCTAATAATTGAGTTTTGCTGCCTAGTGTAACTAATGAGCTAACCAAGCACGTCACGCGTCAAACTTTGTACGTGTTGTTTCGTTTGTTGGTCAAGTGGGCAACAACAGCAACTGCAACAAAAAACAAAAATAACAACAACAAATGCAACACGCGCTTAATTTTATTGGACGTCATGCGGTGCGCATGCGCAATGGACTTGGCGACCTGATCCACCAAGAGCCGTTGCTTATACACATATATGCATATGTATACATATCTTTTTGGGCCAAATGGCATAATTGGTTGCCCCACTGTGGTTTCGGGCTACCGTCGCACACACAGCGACCCACTCGGCTCGCAGCCCAAGCTGAGGCGTTGCACGTGAGATATGATGGGGCATTCGATTACACGAATTGTTTCCTAGCTGGTCCACTGATTGACTGGACTATTGATTGATGCATGCCATTACCATCAATCAAACAGCAAATGCCAGAGCACAAGATACATACTGAGCTCAATGCAACAATCTGACAAGATGTCATTTGAAATTCGAACTGACAATATTTGAATACCTGAATTAAGATTTTGATGTTGCACAAATGTGTGTTAAGCACACATGGATGATCTCTGATGTTGTTAACTAACTTTAAGACCAATAAATACAGTTTTTTTTTTCAAATTGAGTCACTTTTATATTATAACCATATTATCTTCATAGATGAGTTTAAATCAGCTGAAATTTAGGTTCCCACTTCGAGTCTGGTACGTAAAGCCTACAAGTTTTCGGTATTTTTCAAAAATTGTTTACGCTAATCAATTACGTACTGGTGCCTTAATTTTTATAAGACGCTACCGGTACAATTAAAAAGCTGATACATTTTGAAAATCTAAATGAAGTCACTGGGTTGGGTTTAAAATGAAATAATTATGTTGTTCAACTTATGTAACTTGCACGTCCGCCCCATAAGGTAGCAACAGTCGAGTCGAAGAGCCGGATCTCAGAGACTATAATAGCTAAGGACTTTAAATTTTTAGTATAAGTTCGGGTATAGACTAGAATATGTGTGTATAAATACTTTGATGTTCTACACACGATGAAAGTAAAGGCTATTTGCACACCTTTCGATATGCAATTGATGAGAACTTTGTAAATCTGGCATTATTGAGATACCTGTCAGAAGACAGCAGGCTGCATTAAGTCTAGGCAAACAGTGGGCTGTGAGCCAACTGAGTGGGCTCTAAATTATGTAAAGCCCATTTGCGTCGCGAGATCGAAGATTGTCGTTGGTTAGTGCATTAACTTTGAGCTTTAGTGCTGAAATCAGATTTTCGATTCAATTGCAAATACGTGTGGCGAAAAAAGTGTGGCTCATGTGTGCATATGAGCAGCATGTTGCATGTGGCCAGTGGGACGACTGTTTGTGCAGCAGGTTTGTCTCTGTTTTTCTCTTTTTTTTTTTGTATTTTTATTATTGCTTTGCTCGCGCTAATTTGAGCAAATCAAACAGCCCACAAGAGCAGCGAAGCACAAGAAGGAGTTGAAGACTCAGCGGAACCAGTTTTCTGATTATTGTTGTTGATGCTGATGTTGCTGTTGTTGTTGCTGCTGCTGTTGTTGCTTTTGTTGCTGTTGTTGCTGTATCACTGCGTGCAGTTGTAAAACACCTGCTACAATTGATTAAATCACAGCAATTTATTATTAAGATTTTTTTTTAGCTTTTTGTTTTGCGATTCGTTTTTTGTGTGTTTCTTGGCAAAGACCACAATAACAAAAAATATACAGAAAATCGAGGTTGATTGATTTTCGAGGTCTTGCACTGGCGCGGATCAAACATTGTGGGTGTTCCCTCCACGCGAGCCTCAATTTGTTGGTCGGCCTATCGGGTTAGACACTGCGGCTACTAGTTTTGCCGTTACTTTTGCCCATTTTGCATAAATCAATTGCCCGCTTTTTTCGCAATACATCTGGCACGTTCTAAGGCGTTAATTGGGCTTTAGTTTTCATGAGATATTTACATGTTAAGGTGGGCAAATGTGTGGGTTGGCTTCACTTGATCGATGCGATTGGCAGTGGATTTCTCGTTAAAAGACTTTATACGCCTTTAAATGTCTGATTATAATCGAATATATGAATACTTAATTTAGCAATGATTTAAAGTGTAGCTTTGGGGATGGATAACTGAACAGCGTTTCACAAATGTAAATTAATAAAATAGACAAAAATATATTCCAAAATTTGAAATTGCTAAGAATAAATATATAAATAAAAATCCAAAATATTTAAAACAATCCCTATCGCAATGAACGAAAAAATGAGTAGTGCAACAACTAATTACAAAATTTTCCTATGTAATTACAAACTATCTGCATAAATCATACATATATAGCACCAGGTATTTTGCCCTTCTAATATAGTCACATTTTTAAGAGTTGTCTCATGTAAAGAATTTCACTGCAAATCAATTATGAAGCATGTAATGTTACTGTAAATAATTATCAATAGCAACAATGTTGTTAACAAGGTCGACGAACATGAAACTCGGCAGAGACACGAAAATCGCGTGCTGCAAATGGACCCGGGGCATCTAATAAATAGGCTAGTCAATCATCACGATTAGCCACTGTACGGTCCGACATCGAAATGAAGTTGGCAGCGATACTCCTAGTCGCCCAGCTGGTGCTCAATACTGCGGTAAATAATTATTAACCGAGATGGCAGTGAATATCAATTCAGATATCTCCAAATTAGCAGGCAGAGCAAGCCTATGAGGTGAGCAATGAGAAACTGGAATCCTTCGAGGGCGAGTCGGAGACGCTTGTGTTCTTCGACAATCTGAAGACCATAGGACGCGAGCGAGCGATTAACGGTTCATTCTCGTTCGTTGGCGACATGGACAACGACGGCTTCAAGGTGTCGGTGGAACTGTACTCCGATCCCCAAGGCGATGGCGATTTCAAGCGGATGGTCTTCGATGTGCCACAGACGAGCATTTGTGAGTGCTTCAAGAAGTTCTATGTGCAGTTTATTCAGCCCTCGGTCAGCGATGGCGATACCACAAATTTCCCACTAGTGGACGAAGACACCTGTCCCATTCCGCAGGGCGAGTTCTATATCAAGAGTGTCCAGCTCAACACACGGGATTGGCCCGAGCAGGTGCCTCGCGGCGTGGTCAAGGCAATCATAACGTTCTTCAGCGATGGCAAGAATGTGGGCGGCTTAATAGTGCTGGTCAAGATTGAGGATCGTCAGAGTTAAATACTTCAATATTTCTCATCAATTTATTAACAATTTAGCAATAAATATTGGTATTTGAAAGCGATAATGCGATCAGTTTTAGTTGTACAAGAAAATAGCAGCCCCAATCGAGTCTCAAATTACTCGCTGGTGTTAAAACAAACAACTAAAATACATAAATTTCAGCTGACGACAGCTACAGAGGAGCCGACACAATTCATTAGAAGCCCTGCCATCAGCAGCCTATCAAGAGTAAAACATTCAAATCGAAAGGCAGCAGCAATCAACGAACTCGACTCACAAGTTGCAGCCCCAATCTTAGGCGATAATAAAGCATTTATTGAAAATTTACAAACAACAAAAGCAAAAAAAAAGAAAAAAAAAATGAAAACAGATTCAAAGTGTGGAGAGTCACGAAATTAAATGAAAAGTGCGCCAAGAAAAACGCAGCAGGAGATATTTTACATTTTCACGGATGGATTTCCCCAGAAGTGACGGCCCGCGATCTCTGATTTTATTTATAAATTCATTCACGACACAACGAGGGCGGCCTCGGTTTGGCTCGGTTCGGTTTGGTTTGGTTTGGTTTTGGTGATCGCCACCAACCAACACGCGACTGCCACACACTAAAAATAGAGCAACAACAGCAACGGCAGCAGCAGCAACAAAGACGACAGCGACCAAGTCAAATGGGGGATTTTCCGAAAAATGAAAACGTCACCTTAGCTGGGCATTAGTTTAGAAGAAGGGGGGCACAGAGTCGCCCAGGTCGCCTGCTGCCAAACATCTGCGGCCGCAACTATTTCAGGCATTTTCCAAGTAATATGCAACACATGTTCTGCCTAGGATCGCACTGCTCGCAACTTGGGGCTTGCTACTTGCTACTTGTCACTTGGGGTAGGACGATGCGCGTGCGCCCCATTCACCAGATGAAAATCCATCCTCTGTCAAATGCGGCAGCAACCGACTAGCGTCAAGTGACAGTTTGGGGTGGCCCCAGCCTCTCTTCGCCTCCACATGCAACGCCAGCTGATGTCAGGCATGACATTAGATGATGCTGTGCCACGATAAGTCCTGCAACCTCAAAGCCCACTCGGCCCCCTAGCTATGCCTAGCCATGCATACTATTTTTCACAATTGTCAATCAAATAAGTTGTGGCAGAGTTCCGACAACTCCAGCCAAAACTTGTACAGTTGCCACAAAAGCAACTCTGTGGAACATGTTCATTTATGAAATTAATTAAATTAAGTTAAAAAATTAAATATTTTATGAGACACAAAGTGACTCAAAGCAAATAATGAACAGCTACCAAAAAGATTGCGTACGCTAAAAAGGATAACCTTTGATTTGATTTCATTTTCATTCACGCAGACATCTATCGTCCGATAGAATCAGTTCCGCAGTTAAATTACAACAACTTTCATCAAGATACACTAAAAAAAATTACTAGGAAATTGCCATATGCCAAAGCGAATAACCACTAAGCTCTAACATAACAGTACACGTACTACTAGATCCATAATTATGTATATGAATAATCAAAAATATATAAAAATAATTGAATAATGTACATTTGAAGAAGTTGGAATTATACGTATTATGTGCAATCAATTAAAGTCAATCATAACAACATTATAAAACTTAATTGAAACTTAAATAATAAGTATTCGATTGGCTGCTTTGCCGGAAATCAACTCGATGAGAATCGAGGCGATTGCGTTAATAGATTGTCTTGACCTCAGCAGCTAGCAAATGCATATTTAACACTCATCTGTGTATCTCTTATTTTTATGTCTTCTTCTAAATTGTACAAATTTGATTTTTTTTTCCAGAATTTACACAATCATTTAATGGCCTACAAACAGGGTCATAAACAGAGCTGCAGCTGCAAGCGCTCAACATGCCCCAAGATCTCGGCAAGTGGAGCCTCTTGTTGTTGCTGCTGTTGCTGTTGCTGCTGCTGTGGCTGCGGCTGCGGCTGCTGCTTTCCACAAATCAAATCAAAGCATACAAATTGTTTTCAACAGAATTATGGCATATCTATGGCTGGGAATGATACGAAGCGACAATGATTAAATATTTGAAACTTCTGTTTGGCCATTAAAATGTCGAGACGGCGTAGAACTTTAACAATTTTATTAATGGGTCGTGTGATTTAATGTGTGCCCCCATATCTAGCTAGCTGCGAGTCTAAGGGACCTATAGACTACTATGGACTGAAGATTCTTATGGTTGTTATGTTTATGGAATTGGGATACATTGTGTTCTGTTCTGTTCTGTTGCGCGCTGTTGCCCTTTCGTTTCTTGCCTAATTGCATAATGATTGAGTTAGTTGTTGGGTTTGGTTTATGATCTGACCGCTAATTGGACCAGCTCATATGTGTGGAGAGTACAGTTGTCTACTTTTCAATTGGACCAGCTCAATGCAGCTCTAATTGGCTTCCGTGTTTAGCTGCAGTTTTGGGCATCGACTCCCCATGGTGGTAATGATCTGATCTAACCTGCGCATACATCTGATATCATCTATGAAATTTGTAACTTTAGACCTAATTATGAAATCATAAGATTAGTTTCATTCGGTACAAGTTTCCCACGGTTTCTAAAACCATGATATTTCCAAGTTTACATTAGATAGTAGATCCCATTGATTTTGCAATACTCCTCTCAATATTTCAACAGCTTATTGTGATGTCAACACAAATTTTAACATACATTTTCTATGTTGCCGCAGCGAGTCATAAAACTCTGCTAATTGAACACGAGCTGTGCCCCCGAAGCAATTAAAATGTGCCCTCAAATTAAAAACAGGCCAAATCATGGCCATTAAATTTTCACAAATCGGGAGCATCTTTTGGGGGTGCCATCGATTTATGAGGACGCACACAGCTGTAAAAATGTCGAAAGCATTTTAATGGTTGTTCTCAATAGATTCACTGTTTTACGCGTTGGCATGCAAACATGTTGCCATTTTGTTCAAATATGCGCCCACTTAAATATGGAGTGGAATTCAGTCGAAAATCTGGAAAACTTCAACACACCGAATGCGGCAAAACGTTTTTAATTCTGTCTCGAGACAAAACAAAAATTCATTGCGAAATATAAACTCAAAATTTCTCTCTAGTTCACGAAACTGCTATTCCATTGGATTTTGTAGTTTTTGTTGTCTTACTTCAAGTTCAAAGCAAGAGACTTTATGTCTAGTTCTTATTAATATGGGTGTGTCTTAAAATGAGCAAGTTTAAAAAATCTAAGGAGATATGGACGTCTTGTCTGAATCGGTGTTTTCTCAGCCTTAATGATGATGGAATAGATAGTCGAAATTGGGGAAACCTTTTGAAATGTTAGGAGCGCCTTAAAGTATGCAATGAATTTTTGAGAGACGCGATAAAGGAAATACTTTGTAGGAGCTCGCCTTTCTAGCGTTGCCACAAAAACCAATTTACAGATAATAAAATAATTAATCATGCACTTGTCCAGCTGAAAGTCCTCTGCACACACACCCACTCAGATGGACACATTGGATGAGTGAGAGGACACGCAAACACCCAGCACATTATCCCTGACCATTAACTCAGCTGTCCGACGTGCCATGATTGATGTGTAAGCCAGCGCAATGACTAAACAATTTTTGGCATTTTGCAGCACTGTCTTCGTGTCGTGCAAAATCAGAGAATGGGAAAAACGCTTGGGGAAATTATGATAAGACAATTTGACTTGGCTTGGCTTTTAATTAAACTTGACTCTCACTGGCTTATACATATATTCCCACTTCCTCCTGTGCCCTGTCTTTTTCCATATACGACTCTTTTTTTTTTTGTGCGGCATCATGGTAAATAAGAAGCGCAGCTCATTAATGCAGCAGCAGATTTGTAGCAGCTCCTGCTACATGAATTATTCATGTGTAATGAGAGTAGAGTGCGTGGGTGTAATTGTGGGTGTGGCACTCAGCAAACCCAAATTGGTTGGGCATAGTGCCAGTCAGCTGGCTGCTCGGTGGCCATTTAATTTACTTACTTTTTGGTTGAGCCATTATACCCTCAAGTGGCACACTTATTGCCGGGATTTGGGTTCGGGATCGGGATCGGACAATTCATAATTGGGCTCAAGTGGTTAAGTAGTGCGACTAGTGGAAGGGATTCGTGACCGATTCGAAAAAGAATTAAGTGATTTCAATAGGGGTGTTCTCTTGTTATTAGATGACTTGCCAGAAGGCTAAAGGATAACAGGTGTCAGGCAGTTGAAATGGTTGTAAGCAGGAAGCGGAAAGCCGAGTCTAATGATGAATCACTGTCAAGGCAAACTCAACTTGTAACGAATGATTTAAATTTACTGTTTTTGGTTTACTTTGAGCCAAGCAAATTAGCGATTGCCTTTTGGCCTAACTCCCCACTGCCCGCCACTTGAGTGTATTGAATACGTATCGAGTTGCAGCAAATTCTGCAACGCGTTGCAACTGGGACGATGATTTATGTGCGGCCGCACCTACATTTATGCCATAAAGTGGCCATAAATCACACCAACAGGCAAAACTGCGACTCCGCAGACCTGCCAGCTGCACTCATAGCAACGTTGAAGCCGAGAGTCGAGAGCCAAGAGCCGCAAGCTGCGTGCTTGAAGCTAGAACTAGACACAACTGGAGGTGCCCCGACTAGGGGAGCAGGGTAGGTGCTAGTGCCAAGTGTCTGTCAGAAGGCAACAAAGCACGAAGCAGAGACGACAACAAATTGATATTTTTAACATGTGAGTTCAAATAGATAAAGTCAATTGATGGACAGAGAGTAGGAAAATAAGAAAAATCAGTAGCAAAAACGCAACAGACACACACACACACACACACACGCACACACATGTCCAAATGCGCTTGCTTGCTGGCATGACAATTAGCCGGCGGGCTGCCCAGAGTGACGCCTCCAAACAAAGAGACAAGCTGCGAGGGCTGCCATCGCCTCCGACTCCGACTCCACCTCCGACTCCAACTTCGCCTTCGCCTCCCTCTTCGCCGGCCACAAGTTGTCAATTTGTTGTCTCTGGTTGCTGTTTTTCTTGTTTGGGTGTTTTTGTCATACACTTCCTTAGAGTCTTATAAGTTGGTTATTAAGTGTGTTGCATATTAATGAAGAGCTTTCGGATTCCATTGCACATATGCCAAAGCTGACAGCTGCTCAGGATAAGGATTTGCACTCATGAGAAATGATCAATCGATAAATGGAGTTGCATGAAAATCACTTTTATTTACGCAAATTAATCAAACATCAATTGTACTAAACACAATACATCAATCAGGTTTAATCAGCGAATAATTTGTATTAAGCACTATTGTTAAAGTTAGTTTTATTTTATTGAGTGTAGCTAGGCTGTGTATTACTCAGCTTCCACTTTTTGTTCTTATTTTTTTAATTGTAAGAGCATTATATGTTCTACAGCTCGACGATTTAGTGTTCTTTCTTATTAGTTTTTTGCTTTTCCGAACACTTGTCACAAATTGCGCAAATTTATTTTACGCGCTAAATGCAAAACGTGCCCGGCCAGCTAAATGGCAAAAATTGCACTCGTCCATTCGCTGCTGGCAGTCACTGTGCTTTATGCTTTGTGTGCTCGCAGTCGTTCTCATACATTGGCATTGGTTCTTCTATTGTCAATAACTGTGCCTTCCCTGAACTGGCCCACCCACAAGATACGCATTTTGAATATGTTATACTTAAATACATAAATATGTATGTATGTATGTATGTGTACGTTACTTGTCTGTATGTAAACACTTATTTATGAGCCAGCTTAAGTGGTTGGCAACTCTGGCGAGTTTTTAACCCTTTCGGCTGCCTAACAATGCGTAAAGTTTGTCGCCGCTTTTGATGGATTACAACAAGTTGGAAGCTGTTTGCTGCCAGTCGTTGGCTGGAATGGTTGGATTTTGCTTTAACACTTTTGCCTTTTGTGCTCTATAATTATTTATTTATATATGGCTGTTTGGCATTGTGCAATTTATTTCAGGTCTACCGCTTGACGTCTTTTCTGTTAATTTTATGCCTTTTGAGCAGCGCCTTTTGATTAATTGCCACTCTGGAGTGGGAGTTACAAGCAAGAAAGGAGTTTAAGAAAGGCTCCATAAATGTTGAATTAATGTCGCAAGAATGATATAGGATTAACCTTAATATCCTGCTCGTATAAATGTTATCGAGGCAACACATCAATAGTAAATGGACTAAGTGACACTTGTAGCTACTGTTTGTATATTATCCTGAACTTTTTTTCTATATATGTGTTTTTTTTTGTATTTGAGTGCACAATCCAAAGGCAATTTGAAATTAAATGCAACTGCCAAATGCCCAACGTCACGTTGATTAATGATGATGGCTCGAGTGAGGCAGCAGAAGAACTCATGTCAATTATGCCATTTGCATTTACAATCCGAAAATTGTAAGCAATTATTAGACATTTTTCTTTTCTTATTTTTTCATCTCTTTTTGTTGGTCTGCCACTGATGGATCGTCGCATCGTTGACGTCCCAGATTATATATATTTTTTTTTTGTGAGCAATAGATAGATAAGAATCACAAGCAGCAGACGAATGAACGGGGCAAATAACAAAACGATCAACTGAAAATGATTAGTCAACAAGCCTCGGCCAGCAATAAAAATTACTGACGATTTCATGAACAAACGCCTTTTATTACCCCACCAGAGTAGCAGCAGCAGATAGGAACAAGAACAAGGCCAAGAACAGCAAGATGGTATTCAATTTATGATTTTGTGTAGATGGAAAAACCTATTAACAAATGTCAATTAGATGACACAGGCGCAATACATATAGTTGAGCGAGAGAAAGGCACTGAATGCTGCAGTTAATGACAGTGCGACGTGCAGCAGATACAGATACCGATACAAGGTACACGATCCAAGATACAAGATACAAAATACAAAGAGATACATATAAAAGATATGTTTGTCATTTTTGTTAATCAATTTCGTGGCAATGTTACAATTCTCAACTTGACGGCATTTGGTTGTAGCCGGCCAAATGATTTGTTTGCATTCTTCGCTGACTCAGAGGCATGTGAATTTCTCAGATACTTCAGGTTTACCGTTGCGCTAGGGGAGGGGGTGGAGCAGTTCAGGAATGTATCTCTGAGATATCTTGTAGCTTTAATTGAGCTGTGAAATGTTCATATCTTTATGTTGTCCACACAATTTCGAATTGAGACTACCTTGGTGGCATTAGAGGCCAATCAGCCAATTCCATTGCATTTCTCCCACATTTTACAACTTAATTTCCTGGTATGGCAGACAAATCTCCAGTTTGAGGGCTTTTCTATTGTTTAGCGTGTTTTTATGCTTGAAATCAATTTGTAGCACTTTACTCGAAATTAACATTATTATATGTATATGTATATGTATTTTCATTTTATTATTATGCTTGCAACACTTTTTTCATTCTCATTTTATTCGCTTTTAATGCGGCACGTCTGCGCGCTCAATTAAAACAGAGAATTCAATGAGTTCCTAGAGGTAAACCTTTTCTGGTTTTTTTTCTTTCCTTTTGTAGCCTTTCCGGCCAAAGGTGTTGGTGGCCAAGTGTCACTTGCCAAGCGAGTGAAGCGTTAACGTTTTTGTTCTAGCTATACGAGGCAAAATTAACGCCTGAAATGGATTTCAAGTGCGGCTGGCTAACTGAAAAGGTGTTATATATGTATATATATAAATACATGTAAATAGGCAACAAAAGGCGCGACAGGATATCGTATGCTAAAAAATGTGCATGCAAGACAAAGAGACGGACGGGAAAAATCACAGACGACCCAGCAATTGACCGCTGGGATATGAACCCATAAACAAATTACATGCGAAAGGCATTTAAGGACGACAGAGTTATCCGCAACTGAACTGGACACGCAAGCACCTCGCCAATTTATTTATTAATCGCATGTCAAGCGACGGGCGGCAACTTAAGTGATCCCCCCCAAAAAGTCACTCGCAAAAAAATATTAGCACGTAAGCATTAAATACATTTTAAGCGGAAGAACTAATTAACAAGCCACACTCTGCAATGGGTCTAGCCCGGCAGTCAGCCAGTCATCCAGTCACAAAACCCAACTGCGCCAGACCAGAAGAGCCAGACAAACTTGGCAACAAAAAAAGAAAAACAAAAGCAAAAAAATAAAAAAACTCATTAGCACGCTCGAACGTTAAAAATGTCGCGTCAAAATCAGCGCTTAATATTTTTTATGATTAGCTGCCTTAACACGACATTTTTTGGCGGACATTTATGAAGCCAAAACAAAAGGAATTCAAATACTTATGCGAGTTCAAATATACGTTTGTTAGTCGTCGGTTGAGTCATGAAAAATTATAGATACTCTTACTTTGTTACAACGTGACTTTAGTACACAGTTTGTATTCCTGATAAATGAGTGACATTTATGAATCGAAGTATTTGAATTCTTTTTGTGTTGACTTAATAAATGTCACCAAAAGAATTGTAATTGTATTAGGTAAAAATATTTATTTCTTGGGTAAAAATACTCTTACTTTCTTTACCCAAGCAATAAATTGACATTTTGCATACTCGCTAAATGTGATTTATCTAATTAATAAAGGCAAAACATGTGAGAAGAGCATGATGAACACTTTGTGGCAAGAGTAGAGAAAATTGAGGGGTGTGATTGGTGAAAATGTGCACACGAATTATTTGTTATTTGCGTAGACTTGTCAGTCGCAATATTATAGTATATAGAGCAAACAGACAGGTGGCTTAAGTCGGTGAACGGGAGGAGTGGGCGTGACAGTCAAAGTAATCATCATAATACTGAACTACGCGACTAAAAACGCTAAAGACTCATTAATCGTAAGCCAGGCAACAGGACATTTGTGGCATTTGTGCTGCGAGTCGCGACTTTTGCCGCCAGAGCTGTTTTAATTGTTTGCTTTGTGCTGGAACGCGGCACACTGGGAACAGAACCCAGTGGAGCACTGTGAGTTGCACAGTCAAAACAAAAACAGAACAGAGGACATGACACCAGCGGCTGCGTCACTCAGTACTCACTACTCAGTCCATAGTCGTTGTCCTGTTCCTTCAACGTTCTTTTTTCGTATTGGTAATAAGGTGTCTTTGACGACCCGTCGGTTCGCAATCTGGCTGGCAACTGCATTACGCTGCGCTTTTATAAATATGACGATAAATTTCGCTGGCCACTGTTCCGAGTTTCCTTTTTTTATTTCGACTTCATTTTGGCTTTTAATTTCCTCCTGGGATTTACGCAAAAGGTATTCCGGCATTTTCTTTTTTTTTCTGTAACAGTGTCATGTCTGCAGTGGAAGCGTCAGTAGCGACGCTTTTAATAGCCCTCGTCCAGTCTGGAGCGATTTTAATATAAAAACTACAACAGCAAAAGCAACAGAGGGCAACATAACCGTCTCTTTATACGCAATGTTTTCAGCTTTGAGCAGCGCTTAATGTTGGCCAGAAAAAAGCAAAGTGAGATAAGCGCTTTAAGCCCTATTAACGGGCTTGTAGCTGGAGGACCATGTGTTTCGAGCTCTCTCTCTCTCTGTATGTGTGTGCATGAAAAGTTAATCTAAGCAATTTGTAATAGCTGAAGTTTTGAAGCCATATTAAAGAGCCGCAACGAGTTTTTTAGTAAAATCATTAAAGTAATTTTCTGTGCAGCGAATGAAATTTAGTTTGAAAAGGGAAGAATGTTAAAAATCTGAACAGCCAAGCCATAGAAGAGAACTGTTTTAGAAATATAATAATAAGAAAATAATAATAAAGAGTTGAAAATTGCAGATCAGTTTGTAAATCAGTTTGAAAGTAATTATAATTATAAATTAAAGACACCTATTAGGCATTCTTCCCATATCTATAAACCTAAAATGAAGTTGCTCAGTTTTGTAATTAATTGTATAAGTAATATATTTATTCTCATCTATAGCACACACTTGACTTTAATGGAGAGATAAATAATTGTGCATTGCATTTGGCAAACTAAATTATCGCCTTTATAACTGCCTCTGCACACCAGCAACCTATTACACAAACCACTCCATCAAAGCAAGAAATCTCAACTAAAGCAATTTATGCAAAGTCCAACGATTCAACAAACATTCACACACACACACACACACACATGTTAAGCTAACAAGCTCATTGCTCATAGACGGTGGCAATCAAATCAGCCAAAAACTTGTTATCGCCTCCTTTGAGCGACACCAAGAAAATTAATGACCACCCAACCAGTCAACCAACTTGCAACGAACCCGAAACGCACCAATTGCCATGTGTTTCTATATTAGTCATAGTCGAACCGGTGCAAGCAAGGCTCATTTGAAATATGCAAAGCATATAAATTATGTGCTGAGCCGAGAGTGGGGCGACAAACTGTGAATGAATCAAAGGATAATCCAATTTATTTCACATTATGGCCCGTCTGCGCATTGTGCCCCGCCACAGATACACCTAAGTACTGCGACACAAAGTGTGGCAACTTGCAAGCGCCTGCAGTCGAACTTCAAAGGTGTCAAGCCTGCAACGGCAACGGCAACGGCAACTGCAACCCTCTCAGCTGGCACCAATCTGAAGCTATCCTCAATGCACTTTCAGGCAATCAATACGTTTTTGTCTCTAATATAATTTACTGACTCTAATGTGCGGAGTTAAGACTATGAGTGGAGGGAAGGCACTTATAGACAGAGTGAGAAGTACTAAATCTGAAAGGGATACAGAGAATCCATATACCATGTACAGCTAAAATTGATCAAATAAAAAGGTATACCTGAGTTATGTAAATGCATTCGAAACAGATTTCTGTGAATTTATCAAATGAAATTCTAAATCCAGGAATTATTAAACATAAAATCAAGTTTCAAATTGTGTACCTTAATTCTATGTGCAGGGTATCTGACAGTCGGGCAGCATGCAGATGCATCCTTCTATGTTTGATGCTGTTGAATCAGTTTGTATCTTTTGGCCACAACTCAAGTTTTTTAATATTGCACGCTCAAGTAACTCTGCTGAAAAGATTGCCAAAACGCAGGTCAGACCAGTCTATGCGAAATCCATACACATGTCAGTCACACTTAACCCGGGGCCATGAAAGACAAAGCAGGGGCAGGGGCAGCAGCAGCAGCGGGGGGCCGGGATTAGTAGACCGCAGGAATTCAAAATCTAGATATGTTTTGATTGCCTGGCGGCAAAACTTATTATTTTAAGTCAGCAAATGTTATGCGAACTTTTCATAATTTGAACGTTTTCCCAACATTTATTATATGATTTCCGGAAATGTTTTGAGGCGACGTCGCCGCATTTCAAATTTATGCGCTATGCATATGTCAACAGCTCCTTTTTGGTGAGGAAAAAAAAAACAAGTAAGGATATAGAATAACTTATGGATATGTATACATATGTGTATGCTTGCTTGGCGACTGTTGCTGCTTTGGTAAAATTTGCATATTTGCATTTCAATTTGCTGGCTGAATGTTTGTGGTTAGGGTCTCAACTGCTTCCTTTTTTTCTATTTTTTATCTTTGGCTTTGGCAAAAATTTAATTGTCAATAAAAATTTACCGTGCGGAAAATTTGTTATGCAAACAAATGAAATTGAAATGTGGCTGCTGTGTGCTTATCGTGTGCACTTTTCATGCGATTCATGCGATTCACTGCCCCTGCAAAGGCGAACACACAAAGACAAAACACAACCAGACAAATTTGCATTATCTCAAAAGTAAATTGCAATGGTAGACACAGATATCTGGCATCTTGTATGCGACTGTGAGAACATTTGTTCTTTCAATAATGCATGAAACACGACAATTTTACAATGTCTAATTGAGTTAATTGGAAAATCCTCAGCTCAATACATGAGCGCGTTGAATGGGTGGTTCGAGAGACACAGAGGGTTTCGTTGGTGTAATTTTGTAATTTACATTGCTGGTTTTGAATTTACACTTGCAAGCAATTAATAATGCTGCATTAGGGTTATCCATAAAGCCACCCACACACACACATCCTTGTCGTCCTTGTTGCCTGCATATGCACGACAATTAAGCAGGATAATTAAGTTTATCGTTCATTGGCATTGCACTTTACCCAGCTCAACCAACACATCAGTCTTTCTCTCCTTCTACGCCTGCTTACACATCCCTCTCATTTACCTAATGTAACACGTATGACAGATTACGGCAGGATGCTCGCCATGGAACAGCAGGATTGGGGGCACTGCAGGACATGATTGTGCATATTAAGAGTCTGCATCTAAGTGCATTTTCAAATACAAGTTCGAAATTGCAAAAGTTATGCAAATACATACAATTGCAGGCATTGTGGATGGAAAGTCCTATAGCAATAGCAAATGCGATGAGCCGCTCAAGTTGCCATTTAGTATTTCCCCTCCGCCCGATCCAAACAACTAGTAGTTCACACGTTGGCATCCGTATCATAAAATGCTGTCGTGTCATCAGACATTAAAGATGCCATTGCTAGACGCAATTAAAATCATTCAAAATAAACATTTCATTACCAGCCGAAACGATCTTAATGTCACACTCTTTTCGCCCCCTTCTCTATATGTATTTTGCTCTTATGGAAAAACCTTTGGCTGCACTTAAAAAACTTTTGGCACCAAAAAAGCACAACAGAACACAACATTGTCATAAACATTGCTGACATTAAGATAACTTTTAATCATCGTAAAAAACCAAAATCCGCCGACCCTTTTCACCCGTTGAAGGTCTGCCACGTAAGCGGCTTTCCGTGTCGCCATTCGCAACAGCAGCGGTGCATAAAACATATACAAAATGGGCGAAAAAGAAAATAGGAAAACAAAATGCAAAAATATGTATTTTGGCAAATGGTTTTCCAACACAATCAACAAAAATCTTGGACAGACTTACCGACTCTGGGTCTGATTTTGCTTCTGATTCTGATTCTGAGTCTGGTTGCGGATTTCTATATTAAATTGTTTTCGGTAGCTTTTTGGTGGGGCTGTTGCCGTCGTCGCCACGTTGATGCGTCCTCCGTTGTTGGCTTGTGGCATGTTGCGCCCGGCAAAACGGAAATGTAATGAAAATTCAATTAAAAAATGGCATTTGCCAGATTTTACGAGTTGCACTCGATGGATGGGCACCCGGTGATGAAATCATGTCCATTGAATTCGTCTGGCCTGCAGCTGCAATACAGATGAAAAGTGTTCCTCCAAAGGCTTTAAACTGCATAGTGCTTTAATTAATTATTTATCCCATAGTGTGAATTTGTATACAAATGATAATTACGTTCAGCATCCCCAATCTGGTGAAGATCTTTAAAAAAAAACATCGCTTGTAAACAAATCGGCAAAAACATGTAATTTCACTTATCTGACATAATGTCAACAATTTTGAAATCTTCTACCCGTTACACAGGGCACATTACGGACAGGCACAGCCAGTAAATTCACATATAAATTACAAAAACGAAAAAAATTACCCCTTATCGTGTTGCGGGATAACAATAACAACGAGTTGACTTGTGTAACAAATAAAAGTCACTTGATAAGCCCAATATGCAACCCCTTGTTGTCAGAAGGGTGTTGTGCCAAACATCGTATGCTAATCACACACACCCAACACACACACACACACCCATTCGAGCCGCCTTTAACACGCTTAAGCACAAACCAACGAGCCAAAGATCTTTTTGGCTCTATTTCTGGTGCTTCAGTGGCAAATGGAAATTGTGATTCTTTTATAGCCTGGCGCCGCTCGAATGATTTTTATGGGTTTTGCTAAAAAAAAATGAACTGAAATGCCAGCAAACTGATTTGCATGACTTTGCCAAAGGTTCCATCTAATAGAATATTAATGGCATTTGCTTTTCGCTCTAAGCTTTGTAACAAGAACAGAGATTTCCAATTTTAGTTCTATTTATATTGATTGTAAGCAGTAAAAAATAGAAGTGTATATATGTAGGGTAGAGAAAAAAAAATATAGAAAAGAGCATAAAATGATTGTCAATAATTTAGGCAAGCTCAAATCTAAATTAAATGTTTTTTTAAAAGATTACAAGCTCAGCAAAAAATAATAATAATTCCGCAAAAATCAATATAGCATTTTTTAATATTTGAAAATAGTATATTTATTTTTAAAATGGAAGTTGCATAATTAGATATAGTAATGCATATAATGTTGATGATCTTAATGTGAACTCTAAGAAATTGAACAACGTCTCAAAACCTGATTATAACTGTCAAAGATTTACCTACAAATGTGTACAAAGAGTATTTGAGGTGCGCTACTAAGTAGTTGAAATTTTTCTTAGTATACCTTCCGCCTTTCTCAATGCTCAGCTTTTGGTTTTTCAATTTATTTTGATATTTTTATTTGCATATGCAATAATTTACAGACGTAGCAGCAAAGGAGTTTTCGACTGTGAATTGAATCGGTTTTATATCCTTACTTGAGCGTTGCGGATAGAATAAATATTTAATGTGGCAGTGCAATGAATAGGCAATTGTAGCAGGGCAAAAGTGTAGCTAAAAGGGAGCATTTAATAAGCACTAAAATGCATACAAAATCTCATCTTTGCTATTTTAGGAGCTGATTATCCCCACAGCTGAACTGCCCTGAACTGCATAGATATGCACATATGTGTGTGGAAATGCGTATGTAGCATTCAATTTCAAGAGCCATTAAAACCTATGCATGCAATTAAGTCGAGTGAAAATTTCATAAAGATAACAATCGACAAGAACAAGAAATAATACACATTTATAGTCGAGATCTATGCGCATGTGTATCTCTGTGGAGAAGGGGCATGGAGAAAAAACCTGCAGTTGCCCGTCAGTCAACACTTCAAATAAAAGGGCGGATGAGGAGACCACATTAATTTGCATTTAAAAACTGTTTTTAGTAGCATCAACAACAAACATGGGGCGCACCAACCGAACAGCCATTAACAAAGTGTCTCCAGATGTGGCAGCAGCATCAGCAGCATCAGCAGCATCAGCAGCAGCAGCAGCAGGCCCAGCGAGTGCGGCACAAGTTGATTTGGGGTCGCAGCATATTTAACATAAAAAGATGAAACGTTTATTATGATTGTTGGCTGCTGTTATTAGCTCAAGAAATGGTTATGGGAGCAGCGCACGCCATTCTTCTTGCACACAAATGTCAAAAGGCAGCGGTCAGAATGTGTCCAACTTCAACTCGGAGCATAAATGAAGCCCTCCGCCTCTGATCTGAATCATCTGCAGCTGGGCCGTGTGGCACGGCAACACAGCGGGGCAGGGTGACGGTGGCACTTACAATGATCTTGTCATAAAACGTTCAGAGTCATCAAAGTTGCACTTTATGCGAAACGATCTTCGCTCGACGATGTTTGTGTTTGTTGATGTATCTGTTGCTGTTGTTGCTGTTGCTGTTGTGTTTGTTGTCGGTGCACGTGTTCATCGTCATCAGCATTAGCGGCAGTGTTGTATTAGGCGAGAACAGACAAACAAGCGATGATCGGACCAGGCCGACAACTGGCACTGGCTGCTGTCTTGTCGGTCCGTCTGTCTGTCTGCTGTCTGTCTGCTCTTTGCACTCGGCATAATCATAGAAATGATGTGGCCTCTGCCTTTGGCTAAATGGTGTTTCCAGTGCCATAAGCACAGGCTAATAGACAGCATGGGGTCGTGGCAAGCAGCTTTTTGGGCCAAGAGGTGCGGTGGAGCTAACAATTTGAATACATATGGACACAATGTAAGAGCATAATAGAATGTATAAGCCTCACTAATATATCGCTCTGATTACTAGCTTAATAAGCCCAAAATGCGACAATGGGAAGGAAATGCAGACATTCCACTCAGTAGCCATATTTTGTATAAACATAGTTTGTAAGCTGGTTGTGCTTTGAATCAACAGTGTTCATAAACTGACTTTTAAACCTGACAATAATTGTTGAAAGAAATTCTGATTAAGGTATCTGGCTAAAATGTGTGAGAAAATAAACACGTTCGCAGTTCCGCTTTGGTATAATATTTCCGAATTGTATTTATAAGCCTCAGGGAGCAATTTTACTGAAAAGCAATGACTTCTGATTTAAATGCATGAAAATATTAGAATATTACTAGTTTTGGCCCTTGGCAGGCTAAGCCTTTGATAAACCTTTTTATGTTCAGTAATAGATCGAAGATCGACGATCACTTTGAAGTTAAACATTTTATTTTAGTTATTATCTATTCGAAAATTGTGTAAAGCCAGTATACTCTAATCTGATGAGCTTAATTTACTTACTTGAGATAGCAATAGAGAAAGAAATTTTGATTTCTAAATAATCTAAAATATAAAAATAAATGTAGAATATAATTCTTGAACAGTTACTGGAGACAGATTTTAAATATTTTTACAGTGCCTAATAAAATACAAAGTAAATATTTACTATTCAAAGTGTAATTAATATAGCTAACTAATGTATTTTGTTAGGTTTACCTTTTCAGTCAATTTATCAGTATTAATAATTATAAAAATGTTCCGGTTCTTTGCAGGACACACGGTATTTCCGTTCCGATCCTATCTCTACAAAATGACGAATTTATTAGAAGGGGGATAAAGATAGTTTCGAAATAGAGAGATTAGCTGGCAAAAGAAAATATATGTATAGCCACATATATTTTGAGACTCGATTGCTGATGCTGAAAAAGATATATACACATATGCATCAATTTATGTGGATCTGTGCTGTGTATAAGCTTATGCAACTACTTCAGATAATTGTTTATCGAATGCTGTTCGAGGCAAACTCAAGTTGCCCTTGCCACAAGCTACACACGAGTACAACACACATTACTAGTGAAAACTTGTCCATTCCGATTGGAATTATGCATCCCTACATCACTTTAGGAGCGGCACATTTAATATGCGAGCGTGTGACAGGCCCAAGTGCGCCTCAAGTGTTGTCACACACATGAATAACTGATGGCATTACAACGATTTGGGCCCGAGTGGCAAGTGGCAAGTGGCATGAAACCCGAAAAACATACAAAGCATAGCATACAGCCCAAGCACTTGACACTTGCCACTGACTTGTGGCATGAGCCGAGTTGACATGCTGCTGCTGCTGCTGCTGTTGGGTGTCTTGCTGCCGCAACACAACTCAACTCAAGATCAAGATCTCTTTCAGAGATCTATTTTCCTCAGAAAATTTGTGTGCTGGATGGCAATGTGGGGACGCTGTCGCTGATTGCCTGTCGTTGTTAGAAAAATATTATTTTCTTTATGTTTTGTTTTATATTTCCACGCTGATTGCAAAGACGAGTAGTTGCAGTTGGGGCGTGCTGCTGTTGCACAAAGGGCAGCCTGCCGCTGTCAGTCAGTCAGTGAGTGCCGCGGGGCAAACGGCGCGCTTGAGTGAAAGTTGATGTGCATGAAAAGTTTTAATTGCGCGTCGAGTTGGATTTTTATTGGCAGCCAGGAGCTGGGTGGCACTTACCGCACCGCTCTTTCCAGAAACATATTAGAAAAAGAAGCAAAGAACTAAACACAAAAAAACGATTTTAACACAAATTTTGTGGGTCATTTTTTGTAATGGCCCCGACGAGTAGTTGCGATAAGCGATCTCTCTATATTTTTGAACCCCAGCAGCATCTTCTTCTCTCTGTCGTGTCAAATGAAGTGTGGCATGTGCTGAAGATGTCTTGAACTCGATGCCCCCTGGGGTGCAGCAGCCACGTGCTTGGCTGAACTCGTCGTGGGCTTGAATGCGTAGGATCCTCTGATGATGCAGCATTATAAGCCAGACTAGATATTGATTACGAACTTTTACTCTATTCTTATTTCAATGCACTTGGTCGTAGGAGTCAGTTGAGTAGATCACTCTTAAAGATACGTTAACACAGTTTTCAAGCAGAATAACTGCACTTGGTCATAATTTAGGCATAGAAAAATGTTGTTGTACAAAATGAATAATAAATGTGTTATCAACCAACAAGTGCTCTTCACAAAGAACTCGACTCTCCAAAGCACAAACAATTTAAAGACATTTTCCAAAAATCCCTAATGAACTGTGCCACACATTGGAATGACGGTCCATTAGGCGGCCCTAAACGAAAGATGCCAACACTCACAGATCAACTTTTGATTTGATGATCAGTAAACTGAGAAAGATTAACTACACCCAGCCAGTTCAAATGGTCAAAAGCTAATAAATTACTCAGTGTCCAAAACCGCAGAGATGGACTGCGAGGTGTCTTTAAAGCTAACCAATGCCGTTTTATGGCACCTTTTTCCCCCCAAATCACTTTCAAAAAAAAAAAAAAAGAAAAGACCAAAACAATACCGAGCCATATATCAAACACTTGGATAGCAGGCTTCTCAGGCATGGCAATTGAAAAATGTAGATCAAGTTGGGGCGATAAAAGGCCACAACCGCCTTTCACATTAATTATAAGTTTTTAAAACAACATAAAACTGAACGCACATTTTGATTGAATGCGCCAACTTCCCGGGAATAGTTTCATTATGTTGCACTAATTTTGAACAATGATCGCCCTCAAGATAAATCATTAAAACAATTTTATTAAAATTATATCTTTGGGCATTTCTCATTTATGGCCAGTGAATATGAGACACCCAGCCCCAAAATCAAGTTAATTGCCCCGCCCCTCGATTGCTGGGAGAAATTCCTCATAAATGGGTCGCCTACTTCCATAAAGGGCTCAGATGTAAGTGGTTCTAAAACGCGCTCTTTACGATTTTTTCAGTGCTTTGCGACATTAATGTCGTAATTATGTTTGTCTGTCATACAACTTTTATTTCCACGTATTTTTCGAAATAATTACATTCTTTTATTATTGCTAAGCTGCATTTTCTTTTAATTGTTGATTTTAAGTTCCATGTATGTTCTCATAGTAAGTTTTCCATGCACAATAAAGTGCATTAGCTGCTCAGGCTGTATGCTATCAGTTGGCTTTGTTGGAACTGACAGTTCTGATGATTCCCCAGTTTTTATAACAATCCACTTTGGACACAAGTTATAGAATGACATGTGAAATTCTGACTCACAATCAGACATCAAATAACATTTACTATTTTTACACAAAGCTAATGGATATATGCAGAACTCATTGAAAGCCAAACAAGCTCTCAAAGCAGCTCAAAATGACATCGACGAACCACCTTCAAACAACTGTACAAATATTCCACATTTCAACCCAAAAATACAAAAAACACAAATAGAAAAACCACCCATTAAGTCCCCATGGTATTATCTCCACGGCAATGCATTCAAAAAGGAAAATACCAACAAAAAGTGATGGACAATCCAACAAATGCAACACACTAACGATTTCATTAAAAACGCAGTCAACTAGAAAAAACTCAATTAATTTCAACGTAAAAAACTTGGAAGCGCCCCCACAAACCAAAAAAACCCGAGTATATATTGTGTGTATATATCCGAAAAACAAATTTTGGTTTTTTTTTGTATTTTTTTTGCAAATCATTCGGCAAACAATCACAAATGTGCATAAAATTACAACAATGCAACAAATTGAGGGATGCAGAAGTGCAGAGATGACCACAGCGCCGAGGCCCACCATCAAATACCATCAACCATCAAGGGTTTCCTCCAACCCCCATCCAACCCATCGAACCCCTCTTCAGTATGACCAAGTGCAGTGATATGCAAAAAACTGCATGTCATTGCGTTGGCAACGCAACTTCCATCGGGATTGGGATTGGCATTGGAATTGGGCTAGAGCATGAGCGCTCATCGGGGTGCCAGCAGCGACCTCCTGGACGGTTTGTCCGAGGGCTTCACTTGCGTTTTTTGTGTTTTTTATGTAGTTCACTTTTTGAAAAATTGACAGCTTGACCGCAGTGCTTGTGTGTGGATATATTGTTATTGTTATTACATTGCTGTCGCTGCCATTGTTATTGTTGTTGTTGCTGTTGTTAACCTTGCTGTTAATGTTGCAGTCACTGTTGCTGTTGCTGTTCCTGTTGCAATTGCAATTCAAGCGCAAAATCATTAATATCCTTTGGCCTCGCCCTTGTTTTTGTGGTTGTTGCATTTGCATTGCGACCCATCGACTTTTTGTGAGGCTTCCACAATATTTGGCCCATTGTTTACCCGAACTTTGGGTCACTTAATGAACTCTTCCAGTTGCAGTCAGAGTAATTAATACGCTATTGTTTATGTGGAATCGTAGACAAGTTTGCAGCAACTTTACAGAAAGTCAAGCATCTATTTCAAGATATTTTCTCAGCTCGATCAAAGTCAGCGATTTACTGATAAGCAAAAACATCAAGCAACCAACCCCAATTTTCTAATACACTTGCCCCTTACTCTGTACTCTGTGTACTTTCCGAGTACACCTTTCACTTATCCGATATTTCAGCAGCAATTACGTGTAGACACAAACACCACTCAGCCGTGCACAGCTAAATATCTGGCTCAATAGTTTAATGAAATTATCAATATCCTACGCGGACCCATGTGAGTCATCATTGCAGAAGCAAGCAGCCGAGCAAGGGGAGAGTGATGAGTCGAGTACCCCAAGCAGACCACACCAAACACACACACACACATAATCACCTACTGATGTAAATACAATATTTTCAATATAACCACTTAACGCTTAAATCCCGCACATACACACAACTGAGAAGACAAAAGACAACCCTCGTCAGGGGTAGGCCTTGGTTGCCCACATAACGTTATCTGGCGAACAACATGACTACTACTACTACATGCTACATGCTACATGCTACATACTACCTACAATCGACTACCTTGTGTGCCCCTTGTCGTTGTCGTTGTTGTTGTTGTCATCCGCATCACCCAAGTGGCGGCGACTACCGACGACCACAACAGTATCAATGCACAAACTGTACCCAGTACAAGTTGTACTCTGGGCAGGGGTCCTCTGCCATCAACCCCCAAATGCTCTTGCATGGAGGGTTAAAGTTTGAGACGACGACGACAGTGAACTGTCATATTTGCTTTGACTGACTGACTGACTGAGTGACTGACGAACTGCCAACACGTACGTAGTGGTGGTTGATGTGACTTACCAACTGACCATCTGTCATGGGTAAAAACTGCAGTGAGCCGAGAGCAAGGAGATAGAGAGAGAGAGAGAGTCAGGGTAAATAAAAAGCACGGCATATTTTTCAGCATATTTTTTCCCATTTGCTTGAAATTCAAATCGACGACCCCAGTGACAACTGTACCTGGCAGCAGGAGCAAGTGTAGTACTTGTTGTTGTTGTTGTCGTTGTACTGTAGCAGTACAAATTTTGTTAGATTTTTTCGTCAGACACGAAAATTTGCATAACTTGTAAGCACTCGAGAAATTCCTTTAGAATCTCCCCTCGATTCATTTTTCGAGTGTGTGTCGGCATTTCATAAAGTAAGGTTCTGTTGATTTAAATTGTTTTTTGCTCGGGGTTTTGTGTGACAAAGGAGTTTTGTTTGCTAGGTTCGACTGCTGAGCTTAATTGTTTGGAAAGATTTTATGTACATCGCGATAAGATTATGCTGGGGTGAAGATACAAATGCTGAGGGAATTTTAAGAATCCACAATTTAAGTACAGTAATGTTAACTCCTAACCAACAGCTACAGTCTAATCAAACCTCACTAACTAACCACAAAATGCTTTTGTTCAACAACGCAAATCAAACTCAAACTCACATCGTACAAATGCAACTCACACAAGGCAGCCAATTAATTGGACGAGTCCAGGTCCCTTCGGACACTCTAAGCAGACTACACAATGCCTTAATAAAGAAATCATCGGCAGGAGAGGTGCAGCCGGAGTCCAGAGACGACCACATCAATGCGCTCCAGGTTTTGCCTGCCTTTGGGATGCATCAACACTTCAATGAGTGCGACTGGTCAATGCGGCTGGCAGTGGAACTGTGTGTGCTGAGCCACAAGTGTGGGCACAACAGCACAATGAGGCACTTCGTCTTTGGTTCGCCTGCGTGCAATGCCACCACAATTATTTCCATTTGATTGAGCAAAGAAGTGTGCGTGGAGCATTGCTTCTTTTTTTCTTTCTGTTTTTTCTTTTTTTTTTGCACAACAAGCTGGACACATTGTGGGCTGTGTGGATAGGCGGGCAGTGTGTGGTCATCACTTGCGACTGGCTCTGCATTTATTGCGCTATATGCTTGAGTGCATTCGCGTTTATGGACGATGACGATGATGATGATGGTTGCCGGAAAACTTGAGCACGGCAGCCAGACCAGAGAATTATGCATATTGTGCTTGGAGTGATGAGCGATCTGATGGTATGGGCAGCTTTAAGAGCTTAAAATCTAGAATTAAGCGAGCTTACAAAAGTGTTTCCTCATTATTTTAGTGATTACGCATATCACCTGCAGAAGCGCATTTCTAATTTAAAAGTCAACGCCCTATAATTATTGTATATGACTGCCTGCTCTCTATATTATTCGCACTATTAGAGAAGTTTGCATACCTTAAGCAGCTGTGCTTGTGCTTGATCAATTAAATGCATTTTGCAACGCTTTGGTGGCCCCTTTTTAGCCATTTAGCCTAACTGCTTTACAAGAGTGGCAAAATTTATGCTCAATTTAACACGCTAGCAATGTCACTCCAGAAAGCAATTAAATAAATTGGCGCAACTTCGAGTGGCAAACTATGACAATAACCATTCAGTTTGCCAAGCACACTCTTACCATAAGTAACCCGTTATTCGGTATTCAGTGTTCAGTATTCAGTATTCGTTACTCCTTGCTCGTTACCCGCAGCCAAAGTGGCACCCGCATTGCATTTTCCTACGTTTCTACTTAATGAACACGCTTTGGAATGGAAAATAAGGTAAATAGTTTAGTGGATGGCTTACTGGTTACTTAGTTAGTTGAATGCCTGTTGGGTTGGCTTTGCCTCTGAATCGCTTACACCTGGCGCTTAGTCACCCTTCTACGCAGTTATCCTTGACATTCTCAGCTACCTTTCTGCGAATTGCAATTTAATGTCCCCATACATTTTTTACTTTTAACGGGTTTTTCTCCTTTTTTTTGTATGCATGCGTTGTTTTAAGCAATTGTCTATTCCATTACAGTGTTTTCAACTTTTAAAATGCTAAAGGCTTGTCGATAACCATAAAATATTAAATATTTTGATTTTATTAAGAAAAAAAGAATGTCAAAATTTATTTATACACATTTTGAATTTTGTTTTGAACTATATGACTATATGACTATATGACTAAGCGCCAGGTGTAAGCGATTCAGAGGCAAAGCCAAACCAACAGGCATTCAATTGAATAACATAATAAATTCATCCTTAACAAATTATAAATAGCAAGAAAAATTTGGTAAATTACAAGTAATGATAATATATGTATTTGAACGAATAGCTGATTCATAAAAAGCTCTACTTGGCAACACTGATTTTGTACACATATGCAAAGTACTCCACGAATATTCGATTAAAGTCCTTTGGGATTGTGAGTCATTTGTGGTTCTCTAGCAACCTTATGAGTGTGCCAAACAGTTGCTGATTTCAAGTTTAAAAGTGTCATCCATGTCATGGAGTACTTATTAGAAACGGTTTCAATAAAAACAAACATTCTGCTGAACCGCCGGGCAATTAGTGTAAAAAGAAAACAAAAACAAGAACAACAATGGAACCACTTGAAATGTTGCCACTGTCAATGCCACACGACCTTTGTTATCGTTTGGCGATGTTGTCAAACGCAAAAGGCGCTCAAGTGACAGACGCCCAAATTCAGTTGAATTCAGTAACAATTTCGTAACAAATTAGCAATGCTGCCGCGTCTGTCTCTTGTCAATGACAGCTCGAAATTGTTCAATTTGCGTTTGGATATGCAAAATCAGGGACAAGACACTGGCGCTGACACTGGGAAACACTTGAGACAGTAGTAGTTGGCTACAAGCAATACACAAAAGCTGCAATTAGCAGTGTAAACATTGGGGAGGGGGATGGATCGCTCCAGTTTAAGGCGACCAAATTGGGTAGTAGTAATGTCGCTTCAGATAAGAGACGCCCAAAGTAGGTCGTAAATCGGTGCGCCCGAGGGCTGTGAATTGAGGCGCTTCTGATTTATATGGGCGTGTGGTTGGCGCTTTTAAATAAACTAATTAAGTTAATTAGCTGCGATTTGGGTTCGTGTTCTGCAAGTCAGAGCAACTCAGAGCAACGTGGCCAACGTGGCCAACGTCCTCTGGCATCATTATGAAAATTGCAAAAATGTTCAGCAGCTACCGGTTAATATTAACGCATTATGCAAAAGACACAAAGAGCTCGATGCGAGGGGAGCCAGAAAAGTTTAAACAATGAAAAAAGGTGATGTGGCTAATGTATCTTATTAAGTGATGTAGATTTTCTTAGAGTGTATATATTTTTGTCAACTCTGATATATCTTGTAATTAAATGCTTTATGCAGGGTTAAAAAATGTTCAGTCTATTAAAATGAAATCTAAATAGTTTAAGTAAAGTGTCAACTAATATTATAACTTTTGAATCGACCCTCATGAATAACAGGCCAAAATCCAAAAGCAACCAGGAAAAAAAAACAACGCAACGCATTTTTAATGGATTTTTTCGATGAGTTCAGAGTTTGTGTGCGGTGGTGCACTGTGGTGGGGCAGTTGAGCGGTTGGGCAGTGGGGCGGTGTGTTGAAATACTGGCATTATGCGGTATTATTGTTGTTTGTTTTCACAGAATGGCCTGACACCAGGCAAACAAACAACGGGAGGTGCGAGAGCAGCTCAACAGTTTTTTTTCTTGTATTAAAATCTGCGGTCAGGGCGTGTTGCAGTTGCAGATTTTTACACGCAGCCATTAAAATGGCACTCGGAGGCGACTCTGGACCAGGTGCTGACGACGCTGACGACTGAGGATTGTGGACTGCGCGTGGCTGAAGCGTGAAAAATGCAGCAGACATTGCCAAAATGCCATAAATAAGAAGAATACCAAAAGAAAAAAACAAAAACAAAAAGCAAAAAAAAAATGTGTTAATAACACTAATTTGTCTGCGGTCAAAATGGTAATTTTTGTGGATTTTCAGTTGGCCGGAATTGGGTTTGGGCTTTGGGGTTTTGCGTGCTGATTGCCAACGGTTTTCGGTTTGGTCAGTAGGTGAAAGGCAGAGATAATGAGATGTAAACGACGAGGCATTGATTGATGTTGGATTTAAATATAATTGGGTGCAAAATGTGTGGAAATAAGGCAACGAGGCAGAGGTGTGAAAGGATGCACCCAAACGAAACCTAAGCCAAGCGAAAATGCAGCCTATGTGGCAAATTGATTCTGTTAGTCGTGCAGAGTACTATGTGATATAAAAATCCGTAGCCAGCACTTAGCATTATTTGGTTGCTTATCCAAATGTTTCCATATAACCATTAAGTTCTTTTCCTGCCCCCAACTCTTGCCACACACACACGCACAGTGCATAAAGTAGCGCCAGTTAATTATCAAGGCAGAGTAAAACTAAGACTATAACCCGAACCTGAGTCCGAGCCGGATCCGACGCATGTCGCGACACCAGTCGCCTTCAAGACTGGGATCACTTGGTAGCCTGGTCGTTGCACGTTGCGCGTTGCGGTCGCTCTAGTCGCGTCATTCTATGTTAATGGCACTTATGTACTCTCGTCTAGTCTTGCCTCCCGTTCGACTCCCTGCATTTCTCTGGTACTTAATTTTCAACAATTTGTGGCTTGAAGCTCTTCTCTTCTTTGAGACTAATTCACGATGATTTGCTTCGTTTTTTACATTAGAGATCTGCTGCTGTTGCATGTCTCGTGATTTGAGGCAATTTCGTAAAGTGTCTAGCGAGGTTCTAATGTTATGACCGGGGCCAAAGTCAAAGAAGAGGCCGTCATCGTCGTCGACCACACCATAGCCTCCTAATACATTTCAGCCTCTTCTGTGGTGATAACGAAAATTGTTTATAATGAGGTTCTGCGGTCGAGGCTCAATTGAGTTTACTTAATTGTTGCAACCGGCCACTGGATTTACGCTCTGCCACAGACGGCAATTAGGCCAGGGCCTAAACGGGCCCCGATGTAGGTAGAGAATGCTCTAGGATAGCGAAACAGGCTCTCTATTGATTTGACTCGGCTAATGCTCAACTAATTGAGTAATTTTTGACTACTGTGTATCAATCATTCAGCTCCGTGCACCCTTTTTGTGTGCTTCTCAACTCGTTTAGCAATAATCTTCGTTTCCTGGCCCTTTCTCAGCTGGGCATTGCGAATTTCCCAAAGGCGCTTAGCTTAACGCTTTATTGTTACAAATTTGCTGGCAGTATCCTTGTATCCTTTTACAGCTTCCCAGAAGCGGACAATCGGTTGGGTTTGTCGGTCGGTCGGACGCTATTCCTTTGGGTGACATGCTTTCACTTCTTAACCGGGCAATCAATCATTCCCTTGACTTATGTATTTCCTTTTGGCACAGCCTCTTGTAATCTGCTTGGTCCAGTAGTTGCTTATCGGTAGATAAATGTGACTATAAATCGAAAAATTATAAACGCTTAGCACTGACCAGCCAAGCTAAGCTACCCTCAAGAGGAAACCAGTGGCAAATGGACACACCGAAGCCGAGAAGTACTCTAACCAAAATGTATTAAAAACTCAATCACCTAGCTGATATACAATAAGGCTATTCCTTTTCATACGTTGACCAAGTTTTTTAAGCCTTTAACAAATCCAATTGCTGGCCTGTTTACCAATTCAATTGAGAGTCCGAATGAGGCGAAACTCTTTTGCCATTTCGATAAACAGTTGGAAAATTTATGCATTTATTTTGACATGCGGCATGATTTATTAACCGTAAGTAATTTGTAAATGTACACACTGACAGTGGCAGAACGGTAAGGGGATATAGAAGGGGAAGCTACCCCTTCTCATTTGTGTTGCTCTGGTCAGTCAGTCAGTCTCTGTTTTTTTTTTGGGGTAGAGTTTTTAAAAATGTATTTGCATTGGCGCATTTGTAACCGCAACGAATTTGTTTGTAATAAAAATGTAAATGCCATCGGACGCCACTTCAAGACGAGTTTCAACATAACAAAAACAAAAACAAAACCAGAGAAATGAAAAAAAAAAGCCAACAGAAACAAATACAAAAACCAGAACGAGTTGCAAAAGAAATGAAATACGACCGCAAACTGACACTTGAGGATGGGCTTGGACCGTGCGTAACCCTTTTGGTTGACCAGATCAGGATACGGATTGCCTTTTTGCATTCGCCAAGCGGTTGGGCAGCTTGGATTTATTTCTCTTTATCTGACCCCCAGTGCACAGCCTTTGCCTGTGCTTCTCAGCTAATAAATGGGATATTCATCTATCAATGGTTCGCTTGAATTATACATTTTTAAAGTAAATGCAAATTTGAGAATATTAAACAGTCTCTATGTATATCGCTTAGCTACTTGTCGCCCATGATTCTCAGCTAATTAAAACGCTGCTGGGGAGCAGTTTTGGGCTCTTCAATTTAAGAACAACTCATGCTCAGCCCATTTTCTGCCGTTTTCCCCCTTTCAATGACTCAAGTGTGTTTAACAAACACGCAAAGCGTGTAGCAACAAATGTTGCCCCTTTTTTTCTGCCGCTGCCAGAAAATCATTTGCGAAGGTGACTTCTTTTATTACTACATTTTCAGGCTATTTTTAGCGGCAAACGCAAGTGAAGAAAAACGATGAAAACAAATGAGAAAGAAAAACAGACTAGAAATTTAAAATAAATTGAGTTGCCCGTTTGAGCAGCGTTCCGTTCCCTATCTGCCCGGGCGGACTCCGGGGTCGGAGAACGGAGAACGCCCGCATTTTGTGCTGTCTTCGAATGACTTATTAGGATTTTTATCTGGATTTGCTGTGTGCGCCTAAAAAACAGTGAAATATGTTAATAATTAATTAGTTTTTTATTTTCTGAAGTGTTGCTTGGGGTGTTTTTTAATGCTGATGACGATCACAAATTTACACATAATTCTCGTTTTGGGAGCTTAGCTGTTGACGTTTTTGTGGGCATGTGGAAACATTCTGTTGTAGATGGATGAAAACAACAACAATAACAAAAATAAAAATAAAATAAATTGTCGAGAATATTAGAAAATTTACAAGCGAAAACAAATCAAGCCTAATGCATACGTGGTTGTAATAAATTGGGCAAACCAGCCCATAGCCAGACACCACACCCATTTAATTACCCAAACAACACTTGAAATGCACTTAAAACAATAAATTAAATGGGTCTATACGCAGCTAGCGAAACTATCAAAGCTACTTAATAAACAAATTTTCACATAAAATTACAATTTGGGTAAGAACCCAGGAAGTCTCAGGAAGAGCAACAATAGAGATGGATAGTGAGAAAAAAGAGAGAGCCACAAAAATCCACTTAATAAAATTTATGTGCAGGAGTGGCACACAGGACACACACACACAAGCACACACACAAGCACACACACAAGCAGGCACACACACATATACATACACATGAACCCACAGATAAGTCGAGGGCACGCCGAAACATGCACATAAAAAAGATAAAGTGTCCGAGAACCCAACCACCTCCCCCCGCCCAGATGTTTGTAGTTTGTAGGTGTGTTAGCCAGGCGAGTAATAATTATATTTTTATTGGACATTTATTGCCCAAAAACGGGCAACATTTTAATCAAATTGTCGAGTATGGGGAAGTTCGCTTGTGGGTTTCATGTTCCGGAACTTGCCCCTTTTTGTCTAAGGACCTGTGGCCCAACTAATTTATGTTTCCACATAATGCACAGGCATGGGAAATGATCTCGGCTTTAGCCTATGTGTGATTGAATCGTGTGGCAAGCCGCTGACATCGAATTGCTTTTAGAAATGTGTGTGTTTATTGAACAAACAATTCCGAACAACCAAATGCATAATTTGCGCTCAACGAATGCCCACAGAAATGATTTGTAATTCAATACAAAAGCGACCGACAGGCGGCAATTTCGGGTAGATGAGTAAGTCTCTTTTCAGCCGGGTACCACAAAATATGTAGCTGAAAACAAATAAATAAATAAATCGCGCTGCTAATTAAAGGCGGCTGCGCAGCAGGCAGACGGCGGCGATCGTTTGAAGAGGCCCAAAATAGGAGCAGAGTAGCCAAGAAAATAACACTAGACAACAGAACAGAAAATCGTATAGTGGGGCGAAAATTCAATTGAAAGAAAGCGACACACGAATTGACATGAGTAGCAAACAGGAAAGGGCCACACTACGTACTTAACCACATACATCTCTAGTTTATAGACCTTTGAATACTCTACTCTTGAAATACTCTGTGACAATTCAAATTCAGTAATCAAATCAGTCTGTGGTCGAATTTAAAACTATTATTTTATATAATTAAGATGTGCTGCAGAAATGGTTAATAATTACTTTAATATATAATGGAAAGTACATAAGAATCTACCAAAAAATCTATTAGTTTTTAGTGAATGCGAAACATCTATCTCTATAAAACTAACTAACTAAGTGGAGACTTGAAGGCTTAAATTGCTCAACACCTTATCAACACTTAGTCATAACTATTTCTTGTAGTTATTAGTTAGTCAGACATACAATTCTGAATATCTTTTTAAAAACATGATGGTTCTCGTTTTTTGTATAATGTGTGAAGAATTGACTATAATCTAAAAGTACTTTGGAGGCCTTAAAGCTTAAATTGCTAAGCCGTTTATCAATCCGTCGTCAACACATATGTTAGAAAATATAAAACTAAATAGATAATCGTAGTAATTAGTAAATCAAAATCAAATCATCATTATCTATTAACTATGAAACTGATCCATTATAATTGCTTGGGTAATTTGTGCACTACAAACCATATACGAATTGGATTAGACTCGACTTTCACTCTACATAGAATAGAAGAACCATCAGCAAGCAAATCGAGACCCCCTGTCGTGTTTTTATATAGAAAATGTTTTTACTTTGATGTGTTCTCCGAGTGCGTGTGTGTGTGTGTGTGTGTGGATGTGTGTGATTGTCGGGTTATGCTGCTTTTCGTTGCGTTGGATTACATGTTTCAGTTACACGCCACATTGGGGCGAGGGCATTTGAGATAGGAACTGGGGGGAAGCGAGCTGTTGGCGGCAAGTGTTAAACTGCATTTGTCTGAGTTTTTGGCATGTTGTTTGACTGGCTAGAAATTACATTTGGCTCTGAGAAATGCCACACAATCAGGTGCCGACAGGCGACGACAATGTCGAGTGGGATATTACCTTACAGAGCGAACATTCGACGTTCGACATTCGAAATATGCTAACGCTGACAATTGACAGATGCAATCGGAGCAGCTGAGCATCTCTCGCCATGGATCTCAGTTCGTAAATTGCATTTCGTCAAAGCATTCCTGTGGCTTGGCTGCTTTTGACAAAGCAAAGAGATTTCCCCCCGTTTGTTTTTTCCACCGTTTAAAAAATTGCTCACAATAAGCTTTGACAGCCGCCTGTCAATATGCAGATTGTTTCCACTCTGACGCAGTTACGCACGATTTGCCAAGAATCTCTGCTCCGACATGACCATGTGGCGTCTCTAGAAGCTCAAGTTCAAGTGCGTCGCTGTCGTTGTCGTTGTCATTGTCAGTGATTGGCTTTGTCTGAGTGAATGTCTTCATGAAAAGCGAGTATCTTGTTGCTTGTAGCACTTTAAGCCTTTTTTAATGTTCTTTTTGAGACCAACAATTTATGGATTGGATTTTGTAATCACTTTGTTACACTTGAAATTAATGGAACAACTGGACAACTTAGCTCTGGTGGAATGTCAATGCCAAAGTTAATGGCAAACAGAAGCGATGACAGCACTTACCGCATCAAGATGTTGCAGAAACGATTTTAGTTTTATCTATTATGAGACGTGAATAAATTGAAGTAATTTAATAGGTTTGGAAACCATTCACTATAAAAAAATCTATATCTGCCTATTTGTATTTCACATGTATACAAGGTTGCGAAAACATTAACTACAGTTGTGTCAGCAGTCGACTACTTTTCTAAAAAAGTCGGCGGAGCAGCAGAGCCATTTCAGCATCCTTTTGACAGCTTTGATATATACAAAGTTGGGGAAACATGAATCCCAGCTAAATGTCTGATTAGCAGTAGATGCATTTTCTCACTTCATTTTACAAAACAAAATTTAAGATTGCTTGTGCCCAAGTACCAGCAAGAAACTTGACTTAAGTTCCAGTGAACTTTATATTTTTTTTTTCAGATAAAATACTAATAATAATAATAATAATAATAATTAAGACATGACATATCATCACTCAGCTGTTGTTTGGCATTGTGACGAATCGTGGACTCAGCTTAACCCTATGTTTTGTTGAAAACAATGTTCTCTATGAAAGTGCAGCCATTTGTGAAGCTCATGAATAGCACAATAGGCAGACATTGAAATCACACAAGAATTAATCACAGCAAATTGCGCAGAAAAAGCCACCAAAAAGTTCTGACAGTCCAGCGAGGATTAATCATCTAATGCGTTTATGCACGAGCATAACAAAAACTTGAAATTCGTCTTGGCACTTCAAAGCCAAATAATTTGTAAGAGACACCACTGCAGTCTGCACCATGGTCCAGACGATCCTCCAGACAAAGCGGCGCTCGAAAAATAAAACAACATCTTGCCTGGCCGCTGGTCAAGGTGTTGACTGAGCACCTTCAGCTGAAAAAAAAGGGTACGCACCACGATGACAACAAAATGGCAATTAATTGAAACATGAATTATTAACGCCACGCTGCCACAGCCGCAGCAGCCGCAGCCGATGTTGCAGCCACCCATTGCCCATTGTTGTTGCACGAACTGAAAGATGACCAGGTAAAGTTGCAGAGGATGCTGCTGCTGCTGCTGGCGACTCTTTGACGAACTGTATCACTGACTGACTGACTGGGTGACTGACTGATGTGCTGGACTTTTGATGTCGGTGCTGCTTTGCTTTTGTTGATTTATAAAAGTTCATTAATCTTGCCGAATTCTGTTTAGTTTTTCCCATCTCCGACAACTACGAAAAAGCGCAGCAAATGCGTTGTGAAAAATTTTCATAAAATTTCAAGAAAACCAACAAAGTTGCTCGGTCAAGTTTGTAGTCAAAGTCGAGTTTTTTTTTACATGATTAATTAACAAATTATTCATTGCGGTGCTGACGAGTACCCAAGGAACGTGAGAAACTAATTGAAACGATCTGTAATACAGATTATAAACTGAACTTGGCTAAACTGCTTAGACCCGAATTTGCCGGATGTAAAGCAGTAAGGAACATCATTGACATATTGTTTTAAGCTGAATTCTATTAATATAGTCTTCTGTTGATCTACCCACAGTTTGTGACTCGTCATCATAAATCATGCGATTGGTAAATGTCTGCATGTCTAACATGGATTTCCAAGTGGAATGCTAGGCATCGTTTCTGATTGGAATTTGTAAAGTCAAAAACCATAGCTGACACTTAATTATGGGATGCAAGCGGTGAAGCGTGCCAGTGCCCAGCCCTCCCTCCACCCACCCCAACAAAAGATCCATAAATCTTGACAAAATATGCGCCCTCGACGAGAGACAGCGCCTAGAGATTTAAGGGTTCCCCTAAAACACGCGCCATGTCACTGAAAAATTGCTCGAAATGTTGACACAACTATTCAAATTAATTGATTTAATGCCACTTGCTCTCGGTTATTAATGAAGTTTGGAGTGCAGCTCTAATTAGAATTAGAAAGACCGAGGCGACATTAGAAATTCCATTTCTCATGCGACAAAATTAGAAATTGCTGCAATGCCAAATGATGCACGTGCTGTGGCTGCCACTTCTAAACTATATATATCTATGTGTTTTAATAATCTGCTCATACCTGACGACGGGATAATGCACTCCAATATCAACGCCAAGACCCAAACCCAAACTCTTCAGCTCTTTTAGTGCTTTTCTTGCGACACTTTGCAGTGTCTCAAATGCTCGGCAACACCTGCTGCACTTCAGTTCCACTCCCCACGCTCCCCACATCACCACCCACTTCAACCCTACTACTACTACTACTTAAAGCAGTTTTATTTTCATTGCGTTTCTCACTGACAATTAAATTAAAGCGCATTATGGCAAATTTATGACAGCTTAATTTCATATATTAAGATTTTATGACTGTTGGTTGGGAAGGTCGTAAAACTAAAATACAGCTGGCTTCTCTTGCAGCAGAAGTTATTTAAGCCGTAAATTAGATTAGCAGCTGGATAATCAAACAACTTATATATATAAATCTACTATATCCCACATTCGTACATACATATAAATATATATATATGTACTGAACTACCACAAGAATCTTTGCCACTCCCTCGAATGCCATTCAATCAGCACCCAGGTAGTCGAATAGCCTTTCGACCACCTCCCACCCACTCAGTGATGAATGACGCCGTATCTTGGATCTTGGCCAAAGGAATTCATTACATTCGACATTGGCCACAGCGAGGTTTGCACGGCAAGTTCTTAATAAGGAACTATTGATGACCAGCTAAGTAATTATATATATAAAGTAAATCATTTCTTGAGAAACGAAAAACAAAAATTTTATGTTATGAATGGCTAACTAAATATAATGCGACTAAGTAAGACTTTCTTAACATATTTCCAACATATATAATATGTACATAGTTAGGTTTTTCGTGACATATATATTTGTGAATTTCGAGAGGTATCTATGAATTAGGTGACTCAGCAACACTTTCACATCGAATCACACACTTTGAAAAGACTCAATCTTAAGCTTGTTGTGCGACCCTCGGATTTGTTTGCAGCGCTTTTGGCACTGCAGTTTCTTTTATGCGCTGCCGTTGACAGTCAAGTGAAAAATGCAACTCGCCCGCCGGCATCCCATTGACATGACGATGTCGAAGTCGATGTCGATGACGATGAGAATGAGAATGACTATGGAGATGGAGATGGTGATGCTGAGATGATGATGTGAATGACGTTACGTTTAACGGAGGCAGCGACGACTGTTGGGGCCATTAGCGAGCAATTGCGCATAAAAGTCATGGAGACAGCAAACTGACACTGCGGATGCAGTTGGATAGTTTTGGCTGTGCGGCTACTTGGCTACTTGGCTACTTGGATATGGGCAGCAGGCGATCCGCCAATATTAAATAATGTTGTTAAATGCGAAGCATTGAACCGCTTGGGGAATCGCTTTGCCGGCTGCCTGCTGACAGTCAATGGCTAAATAAATAAATAAAATGAAATTAACTTTGACTTTTCGTGTGCGGCGACATTTGTCTGTCTGCTGTGCATTTTGTGCTTTGTGTATTGGCATTCGATTTCGCTGCCGGGGCCACAACACAAAGGTGAACTGACGATAACGCTGACGATGGCGATGACGAAGACGGAGACGAAGATGATGGCGCTGGTGGCGATGACGCCAATTGGCAGTTCACAGCGCAGAGCCATAAAAAATCGCAGCTCGTTTGAGCATTTTGTGATTTGTGTCGGTTGCCACTGCTGCTCAATCGCGTGTTTCTTTTGCCAGCCATTGTATCGAGTTAATTTATTGATGACAGACGCGCGATAAAAACCAAAAATGTGAATTGTCATTAGAACTCATAAACTTGATTGACAGCGGCAAACCAATGCCAATAGCAATAGCAATAGCAATGGATAACGATTAGCCGACCAGGTCTGTTGAACTTTCTTCTCAGAGTATGAGCCTTGGTTTAAACCCAAATGCTTAAGGACCAAGATTACTGAAGAAAGCAAAAATATTTTTAAAAATATGTAAAATCAAGGAATTTATCTTGTTTGCGTAAGAAGGTATAATAAATATAAGTATGTCACCATCATGCCAAGTTATTGTCTTCGCCAGATGTGCAGCTCGAATCCACTGTCCAATCGGGTCGGTCTTGCCCTTCCCAGGCGCATTTGCATAGCATCTCAATTTAAAAGAAATGCAGCACATAATTATGTCGCTTAAAAATGCACATAATTCAACGCATTTTCCGCCTTAAGAAACAGGTTTAACGCCAGCTGAGAAAATCGTATACAAAGTGTATTTAATTTTATGCATCAGGATCATAAAAATTTCCGCACCATATATGACCGTTGGTCATAAATATTCAAATTTCACAGTCTCACAGTCTCACAGTTGCTCTCAGCATCCGAAAAGCGTTGCGCTGCATCAATCATAAAAAAACAAGCTCATTAAAAATCATAAATAGGAATTTGGTTATTTTCTTGCTGGAGCAGAAAGCTGGGCAGCATCCTGCTGCTACTTCCTGGCCTGCTGACCACGATTTGCATATAAAAAGCATTTAAACGCAACAAATTGCATGTAAATTGTTTTTCCCGGCCAAAACTCGCCACTAATTATGCTCATTCAGAAGTGTTGACATAAATCTCTGCATTCGCTGAGGCCTGTTCTGTCCTGTCCTGTCCTGTTCTGTCTCGCGGAGGGGTGCGACCAACATCGCCATACTATCCTCTGCTGGACCAGTGTGTCCTGTCTATAAATTTGAAATTATTTTCGGCAGCACCGCAGCCCGGACCAGAGTTCCCCCACCCCTCCCATTGTCAGCGGCTTGTCCTAACAACGTGTTAATGTCGTCCCGGTGTAACCCTTTCGGCATCCGAATCCTCTCGGCTCGTCCTCGTCCTCGTCCTTGTCCGCGTACTCGTCAGTGCTTGACACTAATGTGCCGCATTACAAACTGTTGAGCAATTTAATTTAATGTACACTCGCAGTTGCCGAGTTCTTTTTTCCATGTCTGGGCGACCACTTTGCAGTTGCTTAAGATTTATTTGAATTTGACTGGCAGGCTGGGGTTAAAGCCGTCATCCTGCGTTGAGAACTTGGCGCTTACTTGAAAATTTATTACCTACGAACATTTTTGCGGTTTTTTGTGTGATTTTTGGTTCATTAAATATAATTTCATGCTCGACAATTTTGACTTAATTAAGTTGCATTTTCAACACTGAAGGGCTCTCAAGTGTATTTCTGGAGATCGACTTAATGAGTTGGAAAAATGTCGCACAAAAACCTAAAAGTACCCAAAATGCATAATTTAAAGGAAAAAACTGACAAAAGGCGACATCTGCCTGCATCTGCAATCAGAATAGTAACATAAATCGGAATTAAAACTATATCTTCGGTAGGCAATCTAGAATATAGAACTTAAGAGATGTTCTTTTCATCATCTTTTATTTATTAAGAAGAAGAAAATAAACCCTAATTATTCTAGACTAAAAATATCGTGTAGTAAAATATTTGCATAATATATGAATTCATTTACATTTCAAAATATATTTCAGATTTAATCCGTCATGAAGGAGTGAAAATGTTAAAAGTTATTGTACCAACACGTTAAATTAGGTTTTCCTGGACTCCTTGATAATATAAATATACCAATTCGTAGGATGCAAATGGCAATCAAACCTTTCACGACCGAATCAATTAAATCACAAAATAAACAAAAAACAACGCAAATTCTATTGTATGATGTGGTGACAATGTTGTCTACAGGCAACAGGGTTAACTTATCGATTCGTTGTTCTGAATAAGTGACAAAAATACAAAAAAAACACGTTTTTTTATAAAATTTGTTTGTTTCATAAACATTAATAATATCGTGTGGGATAAATCTAATTAATAAAATTTGTCACACTTCCCAAGTTGCTTTTCCTTGAGCAGAGTCAGTCAAGCATAAGACATATTGCTGTCAGGCCAGCGTAATAGATTAGAAATAGACGAAAAACTCATTACAAATTTAGGAACAACCCACACACTGAGAGTAGCTAAGCAATCCTTTCTTCCTGTCTGTGCTAATCACAAAAACGTGACATCATTCGCCACGCCTTTATTATGATTTTTATTAATGATGCCTGGCTACTATTGCATATGCATATAGCGAGAATTCTTTCATTATGCGTACGCGAAGCCCAAAACCAAATAAACAAAAAAAAAAACAAAAACCAATTTGTCTGGGAGACAAAGTGCGAAACTGGCCTCAAGTTTGGTCTGAATTTTAATCCGCGCGTTTAATTGAAATTGGCTTTGATGCATCGGGGAATTATGCGGGTCCCGAGTCAGTGGTGAGTTAAGTTCTGGTAGCTGCCATTGCACATTGTCAAATCTTATAGATATTAATGATGTTTAGACATACAACCAAATTACGAAACAATTAATTATGATTTTCTTATTGGCTTTGACTTTTGCGTGACTCTTGCTCTCTGGGCTTGTCGCTGCCAACTTGTGGCCTGATGGGGTTAAGCTTAACCCAAATAAAAGCCTATTTTTTTGTGCCCGCATAGCGGAGCAGGATTACGTTTTTTTACTGTAACAATTTATTCTTTAATTATGAATTATTAATGCATAAGGTGAGTTGCTCTTTTTCTTTGTTGGTTTTAGGTTGGCTCTGCAACCAATTGAGATCTTATTAAAAAATGGAAAAGGGTCAAATGTCTTGCTATCGAATTATTAATGACAACAAATTTGAAATTAATTACTTAGCACTCATCTATATAATTAGGTTTATCATAGAAGAGGTGTCTTTAAATGATCAACTTACCAATTAAAAGTTATATGAAATATATTTTGAATATGTTCATGAAGCTCACTATAATATTTTACAATTTAAATTGCTTACTGAACAATAGGTGACATGCATAATAAGTAGAAATGAAATAAGAAAATCGTGCAACATATATGTATTAGCTATCCACAAACTCCATTCCATTGTAGTCCTCCCTTTCTCTCAGTTGCTTCGGTTTCTTTGCTGCCCGCTGATTTTGCCCCCATAAGTCAAGGTTTATCGCGCCCAATCGGCCATAATTCTTATGCCTGACATAATGTACCTCACTTTGTTGTTTATCGTTGCGATTTTTGTGCGTTCTTTTGCTCAGCACTTTGGCAACTTTTTAGCAATTTACAAAATATGGCATAATTCTGGCACAGACATCCCCGTCGCGACGAGTCGCATGTTTTTTTACAACTATGTAACTTGTATTATTGCCCACTTATTGACTTAATGTGCATCTTGATAGCAATACGAATTTATTTGATATACGGCTAAAGGAAAAGCTGAGATCCTCGCAACTGATTTCAGTGAAAGTGCACAGCGGGTTGGCCTAGAATAGAAAAATCATGGCTGGGCCAGGCAGCTGTGCCACAGAAGTCAAATGCCAACTAATTAAGCATCTCAAAGGTTTCGTGACACCAGCAAGATCATTAATAAGGATTTCGCGACGCGCCTTTTGCGACGTTTTTAAAAGTTCTCACGTGTTGTAAATGAATGTGTGTGTGTGTGTGTGTTCAATGAGACAAAAGTCAAAATGGTAGCAATGCAAATATTTATATAAGTTACTCTTCTTGCTATTTTTCTTAAAATGTCAGTTGCGAACAAAAGGGTTAATGAGTTCAGCAACAACAACAATAACAACAACGTCGCAGCTACTTAAAGGCCTGATTAATGATGTATTCCACAAAGAAATTGCTGAAAAAAAGCTGCCTTCACATGTATGCAAAATAAGGAAAATCTTTTGCATAAAATCATTAATTAAACACAGTCGCAGGATCTCGCAGGTATAAAAAAATATGTAAATTCAATTGTAAGCGAAAGCTGCTTTGAAAAATCGCATCATTTCCAATTATATATTCATTGGAATGACATTTAGGCCCAAAGGATCTCAAGTCAACGCCATCAGTCACAAACTTCGAGGGAGACAGATAAAAAAAAGATCATAGTTAAATATAATAAATGTTTGTTGTATTTTTGTTGTATATGCAAATTGTTATTTCTCTCCCAGCTCCACACCCAATTAACTTTGTTGTCAATCAAATGCAAATATTGCGGTTCTCTGGTAGCACACAATATTTTATTTTCCCTTGAGGGGAGGCAGGGGGAGGCAACTGCAATTTGTTGCTGCTGTTGTGGCTCATTAGAATTGCTCAATTATTCCATCAATATGCATTGTTGTTAATCGAATTTGTGCAGTTGCCGTCAATTGCAAAGAGTTTCCATGGGTTGTTCTTTTGCTGCCGTAAAAATTCATGAATATTTAAGTGGCCATCGTTGGGCATGCAAATTTTATCAACTCTTTTATTTATATTTGGTTTTGCTGACAGGAGAAAGGAGTAGAGTGTGATATTGAAATGCCTTCGATTTGCCAGTGGGTTCTAAATTTGTCTGGGAAAGTTTAGAAAGCGTGACGCAAATTGGACAAAAACAGTATTAGCATAAGCGCAAGGGAAGCTAATGGTTTTATTCTATTCGTTATTTATTAGCTAATCCGATCTATCAAGATCGACAAAGTGTAAATTTGCTGGAGTGTTGTAGAACAACCATTAAGCAAATCAAGCAACAACTCGGCAACATCTTCTCATCCTTGGGCTTGGCCCGTTTCACACATTTCCCGCTACTGGACGATCAATCAAAATCTGAATTTTAATGTTATGCGGTGCATGAAACCAAACAGGAATAATAAAACAGCCAAAAAACGAATAACCATATCCTGAATAGCGCACAAAAGCCAAACAAAACGCAACGAAAACAAAAAGTGCACAAGAATTTTCAATGCGACACACAACAAAAGGGTGCGCTGGCATTTTTCTAACCCTTGTAAAGGAAAAATATTTGGAAAATTAAAAAAAAAAAAATGAATGGAAAAATGCAAAAAACACTTTGACGGAGTGGCAACCAGTAACCAGTAGCTGCCACAGCAAAATAGTAAAAATTGTCGAAAATCCTATTAAGCGTTTCCTGGGCGAGTTTCACGTCTGCTGCTGAAGGTATCGACATTTTTTTTCTCTCTTTGCTTGTTGCTTCCAGTGGCATAAAAATCACACCAGGAGCCTTGTGGTGAGGTCTAGAAAAGGATGGAGGATGGCGAATGAGAGATAGAGAGAGGGAGTGTGAGCTACCCACATGCTTTTGACACTTGGCTTTGGGTTTGGGTTTGGGGCAATTTCCCTTTTGCGCTTCAGTCAGTGGCTTAAATGTCTAATTTAAATGCATGCGCTTTTAACAGTTGTAGACAGAGATTGATGATTGTTTTTGAATTGGCGTCGTCTAGCTAAATCCTACAGGAGTTCCTCTTTTGGGTACACCACTCGCATATAATTGCCAACAAATAGCTGGCAGATAGGCTGGCGTCTACATATTTAAGCGAATCAAAAAGCATTTACTCATTAACTTATTCCCATTATCTGTTTGTATAGAAAGATAAAGGAAACTCTACCACAACGCAGGTGCAGATTTTCCCTTAGGGCACGGGAAAGCCACCCCCAAACAGGACAAACTGGCAACTCCTTCACATGTGACACACATGAGATGTCATCTACACTATTTTGAAGCCGTTAATTTATGAGCTCTAACAAATCAAGTTGGCCATGCTCACTTAACAAAACAAAGGCGAACTTTTTGTGCTGAGGTGTATAAAATTTAAAGCATTTATCGTAAATTTTGATCGCTGCCGCTATAAAAACTGATAACATGGACATCAAACAACACATGTGGGGAGCCCCGGTCAGTGGCCTGGACAACCCTTAACCACACACAGACACACACACACATCCTGTTTGCTGCACAATGGACTATCTTTGATTAGGAAGTGGAAAACAATAAAAGGCTACCCACATTTGAAAGGCGGCACTCTGAGCCACTGTGCCAACTAGAACGGATGTCATTAGGCCTATTTAAAGTAGTTTTGGCCGCAGGCAAATTGTACAAAAATACATTACGACGGAAATCATAAACACGATTCGAGCCCTGGAGCCAATTTATCAGCCAGACTGACACAATACAACTGCGATTCGTTGCGCCTCTGCGGAGGGGTCAGATTTTGTCACTCGATGCGGCAAGCGCCTAAATAAATATGTCAAAATCAATTTTTGACCGCCGACGCAGTCGATAAAAGGCGATCCCGACTCGCATTCCATTAGTGCCGCTCAATTGATTCTTTAAAATGCCATTTTCGGCTCTGGTTGCGGCACGCAGTGGCTTACGCTCCGATTCGCCGCCGAAAGTGTTGCTACAAGTTGCATGCAACGCACGACAAAGGGTTAACAGTGCGTAATAAATTGCTTTTTTATACAGCTTTGCACAGCTTAAAATTGCGATCAGAATTTCGACACGCTCTGTATTGAAAATTATTTTGAAATTTGGTGTGCTGTAAATCTAATAGCTTATTTTAAAATAACAAATACTATGATCCGTCCCAGTAATTAGAATCTTAGATAATGGTAAAGTATTACCCCATAAAAATATTCAAATTATTATATATGTATATGACACATGAATCTACAAAGCTAAATAAGTTCTTGGTCTTATTAGGCATTGGTAAATTTTTGTATATATATTTATATATATATGATATTCATTTTGTGTGTCTAGTTTTGTGTGTGGACTTCACAATATTCGATTATTTATCTTTTATACATACCTATTCACATTTATATATTAATAGAATACCTACAAATTCCCAAAGGTTCAGATTCCCTAATAATAATGCCTTTTAGTTGTCGACTCCTGCAGCTGCGTAAGAAAAGATTCTCACAATCCTTAAATTCAATATCTTGTATAATTTTTTGATGCCATTGTGTTTTATTAATTGCTGCAAATTTACTGCAAATTTCACGCGGCCCTTCTTTGAAATCAATCAAAATGCACATGTCAAACACAAATCCCAAAATAAATCAAAACAATAAAAATAAGCAAAAAAAAAAACTATAAGAAAACATATAAAAAACTCGCCGTCATAAATATTTTGAAAGACGCAACACACACAAGCGAAACCATAAAAATGCAGTGTGAAATTCACAAAAAATACGAGCAATAAAAAAATGAATCGAGTCGAAATGCAGTGCGAAATTCACACAGTATAAAAATTGGTGAAAACAGTCCAAAAATGCAATTGATATAAGTTTTGTGAAACTGGGGTTGATTTTGGGTTTTGGGTTTGGGTTTGGCTTTGGTTTGACTCGGGTAAAGTGGGTAAAGCCAATAAATGCCCATCAATGAGCAGCGTCGATCCTTCCATGAATGCAGTTTTGAAAACAGTTTAAATTTGATTTGGGTGCACAATCGCTTTTTGGGCTTCTGCCCCGCGAAGGGTTGGGCAACCCTTTCGAGCGAACCGCGACTGGCCGTCACTGAGGCGTCGCATCGCGTTGAGTCCAAGCCGCTAAATAAATCATTTCTCTTCGATTAATTCGCTTGCTGACATGTGGAGAGTGCACACAACACACTCACATGTGCGCGGTTCGGTTACGGGTGCGGATAAGGATACGGATTTCTGTGCGTGTGTGTGTGTCCGGGGAAAGGGTTATGCGGAGGGCTAAACGGCCGCCACTCATGTCAAATTTTGGCTTTTGCTCCGCTTTGTAGTGGCATGGAAAATTGTTTTTTATGCGCGTCGCACCAACTCGCTCATAAGTTATAAATTAGTCGACTTTTCAAGTGCTTTAAAGTCGCAAAGGGGTTAAGAGAAACCCTCTCCCTCTCTCTCTCTCTCTCCTTCTTCCTTGCTGCTTGCAACCAATGACATTTCCACGTCATTGATTTCCTTGGGTTCGCTTTTTTTTATTATTTTTATTTTTTTTATTTTTAAATTGTTGCCTCTCGCATTGTGCGTACCAATTGGCACTTATGTCTCGAGCATTTTTAAGTGCATTGATTAATTTTTATTTTGATCGTTTTGAAATCAATATTGTTTGCAAATTTCTGTAAATACTCGCTGCGGCAAGGGAGTTGCAAGCAGTTGGTCTGTGTAATTTGCTGTTATTTGCAACGCCCAACACAGTTGTTGCCACTTTAAAAGGGACCCGATTCACAGCCCTATGGAATTTATGTACTGGAAGTGTGTAAAAAGGATTGCAAGTTGAGTTGTGTGAGAAAAATGATGATGGGAATTTATAAGAATGTTTTTCTTATACATTGTTTACATTTCTTTAAGTATTTGGATGTATTTTGCTGTTGTGTTAAATAAGGATAAGCACAATAATGATATGGCCTTTAAATTGTTTAATTCTTTCAATCTTTCAAGAACATATAACTACAATGATTTGAAAGTACTCGCAGACTATCTGTGAAATTTATAACTATATATAACTACAACTATATATAACTACAACTTCAATAACTATAATATCAATAAGATAAATGTCATTTCGGTGTCTGCTCTTATCGATACTTCTGCATAGTTGTGGTAATTATGCTATCCAAATTATAACTACTGATAAATGTTGTAAATGCTCCATAAATCAACCGATATTTTCATCTTAAAATTCATTACCCAAATAATGAATATTACGTGTGTAATTAATTTTAATTCAAGCAACCAGAGAGTCAAAATCAAAGGCAGCTATTGTTTTCATACAATTTGTTCTTTGTTTCTTTGTTTATTCGCATATTAAAATGCATAACCCTTTTCCGATCGTTCATGAACATTTAACAACTTAATCGAGTCAGTCAAACACACGCCCAGTAAGCCGAAGTCCGAGTAAGGAGCACTCACAAAATGACAATATTAACAATTACGTCACGAGTGCGGCTCACTTTTAACCCTAGAGATAATTTAATCGGAGCTACTTCAAGTAGGTAGTGCTGTCCACGACACTGCAACAATAAGAAAGGGAGCAAAAGATGGGAACGGGAAAGGGAATGAGGACGAGGAAGAGCAGGCAGCAGTCAGGCGGAGGGCAGGCAGGCGACTCCTGTGTGAGATTTACGAGTTCGCCTTTCACTCTAGGAAACCGAACTGAACTGAAATCAAAGCGTAACAAATTGCGGGCACACTCGACGGACAGACGGACAGGCAGGGACAGGGAGAGGGGCAGGGGCAGGGGCAGGCAACTTTCACTGCACGGATTAGCAGGCACGTGACTTTTTTTCAATGCGAAACACTGCTCCGAAGGAACCTTTGTTTGCCGGTTCGAGTATTGAAAGCCGATTATATGTACGAGTATTTACACTTCATTATTGTGACGATGATGTTGATGATGATGATGTAGCGCCTGCCGAGAACAATGGTCAACTGGTCAGCTGGTCAGCTTGTCCGCTGGGCTACTTAATTATGTCACTTTGGGAACAATTTATTAATTTTTCTCCCTGGCTGTGCAAATCGATTTGCTGTTATCTATATCTATATAGTATATATATAGTAAATGTAGCCATTGATATGCATTGGCATTGGCAATGGGCAATGTGAAGGGTGTGGCCAATTTGCATGCTACTGACACGCGTCACTCGCTGATCAAAGAACTGTGGTGTTGAGCGGAGGGGATGGGTAGGAGAGAGGGAGGGTTATGCAAATAAAAGTCAGCTTGTCAATAAATGAGTGCTTGGACATAGGTCAATGAGTGCTACTTAATCAATGTCAACAGCGAGCAAAGCCTGGGAACATTGAGCGAGTAACTCTAAATGCCATTTTGCATGGTTGTCATAAAATAAATGAGATATCGGAGCAGAACTGAATAACTAACCAGTTGACTTAGCATAATATTCATGGCATAAGTTGAGGATAATAGCCAGTACCAGTCGAGAATATAATCATCATAATCTGCACATATATCAAGCTAAACTTGCTGAATAAATTTGTGCAGCACATTGCATAGAAATATAGCTCAATAAACCAAACATATACGAAACCGGTTTACATCTCAGTCAAATAATTATATGTTCACGTTCTTACTTCCAATTTGAATGAGTGCAGAAAGACTTGCAACAGTTTTAGGTACGCTATATAGGCAATATATTTATAAATAAACTAGTATGAATCAAAATGAGAATACATTTTGGATCAAAACTAGCCTAATTCTTATCAGATGAATAAAATAATGAAATAAATAATAAAATGTTGTACGATTCAGAAGAAAGCTCTACCTATAAAACTAAGACTTTTAATGCCATCAAAAGTCGATAAGAATCGATATTCGCGAAACGATTTGAGCGAGCTATACGAGAATTTGTATTCCAAATCTCTGGCTCTTATAGTCTCTGAGATCCGCGACAAACATATATGCGGATTTGGCTAAATGCGGCAGTTGATCCTAATCAATATTATTTATACCTTATATGGTTGGAGAATCTTGTTCGCATATCAAGCTACGGACGAGTGTTTTGTATTGTAATGAGATCCTTAATACCACAATCTCATACTGCGCCAGCACCGTTGGTGTCTAATGATTAGCCAACTACCAAAATAGGTGGCATTGATATAATGGCTGGACCACCAGTTAACGGCCAAAGTAAACTGGGCCTGAACTTGATTGGGCTCAGCTCAGCTCAGATCGACTCAACTCAACTCAACTCTTTGTCAGGCATTTTCAATTTCGTTAATGACCCAAAAGTGCCGTAAAGCAATTTATTCACGGTCAGGGCAAGAGCTGAGCTGAGCCCAGCTCACTGACACAAGACAAATAATAGCGCAGCAGGACATTGACAACAACACCCGAGAAACGAGCCAAGAGGAAAATGTGGAAAATGGGAAAAAGAGAGACAGTCTATGGCAACTGGTCAGTAATTGACTGCCGTTGCCGTTGCTGTGGCATGTTGGTTGTTGGCTGTTGCATGTTGTTGGCTGTTGTCGGTTCACTGGCCAAACGCCGATAATGAAGCGCAATTGTTGAACGTTGGCAACAAATTTTTGGAAGCAACAAACAAAGTGCAACTGCAACAAGAAGCATTCAGTTGGTTTGAGGGGTAATTAATCATATTGCCTTCTCTTGAATGACTTCTTTTATGGGCACTCATAAACCATTGACGGCATACCCCAGGTTATTTTCAACTAATTTAAGGTGTTGCCCCTAGTGCAAGACGTAAATAAATCATTAATTTTTCTTGGAGACTTTTTACGAATGCAGTTTTTATTTTCCTCTTTTTTTTGTGGACCGCCTGCGGTTTTGTGGGTGTTGACATACGCTTAGTCTCAGGGAAATACACCAAGCTTGAGCCTGGGCAATGAATCACAAGATTAATGAAACGTTAAGGTTTGAGCACTAAATGTCAATCCACAGCAATCTGAAGAAGCCTTCGACTCTGAACACATCAAACAATTAACTCAGCCCCACCCACTGACAGCTCCAGCTCCACCTTCACCTCTAGCTCCAACTCCACAGATAACCCAAAGAAAACTCATGCAACTTCAATGCGAGTTGAGTTTTTCCGCCTTTGATATTTGATTTGCCTTTTCCGAGTTGCTTAGGTATCACTATCTGGGAGTACTTCGTTTGTGGTCATATTGCGTTTCACTTTTGCTCCACTTTCAGTTTTTGCGTCAATTTGCGTTGGGGGCGTTGTTTGCTAAAGTCAAGTCAAGAAACTGGGTCACTGCTGTTCACTCCTGCCCAGCTCGGGGGCGTATATGTGTCCGCCGCCTGGGTTTGTTGTACTTTCCGGACAACGGAAAAACGAAATAAAAAATCAATAGAGCCAGCTCGTGATTAACTTGCGACTTAAAGTGCATGCACAGTTCCGCTGCGGCTTACTTAGTTGGAGGTGGCTCTGAGTCACTTGGCCAGACAGGAAACCCATTATGAAAACCCATTGTTTGTTGTTCACTCCAATGCCCACTGGGCAATCAACAGTTGATATATGTGTAATTATTCCAATGTAAATCTCAAAAAGTGATTGTAATCGTTGCTTTTAATGTTTTGATTACATTTTTAATTAATTTTATAGGTGGCTCTTTAAAATCTAAGTAGGAACAAAATCAAAATTGATCAAGTTTAGTTATAAAACAATTAAAATAGCTTAGGTCTTCAATAAATGGCAGCTCAGAATAATATCACTGTTTTTCCCATTGGCAATCATACGGCAATCTTATGACTAAGAACTAGAAAACCTCTGTTTCATCAGGTTTACTTATTAAAGGAGTTTTTTTTGTTTCACTCCACTTTGAGGAAAGGAAATCTCATGTTTGTTTGACAACTGATCTTGTCTGTCCGTCGGCGGAGTGTTAACCCTTTGCCAGTCAGGACAACCCCATCGGCCACATGCTAACGGGACAAACATTTACCGATGCTTATCGTCCGAACCAATATGTCACCTTGAAGGGAAAACAATTTTTGGCACTGCATATTTGTGTGGTGTCATGCCACAAGCTGTGGCAAGGGTTAAATTAAATGGATACGCCGCTTAAAAGCAACCGCAGTACGCACACAGAAAGCAAAAAAAGGAAGCAAAAAACGGAGCTAACTGGGAAATGCTTAAGTCATCAGGGTGGTGCACCCCCTAGAGGACAGTTGAACTACAAATGCAACATCTGTGACAAATGATCGTCGCTGGCTGATAACGCGGACAGTCAAAAATGTGTGTACATGTACATTATGCAAACATTTCGGGCCGCTAATTTGCCGCATTATCTTAATTTAAATCGCGCCAAAGCGCACTGAACATATTTAAGTGTCGTGACATGACAATAAGAGTCCTGGAAATTAGGGTCCTCAACTGACCCGCGTCCAAGTTAGGTAAATTAGGGTTAAGTCCACCACTTTCCTCTCTCACCTTCTGCTTTTTCGCGTGTTGCTTGATTTTCGGCAGCGATAAGCGAATCGGAAATTGTAGGGTATGCAAATGTTACTCCATGTTTTAGTCGCGTGTCCTCTGCGTGTGCAGAACTTAATTTATAACGCCTGCCTCCTGTTTGGAATGTGAGTTTATTGAGAGAGTTTACGATAAAATAGTTGTAGTCACTTTTTGGACACGTGTTTCGAGTTAATAACAACTCAATTATTGATTTACTCAAATTTTTAAAACTAAAATTAACTAATGGAATTTAAAAAAATTGGAAAAGTCTGACTGAAAACATTAACAAGTAATTTGAAGGTTTTTTTTTATTCAAAAATAATAATAGATTATTTGTTTGGGAAGCGGTGGAAAACCCCATACATACAAAATTAATAGAAAATTTAAATATGCATATAGCCGGTTCCAGGTACAGTTTTTTTAAAACTTTACTATTTTTTTATATTCTTCGAATTCTGTAGTCGCTTTCAGGGAGAGATTTGCTGATGGAGAAAGAAAATGTTAGAAATGTGCAGAAGGTAAAACAGTAAGACGATAAAACTATATTTTCAACGCGGGTACACATCTTGATCGAAGTACTTTTATATACATTTAAGGATCAAGTTGCTCTCTTAAGTCAATGCAGAAAGCGACTTGTATAAAATAATTAAAGTGCTTCCTTTTTCGCTGATTAATGAATTCCATGCAATTTATTCATTGCTACTAAAATTGAACTTTTCAGTCACTTCCGTATTTTACTTCTGGCTGATAAAAAACTAAAAAAATGTTTTGTCTAAGGATTTAGGTAATCCCTTTTCTTTGTATTAATGTAATTTGCTTACTTCGCAAATAAGCATTTTTTATTTTTTTTTGTTAGAAAAGGAACACTGCAAAGTAATGCTGAATATGAATTAAAAAATAAAGTTTTAATAATAAGAGTAGGCAATTTACACCTTATCCAGAAGTTAAACAACATCGAATTGTATTCGGAGCCGTTTGGTTTTACCTATCTGAAAAATGTTCTTAATATATTTGGTAGATGGGCTTCTATTTTTTTTTTTAACTGTAACTATATATTTCAAAATAGGAAAATAAAAATTAATCAGATCGCTTTCATCGATCGATTTCATGTGATAAATCTGAAAAAAGTACTGAAAGTGGTCTAGGTTTCGAAGGGGTTAAAAATATATTAATTGTGGAGTTTTCAATCCTAAAGGTGTGCTTGATAACCATAAATCAATAATTAAAAACTCGTTTTTTTTCGATTATAATATTTTTTGTATAAAATTGTATTTATTTTTGCATGTCTTATAAAAAGTTTTAAGTTGCTTACAATTTTGTTGTAAGATTTACATTTAATTAGTTTCTTCTTTTTTTTCTGTTGCGTACGCAAATGCCAAAAAATAGATAAATAATATCGCTTGTAATTTTGCTAATGACAATAATAATCGTAAAATATGCATACAGATTTGTTTTTTTTGTAATTGTATCAAAATTTCTTAAGCTATTAATTTTGCAGTAAGTATTCTGCTCTTATGGATTTTAACTTTGTTTATTGTTTTACTGTTGGGTTCATTTTTGGTTCGGCGGATTTGCTTCATTTTTTTTGTTTGTTTGTTTGTAATTTTATTTATTTTATTGACACTCATTTTATGTTTCTTTGTATATATAAAAATGGTTTGCTTAATAACTATTTTGTACAATGTAGTTGTTGTCTTTGTTGTATTTCATTTGTTACATTTGTTGGTTCTGTACGAATATCATAATTATGCTTAACCATTCAGATTGGATTTGTTGGATACATTTATATTTTACGCTAGTAGAAATGCTAAAATTTGACATTTAGTTGTTTATACTCGTACTTAGTAATATGTTGCATATGTATATGATAGTGAGTTTAGTGTTGCTTTTTGACTGTTTAGTTGTAGACACAGATGCTAATTAGTTGAATGATATACATATACATATGTATATATATATATATATAATTGAAGTTTTTCTCTCAAATTAAAATATGAAAATGAATAAGTCTTGCTGCTACGCCTATTTGAACCAACTTTTACAACCCGAAACCTTTTACATTTGAAACTTAGGATTACAAAATGCTCCTGCTCCTCCTCGCTTCGTCTCTCGCTCCTACTAACCTCGGCTAAAAATTACTACAAAAATTTGACACCAAAAAGTACCAATAATATTATATCACTTTCAGCAAATCGATGACAAATTTTGAATTTTCTCAAAAACCGTTACAATACAAATATAAAATACACTTTCGTTAGCACGCTTATCAACTCCCACTTCAAACTCGATAAACCCCAGAAATCACAATGCGCTTTGATTGAGCTGCCACCAAAAAATAACTGTACAATAATAGCCACAGTTCCATATATAGTCTTGCGTCTCCAACCCAAATCTAATCTCTCTTAGCACTCGCATCAGTCACATCTCCACCGCCATCTCCAACTGCATCTCCGACTCCTGTCTCTCTGCCTCCCTCGGCTGCAGTTGCATCTGCATCGCTTGCACCGCTGCTGATCTCGAATGAGATTTGTATAACGGTCGCCCGGCGCTGGGCGGGATTGTAGCTGTAGAGTCTCAAGGCGTAGCAGAAGATCTGAGCCAACAGCTCCCAGCAGCCAAACTCGGACATGGACATGGCGCCCTGCTCGCTGCCCAGCGGCACCGAGATGTTGGCGCGAAATTGCGAACGTTGTTGCTGCTGCTGTTGTTGCTGCTGTTGTTGTTGCTGCTGTTGCTGTTGTTGTTGCTGCTGTTGTTGTTGTTGCTGTGGCCTGGACTCGTTCTGTCTGTGATTGGATGAGCTGTTTGTGCCGTCGGCAGCTGCGGCATGTAGCGCACTTTGTTGCCTACTTCTGGCCAAAAGTTGCGCCTGATCGGGTATGAAGTAAGCGATTGCCATTTTGTGTCTCTTTATTTACTGTATTTCTTAAAACACCAAAAAATTGCCACTTATTGCACTTGGTTTGCCTATTTGCAATGCGTTCTTAAATGTTTTTCACACTTGTGTGAGTTTTTTAATAATTGCACAGTTTGGCGCCAAAACAAAAACTTGCCGCTTCTTACGATAAATTGAAATATACGTAAACTTTTGCTGTATGCACGCTGCTCTGGCTTATGCTGTTGCCTTATCAGAGGTTCTGTGTGGACTGACTGTAAATATCCTTGCCGCAGTCACTTTTATAAAATAGCTGCGCTGCCAGCAACAACGACGACGACGACGACGTCGCTCGTGCTTCCTAGGAAGCAACACGGCGCTCGCCTCGGCCAAATGTCACCACCCCAGAAGTAAGAGTTGTGGTGGTGGTTGGATGGACTGTGTGTGCTTTGTTTATGCCAGCAACCAACCAATTGAACCACCAACCACAGCTACTCACACCACTCTACCACGGTGATGTTGAGGTTGACGGTGGGCGCAGTTCCATAGCCACCCCAAATATTACAGTCACGACTGGGCTTTCTCGAGAGAGAAACAGAGAGAAAGAGAGAGAGCATTCGGCTGAGAGAGTGCCTTACGTTAAATGTAAAGTAACGTAACTGAAGTAACGTAAGCAGAGGGTGGTAAACTCGATTTTCGAATGAGGGGTGATTTTTCTGTATTTTGTGCTCTATGCGTTTGTACGGATTGCACTCAAATGAGGGGCACTTATTCGAACTTCGAATGTATTTCGAATGCTTTGCAAGTGATTTGTGAATCAACAATTGTTTGCTGCCTGCGATGTCCCCTTTAACTTTTCCGAAACGTTATTTTGGTACATCCAAAGGGAAAAATGTCGCTTGATATTTTAATATTGCATAACTCTGTTATTACGAGTATTCTTTTGAATCTATTTATTTTGTATCAAGACTAAATAAAGTATAGAAATATTAAAACAATTTAAGAATATAAATGTTTAAAACTTAAAATCTTGTTATATTTAATTACAAACTGGTTTTAAGCTCCTTCAACTTTTTTCGATGATTGTGTTAACTAACGTGTTAGGGAGTAAACATCAACCTTCAACTTGACATTTCTTAAGGGTTTTTTTAAAGCCGGAAAGCTTCCCTTCTGAGTTGGTGCTCCCAAACCTTCAACTTGGCTCTCAGTTTCGAACCACCCAAGTCAACGGGAATCCGACTTTAGCCTTGAAACAAACAGTTCCGGCTCCAGCAAACATTTCCCACTATAGCTGTCGCTGGCCTTGAGGTCCCCCTTATTACATAGCTGGCTCATCCATTTTGATAAACCACTTTCTGCTAGTTTGCAATCCGCACACACACACTAAAACACACATTGCAACAAATGTCAATTGGAGTTGTTACAATTTTAAGCAAGAATAAGGAATAGCCAACTGCGAGGGTACCAAACATTAAATACCCTTTTAAACATAAAAAAAAAGAAGAAATTTAATTTAAAATATTCATTTTTGCTAAAAACTAATACGCAACGAGAATTTATAATAAAAAATTAAATATTATATTTATTTTAAATATATTTCCCGCTGTCACAATGTCAAAAAACACATTTTTAACCTATAAAAACAAATCACCAATTAATAAACTATTATATTAATTATTATCTGTTCTAGAAACAGTATACAAAAAATTGGAATACCCTCTGTGAGTGTAGTTTAAAAAGTAACCAAACAAGCGTCTTGCCGCTTGTAGCATGTTGCTAGGGGCGATCCACGTTTCAAGGACAGGGCCAAGGCCAAGTGGCTGCCATTTGTGTGCTAAATGGCACATAACAAATTCGCCTCCTACAAAAGCTTTGCTGAATTTGTTTCAAGGCCACGCCGGCCGGCAACAGGCAGCACTTCTCTTCTCTTCCTTTCTCTTCTCTTTTCTGCTTCCTTTTTTTTTGTATATTTTGTTGGTGCTTTTGTGCGTGTGGCCTTGACAGGGAAAATCGTTTAGGGAGCCGCTCCCCAAGCTGGGTGGTGCTTGGGCGGCTCTAAACATTTGACACAGTTGGCGGCACGTGCTTTTTATGCGAGTACACAAAGCTTTCAAGGTCGTTTGGGTATTGATTAAATGAGCAGAGAGTTTTGTGCGTGCTGCAAACTCAAAAAGTTTATGATTGCAGATGGGTTAAAATTCAGAGTTTAACTGAAGCCTTTAATACTTTAATGCAGTGCGTAAATTATGCTGTCAGTTGAGATGCCTTTGCTATCATTGCTTAAGCACTCACTTCAAAAAAGTAAAGTTGATTATTGGCTTTAATCAGTTGGAAAGCACAACGAGAACGACAACTGTGCCCCAAACTTGCAGCAGCTTATTGCAACTTGCCACGCTTATCAGCAATAAGCAGCAGCCACAGCTGCCAACTGCACTTGAAGCTCATTAAAAATGTACAGCAGCCAAGTTGGCAGTTATTTGCCGAAGCGACGGGAAAATGCATTAAAAACTGAACTGAAAACCTGCCACACGGCAATGAAATGCAAAAGTGCACTTTACACATTTGTGCGTAATGATTTTCCATTAACGTAAATTTGAATTAACAGAGGAGTGGAGAGTATAAACGTAATTACAAGAATGCCAATGTTAAAACAACACGTGCCACCCACACTGCCCACCATCGAACCACCGAACCACTTGGTGCTCAGGCATTTGACAAATGCCAATGGCATTAACTGCCCGGGCCCCCTGCCTCTGCTCCTGCCCCTGCCACTGAATCCTTTTGCTGCATGCTGTGTCACACAAAATGATGCGGCTGCTGACATGGACTCCACTCTGGCATTTTCGGTAGGGATTCTCCTGCCACCTTCTGGCTGCTGTTTATGGTAATTATTTATTTTGGACAGCCGTTGCAGCATTTGTTGTAGACTTTTCATCATTGCCATAAACATAAAATTTTATGTTAATGATACTGTCTTGTGTTGTGTTGTGTTGCTTTTATTATTGTCGCTGTCTGTTTCACGTTGCATTTGTTGCTGTCCCAATGGGAGGGCTCCCAGTTGGAGCAGTCAGTGCATCTGCCGTAAGGTGAGAAGTGGAAACTTTGCATTTAATGCTCATTGGCACTTTTGGGGCTTAGACAAAAGTCTCCATTGATTGCGACACGAAGCAGGATAAGAGCTTTGCGCAAGGTCTGTTGCAAAGTAATGAGAATTTTGAATATCTTGAGAGTTTGAACAGATTTAAATATGGCTAATAATTGATGTATATTTTTCAACATTTTTATATTAATTTGCTAGTGCAATCCATTAAAACGCACGACCCAACAAAAGCTTAAGCAAAATTCCTCATTTTAGCAGAGCCAGTTCATTTTTCCTAAACGAAACTCTTCATCTGTATTTAATAAAAATATTGATTAAATATCGAAATGTTAACTCATTATTTCATTATCTAATTTTGTAGCTATGCAAAAATCTAAAGTTATTGACTTAATAGCTTAATAATATTAACTAAATTGTAAATTGGCGATCTATCAAAATCATATCGATTATACTTTTGCTTGTATGAAGCGGTAAAGATCCTTGTAGCTTTAGGCAAATCTTAAATAATACAAATGGCGTAAGAGATATTTTAGTACAATATATATAATAAAAATGATCTTGAACAATTCTCAAAGGATAATCCATTGCAATCTACAGCTAAATATTTTAAAAAGTAACATATTATATAATCCTAATGGTTTTCGTTCGATTTCATCTTGCTGGTTGCCAAGTGATTTGAATTCGTATCGAGACAGATGTTCTTCAACTGGGTATTCATCAGCCTACAATTTATTATTGCCATATTCATCATTGCGTTGTGTGATGAACACCGTGAAGTATGGGGTTATAATTTCAGATATCAAGAAATTTCATTCGGTTGCAACTTTACCCCAGAGCAGGGCAAGCAATATCCCTTACTCCCCACATATGCTAGCAACACTTGAGCCCCTCGGCTCGAGACCTAAAGAGTCCCAATTGTGCCGCCGCTGTGTGTAACTACTTAAGCCTCATCATCCGCGTTTTAATGCCCATCAACCAATACCAGTGCATCGACATTGTGCCCAGCTCTATAAGGACCACAACTTTCCAACACACACACACACAGCAACACACACTTTCACTGTGCTGTGCAATTATTTCATGCATTGTTCAAGGATTGTTCGACTGCTTTTTGCAAAAATTTTCTTTGTATAACGTGGAAGGCAGAAGTGTTGTCAGGGGATTTACGCGCTCACAATGAAGAGGCCAGCAACAGGACCAGGACCAGAACGAACAGAGGAGCAGGAGTGGGAGCAGTTGCAGGTTCTGGCCCACAACCAACGGAAACGGAACGCCGGCCTGTCCAAAACGGAAAACAATTGACCAAGGGCTGGGTGCCCCGAGGATTACGCATCAGTTTACAAGATGCGCTCGGCACTTAATGATTTCCACTTATGCATCGCAGACATCATGAGCATGACCAGGCCCATCTACATGCGCATTCACCCATTCACCCATTCTGCCACTCTTCCACTCTGACATTCGATGATGGTTAGCCATTTACCAAAGTGCATCGAGAGGCATCATCAAGTGTCTCTCATTGCACAATATTGTGGACTGACTGGCTGGCCAGCTGGCTGACTGACTGGCTGCCTGGCTGGCACTCGTACTTGCAATCCTTTTGCTAATCTATATGTAAATTTTGCACACAACAGACAAGCTACTTTGGGGCCAGATAACAAGTGTAAACTAACAAGAACTCAAAACCTGTCAGCACATCGAATCGCATATACCCTAGACTACTTTGAAATGATGACAGAATTTACATTTGTTTCTGGCCAATAGCAGTGGCTGGCAAGGGTATTCCAATTTCAACACCATAAACTTAACATATCTGTTGGGCAATATGCGTGCTTAAGAGATTGAAAATGGAGTCGTACGACATATCCTCAAGCAAGGATGTGCTTAGCAACAGTCGCAGGCTTCGCTTGCAGATGACGTCATGTAAAGTGTTTGACAAATGGCTTAAAAGGGCCAAAACGCGTCGAAGCTAAGACAAAAAAAAGCTGACAACATACTAAAAACTTGACAAAGTGTTGGCAAGTGTCAGGCCCAGGACGACGACCAGAAGCAGGACCAAGGCACGCACATCCTTGTTGCCCGTTTTGCATATGTGTCGACTGCTGTCTAAGTGTGCGTAAAAGATAAATAATCATGTGATATCATCAGCATGACGAGGCGTTGGAGCGACTCCAAGCGCGCCAAAAATTAATTTCATACATTTTAAAATTTCCATTTATTTTGTAGCGCACGAATGCGCGACATCTTCAAGCAGACAACACACCCGCAAACTCACACCCACCTCGTGACAGCAAGCACCCCAGCAAACCCAAATAAACCCAAACCCAAGGCCAGCTGTCTCATGTGTTGTGCGTGTGTGTGGATGTGTGTGTCTTTTGTTTTTCTTTGGCCTGGCCGTGTGTGTGTCGCTTTTCTTCTCGAGCTCGTCCTTTTTTCACACTTGTCACTTGCATTTTTGACATTTCTGTTAGTTAAAGGGCGAGTGGCAAGCGAAGCGGCGGAGAGGCGAAAGTGGGTATATGGGATATGGATATGGGATCTGGTTGGCAGCGCTGTCAGCCGTTAATTAATTATGTGTATGCAGTCAGAATGACAGTCTGACTAAGTGCACCGAGCTTCTGCTCCGAGGGGCCAACCACGGACTCTGGTTTTAACATATATATGTATATATATAAATACATACAGATAGACACATACATGCGGAATGCATCGAGAGTAATTAACAAAGGACAATTTGATAGATTGTAAATGAGATTTGAGACAGTCTAGCTACTGCCACAATCATTATGAAATTGAGCACATTAACAGACAATAGAATTATTACGCTTTATTTGGTTTTATCAGTGATTACTTACCAGCTTTGCTTTTTCGTTAATTTATTTCATCTATATTAGCGTGTTTTTTTCCAGGTTTTCTTTTCTTTTTTTAAGTGTGTATTTCTCTGATGAACTTAAATAAAACAAACAGGAAGATCCAAATTAAAGTGAATTAGGGATACTTCTCATCTCATCAAGATTACTTACAATGCTTTATTTGGTTTTATCTGTAATTTTATATATATATTAAATACAATATACAATACACATCAAATCTAATAATGAGGCTTATTTCAGCCTTATTCAGCTTCCAACTATTTTAGATAAGTTCTATAGGTAAAGAATAGGATAAAAATATAAGAAAAATCAGAATAAGAATCACAATGCATCTTCAAAATAAAACTGATTAGCACACAAATCCCAATTCCCCATAAATATGTATTTCGTTCGTTATTCATTTAAAAAACACAAAAATAGAAATTTGAAATATTCCCAAACCATATCACCTGGAGAGTTATGTTCTTTGGCAGCCACTAAACTAAGTACTCTGGGAAAAATAAGTTTTTTATAGCTTTTTGATTAGTTTTTGGCGCTGTTTCAGTCCACTGGGAGTCCCCAAGTGGAGTCAATTTAAATTAAAAGAAACACGCGCTGCTGCATATTGAAATGTTCGGAGCTGGACAAAAGAAAGGATGAGTAGAAGGAGGAGGGATGGCAAGGGGCACCAACAAAAGTTAAATTGCAGGTATTTAAGCATTTTATATAAAATTCATCATCATCATTCGAGGCGTCCGCTGGAGTTAATGAAGAAGTGCCAAAACCCAAAACCCTCCGCCTGGTCCCTTGCCCCTGGCCCCTGGCCAGCAGGCACTTGGCTCTGCATTATTTAGCACGTCAAAAAGTTCATAACTGCGCTGCGCTCGTGAATTGTAATTTTTCTTTCGCCATCGCGCACACTTTCATTACTTCATCACTCTCCAGGATAGCAAGAAGCGGGACGAGGACGAGGATGAGGTTGGGGAGTGGGGTAAACTTTTGCATCGCTAGTGCGCGCCATTTATTATGCTATGAAATTTGAGTCTGAGTTTTGTTTATGTATAAAGACGACAGGGCGACGAATGCACGAGAAGCGGGCGAGAGTTTTTCATTTACTCCTTTTTATGATTTTCAAGTTAATGTTCATTTATGGTGGTTACACGTCGACTTTTGGAGTTTGTTTAATTAGACGGTGTGGATTTTATTTCAAAGAAGTTGAGCCAGCGAATAAAGGTGCGACTTGCCAGCAGAAGGAGAAGGAGTTGTTGTTTATGTTTAATTGTCGAGCTTCTTGCTAAAATTTGTTAAGCTCCAAGAAGGAGCAGACAGATGGAGAAGCAGTCGCTTCGAGTGGGTTCTAGTTGAAGATAATGAATATTGTTAAGTGTGCGGAGAGATAAGCTTAAATTTAAATAAATAGATTTTGGCATGTAAGCGATTATTGTATAATATAATTATAATTTAATTAATGTAATTTGTTTCTAATAACTAATGAAATCCTTTTTAATTTTCAAGTTTCTTACAATATAAGAAAAAATAAAATAGAGTTGCGCTGAATTACTTTGAGGTGCATAGCTTTAAATATTTTAGGTACTCTAAGATGCACTCGCTTAAAGCGCAAAGCAAGAAGCTCTTTGGCCAGCCACAAAATAAAAGCAACCCAAAATGGTAAACTTATAAAATTTTACAACTCGTAGCGTTTCCGTCAAGTCTTAAAGGTTTTACTGCTAAGCTGCTGGGGATTGGCGATATCTACTTGTTTGCCCCTGTACGGCAAGCACCTGAAACTTGGGATAGGGATAGGGAATGGGATTGGGATTGGGATTGGGCTTTTGGTTTGGGTTGAGTCTTTGGCATTGGCAGTTCTTGTGGCTTATGCCATTTAATATGCATTTTGTGTTATATTTAATATGCAGCCAGAGAAGCCAACTGCAGAAAGCAGCAGCGGCAACAAGAAAGCCAAGTCAAATTGCAGCTGTTTGCCAGTCGACTTAATGTGCCGCTGTTGCTTCTGGGAATACCCAGAGACGATGAAGACGACGACGACGACGACAACGATGAGCTGGCTGCTGATGGTGTCTGGCAACGAGGAGGCGTCGTCATCTTCTTGAGCTTCTGCCAATCATTTGGCTGGCATTTCACTTTGGGGCATTGTTACGTGGGAATTTGGTTATGATACGACTTTGGTGTAATACCTGGCCTCATTAGGGCGCCCAGTTTGGCACATCAAATTGCTTGAAAATTGCTCGGAAATTGGCATTGTGGCTCGGTACAGTTAAGTTCTCCAACATCATCAGCAGCAGTAGCAGCAGCAGCAGCAGCAGCCGCATCACAGTTGTCGTCTTTAATGAAGCCCAATATGTATTGTGGCAGGCAATCGAAATGGGCCACAGACCGTACAAAAGGGGCTGGGTATGCATGTGTGTGCGTGTGTGTGGTAATAACCCTTCTTTAAGAAAAGCAAACGCCCTTAATCAGCGCAGCGGGCAGCGGCAACTACCCCAAGCATAAATCTATTGTCCTAGGTCATTCAACCTCAGCTCGCAAACTCAAACCTCAGCACACAAAACGCATGCGAAATGCTATTTGCGCTTTTATTTTATATTCGCGATGCTGCCGCATAAAATGAGCACAGGGAAACCAACTGCATTGCACAAGCCACTAGTCGGGTGTGCTCGACTAGCAGATACCCCAAGTTAGCAGCAGTAGTTGTGTAAAATGTATGTTTACCAAATACAATGGGAAAAGAAAACCTATTAAGTCGATGCAATCAAAGAGATTGTCAATTTATGTTCACATATCTAGAAGTTAATTAATTATAGTAATACAGAATGAAGAATGAATGAAAGATATATACTAGTTGTGAGTATTATGTCGTAAGATGTTTGTAATTTTCTGATAACTACATACTTTCCGAAAATAGAACATAGCTCCATAAGGTAAAAATACAAACTCTTATCATCAGATTCTTCATATCAAATTCGATCAATTTAGAAAGTATTTAAAATGTTTGTGAACTACTAATGTTTAATAGTATTAGCAACAAAAAAGCTAAGGTTTGAGTTCAGTGTTGCAAAATGTATATAATAAAATATATGAATATATTATTAATAATTTCAATATTTACTTCTTTCGCTGTTTACGCTCAAGCAGAGTTAATACAGCCCTTGTTGCGAACTTTGTGCTTACAGGGCATAAAAAATGCATATACATGAAGAGAACTAAGTTTTGCGATAGATGCAAGTATAAAATATTTTTTTATATCACTGTTTTAATGACATTTGTTACATTCGCACTTGGCATTGTGTTTCGCCTCCTCCCTCACCCGGGCACATGAAAGTGGGTCTGAAATTAGAACTGCAGCTGAATGGCATTGTGCCAATGCATGAGAGGAAAACATTTCGCAGCTCAGCGCGCTAAATAAACAGCAAGTGCAGGCATTTTCCAAAAAAAGAAAAACAAAATCGCTGAGAAATGGAAAATTTAATGCGATTTCCCCTTTGGATTTACTCGAGAGAAAAAATGCAGAAAGCAAAGGCAAGCAACAGGCTGTCAGTTTGACAGGAGTTTGACTACTCCTCCGGCAACTGGATGGTAAACTGCCACTGACAGCTGTCATTTGCACAGGATGAAGGCAAAGCACAAAGAGAAGTGCAGAAGAAGCACGAAAAAGAATAAACTGAAAAGTTGACAGCAGAAGGTGCAGCAGTAAGTTGCTAATAGGCTTTCAGACTGTCAACTGGCCAAAAAGGGTTGCAGTTTAAACATGAAGCAATCGTTTTGTGTTCCGCGAGTAATTTGCTGACCAAATTGCAGTGCAAATTAACGTTGTCATCGATGTGATTATCACAGTTATTATGGATGACGCAATGCTGGCCAACGTGCTTGACAAATTGTCAATGGCTCAATGCTAATTAGCAGCGATTGAAAAATCAAATTGCCTGCTCTCAGTCCGTCTGTCTGTCTGCTTGTCTGTCTACGGCGACGCCTATGGAATTCAGTGCACGCCTCACCGATTTTCTTATGGCTCTCTTACGTCTTGTGTCCTGTTGGCCACTTGAGTTGTGCTTTCTGCTCTATTGGCTGTCGTTTGTGGCACGCACCATTGCATTCGAGTGGCGACCGCAATCCGGGGCAGGACACTCGCATTGCCATTTGACAGCTGAACTGGCAAACAAATAAACTGTCCTCGCATGTCTCGTTACATAATTAGGTTTGAAAATTTGCCCAATTGTTGAATTTTAGCTGTGCAGTGCAATTATATGCATCGATGGCCATTGTTACTGCTGGTTACTGCTCGTTAACTTATTTGATTATTGGCTAATTTCACTGCGATTTTGCCAAACAGACTTACTCAGCTGTGATTTGAGTGGTTGGAATATGGTGAACAGATACACCAAGCGACAGGGAATCTTCTTATTTTTTTACATACACTTCTTTGGCTTAGCTCCTCTACAAATGCTCTTAATTGTGCTGGACAGTGTTGTAAATTATTTTCTCTTATCTGTGCATCTGAGCAAATTCAATTTGAAGTATGTCTCATGAAATATGGCTAAATAAGCAAAGTTATTTAACTTTTAACAGTATTGCTGTAAGCCAACCAAAGAGTTTGCCCGAGCACAAAAGGCACCTTATCGAGGGTACACAGCAGACTAAAGTCATTTGATGAAGTGCATGGCATATTGACAGATATAGCCGAGCTTACCAAACTATGCAAATAAGCGCACATGGACATATGGACAGAATATGATGCAAAAGTGCTTAAATTTGCATTCATAACCAAATATATATATATATATTTATATATGTTGAAGACCAGCGCCCATCTGCCCCAGTCGGTTCGCCCTTCATTTATCTTGGCTTATTAAATTGAAAATATTGCTTGGAACATTTTGCATGCATGCATGGCGACGTCAGCATCATTGTTGGTCCTGCTTTCGTCCTTTTAAATGCAAATTAGCTTTTTGACTTTTTGATGCGCCCATGCCAAAGTCACAGTCACAGACCCAGTCACAGTCAAAGCCAAAGCTAAGGCCAAAGTCTGCCAGCTCGCTCGCCCAGACTCTATTTAGATTTATGCGGCTTGATAAATTGTGGCTACACTTAATGTGCGCATACGGTGTGACATGTCCTTTTCATGTCCAAAAAAGTTGCAACCAGCGAACGAAACTGTGCGGCGTCTCCATTTCTATACACACATATCCATATCCATTTCCATCTGAGTTGACATGTCGAGTGGTTTTGTTGGTTTGCCAGTTGCCAGTTGCCAGTCGCCTTTTTTGCACGCTTGACAAAAGCAGCGCATATTTTCCTGGCTGCTGATTGCTGGTTTCAGTCGCTGCTTGTGGCAAAATCATTTTGGTGAAACGTTGTGGTGCAGTTTGTAATTAGTTTTGCTAGCCAAGCCACTGCGAAAGTTGTGCATTTTCAGCATTGTTAATCCCGATTGCCGTTGATAACCTAAAAAGCAAAAATATATTGAATGAAATTGGTATTCGATTAAAGTATATGTATAGTAAATATACTCATGATATCCATTGATAATCTGTGAAAAAATCAAATCAATTTGAATATATAAATATTTAGGTTGACAGAATGAAAGATTGAATGACCGCCTCCAAATCTCGAAACTTGTCCCACGTTGCCTATCTACAATCAAATATCAATTACGCCTGCTCGAATCATTTGAATTATAACACTTTCCCATGAAGCGTTTCACTCTATCAAAAAGCGAAAGGCATTCAGCAGACATTTAACATGCATTTTAAAATACCAACTAGCAACTAGGCAGCCTGTCAGATAGACGCATGGATTTTTCAACAATTTTTTTAGATTGATGACGTCGCCGTGCGACCAACCAGTGAATTGTGGCAGGCATAGCCAAAGGAACGACGCTCCCATTCCCCGACCGCCCTCATTGAGTAATACGTCAGTTGAGTTGTCAAAAAAGCAAAAAGAAAAACGTGTTATCAGAGACAGACAGACAGAGAGAGAGGGGGGAGAGTGAGGAACACGCGTTTCCGCACAAGTTGCTGTCGATCAGAACGGTCGGCGGCGGGTGTTGCAAGTTGTTGTACATTTCAACATGTTTCGTCACGCCCTCAAATTATGTTTTTGATGCTCGCATTTCGATTTGAAAATTTTTTAAGTAGCGCCTAAGACGCATTTAAGTCAATTGTGCTGTGTGCTTCCATTTTAAGGGATTTTTTTATATTTTTGATTAAAAAAATCAAAATTTGGGGTAGCAGTTAGAGCTGATTTTAAATGCCTGTCAAAACGTGTCATTGTCAAAAAGCATAACAAACAGCAACAGTTGCAGTTGCATTTCAAGTTTGCAAATACTGTTTAAAGAATTTTCGATAAATCGGAATCTGAGAAAAATCAAATGAAACTTATATTTTCTGAGCGACAAAAAATTAATACACTAGCAGATACACATACGGCAAATATCCTTAAGAGCTAAAGCAACTTCTTAAATTGTTTCCGTAGGTGCTAAGTTTTACTTAAATGTGGGATTGTTTTTAAGAGATGAAAAGTTGTTCATACTGGAAATCATTTTAGGATGGATTGTTCCCTTAAGTGCTATTATATTATAGAGAACTGTTTTGATTTGGAGAACTAAAAAGTCTTTTATACAAGAAATCATCTTGGTCCGATTCGACACACTTCGTCAAATTTACAGAGCAAGTTACAAAGTAGCTTAAAATCAGAAAAATTAGACTGGAGAATCATTTCATAAACAATATAGTATATAAAGAAGAAAAGCTGGTTCAAGTGCTACTATTAGTTTTCATCAAATAAATATTATGCCATTAGAGGAGTATATACAAATAAAAAGAATATTACCAATTGGCTTTTTGTAAGCGCTTTGAATTAAACAAGAGCTTACTTTTGACACGCCCCTTAAAATGAAACTATTACTTCTAATGTGCACTTTGACTGTGAGCCAGTTGTCAAATTGATTTAAAAATTCATAAATCAACTAAAAGTAAAATTAAATTAGGACCAGCAAGAGCAACAAGAGCAACCACAAAATGGGCAAACCGAAAAATGTACAAAATGTTAAACATAGCATAAAATTGTATCGGACAGTTGCTAGAGGAGGGCGTGAGAGGGGAGAAGGAGGAGAGGGGGGGTTGAAGCTGCTCATCTAGGGCAACAACAAGTCGACAGTCGTCCCGGAGAAACATGGAAGCATGTTTGCTTTCGTAATAATTTCTCAAAATAGTCACCGCAGCTCAGCTTGTTGGCATGTGCGTGTGTGTATTTTGATGCAATTATAAATTGTTGGATAACAAATTACATGGCTGTGCTCAGGACTGACTGACGGACGGGCGGGACAGGCAGACTGACTGACGGACAGATGGACGGACACCCTACTCCTTGAGCACGCACATATGTTGGGCTGCTGGGCTGGCGAGGGCGTCATTGATACAGGTACAGAGATGCACAGCCGGATGATATTCGAGGCCTGGACTCAGGTGGCGCAACTGTACTTGGTGGCAAGTAGGGAAACTATTCGATTTGCGACATGTGGCATGCGGGCAACGTGCAGCGGGGGAGGGAGGGTTGCATTTGCAGCGACAATTGTCGTTATTTACCATTAGTTCTTAATAATAAAATAATGTTTGTGTGTCCTCATTTTAATTGAAGCACATTGTGTGTGTTTAGTGTACACTCACAAAAAAACTCCATAATATTTAAAATCTATGTAAAATGTTTGAGTATATGTGATGTCTAAGCATACTAATGTTTCATAAAAAGCTAACATACACACTTTTTAATGTACACAACACACTGGAAATTATACTAACCATTGGTGATTTACTAAAATGTAGTGCCATTTTTTTCTTAGTGTATGTAGATCCTTTGTCACAAAACACAGGCCACTTTGCATGTTTGTTGCGCATCAATTGAACAATTGCGTAGTCCTGGCCATTGTTTTGGGCTGCGGGTTTATTGAACTGGGTACACTTCAATTCAATTCTTAAAGCCAACAGCTGGAAATCGGCACTCGAACTGCGACTCCACATCTGCATTGCCATCTCCAGCCCTTTGGTGGTTGTGGGGCTCTTTGTTGTTGTTAGCCAAATGCGAAAAGGGTTCATAACCGCACTTAGCTTCATTGGCTGCTTCTGGCTTTATCGTGCGGCCCAGACGTAGTATTTTAGTAGCTGTTTAGCATTGGCCACTCCAAATTCAATTCAATTCATGCTACCTCATTTTTGGTACAGGTTGTGCAAACATTAAAATTAATGAACAACAATAAAAGTGCTCAAGCTGCTGCCGTTGACGTGTTTGCTCCACTGACTTTTGGCCAACAAGCCACCGTCGTTTTTTCTATCTCTGCCCTGTAAATAGAGAATTACATTCGTTAGTAACTTGGAGCAACAATTTGAACAAAAATGTATACGCAATACGTACCCAGGTCATTATCTGTATCAGACTGCTCCCTTTCGGGAAACTAGTTTTGCTTACAACTAAAATGACTATAAAATGGTCTAAGCTGGCGCAGATATTTTAATGACACAAAGACAAACGGGGAATGAAATACTATATATTATTCGTGCACACAAAGAGCGCTCTCATTACGCTGAGCTCTCGTAAATTAATTTCAACAAAAGTCCCATTAAAATTGAGCCATGATGCCAATTTGGCATTTTGGTATCAACAAATGTGAAAAGCAGAGAAATGCATCTATGCAAATTAATTATAAATTTATGATATCATTTTGGCAAAATGCGATGACGACTCCCCCGACAGAGTTATGAATGTATGGAGTGGGGAATATATGTTATATGACTTAGGCGCTGTCTGCAAGCACCATAAAACTGTGGGGCAGACAGCAGCAGCAGTCGGGGACAGGCAGCAGTTGGGGGCAATATGGCACATGTGTAAAGCCGTAAAATAGCACGGAAGCCGGCGAATTGGAAATTGAAGTCAACGTTTATGGCTCTATCAGTGACGACTTGTCTGCCCGTTTGTCTGTCTGCCTGTCTGTGGCTGTCACGCACATAATTCTCGCCGTAGAGCAACATTAATTGCGCAATTGTTCACAGATAGACAAGGCAACGCAAGGCAAGGCAAGGCATCATTTTAACTTTTTAGTGGCCCAACAAATGACGTACGATTTGTTCTGCACGAATAAGCCAAATCATTTGTAGACACAGCAACAACAGCACTTTGTTTTATGACTTGCCACAGCGACAACTACAGCTACAATTCCCGTAAGTTTCCTTCCACCCACTGCTGCTGCACGCATTTTTTAACACGGGGGGGCGACACACATCATCCCTGGGCCATCTGTGCGCTGCTGTCCTGCAATCGTTGCAATCGCTACCCACCTGATGCCTGCATGCGGGCTAATTTATGGCCTGCTCAAATTGCGTGTGTTTGTTTGTTTGTTTGTTTTCCAAGTGGTGCTCAGCTCAGCTTTTGGCCTTGCGTCCTGCTGTCAACATAAATATATATATATAATTTTTCATTTACTGCTAAGTGTTTTGTCTATCGCTTACCTCTCTTCTGTTGATATTCCATAATTCTCGTAATGACATATTTTGTCCTGTTGACGCTCGACTAGTTTTATTTGTTTTCCTAATGTCGGAAATTGTGTGTTGAAAAACATATATATATATGTGTTTAATTTAAATAAACAAAGGCACACATGAATTCAAATTAATTGAAAATTGGAAGTCGCAATTTTAATGCGCTTCCCTTTAACAGCGAATATCGAGGACGTTCGCTGATAGAAAGAATCGCAAGTGTCGATCTATACTATCGATATGTCAGAGTGTTTATTTCGATAACAGCTTTATTTTTGTGTTGACGCTCGATTAATGTTATTTTGTTTTGTTATCGATACCTCCATGACCAGTAGTCATATCGATTACAACCATCGATATTAAACCATCAAAAAGTCTCGCGCCAAAAGCAATTTAAAATACGCGTCTTGCATATAAACAGTAAACAGTATAAATTAGAATGCGATCATAAAGCATTACGCATTACTTTACGCTTCGTTTGATTTATCGTGTCGATGTGCTTGAGAGTGTGAGTTATGGAAAGGGTGTATCCTGCTACTGCATGTGTGTATTATTTTTGACTTCCTACACTTGTCTCTTATTTTATGTGTTTATTTTAATTTTCAATGTTAGCCCGGTCGGCGTTTTATTGCTTTTAATTTTTGCGCTTGTTTTACGAGCGCATTAATATCAAGACAAACCAGCCACGGCGTAGTCCAAAAACAGTAAACTCAATTAGATAAATGCAGGGGAGTGGGCACGCTCTCAGTGCTGTAAAATTCACTTGGCTACACACACGAAAGGCGTGCCGCACCCACGAAGAGACTTATTTTTTTTTGGAGCGTGTTAATTTGTTTTTAATTCCTGCACTGGGCGGACTCGGCTCAGAACAGGCCCAAGACAAGAGAGAAAGTTTTTGAATCGGCTGGCCATAAATTAACGTTTAGTTACGCAACATAAAAATCTGTTGGAAACAGGCGGAGTGTAAATGACAATGGTTGTGTATTGTATACATAACCTTACTTTTTTGTATGCCATGCTTAAACTTTACAGTTTTAGAGTCACTAAGTCTGTAATCCAGCAGGAGGCAAACATTGTTGGCCTCTGGTTATAAACACAAGCTGATTTACATCATTAGCCCCTTGCAGGCTGTCAGTGGAATCATTAGTTTTATTTAATTATCCCTTTCGATATTGATTGCTTTGTTAAAATATATTAACCCCCTTCGCCTCTCTGTCTCTCTCTCTCTCTGGCAGTGCCACTTACGGAAAGTTCAATTAAAAGAATCATCCCAAACATGGTTCCTCCAACTGTGATTCGGGCATCTTCGGAGGTTTACCACAAAACCCAACAACAATTTATTTGATAATGAATAATGATGTTGATTTGACACTCTCCACGGCTCAACTTCAAATGGGAATCGTCACGCTTCTAAGCAGCCGATTCCAATTCCTACCCCGACTCCGATTCCCACTTTGACCCATAATTTCTCCCCATGATTTGGTTTTGGTTTGCTGCGTAGGCAGCTCATCTCGCTACTTGGGTAGAATTTTTGTTTTTAATTTAATTAGATTCCGACTGCTCTTTGTTGTTGCAGTTGCTATCGAAATTGTAGTTGTATGATCTTTTAATGGAGCATGAAATCGAGATTCTAGAACATCGTTTTCCATACAATTTCACAGCACTGCAAAGTGGCCGCTAATGATGACTCTAATTAGCTTCTTACCAAGGTGCATGTGTGGTCAATGGTTCGCTAATTTGCCGTGACAAAGGTTAATTCATTAAATTCCGAATATTTATCCCTAAAACTCTATGGGATCTATTGCACCTATTGTCCGTCATTTGAATCAAGCCAAATTTTCAATATAATGCATTTTTAATTATTCATCAGAAATCTCTTCAAGATTTAAATGCCTCTTATCTGCAGTAAAACCTTTTTTCAAACTTGTTGACTCTCTTAAATAAAATTGGAAATACTTGCTAAAAGAAGGTAATACAAATATAAGTGCCTTAAAATTAAAAATTGTAACTGCTAGACATATGTGGCATAAATAATATTAATGTTACTTGTTGACTCTCCGTCTGTCTGGGCCGCATCCTAATGAGTATCTATCTCGTTTACTCATGCTTTGCTTGTTGGCACAGTCTTAACTGCATTGGCATAATTTATAAACTTGTCTCGTTTCGTGTCGACATTCATCAAGTTTTTCGGTTGCTGCCAACAGCTTCATTAAAATTAGCTCATAAAATTTGCAGCAAGCTAACCTCGCTACTTGCGCAAATCTTGTTTAGTTTTCATTTATGGCTCAATGCGAAAGCTGATCCTGCTCCTGCTCCTGCCAAACCAGACGATGTGCAAATGTGCAACCTACACGCATCCCACATCTGCATCCACATCCGCATCCTGACAGACGCATTTCAGCATAATTTGCTGTGACAGCTCAGCGAGCCAGGACAGCATTTCATGGCGCTGAGCTTCCTTAATTCCACTTTACCAAATGACATCTAATATGCAAAGTTTTGCAGCCAGGAATGCTGCGGGCAAAGCAGGCGCGTATCTTTTGATGACTTTTGTTGATTTTACACCAGCAGAATACACACACCACACACCTACCTAAGATCTATGACTCGACTAGGTCTTTTGCATTTTGCACTCGTGTCTGTCTCGGCTCAAAAACAATGGCCACCACAACAACAACCATTTCAAGTGGCGGGCATTTCAAAATTCATGTCGAAATGTCGGCGAAATACCCTTTATTACAAAATAGCTTTGCATGCTTTACGGCTCCAGCACAAGCCTCGTAAACTTTAATGACGCCATTTTCGAGTCGCGCAAAGTTGGCTTTTGAAATATGAATAGACCCACAGCCAGTCAGCCAGTCAAGCGTACTACACTCAGAAAAACAATTACGCTGGATTTTAGAAAATTTTAAAACTTTTAGCGCCAAGTGTAACTCCTCTTATTATTCTGACATTATACTTGTACAACTGAACATTTGTGTCTTTCTAAAAACCACCGTTTGACTTTTCCTTCAGGTTGCATTTTTTAAAGGATTTTCGTATTACTTTTAGAAAAAAATCGATTCTATTTAAAAATAAATTTAAAAAAAAAATTGCTTTTGTAAATTTGTATATTTAGAAATTATTTGTAAAAACTTGAATAGATTTAAAAAACCTTATTAATTTTGAGAACTTTTTCACTTATCTAGAAATAATATCTAAAAACAAGCATAACTTTCTGGTGTTATTCATCTTAAAGTGATTTTTTTCTGAGTGTAGACAAGAAACACGTCTCTAATACTCGCCTTGTTAAGAGGAGATTAGTTCGATGGCGTTGTCGGCTTTTTGGGGGCCGCCAATAAAATTGGTTTATGCGATCTGCAAGTGTTCTACACAACAAGTTTCTGGCCACTTTTCAATCGCAGTAATTGACATTGTTTGCCGTTGCTCTTGCTGTTGTCCAGGACAACGTTTTCCAGGGTTGAGAGTCCACACCCCCAACCACAACCCCCAAGACCCCCTAAGCTAAGCACGCACACAAATTAAGCTCGTAAAATTTAATATTTTGCGCAAAGTTTTTGGGAGGTGAGCATTAGTAATTTATTAGTGGCCTGAGCTTATTGGAGATTATTTTCAGGCCCTTTACTATTTTGGCCATGCATAATTTGTAAATGTTCTTGAATCTTTTGCAAAAATAAACATAAAATTTAACGACAGTTTTAAGTTATTTTTTTCTGTAACAAATATCTCGCAGATAAAAGTAATTTATTTCTGTACATAATAAGTAAATAAGAATCGATGGAAAATACATATAATATTTTATTAATTTTCAAAATCGTTACATTTTTTTCTGACAGGCAGGCAAAGTTAATTAAATCGGATTTCATCGAAATTGTTTTTAAAAGCGCAACCAAATAATACAGAAATGATCGGCGATTGCTTTGAGGACGACAGTGGAAGCGAAAATTCTTTCCATTCAGCAACTGAAAGTGGGAAAGTAAACTCATAAGAAGTCACCCCCTTCGGCCCCATGAATTGTCGTCGCTGGATCAAATTAATAATACCATTTTAGCATACACCAGATAATAATTAGTTAAGCATTGAATTCGAATATTAATTTTTTAAGCTCATAATTCTGCGCACATTTCATGCTTTATTTGGTTGATTTCCAATTGGTGCTTGTTATAATTCAAATTTGAAGACTCTGCGTGTTTTTGCTGCTATCAGAATGCGTCAAATTCTCTGCATTCCCATAACGAACTCCTCCTCGTTTTGTTTACCCACCCTGCCGCCTGCTAAGTGCCAATCAAAATGGGAATTTTGACAAACAAGAAAACTTTCCCAAGGCGAATTGCGTGCGGTCTACCAGCATAAAATTGCTGACGGTTTCCCCCGGGTGTTAGGAATGCCTCAGGTAGTGGTGAATAAAGGGGGGGCAGGGCAAAGAGTTGAACAATCCATCAAACAAACAAAAGGCTGCGCTTTTGATAAAAACGCATCAATAAAGCAATAAAATGTCTTCAAATCAAACGATAAGGTTACCAAGCAAGCCAACAAGCTTGCCAAAGATATGTTTCTTTTTTCTTTTTCATTTTTTTTTTTGGGAAAGGGTTACAGAAAAGTCACGTACAACACGCACCGTGAAGCCTTTTAATATTAATGGATAGATTTAACACATTGGGCGTTGCTATTCCAGAAAGCTGTCTTCCTTTCCTGTCTTTCCATTCTGACACCACTCGTTGGCCTCTCCACAAATTGACATGTGACATCAGATCATGTCTGACTGGAAGAGTGTCAGCCAGGCTGCCTTCATCTCTATCTCGTTCCTTGCAGCCCTGGTTACGCATCGGTTTTTGATTGATAATCATAAATATTTCGATAATTGCTGTGATTATCAAAAAAGTATACGTTTTCCTAGTACACTCGTAAATAAATCGCCTTAAATATTACAAGATCGGCTGACCACCCTATTAGTATTTTCAGACATCACAAACATTTTGCAAAGTTTATATAAGTTTATAATTTAATTTGAAAAAAAACTCGGCGTCAGAAAAATTACTTACTTCCGAATTCTGGAAAAGATTCGACTGACTCTTAGTCGACAGTAAATAAATAAATGAAAATTAAACTAATAAAATTAAAGAAAATCAAAGTAATTTAATTAAGATTAAGTTAGATACGACCATGCCATCTTTTGATGTGTACTTTCAGGTTGAATTTGGTGGATAAATCTTTCTGACAGATCTGACAATTGGGTAAAGGTTTGGAAAGGGTTGGCGGCAACCCGCTATGATTGAGCTTGTGTCGATTTAGATTGGTTTCTGTGGCGAATGTTGACGGACACTGGTCACACTTGAACGGACGAACTGTGCTGCACGTGCCGGAAAGGGTTGGCTGCTGGAAGTACCTTATACGTTTCAGTCGACGCAGCGGATAGCGATGAGAGTGAACAATTAGATCATTGTGAATATATAAGTCATCATCTTTGTTATCCAACTCGGCGTTTTTAAAACTGTCGTCTTCATCAATAATATCAGCGCTGCTGCAGCTTTTAAGTCTGCGTTTGCGAATTGCATTCCCTGGAATCATTGCAAATGGACTCTTTTGCCTTGGTTGCGGTTCCGCTTCAGACTCATTGCTGGAGTCCGTTTCCAGCTCGACCATGTTGTTGTCGCTTTTCATTGCCATCATGCAGAGCAGCATGTGGCTCCGTTGGAATTGGTGCTTAAATCCAAATGCAATTTGCATACGCATCGAGCATGAATCGCATATCTTCTGTGGCAAGTTATCATCGCGTTTGACATTGAAGTCCACCAGCTCGTTGATCTTGTCGGCCAGACTAAATTGATAGTCGGGCGGTGGCCGATCCGAGAATATGTCCACCAGGCTCACTGAGCTGCGCATGCAAACACGGCAAATTTCCATTTTATTGTTGATAGCAGAAAAAGCGCGTGCTATTTGAGAGTGGTGAGAAGAGCAAATGGCTGTTTAAGCAATCGATACTCATCGATAGTATCGCAAGTAAATCGTATCGATTTTATGACTAACCATAGGACTTAAACATGCAACATACCTGTGCCTGTATAAGATAATAAAAGCCAAGTACCACCGTCGTTGTGTACTCAAGCAAAGTTTATTCGGGAATGAATTCAGTTCCTTAACATAATTGTGCTGCTTAACATAATTGGTACGCATTAATGAGGGACTTAACATATGTAAATTAACATAATTTTCAACATTGGACTGTGTGGATCGAATGAGAGACCATCTTCAGAGAAGAGAAAAGAAAGAAAAATTTAAAAAATGTGAATAAATTATTTATAAAAAATAAACGTTATATTTATTTATAAAAAAACAAAATGAGTAATAAATATAATAATAAAAACAAACCAGCGGCAATAACAGGCGGAACGACTTTAACTAAACAAGAACCGTGGATTCCACAACAAAAAGCGGGAGACGATTCGGACCATCCCAACATATGAGTGAGTTTGTTCCCGCCCGTTTAATGACGGCCAATTGGCACGAAAGCATAGATCATCGTCCCTAACTCTCAAGGCATCAGTGATGAGCAATGCCTGCAACAGTAATGCTCATGTTGCCCATCAGGGATGCACACATTAGCAGCCAATAATATAAAGAGAAAATATTTATTTTTGTACACTTAACTTTCTAAATTCGATGCAGTTTCCTTTCAATATATGTAGATATTTAACTTTTTGTATAGAAATGACGCAATAAACAGTTAAAGCACCCTTAGAGATTAGGCCAGTTTTCCTAGGGCAACATAACTTTTCCACATCTCAATTTGTGCCGTGTCCACCCACAAATCGGTTGTGACTGCGACACATTTCCGTTTTGACCAAATTGAAGCTCAGTGATTGACTTGGCTTGGCTTTTATGTTGTCCTGCGACAAGTGAAAATGAATTTAGTCAACAATTCGGAATACGCAAAAAAAATACACACAAATAAGGCGCAGCAATCGAAAGTCAACGAAAAATGTCTTGTGTTATAAAAACTAATGATTGGCAATTGGATTTTACTGTTATTGCCGCGCCCCATTTGTTTTGCACAAGCAAAAGCATTGTGGGCGTATAGGCGTGGCACCAAATACAACTTGAAAACAGTTAAGCCGCATTGTCTTCCATTTCGAATAATTTCCAGCCGCGTGCATTTGCAGGAAAATCGTAAAATTTGATTTTTATAACTTCCTTCTGTGTCCTTCTGCATTCTGTGTATATATACATATTAATATATCTTCGACTCTCTGCTGGATGCTGCGTCTTAATTGTGTACGTTTCCGTTTGCGGCATGCTACATTAATTTCTGGCTGATCATACAGCCGAGAGTGCTGCATCAATATGCTGCATCTGAATCTGAAACATTGTTTGTCAGGTAAATGTAAATGTACCAAATGTAAATTCATACACTCGTACAAAAATCGACCTTTTTCATAATATAAGAAAAAATATCTGAAAAAAATATTGCCATATTTTTGGGATTGTCGATTTCGAAATTCGTTTCCTAAAGTTAAGAAATGAATGGCAAAAAAATTGAACTATATATTATTTAGGGAGAATTACTAAGACATTTTTCTGAGTGTAGAGAGGTCTAAACACGGAATTGTTTTTCGCCAGGCATAAATGCCACTAACCCCGGACAGCAAATACAATTGGGGTGTTCAACAATGTTGCAGGCTTTGACAATTTCTAATTTATTGCAATTATGTGACGCACGAAACACTCACTGCTGACCACTGGCCAACAACCGACAACCAACAACCATCGGACTATTGACCAGCAGGCGACACGTGACCAATCTGCTGCTCGGCCCCGGGGCTCTGATTGGAAAACACTAAACAGATAGGCTAGTCACTCGCTCCGCTCCGACAGCTGTCTCACCATTCCATAGAGATTTATTTTACGCTGATAACACGCTTAAGTAAATGCAGCCAACAGCGAACAGCCAGCAACTCCCAACTCTGAACTCCAACTCGCACAATTTAAATGGCGATTAAATCTGTTGGCATTGATGGATGTGTCCAAGGCGGGTGGCTGTCTGTCTGTCTGTCTGGCTGCCTGGCTGTGTAGGCTGTTCTGTGGTCAGTCTGCAGGATGCGGCGCCGTGTTAACACTTTTGTACAATTGCCAATTTTTCGCCAGTGTTGCTGCTGCTGCATCTGATGAGCTCTCCCCTCCTCCCCTGGTGGCTTTGTGGTGTTGTTTTTCGCATGTGTGTGTGTGTGGGGGTGGTTGCTGCAATGGGCTGGCATGCGGCTACACTTCAATATTCATTTGAACGCATAATTGATATTGACGAACAATGTTGCCGTGTCGATACAATGTTCAAATGCACTGTGAGATATTTAAGGCGAAATGTAGTTTAATGACTCCTTTAATAATTTAAATATGTTTCATTAAAAAGAAAATAAGAAATACTCTAATAAAAACACCTGGAACAATGAGTTTTATATAATTTAAATTGTAACTTTAATTTCCAATTAGAATTTTTGAAAAATTTAAAATTTACATAACACATTAATTGATAAAAAATTTTAACTGGTATTATTAAATTAAAATTTAGGACGAGAACAAAATGATATAATGGATACAATTAATCTAAGATTAATAAAATGTAAACTGCTGCAACATTTGTTGCAATAATTATTAAACGTTAGTAGATTAATAAAAAGGAAAGTAAAATGTTATTTTCTTCGAATACGACTATTTGGCTCAGTGTACTCGCTTGCTCACTCTGGGGCAATATCATTCCCGTGCTCGTGGCCAGCCTACTTTGACAGTTAATTTTTATAAATTTCCCTGGTTGTGTTTTCTGTACACTACGTGGCATTTTTCGCATGCAACATGTTTGCCATTTTCGTTTGCCTCCAGAGTATCTCGGATTTCATTTCGTTGTGGGGTAGTGGGTGGGGGGAATGTTGCACAGTTGTGCTTCTTCTCTTCTTTTTCTATCTGTCAGTGTCATGTCACGTTCAGCAAAATGCATTCAATATGTCCAATGCATTATTGTTGTCGCTGATGTCGTTGTTCCTGTTGTTGCTGCGTGAAGCTGCAGGAGTGTAAATTTAATTTAGTTAATTGAAACAATTTGTTGCATGCGACAAACAACAAAAGCAAGAACAGCAAAAGCAACTCTCTCCGTGAGTTCATTGAAGTCTCTGAATTTTCCCCCCATCCTCCTCCATGGAGCCGTATGCGGTTCACGTTTTAACTGATTTTCATTTGAGCATTTTCTTTTTACATTCCACATTCTCTACATATATGTACAAACACATATATATATATAGGTATATATAAGTGGATCTCCTGTCCCTGTACATATGTTCATATGCATGAAATGGCGCCTCGAAACATGTCAATTTGCTGCCGTAGCTGTTGCGTCTGGCAGCACGCAGCGGGGAATCTCGGTTCGATTTGATTGAAATTGCACTCAATACACTTTGTATACTGATATATTAATTTATTTTTAAAAATGCTTTGGTCAATTTACGTGCAAATTGAGACAAAGCCAGCTGCAGACCAGTCAATTTAATTAACGAATACCTGCCGCTCAGCTTGAAGTTTAACTTTGTGTTCGACTCCAATGGGTTTGGGCACGTTGCGGGGGAGGAGTGGCTTCCTTAGCAATGTAAACAATGGATTGCATTCCTCACACGTTGCACACTTTGCAATGACAAACACTTTGCAAAACAAACTAACCAAATAACTTCGTTTGCCACGTGCACTCTCTCAATTATTCAAAGAATTCACCAGATGACAGTGTGACCAACACCGGCGAAGAACAGCCACCCTGCTGGGTGTACAAAAAGAAAAAACTCTTGTGCGAAATATCAAAAGCAGAGATTCGAATCCCATCATGGGATTATTTTACATTGTGCTCATTTCTGTTATTGAAAAATATTTATATAGAGCAAATACATATACATAACTTTATTTGAATAATAAAATAATTCGTAAAATTACATAATTGCTTAAAGTAATTCATATTTGTAACTAAAACAATTCCTTTAATTAAATACAACACTTATAAAAACAAAACTTGTTACACAGCTAAATATATAAGATAATGGTGAATATTAAAAAACATGTTTTATTTTTAGCAAATATTTATATTTAAATAATACAAAATTTCCTAATTGGAATAAAAAAAATCAAGAAATAATAAAAAAATAAAGATCACACAATATGTAAATAATATAATATATTATAAATAAAAATGTTTATTTATGTTTATGTTTATAATTATTATTATTAGTTTGTGCCCTGAATAAAGACCAAAGTCTTAATTAGTTTTGGGCCACGCTGGTCACACTGCACATGCGTAATTCATGATTAATCCGCATTAAATGCACTAAAAATGCATTTGAGCGTTAAAATGCAAATTACAATAAATGCCATTGCACTGAGCCGTGCCCAGCCGACCTGAGCGTCATTCATTTATTCATTCATGCACTCTAAGCTCACACACACCCACACACACACTCGCACACACCCCTGGCAAACAGTTGGTAAATTTGCGTAAAATATCTTGTATTTACCTTGCACTTGACGCTAAGCAAACTACCAGATACAATATACAATTATGTACACACATGTGCATAAATACACACACACACCAGCACACACACATTCACACACCAACACACACACTTATATCTATGGGGCTTCGTGCGTGGCTGAATAAACATCGAAATTGTGAAAATGGGTTTTCTCGATTGAACTTAGGACCTCAGCGTTGCACATTTTGTGGCCTATGTGTGGTAAGGGGCCAGGGGCAGTGGCAAGGGGCAAGGGGCACGGGTTTGGGCTGTCACTTTGAATGACAGCCCAAGTCAAGTAGCGGGCCATTGTTGCACAGGCCGTATCCTTATGGAAAATGCATAAAACTGGACAATGCTCTTCTTGTCGTTGTTGTTGCCCCCAAAATTAAGCTTCGGCTTATGTTGCATGGCAACTAGTGCTAAACTTTTATCACACTTGCACTGCCCTGGGGGCAGCGCGGTATCGTTTAATTTAAATGCAAACTGTGGGGGCTGAGGCGCAAATTGTCTTTGGCGCCCACTCCCCCTCCCGACCCGAACTGTGGCTAGCAATTTCGAGACGCATTACGCATGCATGGTTGGCCAAATAATGTTGATTTAACATTATCACGAAGCTGCCTGCAACTGCAAACTGTGCCTCGAGTCAATAACATTGTTGCCACCGCCCATCGGCTGTGGCATCCTCTTAAAGAATGCTTTTAATTAACCCATAGCAGGCAAGCAGCAGCATTAAATAATAAGGTTTAGGCAAAACAATATATATTTATAGTTATAGGTATATAGGTATATATAAAATCGAAAAAACTAACCCATTAGAAAAGTTAAACTTTTTTCAATTTAAGTTCACAGTGGGTTTGATTTAGAATTGGTGAAAAGTTGTGTCTTTATAACCATCTATAAAATCGCATTTAACTGTTAGTTGATTTTTTAGTCAACTCCTCAAAACTTGCCAGGCATTATCTATATATTGTATTTTCAAATGTAAATAGTGCTTATGTCTATTGAAAATTGGTCAGGGCACATTTCCCACACCTCTTCAAGTGAATCAATACTCATTTTGTCAATCAAGGCCCATTCTTAGCACGCGGCAAATGACAACAAATAAGTCTACTTCAAAATGATTAAATGACAAACATCAAATGAACTGCAATAACAAGTGGCTTGGCCCAAACACCCCCTCTTTTCGATCGCAAACAGTTGCTTAGGCTGATAGCCCGAAAACAATATGAACATAATTATTAATTGCGAATAATTTTTCTTAAGACTCATTAAGTGCGGCTGCGGCAAACAGGCGCCGTTCTCGACCACACCACACCACACCACGCCCCCCGCTCCCAGCCACCGCCCCCGCTTCCTAAATGACAAAAGAATTGACAGCACATAAATTAGAAAGTAGCCCGTCTGCAAAAGGAGGCGGAGAGGGTGGCACTGGCCCAAAGTGGTCCACAGTGTGTCCGTGTTTAAATGTGTTAAGCCGTCGGAAGTGACATTTCTCTTTTTCATCTCTATCTATCTCGTTCCAGTCCCATTTCCAGTTCCAGTTGCAGTCCCATTTCCAGATGTTGTTGTTGTCACGTGTCCAGGCGCTGAGCGGCGTGTTTTCCGATTTGTAGTCGTCATTGTCAAGGCGCAGATTTGCTCATCTATTGTTCAGACTCCGGCTGGGACCACTGAACATTGTCCTCCTTTATCCTGAACGAGGTGTTTCGTACACAAAATTGTTTAGGCGTGACTTGAACTGCTTTGCCAAAATACTAGAAACTTTTCGTGCAAGAAATAATTACGACATATTTATTTATAATTAATATTTATATAGTGGTTAAGAGAAACTAAGAAGAAGTAACTATAATCTGGATGGAGTAGAAGTAGTTTAGTAATTTAGTAACTACAAATAAAATACCTAGCATAACACGACGATTAGTTAGGGAGGCATGGCTAATAAGGAGGAGTTGATCGGAGTATGGAGGTAATACACCCCAGCTGTGCATGGTTTGAGGATTTGGCTTATAAAACATCAGCAATTCACATATTGCTGCCGCTCGTTAAAGTTTTTTACTGCCAATGCGGCATTAATTATATAAAATTTGTCATAAATTAAAACACATAAAGGTCATTTTATAACTCTCCGGCAGTAGCTTATAAATCGGCTAATTAAATCCAGCACCTGTTTATATATATTTTTTATATTTACTTTTTAATCTATGCGACAACTCATAAAAATCGCACCAAGAAGTCAACTCTTAAAAAACCGTAAAACATGTTTAACAACTGAAAAACTTTCTTAGTTCCCGAACGAACATTGAAACGCACATGAAATGCAAATTGAGCTGTTACCGCCCGGAACTTTACGCCTATTTAGGCGCCCAACTTCTAGTTCCGGCAATGATGCAGCCTAAACACTTAATTACGCCCCAAACGCACCTCGACACATGACTGACCATAAAAAACAGAAACAAAAACAGAAAATGAAGCGTTCAAATTAGCATACTAACTGGGCCCAAGAACCGGCAGCAGGGTGCGAAGCGAATTAAAGTTTATCAACCTGCGGCGATCAGTTGCATAAATTTAAAATAACACAAGTAACCCAACTGAAGGCGTTGAGCTGCAAAATGGGTGACGTGAGCTGTGTGAAACATTTTTATTATTTTTCGGGCTACAAAATGCACAAAAGTGCGCACATTAATGTCAGCAAGTTTGACTAATTGCCTGCATTATGCAAGACGCGGCTAAAAGTCGGGGCCAAAACAGGAATTTCCCTAAAGGAAGCGCCCTGGACTCGATAAGATCACCCCGCTGAGAGGTAACAAGTGCGGCTTGAGGAAACCCTTCGCGACATTTGGCCGCTTCACTTTCTTTGATAAATTGTGTGCTAATGGAATGTCATGTCAGCGTTTGTTTGGGCCGACTTTTAACCGAAAGAAAACAGAAAACACAATGCCAGATAACGCCGCCAAATTGGCGTGGGTGTTGACCACACAAAATGTAACTGTTCTCCCCTGCACAGGTGCAGCGACGCGTAAATGTCCACAGTGAATTATTAGTGAGTCGACCAAGTACTGGTCACAAAAAAGGATTCAATTCTGACACAATGATGTATTTGTACATGGCAAACTAATGGGCGCTTCCGCTACCCCCTGCTCCTCTCCTGTGTGTGCGCAATCCTTGCTTTTAGCTGATCCTTATCGCAGGCAGGAAGCCAGGAAATATTAGCGCAAAGTGCAGGCTGCTTTTCCCACATACGCTCGCTTATTAATTGACCAACATTAGCGCCTATTGTTAGCTCCACTTTCAGCAGGCTAAAACTATGTGCTAATGGCGCCTAATTCTGATCAACTGCCAACTGATAAGACTTTGGCAACGGAGAACGGTTAATGGACAAATGGCCGGGTTACTCCAAGTTCCGTTTACTCTTGTTTATTCTGAATATATATGTATATAATTACTATTGAATCTATACCTATTAGTAGTAGAATTGCGCCATTCACCATTGAACCGATATACAAGGAATCACGATCACATATACTTCGTGGACCTATGCACCGTGCTCAGAGTTGAATATCTGGATCGAGGCGAATTTCAGCAAAAGTTTATCTTATCTTCCATGAGCATTATGGCATAATACATTCAAATTAAAGTTGTCAAGAATGATTGATCTGTGTCTGTGTTTGCAACTACTACTGAATAACAAAGCAATATATTATACCTTAAAAAAACCTGCAGCTTTGAGAAAGTAAGTCAAATTTGTAAAGACGATCAACTTAAATTAAATATAGTCGGCTTTTATAAAAACATGGCTGGTAAATAAATTAATTTGATGAATCCACTTGAACATCTTGAAGCAGCAGGGAAGATGGCCAAGTGTGGTGCTCATTACTGAGAACCACTCTGCCGGATCAGAGAAGTCTCTGATAAGCGAGGACCAGCTAAAAAACCAAGAAAAGGAACCTGGTACACAAAACATCATCCCAGGCTCAACGACCTCTTTGCCAAAAGTAATGCAAATGGGTAAAATGTATCATTTAGTGGTTGGCGGACAGGCCATTAATAATCTCAATATTTTTGTACATTTTTTAGAGTGTGTAACTTTGGATGATAAAGGCAGCTTATATCTTCGATTGGAGGGTCTTGCTGTCTTATTGTTTAACTGATGTTGACAAGTAGTTTGGCTATTATGAAAGTAAGTCGAATTTTTAATCTAATTTTAAGCAACATATAATGAGTGTTTCACAAGCCAACAATGCGTTGTTTTCATTACGGATAGACTTGCCAGCGAAATCAGAATTCGTTCGTTTTATCCGTTGACTTAGGAACTGATATAGACTAACGTGCAGCCTAAGCTAATATTAACTTATAAAATAAAATTATTATTTATAAGATATGGAACACGAATTCTTGTATATAATACACAAGACAAGTTTATTTAATGTGTAGTATATTTTCGTCGCAATAGGTTGTAATTTTCACGTGTTATTCTCTCACATGCATAATCGATCTATTGGGTTATTATAATCATTGTCTCGAGTGCATCTCAAATAACTACAAAATATTTTAATTGTGTTCACATTTTCAAATTGTTGCTATTTTAAATGATGTGCAGTTCCAGCAACTTCAAAACATCTGGTTAAACTGCTAGCATACAATAGAGCATCATTCTATTTATTTATGTACTCCGACTTATCATTATTATAATTATTGATGACTTATAAACATAATGAACTCTATACTCTACCCCACAAACATTTGCTGATCTGCTTGGAAGGAAAAAACATAATCACACTATTTATTGCCATGATACAACATTATTTTGTACTTGAGCTCGCACGCACAAATCGCCGCCCTTGATGATTAGCATCCCTCATGTTAACATCTGTTACATTTAACTGTATACCTTGGCCTTAAATGTGCCGCGGCGCCAGACAATCCATAACAAAAAAAACAAACCCACCCAAAGTGACGAAATTTTCGTGTAGACGCGTTGATATTAACCAACAAATAAATATAAAAAAAGAAAAAGAGAAAGAGAAAGAGGAAAACTCACGCTGTGTTGTTCGGGGTTTTAAAGACTGAAACTACCACCCCACACTCGAAGAGTCAGGCGAACAACTACCCGACTATCCAACAGTTGTCTACTATTTTCATAAAATTAACTAAAAGTGCCAAGTCAGGAGTTTCCTGGTTTATTCTCTCTCTTTATTGGTGTGCTGCACGTGCAATTTTTGCATGTTGCTTGCTGCCTGTTGGCCTGCAATAAGCGCATTATGTTTTGGGCCAACTGTGGAGGGTTGGCTTATTGTTTGCATATGTGTAACAATTAAACATTTGCCGCTCCAGACATTTTTTATATGCCACCACCCCCCCGCACTATCATTAACACCGCACCCGCAACCCGACAGGCGACAGCAAGTGCAAAATCTGCGAGTGTTATCGGCTTAATTATTATTACGAGTCCCAGGACGACCAGGACGGGTGTGCTCAATGGTTCTTCGCCTGACTCTCCACTTGACTCGGCGCATTTTGGTTTATTTGCGTTGCCCATAAACTCGGATTTGAATATATTTGACTTTAAATATTGCTACGTCATTGCACATACATACATATTTATATGCACTCAGAAAAATAATCGCCCTGTTGTTTAGAGAATCTTCAGACTCGTGGTGCTTAGGGTAGCACACCATATTAATTTTTTTCCGAGTGTATGTCATTGCTCATATACGTTATACGTATGTGTCTGCTATAAGTTTATATTTTGAATATATTATTTTGGTTTATGCTTTGTATATAAGCCGCTTAACGGCACATGTTAATAAAATGATTAGCGGGGTTTGTCTTTTGCTACAATGAACAACTCACCAGTTTGGTATCCATATACAGTGGCGGACACCTTATTCTGATCAGCGTCAAAGAAAAAACGTAATTGCCTGCCATAATCCTACCTAGCAGGTGGGGAAACCCCAGTGAATTGGGGTCATATATTAATTTTGGTGGTTAATACATATACCTACCATCGGTCTTTGGAATTTTTGAAAAATAATGAATGGTTAGCTTATGGCAGGCAATTCCTTTTTTTCTTTGACGCTGATCAGAATAAGGTGTCCGCCACCGTATATGCGTATATATCAATTCTGTTCTGATTTTTAGCACTGTACGAACATAATTGTTTGTTGCAGTAACTCATTAAACTGCTCTTACATTGGTCAAACTTCGCGAGGCTAATTGAACAAAGTAAATTTCATTTTTTTTTAGTGTTATAAATGTACATAACAGTAATGCAATTTTTCATTATATTTGGTTAACTTAAAATTTCGATTTAGCTTTACTTGCTGCTCTTATAGCAGTAATATAATATCATATATATATATACAAATATGTATATATCGCTTTTGTCTTTGTTATTTCACATGCATATGTCTGTATATAAAATCTGATTCCCCACTTAGATTTTGATCACTTTTAGCTTTAGTAACTCATTAAACTGGTTGCAGAATGGACAAACTCCCAGAGACCAATTGAAAAAATAGCCTTTCAACTGTCAGCTAATTGCACCCCAAGGAGTTGGAAAACGAACGCAGTCATAAAACACGCTAATTACACACACACACACACACGTACACACACACAGTGAATAGTTGGCATCAACTTTACCTCACTCCTCTTCTGTATATATGAAAAACTAATCTAAAACTGACCCCAGCCACTTGACTTTGGCAAAGCAAAGCAAACGCAAACTGACCGCAGCTGTAAATTAAACGTAAATTGTCAAACTGACAGTTGCCGGGGCGAAAAGTTTTGCTGCGCAGGTGCTGGGCATTGAGGGTGGAGGGGGGCCAGGACTCAGGTGGGCGGGACATGGCAGCTGTTTTCATTATGATTATTGACAGGCGCAACTAACGGGACTATTAAGCGAGGCGTTGACATCATGTTGCAAGTGTCTCCAGGGCCAGCAGCCGACTGCCAACAGCCAGCCCGGAATTTTTGGTCTAATCAAAGAGAGGTCATTAGCAGGGGTTGCCGGGTTCAAACAGAAGGTTTGCCCTTTTGACATACGTTACATTAGTTGTTGTTTGGTGACCAATGCGTTTTTCAAATGCTCTCATTAAAGTTAGGGCTAATTAAATAATGGCCTGGCCAACAATCAAATGTTGAAAAACAGTTTGAAAATATCCCTTAGACGTCAAGTGTAAAAGGCAAAGGACAAGCGCAGCAAATTTGAAGAGGCCCGTTGTTGGGGTTGGGTAGTTTGGGTTTGGCAACATTTTTAAGGACCTTGCAACAGACAACAAACAAACAACGGGCGCTGTCCGAACTCAAATGCAGGCGTTCAACCGGTGGCGGGGCTGGTAAGGTTCGTGATACAAATATGCAAATAGACACAATTTTTAATTAGCAGCGATGCGCAAATTTCAAAAAGCAACGGCAAATGTCAGCAACAAAAGATGGGCCGCGACAGATGAGCGTGGAGAATTAGTGTGCCTGCGAATATGAATCGCACACATATTAACAACAAATTCATTAAAATGCGCAAAAGGTGCAGTCACAAAAAAAACATATTGCAAATACATGAAACAAAATGCTAAACAGCAAAAATAAACAACAAAAAAATAGAGAATAAAAAATCAACAAAAAGCTACACACAGAAATGCTAAAGGAAATGATTATTAAAAATCTAAAATAAATAAAAGATGAGAAGTTTGCCTCTAGCGTATGACAGCAGCTGTTTGTATATATTGTAGACGGCTCCTGCTGCTCCACACGGATTCAAGATTTATGGGCCGCGTTGCGTATACGCCGCGTGTTGCACGTCAAAAGGTACGAGTTTCGGTTGCTATCGTAGTTATAGCAAAATTCCAACCTACCTATTTGTGCACTTCTTTCTCTCTCTCTCTCTCTCTCTCTCTCTCTCTTTCTATCCCTCTCGCGCGCGAACAAACGCAGAATACAAAAGAGTGCATAAAAAATTGTACACATTTCTGTGCATAATCATTTGAACTACGTACGAGCCGACGTCTGTTGCCGGGTAATACGCTGCCGGCATGTTGCCAACCAACCAAAACACACACACACACATACACAACGAGTGTGCCCAGACAAAGAGAACTTTGAATACGTGAACTTGGTGGGTGGAGTTTTGAGTGTCGAAGTGAATGTGGCACTGGGTTTGGGTTTGGTTGCATGGAGTGCGGCAGTTGCCTTTTCTGAACTTGTTTGGCTGTTTATTCGCGCATAATTCACTCATTAATCATTGCGTTTTGGCCAGCACGTCAGACTTCAGTCAGTCAGCGCTGTTACAAAAAATCAAAAAACAAAAAACCAAAACAGAAAGGTGAATGAAACTAGCAATGGCTGGGCCGCAGGTAAACAGTCGCTAGTAATTGCAATCTACTAAATGTACCTCAATTAGAGTGTACTCCGCACGTGCTACACATAAATACCCTGTAATTAATAAGAAAAAGTAATATTATTTTAATTATTATATATATTTCAGCTAAAGTTTAGGTATAATTTATTAATACAAATAAATAAATCATTTATTTATTCAATGTAGACTAAATGTCGTCCAGAAACTTTAAAATATTAAAATTTAAAAAATAAATGCAGAATGAAATTAAATAGTACAAAAATAATTGTTTTAATTTAAAATTAAGTTGCATTTAAAATATAGCAAATATAAATAGGATATAAAATATCTTGTGGTATTTAAAAGCTGTTTTTTGTGATTAGAAATCCTCTCAAAATTCTTGACTTTGTGCAAGAAACAGAATTGAAGGATAATAGATCTAAACAGGCCACAGTGTGTAGGCCTCAAATAATAATAGTTACATTTAAAATTTAAATTCAGACTCAAAATTGTAATGGTTACTATATATAAGAATAAAGAGAGAGAAAGAGAGGGAAAGAGAGAGAGAGGGAAAAGTGAGAATAATATATGATGTATTGGCTAGGTTTTAACAATAGTTTGGTTCCCGTGAGATCGCTTCAATAAAAGCTTAAATGCGTTACTTTAAAATGAATTTGACTTGAAATTCAACTGATTATGGTCCAGATACAGCTAATAATAATAAGCTAGGCATTAGTTAGTTTATCTAGAACTAACTCTACGAACATTAAATGCCCGTCAAAAAAGAAAAGCAGAAAAAGTTGGCTGCCAAATGTTACAAAAATGTTTCCAGGAACTCATCGCGCCAGAATTGGCAATTTTTCTTTTTGCTGATTTACTTTTGTTATTTCTTTTTTTTTTGGTTGTCAACTGCTTACTAGTATTTTGTACCCGTATTCTATTCATTAGCGCCAACTGCGCGCAAGTTGAGAGAAAAATAACAAAAATATGCAAATTTGTTTTGGCAGAGTCACGATCTCGGCAAACAATTTGCTGATTACGGGACGACGATGTCGAGGAGGAAGCGGAGGAATCGCTGCCATTTTCACAAGCGCATTGATAAAATGATTGATTACACGCAGCCGTCGACTGTCTCTCCGCTTCCTGCCCCTTCCCCTCAAGCGTTACGCACCTCGCTGTTGCCATGCAAAAATGCAAACATTTTGCAGTCAAATTAACTCTTTGGACGCTTAAGCTGCTGCTGCCATTGCGCAAAAAAGGAAAAAAAGGAATTTATCAAAAATTGTAAATTGCCAAAACCATTAAAATTATTAAAATCATGCTAGCCACGCTGGGGTTGTGATATTGCCAAAAGGACGCATACAAAGTGGGGCGTGTCCTGTGAAATTTATCAACTCGTTTGTCGGCAATGATATGCAAAATCATTTCCGTCTTTTGCCCACTGACAGCCGCTCGTCTAGTTAGACAGACGGGGTGGAAGGGTGGGCTGTGATTGAACTCTGGATACGCTTCATTTGTTCAATTGGTATTCTTAACTTATTCTAAACGGCTTCGTATTGAGAGGAATCTTGGCAACAATGTGCTCGATAATCATAAAAAATGTTGACAAACTTTATGCTAAATTGATTTTAATATTCCCATAAGCAGAGCAACAAAAGACAAGCATTGTCTGCCAGTCGTCCGTCTACAAAGTATGACAAATGAATTTTAATTACCAGCACTAAAAAATATGATGCCCAAACCGAAAACCGAACAATTGAAACAAACTTCATAAAAACGCAGCGACAGAGAGATGACCACTGAATCTAAATGTTTGGCTTGGGTGTTTTTTTTTCATTTTTGTGGGGAGAGGTGGGTTATTATTCGTCTACAGTTTCAAGGGGTTTATCTTTTGACAGTCGGTCATAATTTTTGGATCGTTTTTGGCTGATTTGATTTTTTCATTGCCTTCAGCATTCACTTCTCCTTTTTATGGCTACTTCTCAACTCGACGCTACTCCAATAAAAATTGGTCATCTACAATGTTGCCTAATAAATTTGCTTTGATTGATTTTAATGGTTAAGCGCTTCATTGAGCTTTGGAGTGTGGTGCGGTGCGATGTGGTGCAATGTGGTGCGTGTGCGGCCTGCCTGGGGACGGCTTTAAGCCCCCCACATTTTAATTTTAATGCCTGCCCCCCCAACCACCGAACGGAGTCGATTGTTAGCGAAATTAATTTCGTGCGTTAGGCGAAAAGGTCTTAAAAATTTTTTATATGGATTATATTCTATGCATCGGATACATAAAAGCATTTCTTACGATTGTTTGCTTTGCAGTTAAATGCCTGAAATTACTAAAAGCAGGCTAGGAAAAGCTTTTCAAATGAATTGAAAAAATGTCGTCGCGTTTGGCGTTTTTAATAGCCTCCAATAGCATTGAAATAACTACGCACAGTGGTCTGAAATCAAGAGAAAAAGTTTCTTATATAGATTTAGATTTTTTGTTTTGTTTTGCTGTAATCAAAATACTCCGATTTTAGAAATAATTTCCAGAAATTCGAAAACATTCGTAAAGTTTGTTTAGAAAAATGTCCTTGTTCGAATCCACATAGAAACATTATTTTTCGAAATAAAATCAGACGTACTTTTCTACATTTTCGAAAGAATCCCCCGGTTTTTGGTAGTTTTGGTAATATACTTTCGCAATAATAAGGTGGGTGGATATTTGACTAATAGTAAAAAGTATGTAGATTTTCCGAGTGTATATGAACTATTTGCTAGACTGAGAATCACGGTATGCCGACAGATTTCCCACAGCTTTCGAAACAAGTTTCATTACAGTTGTGTCATGTTCAATTTCATTCGTAGAATTTTACTTGTCATCAGTTGTTTGCACCCTAAGAGCTTTTTTGCTTACGGAGAACACAATTCATAAATACCCAAAGAGAGGCGGCATTCATAAAATTCAATTTTGTTGCATGTCGCCGTCGTAAAAGTGCGCGGCTCCTTTTGTTACCCGGAATGGAAATACAAAATCTGTGCATTGCTTTGCTGGTCACGTTGTACAGTGAGGCCATCGTCTGCCATCGGAACGGAATCGGATTCGGTTGGGCTGGGTTGGGTTCAGGCTGGCTTATAATTTAACTGCAGTTTCATCAAGTTATTGCCCGAAGCTCAACTATTTCTGAAATGTTAAATGAAACCTGTCGTTACGAAAGATATTATTATTAAAAGGCAAACGCATTAAAGTAATATTTATTTATTCATTCATTATATTTATTTACTACTTGCGGCATATTTCATCTCATGTGAATTGGTTACTTAGAGTAGTTAAACTCTTTATAGCTCCAATAAATACAGTACCCGTATCTGTGCATTACAATAAAACTTATTACTTGCCACAAATAAAAAATTTTTCGTATTTTACCTCTTTTGAATTTTACAACTTTAATTGCATTCATAATATTTTATAATTTGCTTTTCTATTTTGACTGCTTCTGCTGAAGTGCTACTTACAATTTGAATAACTACTTTCAGACTCTCATAAACCGGAAAACAAAAAAGGCGCGTTGATCTTTGCAAACCGAAGCTAATCGAATTAGTTTTATTTTAAAGATATTTACAAGTGCTATATAGCTCAAATAGCTCAAACATTTGCATAACAACACTCGCACAAAACTCTCCTCTCTTGAGCCAACTGCCTTAATCCAATTGAAGGCAACTCTATCCGTTTCCTCTGTGAATTAAACTCCCCGTTAAACTCTACGGCAATTGTTTCTTATCTCAATCAACATCAGCAAACGGCTCATTCGAGGTGTTCTGTTACAGCTTCAGTTGCTCGATGCTCGTAAAGGTTCCAACTAAAAGCTATAAGATAAGGTGCTGTTATTGCCACATGAGCGCTGGATTAGAGCTGTCGCAACTCTGGCAGGCACTCGTCATAAAAGTGCGCACATTTAAACGCAAGTTAATGGCGTCCAGCAGGCGGATGCATTTCAGCCACGTTCTGGGTGCCCAAAACTCACTTTACGGGGGCCCATTACGTGTAAATGCGGCTGATGAGGTGACGTTGATGTGGAGGCAACAATTAAAACGCCAGCTTCTGCTTCTGCCCCTGCGTTGCCGTGCTTCAATCTAATCAGCGCAACATCAATGCCAAGCGCCTTAAATTATGCTACACAAATCGAATTTATGACGACGACGACCCAGAAAAAACCCTCCAAGGCATTTGGCGCAATGAACTTAACCGACAAAGCCAAATAAAACCAAAGTCCAAAACCGAAAACAATAAAAGTTACATTTGCCAGCAAGCCGTGCAAATAAAATTAAACGAAATCAGTTGGTTAGCCAAAGCAGGAGCTCACACACACACACACACTCGCTCACTCGCACACCCGCACACCTCATCGTGTCTGCTGGACAACAAAAGTTGGTCAGGATGAGGGTGTGCAGGTTTTAATGTCTATTTGGTGCGCTATTTACAGACGACACACACGCGACTCACAGATCCACAGATCCACTGGGATTGTGGGTGGTGGGTGGTGGGGGTAGCTTTTCGGTTGCTAAATGACGTCGTCTTTTAATTTTTATCTCAAACATTGCAAACGGTTTTTATTGTTGCTTTTAACTGCGCTGGCGTCTGTTTCTCATACTCTCAAACAGCGCCATCTGTGAACGGCTGTTGCAACTTTTGCAATTTGCCAAAATGCCGAGCGTTTTTTGCACGACATCTGGCTGGATAGCTGCTTACCTCCTCTTTGCCGCCCCCACCTCAGGAGAGCATCTTTAATTTGAATTCCAACTTATTTATTGTGTTTATTTAAGCCAGTTGCCATCTGAACAATGTTTCTGGTTTGGCTCTTGGACATTTCTGCTGCACAAAACCAGTTGAGGTTACACATCTGTAAAAGGACTCTCTAATTATGCTGATTAAAGAGTGACATAAATAAAATGAAATGATTAAAAATTTGTACTTTATTTTATAATTAAGATTCATTTCCACTTCTGATTATATATTGAGTTTTCTGTGCATCTCCAGATTAAATGACTTTACTCAGTCTCCCAAAATATGCCAACTTTATTTGAAGCAATAAAGTTATTCCTAAATAGCACAAAATTGAAATATTTGAATACAGATATTGACAAGTTATCAATTTTTTAAATGTAGTTGAACTGTAAATATAAATATAAAATATTTTCATTCAAATTAAATCGAGAATTCAATTTATTTCGCATATTGTTGAATTGATTGATTTATTGGGCGTATTTAGACCCATGGGAGTATTTATTGTGATTTACTTTGTATTCATTGCTGAAGAACCTACAATTTGCGCTTACTTGCTTTAATAGTCACCCTTGACACTGTCGACATGCCTTAATCTTCAGTGGAAATGCTCAAATACTGCACGAAGCTGAGGGGCAAGTGACCACAAACGTTGACCAGAAATGCGAGCTGGAGGCTAATAAATCAATGGCCAACTGTCAGCATTGTGTGCGAGTAATAATAATGCGAGCAAACTGGTCAATAATAAACCGAACGGGACGCAAGACAAAGGAGCAACAAATGTCACGAAAGATCCGGGGCTGGTCAAGCGTAAGGAGCAGGACATTTGAATTGGAGATGATGCGCTGGGTCACATCGAAGATTTATTTCCGTCTGCCTCGCCGTCGGAATGCGATGAAATAAAACGTATTAAGTCATAAAAACGGCGAATGCGAAAAGCGGATTACCAAGTGTGAACCAAGCAAGCAACTGCTGACCATTTGGGTCCACGGCGGGGCATCAAATCTAATTATGCCATATATACGGCATAAGAACTATATAAAAGATCACAGCGGGCGATGGGGCAGCTGTGCAAATGCTTTGCAAAATTTATGCAGCTTTTGTTTTAATAAAAATTTTATCATAGCGCATAAATAGTGAGAAGGAGAACGAGCAACGAAACCTAAAAAGAAACCAAGCATGTGCGCATAAATCTTAAGATGGAAGAGATGCCACAAGCAAGCGAAGCGAAGTACGCAGCAATTATATGCAATTTATGCGGTAGTCATTGGCGCACCAGCAACTCACCACTCACCCACCCACCCAACCACCATACGCAATCACAAATTGAGAGTCCGATGGCGTCGCCTGTTTGAGCAACTTATGAAAATTATTCGAATTGAATGTCTTAACCCGAAAAAGGCAGCCAGTTGGAGTCGAGTTCCTGGTTCCTTCTGCTACGCGCTGCCTTCTTATCAAGTCCGAGCTGCAAATTTATCAGCTGGCATAAAGTTTTCTTTCTTTCGTTTGCGACTCCGATTTCGACTGCACTTGTGCTGTTTCATTTTGGGCCAAAACCACAGCAACAACAACAACCAGAAAACCGCACACCAGAGATACACAGATAAGTTTTCTTTTATTGCAGTTTTGGCTCGAAAAGTTTTATTGCGCCCAGAAAGGAAATGCTTTTCAAATGCTAACAAAATAAATGCCAAGCTCACAAGAAAATTAGGAAGTTGCCTGCGCTGCCTGCAGACCATTCAACTAAACAGCTTGAGAAGAAGCGTCTTTGGCACAACTTCTCAACCGAATTAAAATAATAAACTATCTGCTGCGAATGCAGCTGCTGCTCAAAGACAAATCAGCTTGTGTTTTCCTATCGTTTCGAATTCTTTTGTAGTTCTCCACAAATTTATTCGAAATACAAATATATTCTCAGCGCGCTTTAAGCAAAACGTAATCATTGCTTTAATATTGAATTCTATACTTTAAGTTATTGTTAATATCTGATATCTATATATATCTATCCCCCCTTTCTCTAAAGCATAGTCAAAAGTGTAAGTTGCCAGTGCTATACTCCACTGATATTATAATACGGTTTACTTTGTATAAATTAAAATAATAATAATATTTTTCCATATATCTAAATATATCTTCTTAACATATGTAATAAACTAATATATCTTCATTTTATCGTTCCACTCAATCCTTAAAACAAATGTACCAACTTGCATTTTGTGTTAACTTCAGCACATGAATATAATGCAGTGACCCCATAGCTATTAGATTATTTAGATGTATACATCTCTTTAGTGTACACCTATAAAGATTAAATATATGTATATACCTATATAGGAATGAAAGCCCACACTCATTTAAAGGTTGCCCCCAACAACCCCTCGAACAGAGATCCTTTTAAATCAGCAGCAACTTTTGCCATTTTGCAAAGTGCAGTGGCAATGGCGAAAGATACATCAAGTCGTCGTAGACGATACTTCAGTGCGACCTACTCCCAGATACAAAACGCATCTACAGCCACAGCTACAGCTACAGTTGCAGATACAGATACAGAGTGGCAAACAGAAAAGCGTAAACGTGGCAGGAAATGCGGGCTTGCTCATTATTTGCGCTGAGTGCGGCTGAGTCGACGGCTGCGACAACGAGTACTTTGCATAAATTTCAAATCTTACACAACAGAAAAAGTGGAAAAAAGAAAAAACAGAAAAGGAAGTGAAAGAACCCAAATAGATGACAGAGCACACAAAAGGACATCGATAGCGATACAGCTGCAAATGTAATGGAAATTGAAGGGCGGTCCAGGGGCAGAGCCCTCCTCTTCCTGCACCTTCGCGCCGTGTCAAGTGCGCGGCGGCGGCAGCGGCGGCGGGCTCTGGAAAATACACAGAAATGCAATGATACGGAAAAATTAAAAACATTACGACTTTGGAGTGGGAAATAGAAATCCCAAATAGGCGGCGGCGTCAGTTCTAATGACACGACCGCAGCCAGTTCAAGTTGAAGCCGCTCAGAATTTATGATTGCAATTATGCAGCAAACAGTTGCCGTCAGCATCGGCAATAATTGCGCTCGAAATTTGCATAAAACATTTTAAGTAGTGGCTAAAAATGCGAGAATCAGTGACAGCAACTCAACCACACAACCACCCAGACACCCACCAAACCAACAAGCGTTGCAAATTGTGAGCATACACACCCACTTTGGCTGTCCTTGGTTTCGATTGACGCGTAATCCTGTCCTTGGCATTTTGCCGGGTGGCGTGGCCACTGCGTGGAGCCAAGGACAATGCAGGATAACGCGCAAAGATGCCACTGAGGGGTGTCAAAGTCAAGGCGAACGCAACCCGCACAAAATGCCAGCGCGTGTTGGGACTTCAAGGACAAACAAACGCATTGCTTGTCCAGGATATTGATTTACTTTTGGATCTGTGCACATTTAATTAGCGGACCGCAACTGTTTAAATTGAAATTCTAGCAGAATGACATTTGTTGGTAAATCAGTTTAAAAGGCGATTCACTTTGAACACCTGACCTGGAATTCAAAATGTTTAATGTAATCTTTGACTTGATATTTAAGAATAATAGGGGGGTTTCCCAGTATTCTTCCTTCCAAGTTTGGTAACAGTAGCTCGAAAATTACGGGAGATATGGGGCTTTATTGATTTCCTATCCTCTTAGTGAACGTAGCACTTGAATTTGTGCACTTTGTCTGACGCGGGTAAAGACCAATATATGTTTCAAATTTCAAGTCTCTATCTCTAAGGGTGTCGAAAAAAGTTGCGATTATGCAGACGGACAGACTGCATTACGTATATCCCACAAAACCTTACTTAGGTATCAAAGTATAATGAAGATAATGCAGGTGTACGCAAAGGATGGTGGCTTTAAATTAAAATTAAATTATATTTTTAATGAATATATATTTATATCTCAGTTTTGCTTCACTCCACAGTGCCAGTGGCTGCTACAAGAAATGAGAAAACTTGCAGCCCAGCTTTAATTTGAGTTTGCAAAACTTTAAAGGGGAAATTTTGGAAATAACATATTTTTAACAACAAAGTTTAGGGTATTCTTACTTGTTTTACTTTAAATTCCATATTTGTTAAATTATTTCACATTTTAGTTCCATAATTATTATATATATATAAATATATACAATATTTGAACAATAAATACTGTTTCTAGTCTTAAATCTTTTATGCAGTTATGTTGCAATAAACTGTAATCATTAATTATGGAATCTGATATCTGTTTCCTTGCACAATTCTGAAAGTCGTTATGGAATTAACCCTAAATCATTTAAGTTGCCATTTTCTTCCATTTCATTAAAGCGCGAACGCAATTCGGTTGTCATCGTTGTTGTCGTTGTCTTTTCCAATCTGTAAGACAGCATTTAACCTCCGGCCAGAGATCCAAAGTTCAAACACAAGACAAAACATTTACTCAGCATCCATCTGGCAGCGGGAATGTCTTTGGAGTCCTGAGAAACGCCAATCGCGCACAATTTGTTACAATATAAATGACTTATGTCCGCGACGGGCATCAGTGGCAGCAGCAGCAGATGTTGCAACAACTTGCACCACCCCACTCTACGCCTACCCAACCCCTTGTTTTGGAAACATTTCAGCCATAAGCATAATAAATTTTTACGCTTGAGCGTGTAAAGTAAACTGGAAGCCACCCAAAACCAAAACCAAAACCAAAACCCCAACCCAAATCCGGGCCAAAAACCAAAGCAAACTATAAATTTATAATGCGCGAAAGTAATTTTATGACTTTGCGGTTTTAGCTTTGGTTGCTGGCATAAGCGACTACAACAACAGCAATAGATACAGATACATTTGTTAAGTGGGGCTGGAAGTGAGGGGGAGGGGTCGGGGGTATGTGGCAAAGTGTGAAGACAAAGCTTACAGCAATAGTAAATCAAAGGCGCAACTTGCCAGTTGCTGGGCCATGTTATCGCAGCAGCCGCTGAGCCAAAATAATAAGCGCCCGACGTCGCCATATTTATTTGATTAACTGCTTTTCGCACTCACACACACACACACACACACATACACACACACACACACAGAGAGCATTCACGTACACTCACTCTATCGAGTGCAATTATAGATACACATGATTACAAACAATAAATTGCTGTTTTGACACTTGTAATGGCTGCCACTGCTGCTGCTGTGGCAGCCACATTCTGGCACAATGTTGCACAGGAAGCAATCTTTAAACTACAGCTGTAAACTGTAGCCGACAACACTGGACAATTGGCCCCAGCTAATGCCACGCTTCACAGCCATCGTTTATTGTGGCATACAAAATTGTTTTATTGTCGCCACATTTCCAACACAAGAAAAAATTAGAATTCACATTTCACATTTTTATTGCAAATTTATTCAAATCGTTTGTAATCTCTGCTAGAAATGCCCAGCTCTGTTGCTGCCCCCACCTACTCCGCACCACCTCCGCTTAGGCCATTAAATTGTGTGTTCCTATTATTATGGCGATTGCTGTTCCAGTTGCTCTGGGCTAAGTGGTCCACTGTGTGCACTTCTCGTATCAGGGGCTATTTTGGGGCGCGCTTTATATTATACTGGCGGGGACAATTATATTTTAAAAAGTCGTCGGTCAGCTGATGGCCCACGATTAATTTGAACGATTAAGAACTTGAAGATCTAATAAGTGTAATTGATTTAGCAAGCATGCTTTTAATAAAAACTTAAAAACGATTATCTTAGCTGAAGATTAAATACCCTTGAAGACCAAGTCTAAGCTGAGGGAGTTCTGTACATATAAGTCTACAAATTCGGACAGACGGACATGGCTATATTCATTCGACCAGCAAAGCTGATCAGGAATATATATATGTATATATATATATATAAGTTTCAAGCATAATACATTTAGCTTACATTTATTATAAATACTACAAAAATACAGTACAATACCGATCATAAGCATTCTATAGATTCTAAACAAATGTGTTGTCATTGAAATAGTTACTACGGAAAATTGGATTTTTTTTTAAAAAAATTCTTTGAGATCCGTTGCTTATTATAAAATAAAGTTTCTACTCTCAAGCAGCACAATAAACTTATTTAAATGAAACTGATTCTGCAGCAATTTGCTCAAGTTTCGAAATAACTTCTGCGGCTCTAAATCAGTTGAGGCTTGAGTTCACTGGTTTAAAAACGCGACTTGGAAACTGTATGCTAAACAAAAACAAACACAACAGCAACAACAACAACAACGACAATAAATAGCAAAAGAATTTTATATTTATTGCCAGGAACTTGGCAGAGTTGTGTGGCACCCTGTATACCGGCAGAGGGCAGTGCATTAACCCCTTTTCCACTCCTGACCATCAAACCCAAACCCAAACCCAAATAGACGTCAGAGCAGCAAAATGACTCATCAAACGAATGCAACAGAGAGAGAGAGAGAGGGAGAGTCATAGAAAAAACGTGAGAGAAAAAAGAGGGAAGAAAAATGTACAACTTGGCATTTTATTATTATGATTATTTGTAGTATTTGCTGCTGCTTCAAGTTGAAAAGAAAAGAAAAGAAAACTGAAAAGTGCATAAAAATGCAGCTGAGGGTTGGCTGGGGCCAAGAAAGCAACTCCGACTTCGACTTCGACTGCCAGTTCGGCTTGGACTCTGACAACGTCTAATGCTCAAATTGTATGCATGAACTTCAGCTGGACTTTTGTTTCTGTTTACCGACTGCCGCGAGCGTAAAATGCACTTTGTGATTAGTTCGAGGGTGCCCTGGTCGTGTTTGGTCCTGTGCCTGCTCTTGTTACTGCTACGGCTCCTGTTTCTGTTCAATCTGCTTGAATCCAATCCGTTCCCTAGCGGGGCAGTCGCTTTGTTCGCTCGACATCAGCGTCTTGGCGATAGAAGAGCGAGCGAGCACTTCATCATGCTTTAAAGTTCAATAGTCATCATGAAGCACATCAACGTGCCGATCGAGTCCGTCGCCCAACCCTTAAATCAAGTGAGCGCTTAATGTTTAATAAATGTGTAATGCATAAGCAAAGTTTTCAGCCCGAAGCATTTCTCTACTGCTGCTGGTGGTGCTCCGCCCAGGCCGTGACTCATAGCTTTTTAGCTCTTTGCACAGTGGTTCCGCTCCGAATTATTGGATGAGAAATTTTGAATGTCAAATTTATTGCTAGTTGGCAAGAAGTTGGCAACATCTGTTATTTGGTTATCAATTTATTATTGGTTAATTAAGATATACTTATACTAATAATATTTTTATTTTAAATGAGAAATATTTGTTGGAATGTTCCACAAATATTCATTCAGAAATGATAAATTTACTTCAGCATCCAGCAACACTTACTTAAAGTGATAAAATTCATTCTTATTTTTTGATACCGGAATTCTTTCTTTATTGACTTACCTGTTGATTAAATATTTTAAATAATTACAAATTTATATATTTTATGTACATTTTTGTACTAAAAATACAATTTTACTTAATAAATCGAAAATTATTTATTAAATTTCTTAGTTTTTGTTAAATGTTCAGTTCACTTCTTAAATTACAAAAACTTATTTTATGTCATTCAGTTAGATTTCTTCACATTTAATAAGAAGATGGGGATCAGTCGCGGTAATCACTACAACTTATTTATTTGTTATTCTCAATCTGTTGCCACTGTGCGCTATGTGGCCCTTCAATCCGGTCTCTCACTTTGGTTGTTTATTGTGTTAAACTCCCTACAGCGCACTTGAGCATATTTGCATGACCCGCTTGTCGACGATAAGTGTATTGGTATTCCAGAGTTAGGGCCAGAGCCAGAGCAAGAAGGAGAGTCCCGTGTTTTGGTTCAAGGATAAAGCAACAAAAAAAAATGTATCGAACCGGGCACACCTGCAAACTTTTGAACGAAAACCACTTGAGGGCTTTACTCGTATACAACAATTTAGGGTGGCTGCTGCTGCTCAAGTGCGTTTAATAAAAATTGTGAAGTGCGTCGCAGTTTCCCCTACAATTTTCCCATGACACACATGCAATTTGAAATTGTTTCCCAATATGTTGGCTGTTGCCTTTGTCAACGCATTTTGTGTCACTTTTAATTGAAATCGCTACCCTCACCTGCTGCAAATGCATCAAAATCGGTTCGGCTTTTGTTTGGCGCTGCCTTTGTTATTGTAAATCATTAAAACTGCAGAGGAATTTGTGTACTGCCCCCCAACTCTCTGGCTCCCATCACTTATATAGGTAGCACCCTCTCTTGATATCGCTGTGGGAACTTTCTAACGCTTCACCATTTTCAGGTTATGTAAACTTTGTCCAATCACTCGCAGTCTGTCTTCCCGTAAGTACTGTGAGAAAACAGCCAGAAAACTACGCAATGCTGCCTGCTGCTTGCTGCTGGTGACTCATTTGTATACGATGCACAGTGTTTTGATGACTTAGCCTCATTGCAACAGCTGTCTTGGGGCACCTGGCACCTGTTTGCTTACTCGCTCGTACTCGCTTGTTAGGTGTGAAAATGGGTCTGTGATCGATCAGTCGATCGATCTTTCTACTCGATTGTTTCTCTGCACATATTTACCTTTTGGCCAAGGCACACAAAGAGTTTCACATTCTAATTGTTAAATAATGCTGTGTGACAGATCAATGGCCCATGCTAATCCGGATCATGCAAATTGGAAATTCTTCATCTGAAAGAGTATTCAATCTCAGATAGAAAGTGCCACAAAGTGGCATCGATGTGTAACATTATACGGGGATTAATGAACCCAAGAAGCACACAAAATGCGGTATTACAAACAAAATTCCCCTCAAATTCAAATCATGAAAATGATCAAGAAATATGATCCTTAAATGAATGCCTTACATTTTGCGTATTATGTTCCCATTTAGAATATTCTTCGTTCCCAATTTTCACACATAGTTGGACAGGGTGTGAGCACGCGACGTTTATTAATTATGGCCAACAAAATGTTATCAGTGCCATAAACAGAGAGAGAGCGAGAGAGGGAGGGAGAGCGTGCCCCGAAAATTATGTTTGTATAAATTTTGAGAAAATTTCATGCGATTAATTAGAAAAATATGCAAATTATTTTGAACTGCGGTCGCATGGCCAAAGGACACGTGTAATTGTTGATAGTCGACGCTGGTTGACAATATGTCAACTGACAACAACAACAACAAGAACATCACCCCTGGCTGAGGTCGACTTGGTACAGTCGTCATCACGTGTTGCACTCGAAAGCCGTGCAGCAAAGGCAGCAAAGGAATGAAATGCCACATAAGCGCAACACGAGAAACCACTGGGGAAAGTGGCGTAAAATAGTTGCCGGCGATAAGTTCATTTGATGTTAATTTGGTGGTGGTGTTGGTGGTGGGTGCGTTGTGGCATCCTCTTGGATTCACACGCCAACCGAAAAAAGGCAAACCAAAACAACAACAAACAAATGCGGATAAGTTTTGTGCCTGTGCGTGTTGCAACAATTAAAAAATTGGGTACGAGTGTGCAACCAAATTCAGCGATGGGCTTTGCCATGTAAATTGACGCACCCTTGCCCGGTCTACGCATTGTTCACCTAACTGTCTCTCTCTGAGTCACGAGACGACCCGCATATGTCACCGTCACCGTTACCGTCGCCGTCACCATGTCCAAAAGGACCCTAGACGGTAGATTGCGTCCAATGCCGCATGCAGCGTTAATTACTCACTTCAATCGCGTTTCAACGTTCTCACGCCCCGTTCTATCTGTATCTGCATCTGTATCTGTAAGTGTGTGTGTATCTGCATCTGTATCGGTGTATCTATATCTCGATCTGTGATTGCTCTCATGTTTTGCCGCCTCAATGGCTTTTGTGCAATTCGACGGTCCTTGACACTGGAAATTTGTCACACTCTCTGTGCGAGGCTGGAGCGGCGTCTGTTTAATTGCGCGTGCGATGCAAACTCGTCTCAATCGGGGGCATGATAATGTTGTTGTCACTCCCCCCGATCTTGATGATGAAATGTCTGTCTGTCTGTCTGTCGCACAGCGCTAATGCAAGTTAAACTCCGCTTGTTGCCAATTTCTGTGCGACCAGCGAATTTCAGTCTTAATTATTCGATAGAGCGTGCTAAATTCCTTTTCGAGTTCATGGGAATGGCATCAAGTTAGTCAGGCTATCAGCCATCATTTGTCTGCGCTAATGGATGAGGTCAAGCAGCGTAGAGAATAGTGTAAAGTACAGTGTAAGCATGCTAAAAGTGTTCTAATTCAGTTTAAGACTTTTATGAATACTCTCCAACTTAAGCGTAGCTAAACAAACGCTGCACGTGTCTCGTTGGACGTCATAGTGCTAACCTCAAAACATCACTCAAAACCTCACAAAATTTGCTATAATTGCCACACATAAAACACAAACAGTTGGGCCACTTGTCAAGTATCTATGTATATTGATATCAGACCCAGACAAAACTGAAACCCAAACCCAGACCGAAATCCACCCACGCCCGCATTTCGAGAACTACTTGCCCTAAAATTGAAAAGAGCACGCGAGGAACGCATCGTCGCTTGAACCGGGCACAAATGTTACGATTGTCTGGCAATTACCAAATTATTGTTATGTATAACTGTTCAGGCGCATATCTAAGGCCATTATAATGTATCTTTTGTGGGCCACATGCGTGTACAGTCCACAGGACTGGGACAGGTTATGGCGTTCAGGTGTGCCCCCGTGCATGAAACCAACCCCTCAATTTCTATTCATGGCCATAATTCACCGACGCAACTGTACATGCATCTATACATATAGATATATGTATATATCTAATCAACAGCCACTCTTGGCTGCCCAGCGGGACTGCCTTTTGATTTCTGGCCTCTGGCCGTCCGTCCCTTCATATTGCATCATGGTCATTAGCCACCCCCCGTCAGCCCCTGGGCTGTTTGTTGTCGCCTTTAATTGCCTGGCTTCACATTTTTTGGGTAGTTTTTTGTGTTGTTGTTTTTTATGTAGATTTCGCTGGGCAGTGGTGAATTACCGCTGATTGTTTTCATTAGCAATCGTAATGAAGTAAATTATGAGCAGTCCAGGACCTCAATTGCTCTCGTTGTAGCTGTTAGCCCACAGTATTTGTTAATTAGCGTTAATTTGATATATCAGTCGCTGGGTGGCCGTGACTTAGATTTTATTGTTATTTGATTGTGTGTGCTGTGTGTGCAATATGTTGGAAAAATCATACCCGCAGGCAGTGGGTGCGTCCACAAGTAGGTGGATTATAAAAGAAAGCTATCTTTGCAGTCCTGATGATTAAATACGTCCACAGGCATATTAATTAAATATGTGCCATGCCAGAAGAGCGAATATAATAGACACAAAGTAATGCAACGCTAAGCAATAAAACTTATCATATTTAAGTATTAATAAAAGTGTATACCAAATCTTAATTAAATGAAGATTGAAAGCCCACAATACACCTTGAGCTTGTTCGACGTATATTCATCCAAATGCATAATATTACCTGGTCCTTGATCAGAATTTGTTTTCGAATGATTAAATCTGTGGCCAGAACTGGTTAATTAAAAATCATTCTGGATTGCGGAAAAAAATAAATGGAGTAAGATAGGTTTATCAGATCATAGTGAAAGTGAAAGTAGACAAGTTTGTAGATATTGAAAATTTAATTAACTAAAATTTAATGCAGCGAGAGAGAAAGATAGAGAGAGAAAGAGAGAGGGAGAACAGCCAGATATGAGTACATAAATTCAGTTCTTTGCCCTGATAAGAGACTCTGATAACTGATGTGACTTAAGTGAAAAGTGAATTGCTTTGTAGTGTTCAGCTGTGTCCATTTTTCCTGAAATGTTTTGCCAGCTAAAAGCAAAGCTTTTTTTTGTTGAAATTGCTTCCAATCCTTTTCAGATTTCATAAATATTACATTTTATGCTTATCAATATAAACAGCTACTTTATGGCATTTTCTTACTCCACTCACCACATAACTAAGATGAAGTAGCGATAAACCTAATGTTGATTCTCCATACACACACAAACACACTCTTGGCTGCCCCTCTGCGAATAGTGTCACAATTGAATGCCAAGAAATTAACTGATATTAGCAACATTTTAATTAAACACAAGTTGTAGTTACAAAATCATTTTGCATAAGTACCCACATGTTGCCACATTGCGGCATGCCTCCTACTCTCCTACTCAACCCCTCCAACTATGTTGCACACATAAACTACGCAATTTTAGCGCACTTTTGTCCTCAGGGGCCGCCAACCGCCTGTCAAAATCTCATTGCGTGCACAATTTGCCTCGGCGAGTTGCAATTACATATTTTCAGTTAAAGTGTGCGGCGCACGTTTATGTTTATTATTGGAAGCAGCAGATGTTACCCACTGAATGTGTTTACTATTTACAACATGCGTATGTATGCATGCCTGTGTGTTATTTAAACCCTTCGACTAGGCTAGGCAACAAATTGAAATGCAGAAAAATGCAAATAGATGGCATGCAATGCCGCATGATAATTTTGCTGGTGGGCGCAACTGTGGCAGGGCAACTCCTTTTGTTTTTAACACTTTGCCAGCGCTGCACAGGGGTAGGTAGCCGACTTAAGGAAATGGCAATAGCTACGCACATTTTAGCAGCTGTTGAGGTTTGCGATTGCAAAAACAAGAACAACAAAAAAATGGTACTCTTCCCCAACTGCCAAGCTCCTTATGCAGTTGCAGTTGCAGTTGACAACAGCAGCCTCCTCAGCCTGCCCAGTTGCAGCTTTGTTGCATCCTTTGGCCTCTCGGTTCATTGACCGCATTATGTGCAGTTGCTTGCTGTCGTCAAGAGAGAAAAAAAACAAAAACAAAACGAATCCGAAAAGAAACTGCGTAAATATGCGTAGAGTGCGTGCTGCACACAGATCCCCTTCAAATGGAACTCACCTTCTTTCGCAGATGCTGTTTGCCTTATTTGCATTTGTGAAGGTTGATTTCGATGATGCCAAAGCTGCACTGCATCCGCTTGCGCCCACGTGCTTTTTGATGTTCCAGTTACCCTTTTGGGGAGGTTGAGTTACTGAGTCTCTTGCTTGCTTCCTTTGTTTTTAATCGGTAAAGTGCATCTGCTATTTGAGGCATCTTTGAGTTTGCTCAGCTTCTTGCGGCTTGTCATTGCGGTGAAATATGTTTGAGATATGTATGTGAATAGGACAAGTGGTTAAAAAATGTATATAAGTTTAATGTTTTCCATGTGCCTATTAAAGCTGACTGCCAAGCTTAGCTTTTTTTCTATTTATTTCTGAGCGATTGAATGAGCTGGTTCATTTATGCAAATTCTTAGCAATGCTTGACAATTAGATGTTGTAAGAATCTAAGAAAACACTAATTTAAAATCTAAAAGTCACATTTATTTGTATACCTTGTAGAGGGTAATAAAATTTTGATGTGAATATTGTAAGGCATTGAAAGATTTTTCTTCAATCTCATGAAATTCACAATTTTCTTTTAAGATAAACTTTTTTGATTAAGAAGACTTCCAAACCAAACTTACTTACTTATGCGTATCCTTATGCTGCTCATATTACCATCAACATCGGACTACTATATCCGATAGCTCCTGCAGGAACAATCTATCGAAAGCAAACTCCTCAGCTTTGCGTGCTCTTATGCGCCTACAAGATAAAATCAATATTGCACTTCTATGTCATATAGGTTTCAAAGGATCGGTCAATTTGATTTTGGTCTGCAAGGGTTGGTTATTTTTGGCGTGCATATGAACTTAAATGTGATAAGGCCAATATGGCTGACGAGGGTCGATGGGGTTTACTCGACACTGAAACTCTTTAGACCCCCTCACCCCCTCTTATGATTTCCCTTATAGTGCCGTGCCCATCGTTAATTAAATCGCATGCCTTTCAATTTATTTTCCTTATCCCCAAAGGTTGCAGTAATCTTGGACATTTAATGTTGCTTGGCCTCCAACTGCCACATTTAGCTGCATACCTATGCGAGTCAATGGAAAATGAATTGCGCTCTTTACCTTTCACAATTTTTATTTTTATACTATCAGCATTTATTTACCACTTGATACGCATTCGTAATTGCAAAAGCCGCTGTGGCCCCAACTCCTCAGATATCCTCTCAGCAGCAACAACAATAACAACAGCACAAACTTGCCAGGCTCCTTTTGATGTGTGCCCGACACTTGAGGGTGGACACATTTCTAAATTAATTTGGTTTGCCGTTGAATTTGCATAAATTCTCCAAGCTAGGCTCGCCAGTTGCTATTGACAAAACAGATTTCATTTTTTTCCTTCTACTGCTGCTGCATCTGTGGTTAAGGGTTAGCCAGGAAGCTGAACCACTCCTTGACTGCTTAGCTCGCATGTCATTGTCATGCCTGCCAGTTGTCAGTTGTCAAGTTGTCCAGGAAGAGCCCACCACGCCTCCTGCTCCTTACTCTACTGCGCGTCCTCGGCAACTCGAGCGCCTCTTTCTTCGTCTATTCCCCATTAAACACTTTTGTATTAATTGAAGCGTAAAAAGAAAGAAAATTTAAGGGGGTGCCAAGTGCGCGTTTTTCTCTTGCTGCACCTCTCTCACTCACTTTAATCCTTGTGCCTGGTTGCAGTCAATAACCTTTTAATGAGATTTATAACTGTCGGGCTGTGCCTGTGTCTCCCTGCCTGCTGTTTGTGTGTGTGCGTGTGTGAGGTGTGTGTGCCGGTGAGATTATTGAGGTATTACATTCTAGAAAGTATCTCCACCCATTCTTTAGGCGCTGTGTGCCTACCAGCTTATTGAAATTAACGCTTCGCTCGGCCCATTCAGTTCAGGCTTAAATAAATTTGCATATCAATTTTTTTTTTTGTTTCTACACAACTCGAACTCAGTTGCTCCCTCGGCGGAATCTGAGGGTCGTTGTTTATGCTGTGCGCCAGGATTAGTGTCATGACTTGGCTGTAAACTGACATTTTTTGTTGCCTGTCTTCATTCATCATCTCGGACTTATCCAACAAGCGGCAAGATCGATTGGCATTCAGAGTCTGAGGATCTGTTCTCACAATGCTCGAGCTGCTCTAAAGTCAATTATTATGACATCCTGTTCAGTTCACTATCATTAACAGACTGTTTGCCCCCTGTCACTAGATGTACTTGTCACCTGTTCCCCTGCGCAGAACAGAGCTTCCTGCCACAACAATGATGACGACGATTACCTAATGACGCGTGACTTTTGTTGGCCAAGTTAAATTACCAATATCCATATAACACTATTGACTTTTTTGCAGTCAGCGTAATCATAGAGCACCAGCCACTCGATGGAAGGGTCTTTCTGTTTCGACTTGGACTTTGGCTTCGGCGTCGGTTCGGCTTCCTGTGCAATGGCTGTAATTGTCACTTTTGATTATGTCAAGATGACTTTATAATTACCGCAATGCCGCACACGTGTGACAGTTTAAGTGCCGGTTGCGACCGCATTGAGAACAGAATGCGGCGAGTTATTTGCAAACCTCTGGCCAAAACTGAAAATTACCGTAATTTGGCATGTGTGTATATGGTGTGTGTGTGTATGTGTGTATGCTGGTGGACTTGATGGAAACATATTGTCCGATTTGCCGGAAGTGTCAGACAGCTATCGTTTTTTGCTTTTAGTATTGCCCTGCGACAGCCAGAAATCTGTGTGGTGGGCGGAAGAAGGCGGTGCCAGGCAGAAACGTGTGAAAATTGTCCAGGGTTGATATTTGTTGAATATTTCAAGTAGAACGTTTATTCAAACCTCAGTGGACCTTAAAGCTGGTGCTATAACATATAACAAGAGACAATATATTGCTTTAATATTTACTCTTAGTATCTTCTTCAAAAAATAATTCAATCGCCATAAATAAAAATTAATTTGAATATTGCAATCTGTAAAAAACACAAAAAAAACTCAGATTTTAATAGCAATTCGCTTATATAATTAAATTTCCAACAGTGACATATATGAAAATTAAATACTATAAAATATAATAGACAATTGATTGTAATAATAATATAATAACAAATAGAATGCTCAGAAACTAATAACAATATTAACTTTACTAATCATCTCTCATTCCACAGATAATTTAATTGCAAGAATCAAAATAAATTTGAAAATATTCAAAAGTAAGAAAAATCTACACATACTAGTATATTCAAAACCCTTACCGTTTATCTGGGTTCTTTGGGCTTTTATAGGTGTGTACTCAACTCATATTAGCACTTTGCTTAAAGCACTCCAATTAAATTGGAAACATTCATACACACATAAATGAAATATGAAATGTATTGTTAATTTGATACATGTCGTCGATGTTTCTGAAATGGTTGTCCTCGTCAAACTCAAACCAACCGACTCTACTTAATTATTTATATCAAACATTTTATTACATTTTTAGTAATTTAATGCTCGGCGGTTTTTCCTTTGGTTGGTTTATTTTTTTCTCGTAATTTTCTTTTTTCGTATGTCACATTTAATTGAATTTATGTATTTATACTGTCGGTCGCTTTTCGTACAGCATTTTTGCATTAATTTTTATGTTTTTAAATATGTGCACGGGTCTATTTTATTTTTTTTTTATAATTTTTTTAATGTATTTTTCTGTAGACCAGACTGTTTGCGGCTTTTCATTTTGCTGGACTGCAGCCGCAGGGCAATCCAATGATGAACGCTCAAATTATGCAAAATAATTTTCAACTGTCACGCATATCAGACGCTCCGACGCCCCGACGGTTGCCTTATCGTATGCCAGCAATCGTGAACTGTCCTTAATTGTTTATAATTTGGTTTCCAAATGCTTTCCCCACACTATTGTTGCCTGCCACCTGTGCGTTTCTCAAGGCGTGCTACTAATTGGCTCAACGTCTGTGAGTGTGTGTGAGTGAGTGTGAGTGTGTGTGTGTGTGGGCCAATGCCGGTCATCAAAAGCGGGGCGCGAAGTCTTCCAACTCAGCTCATAACACGGTCTGTCACCCCCATCCTCCTCGACTATCGTCCACATACTTATCTGACAGAGTGTGTTGGACTGTCAAAATATTTTCGTTGCATTTTGGGTGTGTCCTGTGTCCTGAGTCCTGTGTTCTGTTTTTGTTATTGTTTTCGGTTTTCGGTTTTCCTGTTTTGTTAGCAAAGTGCAGTCGGCTAGGAGGATTAGTTGGGATCCATTCCCATTCAGTTCTGTTGCGTTTGTTTGTTGTTATTGTCGCAGTTTATGATGCGTACAGCAGTTCCACTTTCAACAGTTCATATTTTGTGGTCATTCCGTCTGACAGTTTTATGGTGGGAAGCATTGCAAGCGGCTCACGGATTGTGCCCGCCATGTAAATCGAGTTACAGAACTGTATCAACAATTTGGGCAGGTTCCTAATTAGTAATGGAACAGTAGCCATGCAGAATTGTTCTAATGAGCTTTATTCACAGCTCCCCATATTGATTTTGAATGCACCAACTAAAATATCCTTACTTCAACTCCCAGCTCACAGGCAGTATTAGTAAAATCTGGCCAACTGTACCCCTGCAATCAATGACAGCTGCCTATTTCTTTTTTAACCCTCTCACATTTATGACATTCAAAAAAATTGCCAATCGCCATTGTCAAAATTCATTTTTGGCACTAAAAACATGACTCAACACTAAACACGCAAAACCATAAATAAAATATGATGCATAAGCAAATACAATGCATCTAAAAAACTATGAATATTCATAAACTTATTGAACAACAATAGAAATTGATGATGTGTTGTCAAATGGCCGAGATCGAACGAACGAATTTGATTGATGATATTTCGAATGAATACAAGGGAAAAAATACGAGGCATTTTTTGCCAAAAATTATGGTGAGCCACAGCGAAAAGTGAAAAATATCATATGAGGATATTAAAAATGAAGCGCATCTAAATAGAAAACCAGATACACAAATGTGCGAAGGCAGTCCAATAGTCATACATCATAATCAGCAATGGAGAGTGCAGAAAAGAAAGCACCACGAACACAACATACACCCTCACTACACATGTATGTGTGAGTGTGTGTGTGACTACCCCTTTTGGGGTTTAATGTTGCCCACGCAGAAATAGATAAAAAAAAAAAGAATGCATGGAGACAAAGAGGAGAGTGAGTTGCCTGCTGGCAATCAAAGCAAGTCATACAGAACAACCACATGAAATATGATCGATGGCCTGACTGACTGGCTACTGTGGCATTATTACGAGGGTGAGGAAGGTGAGGGGAAGGTGGCTGTGCAGCGCCTTGGCCCTGCTGCGACTGTCCACAAAATGGCACAATTAACGTGGCATATCCTTTCAGCCAAATTGTTGCCCAACAAAAGGATGCCAGGCTACAATTGTTGAACACAGTAAATAAATGTCAATGCCCAATCTTTAACTACCCTCCTCCCTTCCTCATCGATAACATAATGACGTTTCGTATCATTTTTCAAATTGTAAAAAAATAACTAAAAAAAAAATGAACGTCTTTTTTGTTTTGTGGAAACCAAAATTGAAATTGTTTTGTCAGTTGGTGGTGTCTACCGAGTCCCTCTGCCAGTTGGTCACAGCAGGACATCGGCCAACATCCAACATATTCGAGTTTTAATTATGGTTTTTATTGGTTTTTCGCGCTTAGCGGCAAGGTGTTGTTGTTTGGGTTGTGAAATGGTCAAACAATTGAAAATATTGATATTTTGAAGCGGATCAGAGCCCGTCTACGTCTACAATATAATAATGATAAGGTCGGGGTGTAACAATGCCTGACAACCCTTGTAACGAGTGTTTAAAATGTTGCTTGTGCTCCCCCCAAAGTTAGTCGAACTCAGCCAAGTGGATTATCACAATTGTTGATCGGTTTTCACTGCTATCATTAAGTTCGATTCAAAAAACACGAAGTCATTATTTAAGTTAAGTGCCTAAAATATGATATTAAATGACTGTTAATGGGTTTATTGTCAGCTTAGTTGGGAATAATGCTAAACATTTTTATGAAAATAGTTTTAATATCTTGTAACTTGCAACCCATTAGACAAAATCTGTGAATAGTTCTAGGCTCGTTGCTCGAACTCTTAAGTATATTTTATCATAATAAATTCTGAATTTAATTTAATTTATTATGCAAAAATAATGTAAACTTGTGTTATACTCAACTATTCGTTTTTAATTCAAATGTATTATTTAAAGTGATAATCACATACCATAACGTTCACATTTACATTGTCATATATCATCTAAGGATTCAGTTTGCATACCTTTCCCATTTTCCCAATTTAAACAAGTGCTTTCTACACAAGCCGGCACTCATAAATGGTTAATTACAGAGCATTTCATATATCACTCAGAGTAAGGGCTGGGATGAGATACGAGTCTAAGTCAAAGCCAAAGCCATCGACTCCTTCAGCCTTGTTGTTTTTGTTGTTTTGGCCCCAAAAGACAAAATTCCAAAGCAAATTAAATTAAGCGGCAAATAAGCTGCCCGGGCACATACGACACGACTTTACAGCTCCGACAGCTGCGTCCCAACTCGACAGATAGACAAGCGACTCATTCATGGTGGTTTAGAGGGATGGATGGGGAGCTGGAGTTGAACTAACTATCAACACAGTTTATGAATAGTTGAAAATGATGCTGGGATAGAGAGGGGAGTCTAGCGTTGGCATTCGCTCATTCGTATGCCGCCTGCGGTTGCACTTAATTTAATTGACAAATTTTAAAACCACGTCACTTAAACGAACCCAAACCCGGGTTGCCAAGGCAGCCAGCCAGCCAGCATAAAGAGAGATGTGCTTGTAAATGGATTAATGTTTACTTTGTTTGCTCGAACTTACAGGAAATTGCAATTTTTCCACCCAAAACGTCAGACAACAAGTCAACAGCTTTGCTCGCAACTCACAACTCGTTTGGCTAAGTAGAAATGGCCTCGGGTTAATTGAGCGGCAGGACAAAAACAAAAAAAAAAACATTTGGAGTCAGATGCCAAATGCAAAAGGTGATGAGGAGTGGATGGAAAAGGGGAGTCTACATTTCCGCCGGTTATCAGTTTTAGGATAATGAAAAAGCTCACTCACATGCCAGTTTAGGTTTAGGTCCAGTTCTCGAGAGCAAACGAAAGATAAACAAATATGTTGTGAGTATGTTGTGCTCGATTACAGCACCACGAGCTGGTGTAATCGAGGCAGACACTGTATAAATAAGTATTATTAGTCAAGTGTCTGGTCTGGCCTCTGTCCATTGACTTTGAGCCATTTGTGTTAGCCTTGAAGCTTGCTGTAATAATCATCAGCCAACAGCTCTATTGATTCAATCAGTAAAATACTCCATCTGTGCCTCCTGCTCATGCACATCCAATTCAATGAAGCGTTCAGCTTTAAGTCGTTGCGACCTGAAACAATATCAAAGTCCAACCAACCCCCCGCTTCGAATCTACCACCCACCACCCCCAACCACTCTTATAAATAAACGTTTAAATCCTCATGAATGCTTACAGTTGGCTTTATTCCGGCAAGTTGTGCGCTTTTGTTTTCCAAATTTCTTTTCGCTCTTGTAGTTGGTCATAATTTTTTAGTGTTATTGCTCTCGAGAAGTGGCAAGGCGGACTCCAGTTCCACTCGAAGTGGGATTCGCATTCGGGATACGGATTCGTTGTCGTCGATAAGAGAAAAGAGGTTGCGAGTGCTTTGTAATAGTTGTTGCCACTTCATTCTCCGTACTTGGATTTGAGCTTCACATTATGTTTATCCTCTTGTTGTGCTCTTCTCAGTCCTCAGTCCGTAATTATCATTTGAACGCATTTGCGTTAAGTGTCCTTTTTGACATGTTTATAAGATGGCCTCTATATGCTTATGCCGATGTCGATCTTGAGGAAGTCGTTTAGCTATGCTGCGCAATGTGATATAATGATGTCTACTGATGACTGCTTTATATCTATGTGGAATTTAGTCTTTAAATGGCCAAGTTCGTTTCGAAATGATGAAGATTATGTTTTGCGGAGTGATGAGTTATTTTTACTACATTTATGTTATGTGGTTATTTACTGACTTTCTAGCCAGCTCACCTTTCTTGACTTTTTGTACCTCTGGAATTATGTCTCTTAAGATATGTGCAGATGCCCAACTTAAGTTGAATCTCAAAATTTCTCACTTCTCTGTGCTGAAATTGACTGTTTTTTCCGCGCAATTGCGCAAAGGATTAACGTGCAAAGTTTTTGTGTGTCTCAGAGGCAGTGAGTCCGGTTGAGGCAAAATCTTTTAATGTTTGTTGACTTTGCAATGGTCAAATGGTTGGTTCGTCATATGGCCACAACGCAACTGTAATCCTGGGCAGCGTAAAATGTGCCAAGAAATGGGCAGGAAGCGGGCATAAAATATCCTTGTTTATGGTCTGGTTTAGACGATTTTATTGAACAACTTCTCTGCATATAAATCTGCAGATTAGCACACAGCAGCAGAATAATAGAGAGAGAGAGAAAGACTCGAAACAAACAAAGGAAACGTGGTCGCCTCTGGGGCGTTGAGTCTCATCTCTGGGGTGAGAAGTGCCATATAATTTTTAACATAATTATTACGTTTGTTTTCTTATATGGACACCATGTGAGCGAGTCTCAGTCGCCGTCTTGAGGCTATATTGTAAATCAAAAAGTGCGCAGAAACTGCGACATGGGAACGAACCTCAAATAGTTGCAGAATGTGGCAAGTTTACGGGCAAAAGTATCTGCGGCCATTAACATGCACATAAACCAGAAGCAGCAGCAGCAGCAGCAGCAGCAACAGCAGCAGAAGCTTCCAGCTCCGTTTCATTCCATCAATATAACAATTATTGTTATTATTATTATGTTGTATTATTATTTTTTCATATCTCGTACGAGCAACTACAGTGCGTAAATGTCTATGAAATCATCTTTTTATGGGACACGACAGCATTTGCTATTTTCTTACACCCACGCCAGCATATCGGGCATAACTATTATGGTTATGGCAATTTGTCTGTAGACATAACGTCGACGACTCGGCAGGAATGGTAACGATGTTACCAGTGCATTAGCGAGGGTTGAGGTTGAGACTGGGACTCAAACTGGAGAAGGGGAGTCGAGTGTAAAATACTCGTAACAGTTGCCCAACACGCAGCCCATCGATGAATTATTTGCTTTTGGGGCGAGTCTGAGGACTGAAGCACTCCTCCTTCGCACCTCCCCACAAACACACAGTTTGCAGATATGCTACTTAGTTCTACACGGGCAATGCTTGTAAGGCTTAGAGGCAGTTGCTTAGCTGGCCATAAAACATGAAATACGACCAAACTGGCCAAAGGATTAGCCACGGCCGAGTGATAAATGGGACCAAGCTCACTATTTGCTTAGGCTCACTGCTTATTTCAGGCATAAAACCTAGCAAAACATTTGCTTTTAATTAAAAGTCAACTGCACTTAGTCAAAGTCATACAAAGATATGGATATGATGTGCCTTCATCTTTATAAATTTAGCCAGCAGTCGACAACATTTTTTGGTTGACTTATGGCAAATCTTGATATGAAATATGTATTCAAAATATTTTAGTAAAGCTTGAAGGAGAAATTGTATTGTGACAGGTAACAAATTCCTTGTGGAGCTAGTTTATTTTCAAGTGGAACTGAGCTAATAATTTGTATAAATAGGTAAGCAGAAAAATATTATTAAGGGAATTAATCGTTTAGCTAATACATTTAAATATTAATGTATAGTTTCTCTATGATATTGTAGGAAATATTATATAGATGTGTTTAAAATATTATTTAAAATTATGCAATCCACAATCTGATTATTTTCGTTTAATTTAAGATGTTAATTTTACATTATACAACGATTAGTTTAGCTTTTGGCAATATTAATATTTTGTCTTAGAATATATTAAGATATCACTTTTAATAATATAATTTGATCGCTTGCAATATAATTTTAACAAAATGACTTTCATAGTTTCAACTACACTTATTGACTATAGAATCGTAAGCATCCTTAAACAATTCTCAAACTCTGAACTATATTGTTGTATTCCACATTTAATGTATTTAAAAAACATTATATTTCCTAGTCATATCAGTATACTTTAAATATTAAATTTCGATTTAGATTATCTACGTACAAAAATTGTTGCGTCACAGGGTATCAATAAAATATTTTCTCATACCGAAAAAGCCATGTTTCGCAGCCTGAATCCCTTAACCCTAATTTATGCGCCCAAAGTGACAATTGACGAACTCCTTTGCCGTTTCCAACTCTTATCCTTTTTTTTTTGTTTGGTAATGAAAATATCCAAGCGACGTCTCTTTATTAGCTTGCCTAAGCCTTGTGGCCTTTGTTCCCGTGCTGTGCTGTGTGTGTTTGGTGTGTTGGGTGTGCTTGCCAAAAAGGCAACAACTTGTTACATTTGTCATGCGCTAATGTCACATTTGACAGCTGCGCAGTTTTCTGTTGCTGCGCCTGCGCTCAGACCTAAAAAAAAGATCTGAGGCCAACTTTGTTGTTAATTTGCTGCGCTGTATGACAATTTGAGTGTAAGTGTGTGTGCGTGTGTGTCTCTTTTATGCCTCTTCCTTTTTTTTTCTCATTATTAAAATAATTTTGTTTTAGTTTTTATTGGCAGTTTAGCGTAACAAAAGGTAGCCTCGAATTGTTGTTGACTCTTCTCTTTTTTTTTATTGTGCCTCAGCCTGACAATTATGTACACTAATCAGACAGAGTCAGTCTCAAGGTGGTTCCGCAACCCTCAGTTGTCGAAAAATTGTTGCGTCTTTTGTTCGAGTATTGCGTATTTTGACAATGTGCCTACAGTTTTCATTGTTTCCATTGTTTCGCCCGAATCTGGGCCTATAAAATTTGCAACAAAGTCAATTTGGGATTTCCTTGGCTCCAGACGACTCAACGATACGTTTTTTCATTGATTTGCTGTGGTTATGAAGGCTGTACTGCGATTTTCTATGGTTAGTTGAGAAACGTTCATTTAATAAGCGTAACAGAGATCATAACTTGGGATTCCTTAGTATCGTTAAAACCGATTTAAATATTATCTACAACTTTAGTTTTTTTTTTAAATATTCAGTTACAATATTACTGTACATCGGTTCATATCAATCAATCTTTGTTAAAGAACAGCCCATTAACTTGTTACATTTACAACAGGGAGAATCTATTAAAGGACTCGTGCACGAAAAATATGATGATACAGATAATCGCCCTTGCATAAATAATCAGATAGATTGTTTGTTATTTACCCTCTTTTTAGGAATAGTCTCTCATCGATTGATTTGCGACGCGGCCGTTTTTCGTCACTTATCACTCAAAATTATGGCAGCAATAAAGCATTTTCCGGACTGCCCTTCCGCCACTTTTCTACAAACACACACACACACACTATTTCCCAGCCTGTCGGCTTCGGCACACTTTGCCATTTTTTGCTGTCACTTTTCCCCTCATTTCTCAGTGTTTGTCTGTTTTTTTTGGTCGTTCTTCGCTTTTTTGTGTTTATCAAATTTGATTTGCAGCAATTTCTTTGCCATTTTCCATGTGTGCCACAAACACAATGCTGCCGCCCCGACTGTTTCCACCATCATCTGTTAGTTTTGTCAGCTATTCGGCTAATGTTTAACAATTTATTTAAATGTCAGCAGCTTTTTGGTGTCTGGGGCGATAACATTGTTTAATATGATTAGAGTCGTTGACGAAAATGCATATATATTGCGAAAGATGCGCTAAACACACTTAAAGTGAGTAAAAAAAGTTAAAGTCCCTATTTTTCAATATATTATTAGCAAATCAACAATTATGATGCAAAAAGACAAAACGTACCTAGCCTTAAGCAATATTTACTTGATCAGGATCAAAAACCGAGTCGATATAATGTCCGTCCATCCCTCAGTATGAACATGCGGATCTCAGAAACTAAAACAGCTAGAGATTTAACATTTTGGAATATAAGTTCTCGTATACCATAAGCAGAACAAGATTGCTTCATGTTTATCGATCAAATATCGATACGTTTCGCTTAATAAACGGTATCTTTGTAATGAAATTCTGAAAAATGTTGAGTATTATTTTCAGCAAGTTTGCATCTTTTTCTACGACTGGAAACATTGAAATTAAAGATTTTACTGCATACTCTGCAATAAATTAAATTCAATAAATTGTATACTCTATGAAATAAATAGTAAGTACAACTTCCTCTAAAATCGGAAGTCGCCTATGATTCCCACTTGCACTGCTTTTGGCTAAACGATTGTGAATGAAACAATGTTTTGTGAATTCAATTATTACCAGGCGGTTAACAGGCAACTTAAGCCAGCTCGATTTTCCAATAGCACATTGTATTTTAATCGCGGCAAATTAATATACAATTTCTGTTCTTTGGCTTTCTGGCTGGGCGACAAAAATTTGCATAACCCACCACTTCTAATTAATTATTAAATTCGAGCCAAATATCAAAATTTAATTTTCAGCTACAAACTTTGGCGCTGCTGCCCTTTCTTGCTTTCGTTGCTACCCCTATCGGTGAATTATGCCGCCAACTATTGACTTTTGACTGGCTGACGGCTGTTGCGGCCTGGCTATGACTGCTGCGGTTTTTGTTGACCCCATACCTCCAAGGACCCTTTCCCTCTACCTACCACAATGTGGCAGGGCAATTCATAATCATGTCATAAAGCCCCCAAATGTGGCAGTCGAAGCTCTTGGCCATGCTGAGGCGCTTAATTACAAGGGCTTTAATAGCGATTTCAACGGTTCATTGCCAAACAACATTTTCAATTGACTACACATTTCTGTTGGGCAGTTGGTGGCCAGGGAACGGGGGAGGGGTGGCGACAGCTTCGCTACAGATTATTAATTACGAATTTTACGCGAACTCTGCGAAAGCCGCTTAAATTGCTTAAATATTTCGTGGCTCATCAAAATGATTGAAAAATGTTTTTTACGCGTGAATTAAATTTTCGCGGTTGCCAGCCAAAAAGGGTTGAACCCCTTTGGCAACGGCCAGTTAGTCCTGCCAGTCATTGATGCCCGATTTTCATCTGGTTTTGGTTTGATTCTTGTGGCTAGTCACCCTCAAGGACTCACTCACCCACCCACACTGCAGGCTTCAACTCGACCCGTCGCGAGCTTATTAGAATTTTCCGCTTAAATTTCCTTTAGCACTTTGGCTAAAAACTTGTCTTGGCTTCTGTTCGCAGCTCTGTTCATGTTTGTTTAGGTTTCACTCCAAGGAATTGTGCGGCTGTCTTTTTTCTGCGTTGCTTTTTTTCCTTCTCTTTTTTTACCTTTGATCCTTTGACGCGCTTTTGTTGTTTTTAGCCATTTTTTTTGTATACCTTGTGTTCTGCTTAATTTTGGCTTAATAATTCCGATGGCATTTTTTCTGGCTTTGTTTATTTTCTTTTCGACAAATGCTGTTGCGCTAAGCTGCCAAAGTGGCGCATTTTCTGTTTTGTTTTGATTAAAAATTTTCAAGTTTATCTTTGGTAGCGGATTAGTAATGAACTTTTATCCAGTTGGGCTGTGGGTGTTGAGCCACTGTTTACTTAGGTCCATATGCAGCGCATTTCAATTAAAAAATATTCTTCTGCTTGCTTACCTCTCAATGGAGTGGAAATAACATCACGGGAGTTTATCAAAATGAGTACTGGTTGAACTTGGAAGGGTTTACTGTAATCTTTAGGTTGATAAAGAATTTCTAATTAGCTAAGAAGTCGTATATAGTCTATATGTATCTTAAATGATTGTATTGTTGTTGTAACACAAACATTTCTAATATTCTTGTATACCTTCATGACTTAGTTATGATTCAGTCACTGTAGATTTTAGATGACTTATATCTTCCATTCGAAAAAATCGTATTTCAAATATAGCCTTTAAAAATATTTCAATTAGAAGAAATGTCAGTTCATCGCTTCATCTAAGCTGTAAGAACTGTTCCGTGGGCGGCTGCTTGCTGCCAACCAAAAGGCAACCCACTTGAGTACTCATTCGCTTGCGTCTAATGAGTTGTATCAACAGCAAGTGCGCAGTGGTCCTGCCAAGACACAGCTCATCTCCTCCTCTCCTCCTCTGCTCCTGTGCGCAGCGAGGAACGCCGACTGTTCATTAAGCCTGAGTGAATGAATTCGCGTAAAAGAAGTTACTTGTGGGCGCTCTCTTTTTGTGCACTTCATCCTGCCCACCCCCTGGCTGTTTAGCCAGCTTTCACTTGCAGTCGCTGCGCTGGATGGGGAAGCAAAAATGGTAGAAGAAAAATCCAAACACTTGATCAAATATTTTGCAACTTCATGGGACTCTCGTGAAGCGCACAGCTTCAAGTGCTTGGCTTGCTGCTCATTTGCCAGCCTCGCTGCACATTTTGTAAAACGAATTTGGTTTATAATTAAAACGTAGCCAGCCGTCAGTTGAATGAGCAACAAAATGGAAATTCTTTTAGATTTGCACAGCTTCGATTACAAGTTACTGAACCCGTTCGCAGTTCTGTGCTTCCAGTCAGGCGTGCAAGTTGCGGAAGGGATGGTGTGCAAAATGAATAGCTGAGAAAAATAGATATGGAATTGAATTCTGGGGATTATTAATTCAGCTTAATCAGTAAACACATTTAAAGCTCTGAGCAAACACTTGTTTAATCTTTAACTTTGAACACATGACACTCATCCATTGTCTGCTTAACCTTCCATACACCAGCTAATTAAATGATTCAATTCGCAGAGCTCTTACTGCTTTCTCTAGACACCTTCAAGTGCTGCCAACAGGCAGTTGCCAGTTTCTTTGGGGTTGGCCCATTAATAAGCATTAGAGACATGTGCATAAAAATGTGGGTCAACACACACAAACACACACACACACACGTTGACATTGGGAAGACATGTGATAACTTAACTGCGGCGAAAAATGCGTAAACACATGGTGTTCCCAAATCCCCCAACCTCATCCTCACACTACCCCTAGCAGGCAGACGTAGACAACTCATTTGACTGATGAACTCGTGTTGACATTTCCTTTCCTCCTTCAGTGACTGGGCGCCTGTTTTTCAATTCTTTTGACACTGACACATGACATTTGTTGTAATGTCGACGTCGCTCGGCCATTTGCCAAAATTGTTTTTCAACACAGTTGAGTAAACATTCGGCTGCCTCTTCCCAATCCCCTCAGCAGCGCCATCAATGCGTAGGGGTTGTGGCAATCACATGTGCAGAATTGTCAAACAAAGAATACCATAAAAAACAGTTGCATGAAAAATGTTTGCTCGAATTGTACAAAAAAATTGTGTAATATGTGGGAAAATCGTTCGGATACTCAATAACAATTCGGAATGTATTTAATTCCATTCTGCGAAACCAATGCCGGTCTCTTTATGATATCGATGTTTTAAAAGAACATTTGAAATTAATCTGGATTTGCATTTTATACGAAACTGAAACTAGCATTTACCAAATAGTCAACGTTATACGTGAACTGAGTAATATAAAATAAAAAATAAATTTGTTAAATATAGTAAATGTCATATTTGATGTATATCTGCTTTGTAGAGCTCCATAATTACATTTGAAAGTAACCAATCTCTTTGTCCATTAAAACTCTGGCTAAAGAGATTCGTTCCATCTCATTTGCGGTAATTAAAATTTCATTTGGGTCGCATCGTCTGCTCAAATTTAATTGACATTAGCGGGCATTTGAACTAATGCCAGTCGGTTGGCCACTTGGTCCTTTGTCGTATCCTTTTAGTCTGTGTACCGTGTGCAATCCGTCAAGTCGTAAAAGCATCGCGAAAATGTCGCCACAGCAGCGCATAAATAAACCTGCGCCCATATTTTATGACGCCCCCAAAAGGGCAGCTCTTCCGCGACCCCGACACCGACCCGGACCCCAACCCCGACCTCTAAGACCGATACGAGAAAGCAGCCATAAAAAACTATAAAAACTAAACGTAAATAATTCCATCTGCGCTGGCAAGGAAAGTTAACTTGATCCTCCTACTCTAGCTCCAGCTGCTGCTCCTTGCCCAGTGTCTTTCTGCGTGTGCTGAACATTTTTTTGCCATTAATATTATTTTTTAGCTTTTTGTCTTTTTATATTTCGTTTCCTCCTTTTTTTTTGTGTGTGCTGAGAACTTTGTCTTTTGCATGTGTTGGCATTTTGCTGAAGCGAAATTCGCGTGACAAACGAGAATTTTATGGCTTCCGTTGACCTGCGCCATATCCTGCGGTTCACTTGCAGCGCTGTCCCTCCTCTTTGTGTCCTGCATTTAGCATGAAAAATCCCTCCCCACCAACAGTTGTCATTGCCATTAAAGCTATATGCGCCGAAGTGATTGCACCCGCCTCCCACTCACTCCCTCCCTCTCTCTCTCTAGGTATCCAATGCAGCTCGGGTGCCAGTCGGAGCTGTATCCCAACTTCTTGTTATATTTCTTTTTCTAGCGCTATAAAATGAAGTGTAAATATTTAATGTGCGCTTTCGTGCATGGCATGTGCACTTTTGTTTTGTTTCCTTTCTTATATCATCACTCCTTCTGAAACCAACAATACTTTAGATACTTCATGTTACTTGAAGGCAGCATTCAAGTTTAATGTTTCTTATATATTCAATACATTAGGATTAGCCATCAAGTTGTTCTGAAACCAGCAATACTTTGAATACTTCATGGTTACTTCAAGAGTCTTTTCAGTTTTAATGTTTCTTATATGTTTGAAGCATGTCTCAAGCTGTTCAGCTCTAGGTTACTAAGTCAATACTCAACACTCAAGTCAATACAAGTACTCAAATCGAAATCCTGATTATAGTCTAGATTTATTTTGTAAGTCTGCAATTATATTTTCGAGCAAAAGCTAACATTAAACGATGGAAGCAATAATTATTTATTTGAATGCAATTAAATTGTGTAGTCAAATGTAAGCGAATTTCGAAGAAATGCTAAGCAAAATATTCAAGCATTTTTCTTAATTGGCTTTAATTGGCTTAAATTGGCTGGAGAACTGCGGAACACAGGGCGCAGTGGCCAGTTCAGGATACGGCAACGGACACGTAATCTTTTCTATAATTTGTTAAATTTGTCGCGGCAAGAGTTTATTACCCCGCCGTGGCAGACAATGGCAGAGTGCATAAATTGGACTGCCTATGGCCAGGGGCAGGGTCAGGGGCAGGGAAGGGGAAAAGTGGAAGGCAGAAAGCAACACAGGACAAATTACGTATTACAAATTGTATAACGTTTGCAGTTAGTTGTCCGTCGTTTGTTGCTTGTTGTTTGTTGTTTGGCTTTTAGGTTTTGGCTTTTCTCGCTTTCTCGTTTGCCGTCGCATGCATTCTGGCCATATTTCTACAACAACAAAGCGGGCGGGCGATATGGCGATAAGGGAATTTATAAGCGCCGGCCAGGGCGCCGCCAAGTATGCAATGCATTTTGTGTCGTAGGATTTAAGTTTTGGGTGTCGTGTGATTTCATTAATTTACGATTTGTATGTTTGTTTCGCCAGGCGACCCAACGGCTGCGAATTAAATTGGCTTACGTGGGCATTAGGCACAAGTGGCGGGGCCAGTTATCTTCCTTCTAGCTTCACTTGCAGCTCCCAGTTGCTTAAAGCCTCGTTTCAGTTGCCCTTTGTTAGTGCAGAGCACATCAAAGCCAACACACACACACACATACAAACAGACCACAAACAAAAAAGGCAGCGTTTTTTGTGTTTAATAATAATAAAGAATCGCATCGTGTGTAAGTAAGTAAAGTAGAAAAATTTTTGTGCTTAGCTCAGCTCAAACGGAAATTTCACGTTGTGGCAAAATTTGCCAAGGCAGCTGCAAAAATACTTAGGCGGATTTAAGCGCGACAAACAGACCATATAATAAAGAAAAAAAACCCACAAATCTACAGAGTCCATGACGAAAATCGTACACACTTGAAGAACGTGGATATTTTAATTGGAAAGTGAATTATACAATATTTAAATAACCCTGGAAATTAAAAAACAATTCCAATATTATAAAATTGAAAATTATATTTTATTTTTAATTAAGTTTAAGATAGTTTTTAAATTTGTTATATTTATAATGATATTTTTTAAAGCTAAGCAATATTTAATCAAATATGATACGATCAAATACAAAAGTAGCTAAACAAATATTCAATATTTAATTAACACAGAAATAATTAAAAAAGTTCTTACTCCTTTAATTTAATTTTTATATTCTATGTTTAATTTCATTCACTGTATTCGTACGAATTAATCTAGAAACTTAATTTGGCTCAAGACTGAGCTATAGTCGTAATACTATTTAGAGAAAGGGTATCGAGAGCGCAGCCAAATCTCTAGACAGACGCTCGGCGACGCTGGGATCGGCTGGGAGTGCTTCAAAGCAAAAGACGTGATGCAGGGGCAACAATGACGAAGGACCGCCCGCTGTGGTGCTATAGGTGGGTGGGCGTTTGGTTGGCGGGTGTGAGGGGAAGGCGGATCGGTTGTGAGACATGCTGTGGGTGGGCTTAGGTAATACGCATTAGTGGCGCGACTGCATATTACGATATTATTATTATGATACGCTTTATTTTGTGGTTCAATGAGTTGCCGCCGCCTTTCATCGCCATTGTCGTCCGTCCGTCTGTCCATCGGTCCGGGTGGTAACTTTGACAGCTTAAAAAATTTGCCTATCACCGTAGACTCTGTGCAAATAGCTGTAAAGACGCGGCGCAAACGCTAATTAAAACAAACGGAGCTGGCTAACAAATGTCGCCTATTAGTGGTTTCACCTCTATGGCAATCCACCCCACCACCCAACCACCCAATCACCGAAAACCGAGCACAGCCCCACCACGTGGCAACTTAATCTCATAAGTGTACGTTAGTCATGTGTTGTGTTTAGTCCTTGGCCAAATGGCTGGTCATAAATTTAGCTGCTGGCCATTGTTGCGACTCATCGTCTCTTTTGGCTGCAATTTTTCAAGCGCATGTCGACTCCTTGCTGTAGCCATGTGTGCTTCATGGTGTTGTAAATTTATCCTTAGCCCCCTCCCCCTTAACCACTGCCACTTGCCTCTGCGTTGCCAGTCAAAAGGTCAAAATATGTTGCAGCTAGTCGCCATTCTGGCAAGTTTATTAATTGCGCTTGTTTATCGTGCTGTTAAAGCGCCACCTTCTCCGCCTCTGAGTTGCAGCAGTCTTTAGATAATTTAAACTAATTGCGTGACTCGCTGGCATTTCTTCAATTATCCTTAGCCCCAAAGACTTATGATGGCCTGCGAGTATTTGACATAATTGCGGGATTAGCTCGTGCTCGGTTTTCAATTAGCGCTAAGTAATGCCCACTAATCAGTTCTTTGCTCTTATTATTGTTTGCCCAACAATTTGGCAACATTCGCACATACATTGGCAGATACATATGTATGCCTTGAGTGCAGTTGCATTTGCATTCAATTTGCTATAATTTTAGACAATTGCATGTTGTCCGAATGCCATATGAATTTTTAAGACACACGACAAACGTTCAAAATAATCGCAGCACAAAATGTTATTGTCCTTAAGGACATGCACCTTTGGGAGAACTAGCAGTTGTTTTCGTATCATTTTCCATACTTATTATGTACTCTTACGTTGAATGTCTGCAGCCATAAGTGGAGTATTTGAATGGAGTATTTTGAGAATTCAATTCAGTTCTAAATCGACACAAATTAAAATGCTTTTCAATTAGACCAGCCCCTATCGAGTAGACTGGCTTCTTTCGCTCACTTATTGAATTGTTCTTGGAAAAGAGTAAATTACGAGTAAAAAATTAATTATAGTTTGTTAGATAGAGTGGCAGCAACATTGATTTTGCCAAGTAAGCACTTGATCATAAATAAAATATTCAAATATTTATCTATAGTTAACTAATGTTTCAGGCCTAAATTTGAAAAATCATTTAGTATTTCAATGTGAATGAACTAGAAGTCTTTGGAAATAAGAATAATAATTAATTTCGCAGAATAGAACATATTGAAATGTGTAAGCGAATGATTCCCCAACTATGATAAATATACTCAACTGGCAGTTTACACTCATCATTACATCAGAAACGGACATTAACGTATGTGTAGAAATATTCTCGGCATTCCCTTTTGTATAGATCCACAACCCTTTCCCCCAATTTGCACACAGATTAAACTTTTTCAATCTAAAAGTCAATAAATGTGCGTATTTCATAATTTTTTTATTTCTGTTCAACACTTGTTACAATTTTCAAGCTAATTTATATAATGCTGCCGCTTAAAGTATATATATATGCATAATCCGCTTAAAAATGCAATTTCCAGCAGCCTTTTAAAAAGTTGAACAACAAATTTTACACATGAACGCAGTTTCATTCGTTTGATTCGATAAGCGGCGAGCAGCAAATAGTTTATTTTATTTTTTTATCCACTTGGGGGTTGTAATGATGTTTAAATATTTGCAGAGAGGGACATTTTTTCCGGATGCTTGTCGCATATGCCGGGACTAAGCTTGTTAATAGCCGGGGGCAGTTGCGGAATGGCAGGCACTGTTAATGTGACATAATTGAAAATCAAAACTAAAGCACTTAACTTTACTCATACACTGAAATGAACAAAAAGTTGAACATATGTGACCCAAAAATGGGCAGCATGGAAATGTGTCGAGGCGAGCCCAAAGACAATGCCTAAATGACAATTTAACTGTCAACCAGTTCCCAACACGATGACAAGTGCAATCAGCCATAATAAGGGTGTTGGTTAGGGTCATGGGACGAGTAAGTGTGAGTTTCAATTAGAAATGCTAGATAACTGGATTCGCTGCTCGACTTTATCGAGCCGGTTCCAGCTGTCAGAGATTCTCAAGTTACCCTGGCCAAAAAAGTAGTAGTAGTAGTAGCTGTCAACCTTTGCATGCTAATTGCTTATGATCTTTTACAAAATTGCCCATTTGGCAGACAAAACCAGACCGTACCTTGCCCACATTGAGGTATTATATAACTTACTGTGCCATGAGGTGTGTTTGCTCTGTAAAATGTCACCCTTGAACCCTCACATATAAGCTGAATGTGTATAAAGGTCCTTTCAATTGCTCAATAGTGTCAACTTTCAAATGATTTGTGTTGGGTTAGCATAAATATTTTCACCGCTCTCTGATTACCGCCACATTATATTGATATAAACACCCCAATTGATTTGGGTGTTTCACTTCTTTTCCCCATTTATTGTTGTCTCTGCAAAAAGAAAAATGGCTTAATTAGCGATGGTCTCGAATTTCACTTGAGTAGTTTAATGCTGAGCGGGGGAAGGTGCAGGTATGCCTTGAGGTGTATTGCAAATATTCTGCAAATATTAATAACTTTAAATAAATGTGATATCCACTCTTCGAAGTTCTTTTAAATTCATTTTATTTCTTAAAGGAGCTTGTGTTTTCATCTGTATCAACCTTTAAAAGCCCGGGGACTGCAAATGCCAAAAACATTTATACGGAAGTTGAAAGCTGTAAGTAGAAATGAAAAGCGCTCACATATGCCCATTAATCATGTCATGTTTGACATTTGTAATTGTAAACTGATACGCCTCGAAGGCATATGAAAACCCGATTGGCATGGGGAATAGCAACGCATTATCTTTTCTTGTAACCAGCAGCATATGCGCACATTTTAAAGAAAAATCCCTCGCACATGAGCAAATTCCCAACCCCCGGCGGTTTTCAGCTCGATTTTTAGGTCAAAAAGTGAGCTACTGTAAAATTCAATTAAAAGATACTAAATCATTCTGGGCAGTCGCAATGAATTCACATGTGCCACGCCCACCACTGTGTGAAATTTACATTTTCCAACTTTCTTCGCTGTCGTCGCGTGCCTTGCGAAAAGTGCAAAAAACACTTAAATATCATAAGCGTCGCCATAAATAAAATATATACATATATATTTTTTTTTGGCTCATAATTTGTACAACCCTCAGACATACGCTGGAGGCAGATGCCGAGCGGGGAGAAACACGCGACTCACGTTGATGAGAAAACGCCGGAGGCAAAACAAAACCTAACACATTATATTCAAATTATGCAAAAACTGTGCCCGCATTTAAAAATGCTTTGAGCGATCCATTTACGAATACATTCAATATATATAATCTGCCTTCAGTTTATTGCTTATATAAATAGACTGTCTGACTACGAATGCCTACTAAAAATAAATTTCATACATAATAATTGTGCCTGAGAAGATATCATATTTGGAAAGTTCCTAATGGATTTTAATTGATTGACAAATAATTTAACTAACATATATTATATATATATATTGTATATTGATTGACTCTATGGAGTAAAATAAATTGGAATCATTTGCATATTTATATAATTGCAGACAAATTGTAGTAAAAATGTTGGAAAAATGTTTATGTTTAATATAAACTTCAGTAAAAATTATAAATATATCAATAATAATATAGATACTAAGAAACTTGTAGAAGAAGTATTTATTTTTGACCATTATAAGATTAAACGATCCTTAAGATGTCGTTTCTATTACTTATCAATTTCGATTACACAGAGGAGTTTCCTTTATCCATATATTTAGCGTCTACAACCTATCAGATCAAACAATGTTTGCGATTGGTCTGTTGTATCACATGAATCTTAGATATATCATTTATCATATATAAATTTTGAACATTCGATTTTTTTAACTGAAAATCAATTAATATCAATATACATTAACTGAAAACTAACATCAATATTTGAGTTGAAATAATCACAGGCATTTACAAATTATGATAATTGATTAATTGCATAAATGGTAACTGCTAGTCGATGTATTTTGATGAGAGGGTTCTTGCTTAAACTAGTTCTTAAAAAGTTTACTTAGATTGTGAAAAAATATGTAAAAAACACATTTTTCGCGGCTTACCAATTAACCCCTACAATATTTCTTATAATATGAATTTAAATTGCTTGATACTCCCTAGCTCAGTGGATGCACCCAATGTTGGTACATTTGTCATGTCTTTATTTGGAGTCCTGGGGACATGTCTGACCGATGAAGCACATCCGTGCAGCGCCCATGACTGACTTTTTGATGGGCCGTCTGTTCGGCAACTCCTGCTCCTCTGTGAGTTGGCGCGCATTTTTGCATGCGCCTGTCAACATTTTAATTAAAAAAGGTTACGCAGCCATGGCAGCCACAGGACCTTTTGCCAAGGACAAGCCATATGTAAAATTTCGCGCTTTCTTTACGCGCTGACCATTGTGCTCATGTGCACAATGCTGGGGGTCGACAGGGTGCCAAAATAATAAACTCGTTTCGCAGTTACAAACAATTTCCTTTTCAATTTTGTTCGCTACGTTGTTGGTTTTCTTTTTTTCTCACTCTCACCCTTTCCCTCTCTCTCTATCCTCTCTCTCTCTCACTCTCTACAGGTCCTTACATGCGTGTGTGTGTTGGTCGCATTACGAGAATAGTCGTCTACGGTTGCGTCCATTCATTGTTTGCCATCATTTTAATTTTATTTATTGTGCGACTACCCCAAACGTTGAGAGTGTGCCCAATGCTCATGCAAATTAGATGAATTGCTTGGCAGTACGTAGCCCCTCTCCCCTCCACGCAGTTGGGCAGCTTCCTTTTCCCCAGAAGTGATTTGGCAGCGCTCTTGTAATGACTTGGCCATTGGCTGCTGACCATTCCACCCAAAGAATTGGCCTTTTGCATACATACATATTTGCGAGCTGGCCACGTCAATGGTTTTGCGGACATTTATTGTTTGAAAGCTATTACCCCTACCCCTAAATGGGCAATGCAGGCAGCGACGCGACTCGACACCGTTTTTGATTGTTTTGGTTAACTACCTACCCTGAGACGCACTTCGATCCGAGCTGGTGGGTGTGGTTGGGGGTTTTTGAAATTGTATACCCTCACGTTGATTGTTGAAATGTTTAATTGCTTTGTCATTATAGCTGGAAGTTATTGCTACTTGTCTGTAAAATGCATATATTCAAATATACTTACATATATGTTGGAGCGGGCCTGCCAAAAGTGAGAATGCATTTGAGTTCAGGTACAGTTAAGACTTAAGATTGTAGTCAATTGTCTGAGGTTTGAAAACGTATATTACCATTTCTGCACACATCATTTAAGATAATCATACTTAAGGCTCGTTCTTCAATAATATTTAATGTACAGTGTAAAAAATAGCGAAATTGACTTCTTTTGCCTTACTTTGAATTACATATTAGTAATCCTTTGCTTGACTTGCTTGACTTTTAAAATGTTTTAAGTTGAAAAATAATCAATTTTAGTTTAATTTTGCTTTTTGACCACTGTGCGTAACTGCTAACACTCCACCAAACCAAACTGGCCGCAGTTCGGTTTGACATATTCATTCATTTGTATACGCAATGAAAAAAAAAGAGGAAAATAGATATATACAACAGTACAAAAAAAAAACTGAACATTTCAACTGCTATCCATCCAAGAATTGTTTCTCCATTCATCCATTCAACCACCCATTTGCCATTGTTCGAAGCCCGAGCAGACAGCTGCCTGTTGCCTGTTGGCAGTTGCCTGCTGTTTTTGGCCAACTTGGGCTGTCAATATTGGGCTCTGCGGCAGAGCTAGAAAAAGAACCTAAAACAAAAAAGAAAACTGCAGCAAATGGCAGAAACTTGGCTAACATTTTTTCACGCCAAAGGCCAGGGAAGAGCGCCAAATGAAAGCGCTGGCATTTTAATCAACATTAAGCAAAAATGCTTTTTGCAAACATTTCTGGGTTTTTTTTTCAGTCCCCGACTATCTATGTGTCCATCAGACTGGCTGACTGACTCTGTGACAGTCGGGGGTATTGTCATTAATTTTACCCAACGTGCTTTGGTCATTTATAACGCCAACGCGCAGACTTGTAAATTAAAAAGTAGAAATGCGGTTAAAAACCTGTGCAAAGTTTTCACATGTTTCGCGATGTGCGCAATTTTCAATTATAAGCAACGAAAAAAATGACAAAGGCAAACTCTCCTGGGACTAAACCTCAACACTTCAAAGTGTGTGTTCCGCGACGCCTGCCAAGATGGGCACTGAGAGGCTGTCCAGGGAATTAGGCGGTTGCACTTGCTCCGGTGCTAATAATTACACCCCCCAAAGAGCGGGCAACGTTTATGATTATGAGACGGCGTTGACAAGATTTTCAAATGGTTTTATGGCTGACCCAAGCGAACCCGCGACGACACCCGTAAAATATTTCATTAATTTTAATTGGAAATTGCGCCAAGTCGCCGCTCGAGCAGATAATTACAAGAGCAATCTATCCACGAGGCTATTCAAATATTCAAAAGTCCTGCAAAATGCAAACAACAAAACAAAGGACTCCAAGGAGCGGGGTGTTGACTGTTTTGGTGTGGGTTGCAAACGTCTTGGGCTTTGCTTAATTTGAAACAAATGTCGTAAAATTGTGGAAACATAATTTGATGCCTGACTGATGCGCCGGATTAAGCGTTCGAAATACTTGAAAAATTAAAAAATGTATAATAATTTGCTGGAAATGGTGATTTCTAAATATTTTATGAGGAATTTGGGGAATATCTACCCAATTTTGTTTGCAGTCGACTCGAATTAAAAAAGAAAGAAAATGCTTAGCATGCAATTTGAAAGGGAATTTTAAAGTGTTTTATGTGAAAAGCAATGTCAACCCAAAGTAAATACTGCGGACAAGTGTGCAGTGGAATTTTTTTGAACACTGCCAATCAGTTGCACTTTAAAGCCCAGGGACAACAAAATAGCACTCACTAATCTGTCTATGGCCTGCCCACAATGTGTCCAACACCAATTCAATCAAATGGCAGCTACAAGTTCCTAAAACTAATTAAAATGCCATCAACGCGGGCCGCTGGCGTTGTGAGCACATGTCCAAACACAGATGATGGAGAGGGGGAGGAGGATAACCGACACTCAGTTGCCCTGTTGCCCCACAAGGATTTGGGCAGGGATTTCGAGTCACAGTTGGAGCTGTCATTTACGCGTAATTTGGCGCGCCTAAAAGCAGGCTACGCACAAAAAATGGTTGTGCGAATCAAGGTCCGGACTGTTTTTGGCAAACTTGTCAACGGTGGTCGCGATGCGAATTGAAAACCGCGTGATTTATGCGCTTTTAAAGCACTTAACGGCCAAACAGTCTATGAAGCCCAGGGCGCCAGGTCAACTGGGGCAGTTGGGGCAGCTCAGAGCTCTCCCGTGCTAAGGTTGGCCATAAATTTTCGCGAATAAATCCTTCAACTACATAAATCTCACGCGCCAAATTTGAGCCGCTGGTTTTTTGTTTATGGTTTTTTGTTGGTCGCACAAATCAAAGCGTAAATTGCTTTGATTTGAAAGCTTTTTATTCCGAGGGGCAGGCTAACTGGGCATGCCTCTCTGTCTGACTCTAACTGTACCTTGCGGCTCTCCAATTAAAAATAATTTCAAACAAGGCATATGCGCGCATTTTGTCAGTGCCACAGCAGCTTGCCACCCTGGCGGCAGCGCAAATATCGTTAAATTTTATCAGACGCGCACAATAGATTAAAATAAAGTACAAAATTTTCAAATATGTTGCTCGAATCACTTGCAGCGACCGTGGAGAGAGGCCCCCACTACTCTACTCGCATGTGAGTCGCAATTCGCGGTCTTGCGAAATTTACAATTAACGCCCAGGCTCAGGCTGCAAAAAGCCAAGTCAAATAAACATAAGTTTTTATGCGTTTGGCAGTTCCAAGAGCTCTTGGAGTTTGGGGGTTGTGCTGCTAGAGATGGGTGCGTGACAACACAACAAAATTATTGACACCTTTCGTATCAGCCACTTTATTCGACATGAATTTCAGAAATCCAGAATTTCCAGAATCAGAAAGTGTATTTATAAAAATGTAAATAAACAATAGTACATTAACATTTCATATCTACTAGATATTAAAGACTGTAAAAACTTTCTTTTATTTTCAAGTATGTTTCTTCCTGCATTAATTTTTTTTTTGTATACAATTTATGCCACATCTCTTTTTGCCATCTCTATTTGGTATCATATGCAAAAATGCAGCACATGTGTTAAGTAAATCTTCCGCCGCCTGGCCATAATCATAAACATTTATGGCTGACGCACGCCTGCAGGCAGCAGGACATCCCCCTCAGGACTTGCCGCGTCTCGTCACTTTGACGAGTGCAATCCTTTCGGTTTTTTTCCGTCATTTCGTGCACATGCAAAGCCACAGGATTAGGCACAACTGTGACGCTCCTCGCACATTTTTGTTGGGCTCAATTTGATTATGACTTGACAAATAATTGTCATTTTGATGTGACGCGGCGACTTAAAATGCTAAGTAATTGTAAATATTGAAAATTTGTTAAGGGTGAATGCGCATTTAACCCTTTTCTAACCAGAAACCCAATGTTCGACCTCAGCTGACAAATATGGTCCTTAAAAATATTATTAAATTATTTCTGAAAGCTACGCTCAGAAGGAAACTTAAATTTCAATGTTCATTGTATGCTTGAAGTAATTTTTATTAAATATTTTTAAATATTTTTCTAAATATATTTTCTTTTTTTTTCCATGTCCAAGATTTTCTACCCATTTGATTTGGTTGCCCTAATAATTTAATCTGTAGAAAGCTCATTTGTATTTATATTATTTTTGCGTTGCGATTTGAAGTATTTTTTCTGTATTTTATTTTTTGGTAACATTAATTGTAATTTAGCTAAATATTTGTGGCATATTTGGCAATCTCAAATGATGAGAAGAATGATTATTTTTAGAGATTAGTTCTTATATTCATTCATTCTAATATAATCTGTCGGCAATACATACATATATGTACAACCTGGCTGATATATTGGTATTTCTACACAGATACCTTAAGAGTATCTCTATAAGTAATTTAAATCGATTAAACTTATGTTGTTATCAATAAATTGTGTGAAAATCAATGGCTCATGTTGCAGGTGTGCAACCAATTGTCCAAAAACCTGTTTGAGCCTATATTTCCGGTATAACCGGTATAACTGGCTTAAGACGATATTTGTCATTTCACAATCAAATGAAATTCTTAAAAAAAAAAGTATGTATTTATCTAAATACCTACCTTTTTGGCATAGCTCTCACATTTAACAAGCATTTCAATTATTTCTGAGGCCTCAAACAGTATTATGTTTCCAAGGACCTAAGTTTAATGGAAAGTAAATGGTTTTCACAGGTGTTTAGGAATACCGGTTTTCTTTGTTAAAAATGGTGAAATTACAAAAATAGGCTGAAACAGGTTGTGTATGTATGCAACAGTTATACTTAAGTATGGAGCACTTGTAGCAAAAGACGAACACTAACTTTGTCACACTCAACATTAACCAAAAGAGAATTAGAAACGCAGCTATGATTTTTTTGTCATATTTGAACATGTTCGTGCATGTCTGCACATGTTTAAACATGACGGCCAATTTTCCATTTTAAATTGGTTAAGTATTTCATGAGTTTCCCAAGATACAATCAAACCAAAAACCAAAAGAGAATTAAAAACGCCAAAAATTTGTTAAGGGTGAATGCGCATTTAACCCTTTTCTAACTAGAAACCTAATGTTCGACCTCAGCTGACAAATATGGTCCTTAAAAATATTATTAAATTATTTCTGAAAGCTAAGCGTAGAAGTAAACTTAAATTTCAATGTTATTATTTCAATATTTTTACACATTTTTCTAAATATATTTTCTTTTCCTTGTCCAAGATTTTCTACATTAACAATCTTGTCTGTCGATCCGGAACCCATTTGATTGGGTTGCCCTAATAATTTAATATGTAGAAAGCTCATTTGTATAAAAGAGTTTCGTTATAGTCGAATGACGTCTTCTATTCATCATCCACGTATTTTGAGCCAACTGAAATGTCAAGTGATTTATGACTGTTGGCAAGCTGGAAACTATGCCAAAAAGCATTTCCTGCTACGCATTTACCGATTCAACTAATTTCAATTCCACTGTTGGAAAATCACAGCGTGGAGATTTTGGGCGCTTTGCTTACGCTGAACAGTGTCACATGCTTTGCCACATTTTGCCAACGACAAATGTGTGTTTCGGTGGGTAATGTTAACAAGCGTTTTACACAATGATACAAGGCATATCCTCCACGAGTCCTCTCTGCTCCAAAAGGACACCACACGGCAGTTGGCTCGCTCCGTTCGCTGACAGCTGCAAAGCCATAAATCAACAAGTTAAGTCAAACGTGGTGCAGCAGCTCTGAAAGCCACCCAAAAAAAAAAAACAGACCCACAGCCAAATTTTAAATTTTTACCACACATGCAACAATAAGTACAGCAGCAACAATAACAACAACAGCCACCCACAGGAGCAGCAAAACACACAAGGAAACAAGTAAGGAAAAAAAAACAAATTGAATTGATTTCAATGTTTAATAAAAAATTCATGAAAATTTGTCAGCCAGCAAGCTTTGGCCTTCTCCATGGTCTGCGCCAGAGTCTCGATTTGGCATTGGGTTATTGGGAATGGGGCTGCGGCTGCTATTAATCACAGTTTGTTGCACTCGCTGCGCCATAAAGTGATTCATGTGTGGAGTTGACGTGGGAGTGAAGTGAAGGTGGGCAGTGGGGGGAGTCACCGGGTGTAGTTGTAGCAGCATGCGAGCACCAGGCGCATCCTGCCAGGACTATCCTGTCACGCCATTTTCAACTAGTCCTATGATTTATGTTGCATTTTAGACCAAACTTGAGTCTTCTTTTCCATTTGGCCATAATGCTCCGGCAGCAATGAGCACTAATCAGACAGAAATTCAACCCAGCCAAGTCTTTAAAATGTATTTTTGCTTGATACGCAAATACTTTTCAGAGAATCGATTTAATATTTAAATTTACTTAATGTGCACTAATCTCAGCTAAGACAGAAGAATACAAAATATAATATTAATAAAATACATTGAATTTATAATTAAATGTTATGGCCGAAACTAAAATTCTTGTCTTAAGTTTTAAATTAAATAAATAGATGACTAAAACTTTGTTTTTATCTGTACAAAATTATAGTTTCATTATGTAATAGTTGTTTATACTTGACACAATATATAAGTAATGCATATTTCTCAAATTCCAATATATTTCCCCTTGTCTCTCTGCCTTGATTTATTTATAGTTTCGTAACTCATTTGGCTTGCCAAAATTGATTTACCCATGGCTGACACAAACCAAACCCAAAACACAATAATACAATTGATTTTTGGTGATAAAAATCAATGTTTTAGCAGGAAAAAAAATCAGCCTAAAGAAGGGTTCACTTAACGACCTCACCAGTAACCAGGGTGGGGCGGGCAATACAAGGTTCAGCCTCTGCCCCTGCCTTTGCCCCTGCCTGTGCCTCTGCCTCTGCCTCTGCCCTTTCACATTCGCTTTCACTCACCCAAAATGTTTACACACATGCGGTTGTTTCATATTTCATAAATTCTTTTCCATTTTATTAGTTTTGTGTGTGTGTGTGTGTGTGTGTGCTAAAAATCAAAGCATAGAGTTGTCAAGGCGTAGCGAACCCGAAACCCCTTTTAGCCCCTGCCACATTCAATTCGTTGACACCCCCTGCCTGCGTCTGGTGCGTGTTTTTTGTGCGTTCCTTTTTTATATCAGAAATAAATGGCATCGGGCTTTTGCTCGCTAGCTCTTATTTATGAAAATTGAGGTATAATTGGTAGTGCATTAAGTCGTCATCGTTCTTGTACTCAACCTGCTCCTGCTCCTGTTCCTGTTCCTTTACGTGTGGTTGTTGCTGCCGTTGACGCATTTCTGCATCAAGAAATACGCAAATTGAATTTATAGGCAAGCGGCGTCTACTGTGTGTGAGTGTGTGTGTGTGTGTGGAGTGCTTTGCCTTAAAAGTGCCACTAAATCAAAATCATGTCGCCACACACAACACAACAAAACACACATAGCACAACACACATGTGTGATCAACAGAGGAAATGCATGCGGCAACAAGGGGTTAAGACCGTGTGTTTTTTGCATACGTTTCCACGAGCTTCCGTCTCTATGCGTTCTCTTTTTGCGCTATTTGCGTATCCTTCCGTTTGCCGTGCAACTGCTCTGCTTTATTATTTTCGTTCTTTTTTTGCATATGTCCTGGCGTCGCACTTCGATAAGCTTAACAAACGAAACGTGTGCCGACATATGTGAAAATATTTTGACAGTTTTGCGGCTCGTTAGCGTTTTTCCAAACTGATGGGAGTGGATAGATCTATGAAATAGATCGAATATTTCAATTATTATTATAACTGCGTGGGGCTCCATACGACCTAGTTGAATCCACTGTATTCCCTTCCAAGTAGAACCCTGATTATTGTACGAATTCAGAAATTGCTATGTTTCTATGTGCTTCGAAGATGGTCACAAAATCGGCAGATTCTTTAACGCATTATGCCTTCTTTAGCTAGGTGACTTTTTAATCTACAGTGTCCTGTCAATAGATCGGTGAGTATTATATTATTGACATTAATTTCACTTGCCTAAATCATTTCTAACAAACATCGGCAACTAATCCTTTAACTATCTAATCATGACTGTCAAAGAAAAACAGCTTTATTGAGGCAAAACAAGCACTTGCTCCGCCCATAAATTGCCCACATCAATAGCTGCACTTGACACGCTTCTTCTTGCTCATTGCTTGGTCATTGTCCTGTCCTGCATCCAGGAGCTCAAGTGTTGCTCTTCCACTGCTGACCACATGCTCAAATTCGGCGCACAAAAGGCACAAAAGTGCCCAAACAGCAGCAGCAGCAGCAGGCACGCCTCTTAACCCCTTTTCTGTGGCCACTTTTATGTCCTGCCGCCAACGCCATTGTTACTGGTCACTTCCCATTTTTTTTTCACTTTTTGTTGGACGCCGTATTGACCCTTTTTGGACAACCCTTCCACGCATATAAATTATATGATTTTTGCATTATTTTGGCGTAATGTGCACATTAATGCCACACTTGAAATTATGTTGTTAATCGAACAGGGTTGCTGCCACTCGGCTAGTTGCACAGTGCCACGGATCACTGCTCCGATTCCAATTTTGGGCATTTGTTTTGGGCATCAAATTTATTGCCTCTGTTTTGGTGGCCTTTTTATGTTATTTTTGCGTTGCAATTTTATGTATTTTTTCTGTATTTTATTTTTTGGTAACATTAATTTTGCCGCTCCCATTGACAGACAGTTGACGTTTTTATGCGATCAGCGAGCAGCAAGTTCAATACAGGACACATTACCGAAATTACATGACTGCTGCTACGTGAAATGATAAATGAATGTGTGTCCTGCAGACCGGTGCCACAAGTAGCCGACTCTTTATTGCAGTCAGCATTTCGCAAGAAAAAAGGGTGGAACGTTGTAATTTAGCTAAATATTTGTGGCATATTTGGCAATCTCAAATGATGAGAAGAATGATTATTTTTAGAGATTAATTCTTGTATTCATATTCTTATAAAATCTGCAGGTAATACATATATGAACGATCTGGCTGATATACTGATATGTCTATACAGATTCCTTAAAAAGTTCTCTATAAGTAATTTAAATCGATGAAACTTATGTTGTTGTCAATAAATTATATGTAAATCAATGGCTCATGTTGCAGGTGTGCAACCAATTGGCCAATAACCTGTTTGAGCCTATATTTCCGGTATAACCGGTATAACTGGCTTAAGACGATATTTGTCCTTTCACATTTAACAAGCATTTCAATTATTTCTGAGGCCTCAAGCAGATTTTTAACAATTGCTAACTGGCAAATAAATATGTATTATGTTTCCATGGACCTTAGTTTAATGGAAAGTAAATGGTTTTCACAGGTGTTTCGGAATACCGGTTTTCTTTATTAAAAATGGTGAAATTACAAAAATAGGCTGAAACAGGTTGTGTATGTATGCAACAGTTAACTTAAGTATGGAGCACCAGTAGCAAAAGACGAACACTAACTTTGTCACACTCAACACAAACCAAAAGAGAATTAGAAACGCAGCTGTGATTTTTTGGTCATATTTGAACATGTTCGTGCATGTCTGCACATGTTTAAAAATGGCGGCCAATTTTCCATTTTAAATTGGTTAAGTATTTCATGAGTTTCCCAAGATACAATCAAACCAAAAACCAAAAGAGAATTAGAAACGCAGAAAATTTGTTAAGGGTGAATGCTCATTTAACCCTTTTCTAACCAGAAACCTAATGTTCGACCTCAGCTGACAAATATGGTCCTTAAAAATATTATTAAATTATTTCTGAAAGCTAAGCATAGAAGTAAACTTAAATTTCAATGTTATTATTTCAATATTTTTACATATTTTTCTAAATATATTTTCTTTCTTTTTCCTTGTCCAAGATTTTCTACTTTACCAATCTTGTCTGTCGATCCCGAACCCATTTGATTTGGTTGCCCTAATAATTTAATCTGTAGAAAGCTCATTTGTATTTATATTATTTTTGCGTTGCGATTTGATGTATTTTTTCTGTATTTTATTTTTTGGTAACATTAATTGTAGTTTAGCTAAATATGTGTGGCATATTTGGCAATCTCAAATGATGAGAAGAATGATTATTTTTGGAGATTAGTTCTTATATTAATTTATTCTTATAAAATCTGCAGGTAATAGATATAAGATTTAGCTGGCTGATATATTGGTATTTCTACACAGATGCCTTAAGAATATCTCTATAAGTAATTTAAATCGGTTAAACTTATGTTGTTATCAATAAATTGTATGAAAATCAATTTCTCATGTTGCAGGTGTTCAACCAATTGTCCAAAAACCTGTTTGAGCCTATATTTCCGGTATAACCGGTATAACTGGCTTAAGACTATATTTGTCATTTCACAATTAAATGAAATTCTTAAAAAAAAGTATGTATTTATCTAAATACCTACCTTTTTGGCATAGCTCTCACATTTAACAAGCATTTCAATTATTTCTGAGGCCTCAAAAAGATTTTTACCAATTGCTAACTGGCAAATAAATATGTATTTTGTTTGCATGGACCTTAGTTTAATGGAAAGTAAATGGTTTTCACAGGTGTTTAGGAATACCGGTTTTCTTTATTAAAAATGGTGAAATTACAAAAATAGGCTGAAACAGGTTGTGTATGTATGCAACAGTTAACTTAAGTATGGAGCACCAGTAGCAAAAGACGAACACTATCTTTGTCACACTCAACATAAACCAAAAGAGAATTAGAAACGCAGCTGTGATTTTTTTTTCATATTTGAACATGTTCGTGCATGTCTGCACATGTTTAAAAATGGCGGCCAATTTTCCATTTTAAATTGGTTAAGTATTTCATGAGTTTCCCAAGATACAATCAGTTCCTTTCAGTACCTTATGAAATTTACTATAATTTTATTTAATACTTATTTTTCTATATAAGAAATCTTTGATTTCAGTAAAATGCTCTTGATTAACATTAGTTACAATTAAATTGAAGTGAAATTCACTTAAATTCAATGTCATTTAGTTGAATCGACAAATCAAATCAATGCTGAAAAAGGTTTTATAACTTTATTTGCACAGCGATAAGCGAAATAAATCTCCAAGTGTCACTCTGAGGCACACATATGTTAAGGGCTCTCCTGACAGCCTTAGCAATTGCCTATTGCCTTGTCAGGGGGGGAGTTAAACGAAACCCCAAGTTAAACAGCGAACACAACAACAACTGTTCCTCTGTTGAGCACAGCATAGCCGTAAAAAGTCTGTAAGATTTACCAAATATTGCACAATGATGGATCATAAATAACTTATGTTTGCACGGTCGAGCCCAAGTTAGGAACTGCCAAAAAAAAAAAAACAAAATGAGCAGAGTGACGTAACGCATAAGGTTAATACTCGAATAGCAGAGAAACTGCCACACCCCTCTTTGCCCCCAGTAAGAACTTGGAACTGGCAACTGACTGCCCCGGCCATTAAGCACAAAAGGATGACCCTTGATGCCGTAAAAAAGAACTGACTGGACAATGGTCACTTGATGATGCGGGCGCGTCGTCGTCGTCCTCCTGACTCTTGTCGCCAGCGCCAATATACACTTAGAGAAAGTTGATGGTTTTTCATATTTTAGAAATAAATATACGAAAAATAGCTCTTTACCTTTTTCTTAATAATGAAAAACTAAATAAAAATAAATAAATTAAATATTTCTTAAAAGCAGAAGGGCCAATTCTAGAAAATCAAAATCAGACTGTTCAAGTCTCCACTGCCGACATTTTTGATATATATGTGAAATCTCAAAACATTAATTTTTGTAATAAAAAGTAATAAATAATAAAAATGTAATGCAAAAGTTAGCTAAATATCTGACACATGACTTAAAAATTTAAAAACAATTTATAAAAGAAAAGAAAAACTTTTAGAATGACACAGCGTTCAGATTTAGGAATATACACTCTGAAAAATAAGGTGAGTTATCTTTGAAGCCTAATGTATGGGAAATTTGCAAAATTCACTTCGGTTTTATTCTGAGTGTACGATTCTCATATTGCCATATTCGCATATTCCCACTGGGCGAGCGAGATGCAGCTCCTCGTTTTATGTGCGCCTGCCTTTTTACGGCACAATGTCCAAAATGAACGGAAGCGACTCGTAAAACTAGCGAATTGTGAATTATGTTGCTGACATATAGTCCTGTCACAGAACGCCAGTCAATAGTTGACAATAAAAAGCACATAGATGATAAAGGGGACATATAAAAAACAGCGTGGACATTGGTCAGGAATGGCAGCAAACTACGATAAGTATTACTGTGAAGTTTGGCGTCTATTGAACTCGTGTTTTGATCAATAAAAGGTGCATTAAACATGGCACAGGGGCCCTTCAAGTGGATGGTTTGAGCACTTGGAAAACATAGTCGTAAATACATTTGATTGTAAATTGTGCACAATAAAACTTTGGACTTGCGACTTTTGGCCTGAGGTATGACTGTGGTGTGGAACGAATTCGGGTCAATTGCTCGAGTAGCTTAAAGTTAATGTTCAGTAAAAAGCCATTAGCTGTCATTTAAATATTCATTATTGCTAATGTTTACATGTCAAAAGATAAACCTTAACACAATTATCCATTAAAGCAACTAAACAAAAACTTAAAACTAAGCAAACTGTTTTCACAACAAAGTCACAGAAAATTTCCCAAGAAAAGCCAAAAAAAAAATATAGTTTTAAAAGTTCAGGCAAAATGGCAAAGGCAAAAGTAAAGGCAAAGGCAAAGGATAAGACATTGAATATGCACACGCCATAATCACATTAAAACGTAAACGATATGCAAATGGATGCGCTGACAAGGAAGCCCAGGACTGAGTCCTTGCTTCCTTCCTTCGAGTTCATCAAAAATGCGCACATGTAAAAAAGCCAAACGAAAAGAAACTGTTGGGAAAAACTATTGAGTAAAAGTTTCACCATAGTCCTGCGGCAGGAAGTGACTACCTGACTACCTGACTGACTGACTGCCAAGTGTGCAAACATTATGTGCCGAGTGAGTTTTTCTTTCTGGGTAATCACGTCCTCACTTACAACAGCAATTAGGAAAGAAGTGCTTGACGAAGTGCCGGGCGAGTGTTGGGAAGTGGTCGCAATTTTAATTCAATAAAAGTCAAACGAGGCATTTCCTGGTGCCCAAAGTTTCACTACTTGCTGCGGTCTGTTGCCTAAAGTCAATTAAAATGGCTAAAAGCTGTAAGATGCTGCCAGCACATATCTGCTGCGTGTCTTGTTATTATCCTGTCTTGTCTTCAGCTGCCCAAAAAACTTTTCGCAACTTTCATTCACTGCGTGCCGCACATGTGCGAACGCAGCTCTCGATCTATTGTTGGCCTAATGCAATCAATGGGAATGTGTGTCCCAACTTTAGTCTCTATTTGGGCACTCAGATTATCAAAGGGTTCGAGTTACGTTTCCATTTTGCACTCTGCACGGAAAGTTGTCCGACAAGTTGTGAGTTTTGTTTAGGAAAAGGAGAGAAGAAGCGAGAAAAGGACTATTGCGGATTGACTAAAATTATAAACAACTATTGACAATTATTTCTATATATTCTCTTTCCATTACAAATTTTACTTTCACAATTATAATTATAAAATAATTACAATAAAATATTATATTGATGTCTGTCCTTGTTTTTTATAGACATACATTATAAGTACAATAAAAAAAATCATTCGCAACTTGTGCAGCGTTGTCTATATATAGTTATTTTCCAAGATCAAGATCAAATTTTAACGTATTTCTATAATTCAACCTTGCTTCAAGCATATCTGAAATGTTGGCAAATGCACACAACATGTCGAGCAGCCCTCGACGAGTTGAGTTTTCACAACCGCAAAATCGAAATAAACATTGCATTGCCGTTTTCGTTGCCATTTCAATTAAATTATCAAAACAAGAGCTAGCCCGCAAAGAACAATAGCGCTGGCAGAAAAGGACCAAAGCCAACAACACCTAAGTAAGTGCATTTCCAAATCCTGTGCACCGTCAGGAGAGCTGCCTCCGACCGAGTCTGCCTCTAGTGGCGCCTGGAAGCCGCAAAGCCAGCCAACGCACACACCTAAGTCATTGTCGTTGTCATTGTCATCATGAGGCGGAGGAGCCTCATTGTTGTTGTTGTTCGACTTAAGACTTGGCAACTTCATTATTCTTGTGACCAAAATGCTACGATGCAACTCCGTTTCGGCCAAATAACAAAATGACTTTTCGATGTGGTTTCATATTAAAACGAAGCAAAACAAGCGGCAGACAATTTCGTATGCAAATGACTCAAATGAATTTAATCAACAATTGTCTGTCCCACAGTCTCTGTATCCCTCTCACTCTATCCCCATCCCTCTATCTCTTTCACTCTGCATTGTTTGGTGTTGCTTTGTGTACCTTGACAGTGTTGCTGTTGTTTCTGCACACTTTGTGTGCATTATTCTAATGAGATTTTGTCAGGCGGCAGTTTTTATGGGGCCACATTAAACGAGAAACAGAAACGTGGCACAAACACGTCTGCATTTGTTGCACTTATTTTGATAACAACTTTTCAAATTAAATGGCCAGACTGTAGATTGGTCCGCACATTACGCATACGACATGTAACATGCACGCCAGCATAACTAACGGCATTTAGTGTCCTATATATATATATATGTATATGTATGTTGTACACATGACTGTTGCTCAAGTTGTAGTAGTTGCAAGTAGTTGTTGCATTTCTGACCGCAGTAAACGTAATTGTCTGTGGTGCCGTGGTCAGCCAATAAAAGCAAACGGCTCTCGGCGACCCTTCAAGTGGCCACTGGCAGTTAGTTTATCCTGGCCATCAAAATGGTTCACTCATCTCAAACTCTCTGCCTCATCTCTCTCTCTCTCTCTCTTTCTCTGTATTTTCCCGCTCTCTTTGACTTTGGCATTAAATTTTAAATTTGATGCTCTTGCTGCTGGCGCATAAAAAAAACATCGCTTAGCAGTAAAAACAAAAGGCAGCTAACCCAACGACATGTTGCAGCAACATTGTTGCCAGCTGACTCCAAACTCAGCCTTCAGCATTTTGTTTGATTTGCATATGACAAACGGTTAACGAAGAAACGGGGAACTGGCAACATGACTGGGCATCTCTGGCTATCTACAACTGGGTTGTTCATTTTGCTGCAAATGACCGGCAATTATGTTGTTGCTGGGTGTGTGTGGGTGTGTGTGTTTGAGTGTGTGCTGCTGATAGCAGTTCAGAGACCGTGTCCGTGTCCGTGTCCATTGCGACGTGTCGTGTCCTGGCTTGTTATGTGGCTGGCAGACGTCGACATTGCATTCTTATTGACTGTAGTGTCCACTTTGGTTGCAGCCCAACCCAACCGATTCTCAATTTGCCCACCCACACCGAGCATCTCTTTGTATGTGCCACCCCCTCTTCTGCCTCTCGAGGCAACATTGTTGGAGTGGCTTTTTATACGTGCATTGGCCATTTGCGTTGTGCTGTGCGGTTGGGCATGCAAAATTAAATTAAAATGCATTAACAAAGCGTCCAAATGGGGTTCATACGACAAATACAAGAACATATATTTATTTGATGGTGCGTATTACCCGGAAGCATTATCTGAACGCCACGTTGCGAATACGTGGAACATGTTTGAGTTTTATACATATCTGATTCCATTCACTTTATCAGATAATTCATTCAGAGACCTCTATGTCTAACATTAAGAACTCAATTTTAAACTTCTTATCTAGGGAGTAACATTTTTGAATACATCTTTGTCAGCTTAACTATTTCATATAAACTCCATTTTAATTTTGGTTTCATTGGAATTTTACTGGACTTTTCCCAATCCAGGCAACAGTTATTAACGTAATCAAGTATCTCCAGAAATTAAAAATAAATATATATAAAATGGTAAACTTCCAACATACATAAATAATTTAGAAATTAAATCTACATGAAAATACTCATAAAATATATTCAGATTTTTTTGAGGTTGTTTACTACCCTTTTGGGCTTAATTTTGAATGCTAATTTCTCAAAAGCATATTAGAACTGCTAGTCTATCCACTTCAAATGATTGGAACACTGAAGCTGCCAGTTTTCAGTTCAGATATCAAATGACATCATCAGCAAAGCGAATAATTGATTTTCAGTTTGCTCGAGGCGCTTGGGGAACTCCCAAGAGCCAAAACGAATTTGAATAAAAAATCAGATTGGTGGCCTGGAAGCCACTGAAGCCTAAACCGAGCAGCAGATTATAAACAAAAATTCGAGAATTACACACAAAATAGAAAATGCCGCCTGCCGTGCGGTGGCAGGAGCGTGAAAGGAAATCCGCGCAAAAGGACACTAATATAAATAAAATTTCAATTACTCAACAATTAATTTCGTCTTGTGAGCAATCGTCGAAGCGTTAAAAGGCACACAGACCGGACCAGGACTGCGGATCCTTGAGAACTACTCGGGCGTATTTGCGCTGGATATTTAAAAGTTATCGCCAGCCAACGGAACTGCCAGCTGTGCCCAGCCTCAGTCCCAGCCTCAGTCCCAGCCTCAGTCCTGGCCTCAGTCCCAGCCTCAGTCCTGGCCTCAGTCTCAGCCTCCTTCTCCATCTCGTTGTGGGGCCAACTTGAGCTCTTAGTTTTAATTGTTGGAGCGAGCATACGACACACAATTAGATGGCAGCGTATTTGTTTTCTGATTATGAAGCGTTAAGCAAAACTGTCAACGTGCAACCGAGAAACGCAATTTATTGAGAAACTTTCTACAACTGGCAGCCAACCGCCCCGCATCCCTCACTTGCCCTACTCTTACGCATCCTGCCAGGCTAAAAGCTTATCTCTGTGCTTCGTCACTCAACCAAAACGACGACGGCGGCAAGAAGTTGATCTGAGGTCTCAGATAGTGTCTGTGGAGCAGCTTCTTCAGCTCCCTTGCCTCCTGCCTTTGGCTGTCTGGTCGTCACGCACAAAGGACTACGTCTCAAATTAGCAGAAAAATCTGTTATCCTTTCGTTTGGCTTGGCTTGCGGCGTGTTAATGATTTTTCTGTCTTTGGAAAGTTTTGCCAGCGAGCAAGTTGCCGCTGCTTATTGCCTTACAAATGAAGTGACAGAGCATATTTAAAATTAAACAATTTAATCCGCCGGAGACGAGGAGTCCTTCTATGCACGTGAAATGTTGACACTGTCGCCTGCTTGTTTTTCTTGCCTGCAAGGAATATGTGCTAATTAGCAAACAGTCAGCCTGCCAGGATACATACTGTGTGTGCGTGCGTGTGTGTGTGTTGTGTGCTTGTGTTGTGGCATGGATTGTCTTACTCCTGCTGCTGTCTTGTTGTCTTGTTAAACAAATAAGTTTGTGCTGCGTTTTGTCCTTCTGACGTGTCGCCTGCTCAGCCTTATCAGGCAACTCGTCCTGCCCATTGTCACTTTCCGAGTGGTTGATTGGCACGTAATTTAGCTGAGCCCTTTAAGGTAATCGAGTAAGGAGGCAACTTTCCATCTGCCCAACTCTGTCTATCTGCTCACTCTGATTTAAACACACTAATATTTGTAGTTCTTTGCAGTCTCCCTGGCAACATTTGCTGGTTGCTAGGTGTTTGAGCTGCCAGGCACAAATATTAATTAAATTAAAATGTAATCATCGTTAATGGTCACTGTCAATGACAAATTGTCCATTATTCAATGCGCGCTCATCAAAACCATAAAACGTATATGTTTCAAAATAATCATGTAAAAGGCAAAGACCCAACCGCAACCATGTTGATTACAAGCACTCAGCGGTGCCGACAGCTCCCCAACAAATAAAACCAAATAAAAGCCAGACCAGAAACCGTACCCATCACCGCCAATATCAATGACCAAAATCGAACTCACAAATAACCGCAATGTAACACATTTGCAAATATGCAAAAAGCCATCAACAAAATAAGCGTAGCCCTCCAAATGCGACTCGGAACAGAGCCTGCAATTGTTTGCCAAAAACATTTAAACCTTTATTTGAAAATTACACATAAGCATATTGCAATCGGGTGGGCGAAACGGGGACTCTGCTGGACGTGCCCAACAGCCAGTCAATATTTACACACTCACAAAGAGTATTGCAGCTTTGTCTGTAAAGAGATGACTCCAAATAGGTTGTAGGTGTAAAATAACTATATATATAAGCCAAAAATCGCTTGAAAATGTTGAAATGTTTGATTTTAACGACATAACTGACAGTAAATTAAAAGAAGAAAGAAAAACTATAAAAATAAGTAAGTACACATATTAAAGTAAGTCAAATCAAGTTATTCAAACTAGAACCAATCAAATTATAAATTAAATGACTTCAGCAAATAGTATATATTATATTTTAAATACCAAATATTTAAAGTTTTCAGTTTTTTAATTAATAAGCTTAAATTTGGTTGTCTAAAACTAAATTATTTATTTAACAGATTTTGCTTTGATTTGACTGGATCTTATGTTTTTTGCTTTTTCTAGATTTACTCAATCTTTTTACTCTTTAATATACTCGGATTTCCTATATCTCTTTTATTCATTCCAAATTTTAATTTAATTATTCACTTTTAATTTAATATGATTTAAATTTTAATTTAAAATTGTGAAGTTTTGTGTATCCACATTAAATGCAGGGCATATAATATTCAGTGTTTGGGGGAGTGCATTTAATTCTTGATTTCCGTTGAAGCTGTGTGCAAAATATGTGAAACATATTTGCCAATGCATTTGGCAACATCATTAAGTTGAAAATTGTTGTGCCACAAGAGTGCAACGGCCTATGAAGGACCGCAGAGGAGGTGGCAAATGGGCGGTGGATTGCGTGTAGGTTGCAGTTGGAGTTGGATGAATCCAATTGCACACGGGGAAAAGCAATGAATTTTCATGAATGCAGTCAAGTCCATAAAAATTAATGCCATGGCAGTTGTTTGCAGTTGTTGACCGTTCCCCATCGAAATAAGTGCGTTTTAAATATGAGTTAAAAAGTCTGTTAAACTCAGCATTAAATCGAACTCAGTGCGCTCATCTCAACGGGTACCCATATGCATATGGCACTGGGCTTATCAAATGGTCATTTTTGTTTGCATTTAATTAAAAATCAGACAAAAAGAAGCGACACGTGTCAATGTGTCACCGGCAAACGGACGACGGACGACGGCCGTCGGCCGAGGGGTGAGGGGCGCGATAAATCACGCTTAAAACAAATGCCAAGTAATTTATCAACGTCAACACACTCGGAACGGGCACTGGCAGATCTAAGCAAAGAATCGAAAGGATTAAAACCTTAACCGTTGCATAATTAAACAAGTGAGAATGCTGTAGTCGTGGCAGCTCGACTACGATATACCCTGCACACAGCTGTTAAATGTTTGTAAGCTTTGCACATTCAAATGTAAGCAGGTGTGGAATTGGTCAATAAGTTGGCTGTATCTCATATATAAGAAATAGATGTTATGTTTCAAATTCTAGCTCTCCACGTCCTGATCCTGATCAAGAATAGATTTACCTTATGGGATCGGAGATTATTACATATTTTTATTATAATATTATATACTTTTGCACAAATTCAATATACTCTTTTTTTTTTAGCCATTTTCAATGGGACAATCACCCAAGCCATTTATCGGGGAGTGTGCAACATGGGGCATTATCAATGTAAATTGTGGCAGCCACGTCTGTTTGCACTACTCAAGACTTTTGCTTAGTTTTCAGTTTAATTGTTGCAGGCCGGCTTTGGTCATTTGGTCAGCCACACACACACATATCCAAACACACACTCACAGACACACTGGTTTGTTTGCTTGTGTATTTGTGTATCTGTGTTGTGTTTATTTTGGGCTTGGGGTAAAGTTCACTAAATTGCATTTCGGCACGCAATTAGTGGTTCATTTGCTGCGTGGCTGAGCCTCCCACAAATACATATCTTGGCCATCGATGTTTGTCCGGTTTGGCTTGCTATTTGCTTTGTGTGCAAACTTAATTTCATCTTATTACGGTGCAGAAATTTAGCAATTTCCGTAAATGCGGCCAGCGCAGCCCAGTCCTGCCTCGGCTGGTCAGCAATTGGCAGCAACTGCGTCTTGAGCTATTTGTCCTTTACCTTTGAGCGGAAATGGAAAATGCTGGTAAGCAGCCAGCCGGCCAGGCTCAAGTGTTTATTCGGAGTCCTAGGACTTGGTTATTATTAGTTTATGTTCTGGCTTTTACGTTGTTCAAGGCGCAGCTCTAATCATTCATCCCTTAAAGGTGCTTTTGCTATCTGAAATTTCAGTGATTTCTTGCAATTACGATAATAAATTTAAATTAACCAATTTATTGCATTAGCTATGTTGAAAAATTACGGTTGCATTTTAAGGACACTCCTAAGTATCATGTTGCCCATTTGTCACAATTTCTTCCCCTTTTTTGGTTTTGTTTTGTTTCTGTTTTATGAGCATCAAACAGAAAGCAGAGCAGCGCATAAAAAAGCTAATTTAATTAAAAGAAAATGCAATCAAAAACGCCATTCTATTGCCGCTGCTGCTGCTGCTACTGCTGCAGCATTGCATTGTCCTGTGCGTGCCGCCTTGCAATTTTCCTTGACGCAGGACACTTTTTACGACCGCAGAACAATGACGAAATGCAGCAACAGACCAAATGCAACCCAAGTGAAAAAGCGAAAAAGACAGAGAGGAAAATGCAGGAAACGGCATGCGGTTGTTTTCCTCGATGCGATTTTATGCACATTTATCATAATTTCACACGCAGCCCTCCACGACGACGAGTCACAACAAGGACACTTTTTTAGTTCTGGGTTTGGTATGCGCATAAAAAATATAAATTTAAGTGCAGTTCCTTCTTAGGGGGTGGGGGTAAGCGTGAAGGGAAGCGCAGAAATTGCATTTCGCCTTTTACGACCAATGACATTTATGGCATATTCTTAGCCCGCTGCAGCCAGGCAACCAGTAATAACCCATTAAAACTATTCGTAAACACACCTAGCCTAGGTAAGGACTCCAAATCGCCCGCTGTGCCAAAGGACTTCTCTATGCATGACAGCAACATGTCAACACTTTTCTGTTGCGATTTTCTTGGCGCCAACAACAATGTTTGAACTGGTTATTAATATTAATGCGCCCAAACCCTTGGCCATAAACTATCTGAATGCCGTCGTTAATAGGAATAAATTCAAGAAAAACACAACAAATATAAAAAGGACATTCGGTGTGTGTGATACCCAGTAGGAAGTAAATGGTATTAAAATAGTCAATAGTCAAAGTAAGACAACTTTTCTTCAAGAAATATGATTTATGAATAATAAGTTTACTTACCCAAAAGTTTCGCGAATTTCTTAAAATCAGTGCGGATTTTCTTTTGAGTTATACATTATAATCATATGTAAGACTATACCCATTCATTAAACACTTTCTCATAAACTTACAGGGTATATTTAGTCAAAAAAAAAATGCTAAAAAAACAAGAAAGAAATTTTAGCCGTAAAAATCCAAATAATAAAATTACTTTTTATTTACTTTTGCTGCGCGCTTGCCTCAAATCTCGGGAGGTATTATCAGACACGTTTTCCGGTAATTGAAGTGTTTGTTGTTACCCCCGTTGTTGTTGTTGTTGTTATTGTTGCTGTTGCTGCCGGCTGTGGCAGCTGCTTGAGATGACATCCTGGCTCTCATAATTCTACTTGTGACAAATCAACGCCCTCTTGTAGTTAACTTCCTGCTGCTTCCTTCTTTTTACGAGTGTGTGTAGTTTTAGTAGTGGCAGTAGTCCTTGCCACTGTCCTTGTTGCTCCTGTTGTTGTTGCTGCTGCTTTATCAAAAGTAATTTCGCTTTTATTTCCTTTGACTATTGCCAGCGATTTCCGTTTTTTCCGTCAATAATTTCATCTCATTTCATTCTTTGTCATAAAAATGGCCAACAACAAAAAGAATGTTGCAAGTGAAGAAGTTTGTTATCCTTGATCGTATTCTTGTTGTTGTTGTTGCTTTGCCATTTGATGCATGCAATATGCACAAAGTTTCCTATTTCAATAAAAAAGAATATTATACGTCGAAATGTGGATATAAATCTATAAAAAAGAAAATCTATGCGTTTATGTCGTAAAAGCTTTTGGGGTAGCATTTGTTGAATGTTTATATTTGTTTGCAGACAGCTGGACGACAACTTTGTAGCTGGAATAAAGCCTTTAAGTCAAAAGGACATATTACAAATATTGCAATATTTAGATAGCTACGATTCAAACTAATTTCACAACTCCATCTCTGTTGGGCTTGGTTAAATTGGATAGTTTTCCATATATCAAAAATCATTTTAGATATTGACGAGAAGAACTTTATCAGGTAATCAAGCAATATGAAAAATATCACGTTTTCTCATTGTCTGCTCGAAGTCTAAAGTCAAAGCGCCCCAAGCCAATAAAGGGAATCAATCATAACAATTTCCCATCCAGCGAGAAAAGAAAAGACTTTCCCAGCATCTTCAGAGCGACACTCAACAATGGCATTCAATTAGCATCCACATAAACCGCAGATTTTGTACGCTTGCTTAGCATAAACATTTATGATGATCGGCATTAAGAAACCCTCGAGAAGTGGAAGGCTACCTGAATACTCGTCTCTCTCTCTCGTTTTATTAGCTGACATATTTATGCATATTATTAACATTAAGTTGAATGCAACTTTTGCATTTATTGCATTCGAAACTGAAATTTGCAAATGTCTTTTTTTCGCATTTGGCAGTGTACATTTGGCATGGGATCATCATCATCATCATCATCGTCCTCATTGTTATTGTCATAATCATGCAGGGAAAGGGACGCGCGCCTCCGTGCCTCATTAATTTTTATTCGCGCTGCGTGTGTGTGTGTGTGTTGTGTTGCATGCCTGGCTTTTGGTTGCAATAAAAACATATTTTATTAGTTGGCATACAACAGCGCAAAAAGGATGCACAATGTGCGTGTTTGCCTAGTGGCAGAGTCCTGGCCAAGTCCTGGCTCGATCTCACCACCATTTGTCCGTTGTCCTTGCCCTGATGACTTGCTGTCAGCATAAATTCATTATTTATGGTGCAATCAATGCGACCGAGCGTATGTCAAACACATCAAAAATCAACAGCTCATCAGTCGTTGCCACTGCCACTGCCACTGCCACAGCTGAAGGCGACTCGCAATTCTGGTGTCATTGCGCCTCGCAGGAAGTTTGTTTATTTTATAGTTTTAGACGCCGCCGTCGCCTTCTGCGGCACGGTGCGAAAATTTGCAAATTCTGCGCCGCTCCACGGGTTGTCCAGCCCAAAATTGTGCGTCCTGTTTGACGTATGCCACCAGCCATCAGCGCTGCTCGCAAATTTGAATCTCTTTTATGTGACACCTCATAATGGTTAACGTACGTCGACTGTTCATTTACCAACAAATACCCTGTAATATGTGCTGTGATGGGTATATTGGTATAATTAGTAGTTTATCATCAGAACAGGCTTTATTTAGAATAGTCTCTTTATAGTTCCCATTTCAGCATATGATTATTTAAGACAAGAGGTTACTTTGCCACTCATAAGCCGAGCATCTCCTATTCACTTATTATTAATGTTTACAGGGTATACACAGATTATGCACTCTTTAACTGGCCTTTGCTGCTCGCCTCTATTTGCATTTGGTTTGTGGGGTGTGCCAGTTGTTATTTATAATTCCGAAATTAACGTATTTAAGTATTGACAATGTTGCCATAATTCACTATTGCCGCTTTATGTGATTTGTCCAGTTTGGGAACTTGACACATGACTTTAATGCCTTTAAGGACTATTATGTGTGTGCCATAAGACGAAGTAGCCAAGTAATTAAATGCTCAACTTGGCTGCGTGTGCTCATTAAACGCTGCCAGCGCAAATGATGAATGGCAGAGTGCTTCCTATCTTTGGGTTGTTCACATTTTCCACCCTGCAATTAATATGCTCTTAATCGGGAATGGGGAGGCGAGCTGAAGAACAACCCACTAGACTGATGTCTTCCATCATCTTGCGTGATTTGCGCACCTCACGAGAACTCCCCTTCAAGCCACGAGTTGCTAATGCGTCATCTTGCTGAGCTGTATCAATATCCTGGCATATCCTGGCATATCCTGCGGTCACGCATCGTCTTGCTCTAGTCATAATTTCGATGAGCTCTTCTGACTAGCTTATTTGCTGTGTGCTCCTCTTAAATATTCATGCGAATCTGCGCCTTGTCAGCTTCGTTTTCATTTAATGACATTTCAATAATTAATGTATTTTTCTTCCCATTTTTTCCATTTCCGTTTTCCTGCCCGATTTCGGTTGCCATTGTCGCTGAAGTGTGCGTGTCCTTTATGTTTTTTTTTCTCTCTCTTTCTTTTTGGCTGACTTTTTGACTAGCCTGTCGCACTGTGAAATGTCATCAATCAAAGAGCATTTTAAATGTTTCGCTTAGGAACTGCTTGTCGCGGCTTATAAATGATGCTGTTATACGACTTTTTCCTTATTTTTTCGAGGGTTTTTTGATTACTTTTGGGCGTTTTCGAGCTAGTTTCTGAAATGGCAAATGTTCATTAATTTTAATAAGTCAAAATAAGTCAAGAATGCTAATGTTGTAATTGCGTGAAAGTGGGAGTGGTTTGAAAATTTTAAGTGGCTTGGTATGTTCAAGAACGTTCCATAGATATGTTGGCAGTCAAAACTTTTCTAAACGATATATCATCTAATATCAAGTCAAACTCTATCACAGTCAATTTCTTCTTTTAGTTAGTATATCACAATCCTTCAGAATCCAAAAATAAGAAGCAATTTCAGTAATTAATTTCTTTTAATGGAGTTTCATTGGACTCTTTTGCGCTAACTGCATAAATAAGGTTCGATATACTGCTCAGTCTTATAGTCATCTCCAGTTCCAGTTCCAGTTCCTCTTCAGCTTTGAGAGATTTTATCTGAAATCAAACTCAACTTCTAATCGCATTTGCTTCTCAAATCATCTTAGTTAGTTCACTTCTCGGCACAACTGTCATAATACCCACAACAAGTGGACTGGGAAAGTGCACATTTTTTCCGACTGACTAAGTCGACACCCTGGGCACAAGTTGATCTCTTTTCTTTGCTGAGCTGTGGACACAGCTCATAATTCGTGCAAAAACATTTCTACGTCGCTGAGCAGCTCGGCTAATGTCATTAAGTTGCCATTAGTTGTTGTTGACTGATTTGATTTAATTTCATTTTTTGCCCAAGAACCACACATAAAAGGGCCAAAAAGGAACTCCATTGTGTACTCTTTATATCTTTTCCGCTCTCTTTCTCTATCGTTATTCTCCACACTCTACTTTTTGCTTAATAATAATCTCCAAACATTAACATTTTTGGTCTGATTGTTTAATTTTTCGGTTTTACAGTTCCTTGCATTAAATGTTGAACCATTTTAACTGTTAATATCCCCAGAAGATTATTATTTTTGTTTTTTAATTCTCATATAATTTTAATTTGATTGATTTTATTTTTACTTTGTTAATATATAAATATCAAATGGGAAAGCTGAAAATCCAATTTAGTAAATCAAGAGAATATATTCGGGATCTATGTACATATGTACTTCTTAACAGGGAAAAATAAATATATTATTTTTAAATATGGCAAGTTAAAAAATAATTAAATAAAATATATTAAAAAAGTGAAGAAACTTTATGCTGGCATTTTTATTATTATTATTCCATCATTTCTTAAAGAGCATTTTTGTTTTTCTTTCATTTCTTATAGAGCAACTGTTAGTCGTCTATGCTCAACCAGAACATTCACATATTTTTTTGTTATTCTCTACTGCTCTTCAGGGAATTATTATTGTTGTTGATGTTGGGTAGATTTGGGTCTTTACTCATTTTTTTTTGCTTCATTTTGCATGAAAGTCCACAGAGTGAACCCGTCTTCCGTCTCATCTTTGCTGCCTGAGTGTTTTAATCGAATAATTTGTTTGGGACTAACGCGAAATTGGTCAAAATATCAGGGAGTTATGTGAAGAATGGTCTTCGATAAAAATCTGAAGGTTGCTTAGCGGCAGCTTTGGTGCACTTCTTGGAAATTGATATCAATAGTGAAGAGAAGTTTGTTTTGATGCGAGTTCACTTAACTTGGCAGCCATGGTAGAAGCGCTCTTGCCAACTAATTAGCCGTTGAAAAGTTTGGCAAGTTCTTTTGGCTAACAGTTGTATTAACTGTTTTCTGTCTGTGATTTTTACAGCTTTACTTACAAATCGCTCTGGCATGCCAAAAGTTTTTATTGCGTGTGGCCCAACAAGTTGTCGCGGAGAAAACATAATCATAAACTTGTCTCAATTATTTTTCATGTGGCACGCCCCCGTCGCGTTGCGTTGCGTTGCACTGCGGCATTTAGCCAACTTTTGTCTGTGTGTTGAACGTTAATTAGTTTTGTTGGGTAAAGTGAAATTTTTGATTTTTTCCCGCGCGTGCAAAAAACTTTTTATGAACTTTTTGCGCCAAAAACTGTGTTTGCCAATCAAAATGAATTGAACACACAGGACGCACAGGATGCAGGATCAGGATGCAGTGCGTCTGATTGCAGCTGCATAAGTGCAAAAGTTTAATTAAACGATGGCGGCTACTTGGCCACGGAGGGAAATTCAGGCGCTTATGATGAGCCCCCTTTGAATTGCCCGCGCTCATTTTCCATAACATTTTCCAGCTGCTTTTCGCAGAAAAAATAAAATCAAGTTAAAAATGCAAATTGTTTTGTTAGCACCTAATTTCTTGAGATTATCAACGGGGGGATAAGGGACAAGAACAACCAAGTTTGCAGCTGAAAATGTTTCTCTATTTTTGCATAATTGAATTTTGCCTTTTTTCTGCGCTCGGCGTTGAGTTTGGTTAACTTGGCAACTCTGCCGCGGGCCATTTTGCTGTTAACACGTCAAGTGGAAAACTTTTGCCAGAAAACTACAATACGAAAACTAAAAATAAGGAAATATAATGTTTTTCGGCATATTCCGATATGTTAGTTAACAAAGTGAAAGAATCGTTAAGGTTTGCCATCTTAAATGGGCTACCTAAAGTTTTCATAATTATTTAGAAAGGATTTGGTTTCCGGTGAGGGATGGAGAGAGGGGTATATATTGAGAGAGAGGGAGAGCTATGTATATCGCACATATTTATGTAATTTGAGTGGCAGAACTTATATGTGTTTAGCCGACGGCATTTAAATTTGGGTTCCTTAGGTTGTTGAACATTTTAAAGGTTTTCTTCCTGATCCCAAATTCAAATTTGATAAATAAACCACAATGATAAGTAAATCAAGCGATGCTCAAATGGATTTGACTACCCTTACAAATCTAAGATACTTTTTATGAACAAGCATTATCGTGTATTTTGTTGAGAGTCCTCAGTTACTAGAATATTACTTAGCTTTCTTGATTTTATAGTTCTTAGCCTGAAGTTAATATTTTATCGTGCATTTGTTGATTAAACCAATATTTAACACATTCAAAACATCTTAATGATTATTTTATTTGAAAGTTGATAAATAATTAAACATGTAAAGAAGGAATATTTAATAGTAATATTCGACTGGGGCAAGTAGGTAAGCTATCAACAGTATTCTAGTTAAAACCACGAATAGCAAATAGCAGAAATTGGATTATATTTGGCCATATACTAAAATAGGACGCACAAGGAAATAAAAAGGACTTTGATAACGTTGGGCTGATGAAATCCAGGACCCCAAAGGCTACAGCAAAAGAAATATGCCTATTAAACTAGGGATTTTAATCTAAGAGAATCACAAACATTTACCAGAACTAAGACATAATAAATTTACTTGCAAACAGATTTGAGAACTGTCAAGATTAGATTGCAACCATTGACCAGGAAAATGGGAAGTGGCCAAACAGAGGCAAAGCTTTACATTTATACATTCGGATTTATACTTTTGGTGATAATGGTTTATTGCACGATTTTCCCAAAGTTCTTGCAATACATTTTGCACTTATTTAGAGTTTCCGGTCCGTCAAAGTTTTAATTTACCAGTTTTTACAAAGTTAAACAAATAACAATTGAAATTTAACTCTTTGGGCTTTACAAGCCTATTATTGTTATTATATAGTCTATATTAATAATTATATACACATTGCTCTCCACATTTTGAAGATAAAAATTCCTCATTTGTTTTATTTTTTCGTTAATTTCATCTTTGCCAGCTTTTACTTGCAACAAATCAAGCTGAAATGATAAGAAAAACTCTGAATTTTGTTGGAATTTGTAGCCTCCACAATTAATTTATACAGTTCCATTGAAAATGAACAATTTATAATCATGTTCATCTAAAAAGAATTGCCACAAATTCATTGTGATTGAAAGCCGTCGGCAACTGGCAAATTCAGATTACGAGAAAGTTCCTTTGTTCCAGAAGATTCAAATGCATTGTACGACTACGAGATGGAATATGCCTTCCGTAATACATTTATCATATATATATATATATGTATATATATATATATATATATATACATACGTGTATATATGTATATAAATGTGTTGTGTTCGTCTATTGGACTCTTTGATTTATTTGTTTGTTTATTTATTTTTGGATTTTTATTTATTTCCGATATTATTATATAATATATATTATATTATATATATATAATTATTGTTTAGTCGGTTGTTTTTCATTGTGCATTTTCTAAAGAATTGTATGACGCAATAAATAAAAAGTCAATTTTTGGATTATTTTTTCAAGTTTCTATTTTTATTTGATTTTTTTCTTCGTTTTTCTTCTTTTTTTTTTTGTTTGCCAGAAAATTGATACAATTTTTGACAAACGTTGTATATTAAATATAATAGTTAATTGTGCATTATCTTTTCGTCAGCGTTTACAAAATGCTTATATTGCTTAAGTTCTAAGTAAGAGGACGCTTAACATTTAGTACATATTTTGATAATTATAATATTTAGATTTATAATTAATCGAATATTGCTAAATTGAAAACTCGTTTCGCTTACAAAATAATTGAATAATTTCGAGCTATTTGTTGTTGCTGCTGCCGCTGTAGAAACAAAACCATTTTATCACAATCGCTTTTTGATGAGTAAATTTTTAGAGGACTGAATTTTGATGTTTACTGCGTTGAGGGTTGAGTTGTGGCATTAATCAGTTAATGCTGCTGAGTTGTTGTTGGGGATGCGTGCTGTAGATGTAGTTGTGGATCTATTGTTTATTGTGATTTACTCAGGATGCGTTCTCATTGCGATGGTTTGCGCCACTTGCAACACTTGCGGCCCCCCCTCTGCAGACACTGGCTGGCCGTGGAGTCCATCAGCTGGCGTATTGTGTTCAGCATCACGGTTGCCATCTGCCACTGGCGGAGGCGCAGCAACTGCTTCTCCTGCTCGCGAGCCTTGCGCAACAGTTTCGCCTGGTCCGGAATATAAAATGCGACGGCCATTGTGGATTATTATTTATCTAGTTGTTGTTTTTATCGAGGAAAACTTCTTTGTCTCAACCAATTGCACAATTGTTTGTAATTATTAAACGATGTCTTTCTTTGCCTTTGATGATGACTCAAGACTTTCTCCTTTTGCGATTTAGCGGTGAGCACACAATGAATAAATTGACGGCACAAATGCTTTGTTGTTGTGGTTGTTGCTTTTTACGCACACGTCAAAAATGTTGTTGAGTTCGTTCACTTTGTTCTGCTACTCAGTTGATGATGCTGTTGCTGGTGTTGTTGGCTTGCGCACACGTCCGTACGCTTCGTTGGCTCACTGCAAACTGGCTGGCGTGCGGGTAACGTGTGCTCTTTTATCCATTCTCTCTCTCGCAGTCGTATTTTGTTCTTGCTGCTCTCTCTCCAGCTCGCAGTAGGCCTTTTGTTGCTCTCGCTCAGGCGCTCGCTGCTTGAATTTTTTGTTTTGGTATTTTTGTTGACATCGCCTCATTCGTAAAAAAATGGAATATTGTTGCCAAGCCGCGGCTGCGTCTGCGGTGTGGTTGTGGGCATATACGGGGCGCTGCGGCCACCTTGCGCCTGTTTGTGTGTGTGTGTGGGTATGCTGTCGTCACAGGCGTCGCTGCGGCTTTGTTGAGAAGTACAGTTAGCATATTAATTGTATTAAATCGTCGGCAGGACAAACGTCTGCAAGGCAGTCAGAGAGACAGAATTCTGCGAGAGCAGAGGGAGCGAAAAAATCCTACATATGAATGAGTGTGTGCGTGCAGGTGCGTGTAATTAAACTCTATACACACACATACCAAGATACCATTTGTAGCGAGCTGTCAGCTTATTCGTATGACGAGCCTTTCTTATATTTCTTTATCAGCACACACATTTTATAAGTGTTTTACAAGTGTTCTCGCCCGCTTCCGACATCTACACGTATAAGCTAAATAGTATAAGTCACGACTGCCAGTCATAAATTACTTTTTTCTCAACAATGGGCTCGTTTCCATAGCTCATCTTTTATTGTTCGCGAAACGAACCGAAAATTATTGCTTTCATTTTGTCATTTATTATTTTACGTTAGCCTGCAAGTGATAAGGGAATAAGATATATTTTCATTTCCGAATTATTTTATTAATTTCGGATCTTGTGATATAAATAAATATTAAAAACAAGTATAACACAACTTAATCGAAACCATTCAGAAAATACTATATGTATACGTCATTTTAGATTATTTCTCATTGATATTGTGAATAAAATTGCGATAATATATAATAAACTTGACCTTGTTTTATTTATAAATTATAATTTCATAAAATGGTGTTCCCACTAGCATTGTTTGTGAAACTATAAGTAGGAATAATAAACTTGGCATGGATTTATTTATAAAATGAAAATATTTAAAATAGAAATAAAGATAATTATATGTAGTAAATAAAGATCTTTATAAATGGCATTGTTTTCAATGCAGTTCATATTTTTTATTCATTTTATTTTACTAAAAGTACAGCAATCGATTTTCTGTCTACAAATAGTCCAACTAGCCTATCCAAATTTGTGCTCACTCTGGCTGCGCTCTTGACTCCACCCACAATGTCGTCACTCCTCACTTGACCCACGCTCACGCACTCAAACACACAAACACACACACACACAATTGAGCAGCGAAAGAAACCTTCTTCTTCTTCTTCTTCTTCTTATTCGCCTTCTTCTTCTCGCTACTTTGCAGCCTTCGTCTCAAGTATCTTTCGTTGTTACACAACTTTGCACAGTTAGGGGTTGCTTTGGGTCTATTGTGTTACAACAACTACTCCGCTTACTGTTTCTGTTCTGCTCTAAAATTTGTCTTCTCTTTCGCACAAGCGACGCGTTCGCTGCATAGTTTTTTTTTCCTTCATGGTTTTCCGGCAACATAAATCCAACAGAGGCGTGGCTTATTTCCCTAACATTTGTGCTACCCACCAAAAAGCCGGCAACAACATTTTCCCTTTCGCTTTGGCCAACGGCTGAAGTTGGATTTTTGTATGCTTCTTTCTGCCTTTATTTTTATTTTCTTTCTTTTTTTTTGGCTACTTTACTTTTTGTATTTTTGTGGGGCGGAGCTATGTCCGAGACCTTTTTGTGGGTGGAGTCTGCCATGGGTCACGGATTATTCTGACCAAATCGTTGCCTGCCGTTGAGCTAAATTCGTAACTCGAAATAAAATAAAATAAAAATTGAAATCGCTTATGCCGTCGGTAATTTACGCATTAGCCGCTCATAATTGAGCCAATTAGTGAATTGCCTTTCTTTAGATACAAACTCAACGATAATCCTTGAGATACATAAGAGTTCATAAGAGTTCCAATTTTGGAAATTGCTCAATGAGGCGTAAGAAAAGGTTCCGATTGAAATCGGTTGTTTTCTTAAAGGATTACATGATACTTCGTTTCGATCCGCATGCGGGTAATTATTGCGAGACAGAGTAAAATCAATCTGGGGTTGTTGAGGAACCCATATATATGTACATATATCCATATTTATGTTTACCATTGTTGTCGCTATCAATTTGCATATTTAGTATCTAATTGCATGGAAATACAATTTGCTCAACTCTGCTCAAAATCATAAAGAATCAATTTAAAGGTTTTGGGTTATGTCAAATTAGCTTTTAATTGAGTTTTCAATCTGCATGTCAAATAACCCACATGATCGGAAGACGAAGAAGCAACTTGACGCGTGCTCCCCCTCCCTCCTCAAAAAGTGTGTCAATCAGATTGATTAAACATTTCGTTGTCAGCTCACTCATTCCAGTCATTCGACTCGTTCCCACTTTACTTTCCCTTGAGCAACTCCAGTTTCCAGCTTAACTGTAACTGCAGCCCAATCTAAAATTGCATTTTTTTCGGAAATATTTCACCAGCTCTGCTTTAGTGACCACTCATTGCCTTTGTTATTAAGCAAAATAAAATTGTACATTTACAGTTGTGATCATAAAAATAGCACCACTGGCACAAGAATTCTTTTCAAAGTTGTCTTTTTGAAATTTGTAAGCTTAATACACGTTTTTAGAAATGGAAGAAGAATCAAACCATTCACAAATTTCAAAATATTTTAATTCAGTTAAAAGTAAAATGAAAATATTAAATGATATGAAAAACATACATATATTACAAAGATTTTCAGAAACATTACTAAGATAAATTTATAGGGGGAATTCTAAAGAATACATTCAAAAGCAACATTGAAAACTAATGCAAAACTATTTTAAGAAAAAATGTCGAAGTGGTGCTATGATTGCTTTCGGAACTGTATATATATATGTATATGTATATGTGTAAAAGACGTGATCGCTTGGGACTGCCTCAAAATCATAATATTGTCGATATGCTAATGTGAACTGCCATCAGCTCAACGACTTGCGTAATGTTTGCTTCGCATTCCATTCTCACTTCTGGCTGCTCTCTCGCTCTCTCTCTCTCTCTCTGTTTCTAACCTTCATTCGCTCAATATAAGTAAGCTAATTTGCGATCTTTCTGCGCTTTGTCACCATCTTCTTCCACTCAGTTAAGCTCTGCTTATCTCCCGCAAAGAATGCCCAGCGGGTATTTTTGAGCTTACTTCATTGCTTAAATATATCAATTTTTGGGTAGGGAATTCCCTTGTTGAATTTCTTTAAGCATGCGCTTCCGGTTTAGCAGTTGACAAATCTTCTTATTACGATTATTATTATTATTGTTAATATATGTGGTTTGTGTTAGCCACTCATTTTTATTATCTAAAATAAAAGAACTCTCATTTTATTGAAGGTATTACGTATTTCTAAAAATAAAATTCAGATATTCAGCTAATAATAATATTAATGCCTTAATTATATATATATATATATAAAGAAATGAAGTTGAAAAGAAAAATGCGTAAGACAAGTTGCTTGTGAAGGATTTTCTTTTGTGAAAAGAAAAGCAATATACTCATTTTGCATCGCTATTAGCGTTGACCTTCCGTACAAAAATCAGCAGTACAAAAAACAGCCGCAGATTTATAGACACGGATTTGAAACTGCACACAGATTAGCAGGCAAAGAGCAGCAGCTTTTTACATTTACCTTGGAAGCAGAGTATCTGAAATGCACATGGAACGACTGATACTCTTCATCGTTTACGCTTAAGCGGAGTGCTTTGTCGAATTCCCACTGGGCGATTTACCTACCGATCGTTGTCTCTCTTCGTTCCACTTCGTATAATTTGTATTAATTTTTTATGAGCTCTTTTGTGGTCGACATCGCATGTTGCTATGCCTGCCGTCTTGATATTTATACCCTGCCGGTGATCACTATAAATATAGCACAAGATGTGTAACGCATTATTCACTAAGTAATATTTATTATTGATATCAATTTATATGTATATGAAGTATGTGAGTTTATGCATATACATTGTTGATCATCACGTCGATCATATAAAATATATATTTTATTATATATATTAAACTATGTTGGCAGTATTGGTAACTGTAACTTCGAAACTTTGTTTGCTTGTTGGTGAATTATTATTTTATTAGCGTATTTTATATTCGGTGTGCTGAAGATCAATTATCTTCTCTTCTCTTTCTTGCTTTATTTGTTTTCCATTTAGAAAGCACCCGAAACAAAGACAATTGCTGGGTGATCCGCAGCACATGGGTCATTAACTCCTCTGCGCCGTTTGTAACGCCTGTCATTGCTGCTTAGGCAGACAGACGATCGTCTACGAAGCGAGCGCCGAGGTGAAGCTTTGCAGTTTCCCAGGCAAAGCGAACGACCAATCAACGAAGCGTCCGATGACTCATCCTCGCATTGCACTTGGCAGTGGATACGGCTTGTGAATTGGAGAGTCGGTTGGGATGGGGGAAACATACATACCAAAACGAGACCCATTTAATGTTGTTTAACGACTGTTTGCTGTGTGGAGTTTTCGTCTCGTCTCTTTTCGTTTCATCTGGGCCACAACATGTGCATAACTGTTCGCATTTGGATTCGAACTGGGATTCGGACACACACACACACTCAACGCAAAAAACAGATACAAGCCGACACGAAAAATGATATGCCGATAAGATTGTTAAACAAGCAGTTCCCGAAACAGATTTGAACCTTCAACGGACTCTTGGCCTTTGTTTCATTTATTTGATTGTTCTTTCTGTTTGCCCATCGATGATTTCTGTGCTTGTGTGTTTGTGTGTGTGCGTGTGTGTCTTGTACAAACATGTCAGTGTTATATGCTCATTTTTATTTGAGTAATTTTCGCCCCTTTTCCATAGATTTGATGAATAGATAACGAATGCAGCGCTCATCTCTACTCTCTGCGGTTCTTGCAACAGCAGGTCTCTGATTTTGTTGTTGTTCCGTTTACTTGGGAGGTGTGTAGTAGGCAACATGTCGTTGCTTGTTTAAGCGTTTCTTGCATTGTTCCTGTTTTTATTTTTTTTTTGTGTTTGCCTATGTCATTATTTGTCTATGGTCTTAGTTGCACTAACATTTTCTTCAGGGGCAGTAGTCGAATGACTTCAACTTGACTTGGAGTGAGGAATGTGCCCGAGCTGCGAATGAGTCATGCTGCGCTTGCAGCCGTTCGGGAATGCCGCTGTAACATGCATGCATGTGGCAAGTTGTTGATTTGTTGTAAGTAGGTGCAAGTGCATGCTAAATTTATAGAGCATATCTTTAACATTTATCTTGTATTATGTATCTTGAACATGCTCAAAATGTTACCATTTTTATTGGTAGACAACTTGAATCATAGACAAATTAAATGATAACGTAATTATATATATAATTAAATAATTATAATTTAACTGTAAATATTATTCGTATTAAAATAATTATTAAAAAGTTACTTTGAAACATGTTCTATCTAGTTTGCATAGTTTTTGGCAGCACACTTGGCAATAACACAATTTCGTTACCTTAACTATTAAATGCTTAAAAAAGTTTTTGCCATGATTATTTTCCATTCTTTTAAAATGCAATTTTATTGTCATACTCAGCAATGGAGCAGGTTTTTAAGTTAGTTACTGTTACAGTCTTTACCAATTCGAAGTCATTTAAAGTTCCTATTTTATGTTAGCGATTTTTATGCGGAACCCATTACATATGCATTCAAGTACTTAGATCTTTTATTTTTTATGGCCACTTAAACAGTCGAAGCTCATCAAAATAACTAGTGTAAGAATTTTGCGATATTTTCTTCTTTTCTTTTTGTTTTGCCATAGTTTGGCATTTTATGCATGCGAGTCAAAATGCCATGAAATATGCAACACATGGCGCCTCAAATTGTCTTTTATGCGAGTGAGTTGTTGTCGTGAAGCTCGCGACGGGGTTTTTATGTTTTATGTGGCAATGCAAATGGCGCATTAAAAAATTTGCGCTTGCCACGTATGGTTGCACGGTCTTATCAATGCTCTTATCGTCGCCTGGTCGTAAAAGATGCGCGAGACGTTAAACTAAAGGCGGCAGCAGCGAAATCAAAGTATATAAAACCTAACTGGCTAACAGACAGTTTTCTCACACAGTTTGCCCATAAAACCGATAAACTCGAAATTTGAATAGCACATCTACATATAAGGAAGTATTGTGGGGAGCAGGGGTAGGGGAATGGTGGGGGAGGGGGAGGGGGGACGCCGCATTGTCTGGGCGTATAATCTATGCAGGAAACGGTTACGATACTATCCACCGATTTTTATAGCCGCACACATGCCACACTGAGGCCTCAATGCCCCGGCTCGTAAATATAAATTAAATAATATAATTTATGTAATTCAACACTTAACACAGCCACGGAAGCCATTATCGTAATTTTTCAATGAATTCCTTGGCTACGTTTATTTAAATCCAATATGTACTCAAATGCAATTAATTTAAAGTGCTTGTACAATTGATGTTGCCATCATTTATGCATAATGATTTGTATTGCAGTTGAAAGCAAAGAAAAGAAATGAAAACCGTTTTTTAAATAGATTTACTAAATCATGTCATGAAGAGCCCTGAACTCACTGCTACACTCAGAACAACAAATTATAAGAATTATAGCTAGGAAACGATATATATATATAAAAAGTAGATTTTGCTTGAATTTAAATAAGAGATTTCCCAAATGTGCACACTGAATTCTTATATTATCTTGTTTTGTTACTTGTATTATTATTAAGCATTCGTTTTTTTTTGTCAAGATACAACATATAGAAACATTCTCCAAATCACCACATTATGGTTGAAGTATATTGGGTTTTCTATTCTTAGCTCCAGAAAATACTTTTCTAAAATTAAAAAATAATTTCCGCTGACTTTTTTGGTACTTCTATTATTTTTATTAGAATTTTCTAATAGCACATATATATTATTATATTATTATAATATTATTTTTTGGAATAGTTTATAATTGAATTTAATTACAAAAAATAAACAATGTATTTCAGAAACTTGCATAAAAACCTTTCATCTTAAATATAATGTTTGTCTTATTAAGACCCGTATTCAAAAGTATTTCTAAATTATTTCAGTGTATTTTTCTGTGTGTAATACTGCACATAAATATCTAGTTTCGATTATAAGGCATAGTCTTATGCAAATATTGACTAATAATTTTCGATTGCCTGCAAATGAAATTAATTTTAATTGCTGGCCCGGCATTAAAAATGCTCAACGCCAATTCTGGCCCATAACTTGGCATGGTAATTAAGCCTTCGCGCCTGGAGGTGATAAAAGCCGTGGACTATAATAAACCATCAAGTGTTCGTTGCGGGTTTGTCCCTTGAGATACTTTGACAATAACTCATAAGGGCACTTTAACTGCCGCAACGCTGCTTAATGACCACGTTCAGTTTAAGGTCCGTTCCTGGACACAAATTGTGCGCAATTAGTGCGCGCAATTTTTGAGCGCTAGGTGGCGCACAGCTGTGCTTGCCACACCCACCACACACACACACATGATTAGCACTGAGTGTGTTTTGGCATTGTAATTGCTTTTTGTAATTTATGCCCACAAGAGTTGTCAGCATTTTGTCTCCCTGCATCTGGATCCTCCTCCACCTCCTCCTGCTGCTCCTGCTGCTGCTCCTGGTGCTGCTCCTGCTGCTGCTGTTCCTGCTGCTGTGGCTGTTGCACTTTGTCCATCATTATGACAGCTGCTTGACGACTGAAAAGGGCTCGTCGCCAAGCTGGTCTGGTTCAGATTGGGTGGGTTCCTCGCTGATTGGCCAATTTTTCTTTTGCTTGGCTGCGGCTAATTTTTGTTTTTTGTTTCTGTTTTCAGCGCGTTATGAATGCGCTTTGTGGCATTTGACATTTGGGCAGCTGATGCCGGGCGTCGGCAGAGTTCGTCATGGTGATTACGCGCACTTGTCCTTTGTCAGAGGCAAATTGATTTTAATGGGCTGAAGGGTTTTCCATGCCACACGCAATTTGCTAAGCCTCAAGTGTGCTAATCCCAAATGTTGGGCGTACTTAAGGCTCATCGCAGTGAGAGGTTTCCTCACAAAAACTCAAATCCCAACTGTTTTTCCAATTAATTGCCATTTAGTGAACTCACAACTTCAAATACACAGAAGGCGGAAAACCGCCAGGACCAGGACAAAAAAAAACCCACTTCCGACACTGGAGTTTTCCATTTTTCGTTATAATCACGGTGGCCAACGGGGCATGAACATATGTCGTCGCCACCCAAAAAATTGTACTCGCCAACGACCAAGTTTCCTTACAGTGGAAACTGGCTAAAATGAAATTGAGCCTTATCTCATTTACTGTTCATTTAAATGTTTTGCCCCAGCGCAGAGTATTTGCTCTTTGTGTTCTATATTTTAGGCTCAGTATGCGTAATTCTTTTTATCCGATTACTACTGTAGTACACATGCCACAGAGCCGCTGAGGCGTCCTCCTGGCTGAATCACTGTTGCATATGCAACAGCAAAAGTTGCATTCAGACGTTGAATGTCCTTTTTTTCAGAGAGAGTTTTCAATGGATGCCCTAGAAATAAGAATGTGATTGACGCAGAGATACCCTGTAGCCTTAGGTCAGGTTTGATATCTGTCTTATAATAATATTATATTTAACTACAAATTATTCGGATATTTGAGTAACAAGCTGAAAAGCACAATTTATTTAAAGTGCAGTAAAACGAGTGCAAATGGAACACAAGGTTTAAATAACCATTTTTGTCAAGGGGTACAGGGTATCAAACAGGGTAGCCTCCTGCCAATTGCTGGCCATGGCTTTTATGCTTGTGTATTTGGTCAACACATGTGCGCCCATGCGTTGGCGGGCAGGAGTGTGGGTGTGGGTGGGGCAGGGAAAGGGGCAGGGGATCGTGTGTCGGGGCAGGTTCATTCATGCACAAATTGTTCAAAGTGAAATTTTCAGGCTGCATTTGTCAGTTGTCCTCAGTTGTCGTTGGAGGTATACATACATATATATATGTATATATATATTTTTTTGTTGCATGTTTTTGATATTGTATTTTCCATTTGGTATTTTGTTTTTAATAATTGTTGCAAATGCGCTTTTACGCTTTTGACTTCAATTTGCCAGGGCCGCTTTTGATATTTCATTTCGTTTTTGCGGCGATGTTTTTGTTTTTATTGTAATCGCATTAAGTGCGCTTATTTAACGCAAATCTGCCCGGCTCAGTGCCCCAGACCAAAAATCCAGCAGCACGTTGCTTGCAGCCAAACGCTAATGATGACTAATTTGTTTGCATTGCCTCAGACTCGGCCAACAGCAGTGTCCTTATCCCACATCCTCATCCACATTCCCATCCTCATTCCCATCCTCATCCTCATCCTCACACAGACCTCATTGTATTTTTCTGTCGTTTTTTCTCTCTTCAGTCGAGTGGGCCACATGTGTGCGGCCACAAGTGCTTGTGCCAGGACCCAGGACTCAGGAGCGGGAGCAAGAGCAGGAGCAGCAGCACAAACAGTAGCTCAGATCCTTTGCTCTTGGGTTTTTGTTATTTTTGCAACATTTAACGCTTATTTGGCTCTTTGCTAAGCTTTCATGGCACGGCTTTTGAGTGTTTGTTTATTTTAGGCATTTTAGAACTGGGGTTGTCTCTCTCAACTTGCAGCTTGTTGTTTTTAAATGCAGTGCACAATTAATTCGCAATTAGCATTTTGTTGCCAAATGTTAAATGTTAGATGAATGATTTGGGTACACAAACAGAACTGCGAGTGGATTGGGCAAGCATTTATAAGACTCATTTGAGCAGACAACCAAACTTTATTATTTATTTATTTATATACAAATATCTAAGCCAAGTTGACCATTTCTAACAAGAAAAACTTGAACAACTCAATCCGCTTAGCTAATTTACTCACCATGGCAAATGATGCCAAAATATCAAAAAATAGAGCAGGCAACTAGGCAAAACAAGCAATTGCTAAATTAACAAATTATGCAGCACCCAAGCGGGACGGAATGACAACAACGAGCACTTAATTTAGTTAATGCAGGCTGAGCACAATCCCAGCCTCCCCACTCCAGCTGGGAAACCGTCTGTCCAACTGTCTGACACTTGACAGATGAACCCAGCTGGAGAAGTGAATGGAGAACTGAGTCTTTTGCAGGTTAAAGATACATTCGAATCGCTTTGGCTGCTGATGCGGCATAATTTGTTAGACTGTTTCAAAAAAATGGCAACATCTTTGGCAACATCTTTGTGTAGCTGTAATTGTGGCAAACAACAGTCGCAGTCGTCGGTGTGGCAGGCCAACCCTCAGGACACCTAGCAAATCTGTCAGTTAATGGACATCGTTTTGTTTGTCCTTTGTCCTTTTGGCAGCAGCATTAAAGCGCATTAGAGCACTGCAAACTTTATAAACAAATAAAAATGGGCATTTTAACAATAAATAACGGTATTGCAGTAGTGCTCCAAAAATAAATATAAACTCGTCGAGAAAAACGCAATAGTAGAATGAGCAAAATGTGTCTGCAGCTAGTCGAAACTTTGATGCCCTTTCTTGCATCTATGATTATTTTCTAATGTTCATATGGAAATGAAAACTGAATGTGTTTGTCAATATACAGAAAGAAATGAAAATGTATATATATAAAAATAAAATTTGAGTTTTAGGCAACTTAAATATAAAAACTTAAGATTAACAAAATTTAATGGCAAATTTTTTCCATTTTTACTTTATAAATAGCAATTTGAATATTTTATCCCTTCCAAATCAAGTTAAAGTCTTTTTCAAGGGAATCCAAATTTGATAAGTTTTCTGTTGACCCGGGTAGTCAGCTCAGCTTTATTTTTGAAGACTTGGGTTTGGCGAGTGCTTGGCATTCGAATCGCCAACTGTGCTCCGGTGATAATAAAAATGTAATGATTTTATTGCTTATGAAGTTGTAATTCATTTTGCGCCAACCCTTCGACAATTATCCTTTTAGATAAACAATTGCGCCAGACAGCGCCCGGCATACCCTAAGAAAACAAAATGCCGTCGACTGTCATAAAAACAAATTTCATTGTTTGTTTTCTTTTCCGCGCTTTTGCCATATTTTTATTTTATTTAATTTTTTTCCTCTTTTTGTTTTGCTTTTGTTTTTGCGTTGCGCGTTGTCGTAAAACGTTTATTTCATTTATGTGGCATATTCCCTTTGGAGACGTTGCCACATAAAAAATTCGTGTAAAATTATGCAAAAAGGATTAAAAATATCGGCAGGAAGCGCTGCAGTCGCAACACCACACTCCAACTCCTTCCATGGGCAGCTGTGTTTGCCGAATGCTCGTCATGTTTTAATTACGCCTGATAACAAAAACTATAAGAGTCCTTTGAGTTTTATTGCCCAGCACGCATAAAAGCTGATGAGCATATCGAAAGGACGTAGTAGTGCTTGCCCTCCCCCTCCACTCCACAACTCTAATCTTGGCAAATAAATCGTGCTCCTTTTATATGACATCAGTCCGCTGCAGATGATGTCTCAGGTCAGCATGACACATGGCACATGACCACGAATTAATCTGAAATCGAAATCGCAATGGCCAAACATCGACAACAACAACAATTCGCACATAATTCAGCATAAACAACAAATGGCACGCAGTCGCAAGAAAATAAGCAAGAGAAACATACAGAAAAGTTGAATAATATTCAGGTCAGCATATCAAAGGGTTCCGTTCAATCAGCGCGAAAATCACGCACCGATTTGACCAACGAAACCCAATTCCTAAGCTGCTCAACGCCAGGACAGCTTTGGCATATCCACAATTATTTCTAATGACAGGACACATGACGAGCAGCCCCCAACCCCGAAGCAGCCTCTAAGCCAAAACGTATGTCAATTTGTCAATTTCGCATATATTTTTGCGGTGCTATTTTCTATTTTCTATTTTTTTCTTTCTCTTTTATCGCAAATGCCATGCGACGGCTTTTTATTGATATCGTCCGGGGCAACACGTGTGTGTGTCTCCATGAGGATGCTGGGGAATGGGGTGTGGCAGTGGCAGTGGCTTCTGGGGCTCCTGGCCACAACAATGTAATCTGATGCCTGTGTCCGTTTCACGTGTGTGTGTCCGCAAAAGTTGAAATTGCCGTTGGCCGGGCATTTTCCTGAAAATTGCCAAATCATTATAAAAATATGCTTTCTCCACTGCCATTATTCGCATTCCATTTTTCCTTTGCTGTTTGCTGCCAATGGCTTTGTCAGTTATCCGACTGGGCTATTTGATATTCTACAGTTGATAATAGCCTTAAAAACTTTCATATGTGCCAGATCATTATAGTTGATTGATGTGCGAGTCTTGTGCAAAGGTTTTCGATTACCAAATGTGAATGAAATTGCGGAAAATACTTTTCACCAAACGCACAACTGTACTAAGTGTGAAATATAGTCAAATCAAATTGAAATCTGTTTCACAAAAGTTTGTTTATATGCAAATCGTTATGCGCTGCTCGCTCTGAGTTAAGGGTTGAGATTTAATTATGGGAAAACAGGAATCACACAGAACGATAAGTCAACACAAACACAATGAGCAGTGGTGTTGTTGTTGTTGTTTCTGTTGTTTTTATTGTAATCGGCTACACGTAATTAAGCACGGGGCGAGTCCAGAAACCGAGTCAGAGTCCAGTCCCAGGCCCATCAAGGTGCCTACTTTAGCCGCCTGCATATGCAGAGTCCGGTCTGGTGGATCGAGAGCGCATTTAACTCTTTCAGTTTTTATGGTCATTAATATGCTTGATTATTTCCCTTGACGTGGTTGTCGTCATTGTGATGAGCCTGATGAGGCCGACACGTGACCAGCGCCCGCATAAACATTTTCATCCTGAAGCATCAACTTCCGGTGTGGCATTCAGCATTCATTCATAAATATCTGATGCATTATGGTGTGTTGAAAAAATATTTAAAAACTGTGGCAAGCACTTACCTTGCCACGGCTAAGGCTGCGGCGCAACCCCTTCAGGGCAGGCAGCCAAAAGGGTTAAGTAGCAAAGCGGCTGATGCTGAGGCTTTTTTATTTTATTTTTTGTTGTTGGTGGGGTTGAGCCACGCCCCGCTCGGTTGCCGCTTTTATTAATGCTGATTGACGCCTGTTTTGTAATTTTGTAATTGAAACTGAAGTTGTCAGGATGTTTCGCAGCTTTTTCTACTGCCTTTTCTGTTTTGTTTTTTGCCCTCAATCAATTGTTTGTTATCCTTTGATCTTTTCACTGTCGCGAACAGCCAGCAATGGCATTTGCCACTTTCCTCATTTTTCTAATGCAAGCTGACAAATTATGAATGAATCTGCTGCTGGATATTGAGTTGGAGTATCTATAAGTATTATTCAATTTAAAATCTGTTTGATTTTTGCATTGATTGTTGTGTTTATATTTGGGATGTTCTGCTATGTAATCTTACGAGAAACACGATTTAAACAAGTACAACTTTGGTTTAATGTATACAGCAAATTCAAGGGCTTCGACTGTACCTTCTGCCAGCTGTGCTCAGCTGCCACAATTGTTCATAATTTCCCGAAGAAATGTGCAAAATTTTGCATATTGCTGGAGTCATCAATTTGGTCGCAGGTTGCCTGGTTGTCGTCGTCTGGTCTAATCTCGGGTGTAACTGGCAACTGATGCCAGTTCTCTCTCGGAGCACTTAAAGTTTCAGCCAAGCGACAAGTCCTCAATTATCAGATTTGCATGACTGATATGAAACGGACTCTGGCCGATATAAGGAGAGCTTCGTACTTTGGTGCACCAGAGACGCCAGCATAATATTTCAAATGAAGCGTGGAGCGTGGAGCTGAGGTCGACTCATTATCAAAGCACAGCATGTGGTTAGCCCCAAGTAGCGAGGCAAACTTCCGTTATGCCACAAAAAGAAGGAGTTTGGGGCACATGGGGCACATGGCTGCCCAGATGCCGATGATGATGATGATGAAGCAACACTGCAGAATTTCAGTCAATTTCCTCGAAATTGTTTTTTGTTTGTTTGCCACAGACTCCACATCGAACTCACTCGACTCGCTTAGGCTTCCTGTCTGCCTGTCTGCCCGTCTGTCTGCCAGTCTGGCTGGTTGGCACAGTATTCATTGTGTTTGTGGCAGCGTTACAGGCGACAGTGTTAAATGGTTGCAATATGTCATCAGGTTGGCTGCTGGTTACTGGTTGCCGTTACTAGATGGCTGCCATGATAGCCCAATCATGGCAACCGGCAAGAGCCGCACAGCAGCCAGCAGCGAGTGTCTTTGCCTCACACACTCACACAGACCGGCTGCGGCGCCATTTGTATGAAAAATCGCCAGGATGCTAATACGTTTGACTTCCGTTGACGGATTACCGACTATTTGCCCATCCGACTGTCTTTCTCAAGCTCGGCCCCAACCCATCTTCAAAATTGCTGCGTTTCACATTTCATTTGAATATTTTACTCGAATCTTTTTTGCTGGTTGTTTTGCGCCTTCCTCCAACCCCGCCTCTTGTGGGTAGCTATCTGATAATTTGCTCTGCTGCTACTCAGTCGAGTTGTCGTTAGCGAAACAAAGCCTCGACGCATTGATAAGGGCTATAGTGCCTAACCGAACCCGGTTGACAGAAGCATCACACTGAAAGAAATCAGCTTGCATTAATTCACAGAATTATGATTACAGATTGTCTGGTGAAAGTCTGTTGTCTTTTGAAGTCAATACTGGTCTATATTAAATATTTGATAGGGTAGTGGTAGAAACGAATTTACTTCATTTGTCCCAGATTCCCCAATTTCAATACATATCGATTTCGAAATTTAGAGGCAGACCTCGAAAACTGATAAATAATTTGCATTAACATATTATTGAACATCTGTACAAAATACATTAGGATCGGATGAAAACACCAAAGCTATAGTTTAAACTGTATTCTCTTATTGATCTAGAATTAACAGATCTGATTATATAACAGGGTATCCTGTTGTCGAGCGCGCCAGAATACGAAATTCTTACGTGTTTTATCTTTGATCAAATAAAATTTCTGTTTTTTGGAATTGTCTGCAATGATCTTGTATCGGCGATCACTCTTGCAATTCTGAGTGTCAATCTCGATTCTTTCCATCCCAATGCAGTTAACTTTTCGGCAATTTCTCTCAGTGCATTGTTCCTTTGGCACATTGATATGCAAATTTTCAAATGCGTTGGAACATTTTTTTTTGTTTTCTGTTTTGGCGTCGAACATTTTTCTATTTTGGCACCATTTTGATTGCCATGAATGAGTAACGACCGGAAAGCTGTTTTTATGACCAAGTGATAGCGATAGCCCCCATTCAGCACACTGAGCCCCGGAATGGCCAAGGTAAGCCAGACGACGGTAGTCGGTAGCAGAGGGTGCTGGAGAAGGGTGCTTGGTGCTGGGAACCCGGAGCTATGAGTACCTTTCGGTTGATAAGCGAGCAAATTGAAAACGGCGTCAGCATTGAGGAGGCGTTGAAATGACAAGCGACCCGTTGATTTTCTGTGGCAATTTTGTTGATGGATTTCAGTTAATGGACCCGGCCAAAAATTGCAAAATTACAGCGACAGAATTGCCGTTGTTGTTGTGTCTTGCCAAAAAATGCAAATAAATTGCTCTCATTTGCGGGTAGGCAGCAGGCACATCAACATGATTGGACTACGCTATGTATATATTTTATTTTGTTTCTAAATTGAAATTGCAGTGCAAACAATTTAAATGGGATTTGCATAAATTTATCGCACACTTGCAGTCTGCACTGGTCAAGTTTGGGGCCTAGTGTCGCAAACTAAATCGGTTTTGTGTGTGTGCAGGACAAATCACTTGTAAATTGAATTACTTTGCTTGCAGTGTGTGCACAACCCTTTTTTGTGGTACACCCACACCCACACACACCCACACACACACACAGCTACTCACACTCCTTGATTGAATTGAATTTCACGCATATGTGCGTTTATACAATTTGGCCAATTTTCAATAATAACAACACGTTGCGTGAAAGCCCGAAATCAACACAAAAGTTGTCATAAAATATCATACAAGCAAGAAAACTCCAATTCAAAATGCATGCTAGACTAGCAGATATCCTGTCATTTGTTGAATTTAATTTATCTAAAACTTTCCCTTTGTTAACTATTATTTCAAGGGTTAAATGTTTTCTTTCGCATTTGATTGGTATTTACTATGAGGTGTAAAGCTTGAACAGCCTAAATGTGTCGGGCTGCTACCAACAACATCCCCAATTGATGTACAGGGTATTTAGGCAAGGGGTTAGAGGCTTCAGACTTTCCCAGCTACAACTCAATTATGTCTGGGACACACACATGACTTGACAGACAGCTAGCAGCGTTGGCATTATGTTCGTTTTTTGCATTCTTTTATATTTTTTATGATAAGTAGCCGCTGGCTATGAAAATCCTTTGAAACTCTCGCACACCCAAAAAGTATGCTTCAGGTTTTTTTTTTGGTTGTTGAAGACCAATCAACACCCACACATGGCAAGAAGCATTTTTGCGTTTGGCAAAATCACATTTTCCATCAATTTTCGTACATGATTTGCGCAAAATGTTCATTCGATATCAGAATTGGGTTGGGGCCATAAAAATACAGGACATCAGCAGGACGAAGCCGCTTAAAGCCAACGGCTGCGGCCAGTCGGCTTGCTTGTTTTTAATACACGTCACATGTTTTGACGTGGTCAGGCTGATATCTTTTATATTTCTGTTTTTTACAATTTTATGGTAATGCTGCGAAATGTTTTTTATAAAAACATATTTTGTAACAGTCCGTCGCGAGTGAAACACCAGAAAAAGGGATAATAATAATGCAACACGTCGGCCCAGACTCAGCCCAAATTTTATTGAAAATCATTTTACTTTGATGTTGTTTTTTGGTTCTTGGCACTTGGTTACTCCTTTCTGTGTGTGTGCGTGTGTGTGTGTGTGTGTGTGTTAATAAATGCAAATAAAATATGTTTAAATTGCATTATTTAAAAAAAATTGCGTCGTTAATTTATATGCAAATACATTTTTGATAGCTAAAATGTCATGGCCCCCCCGCTTACCATTCCCCCCCCCTCGTTTGCCAATTTTTTTTGTTGATTTTTTATTTTCAGGTATTTAAATTTTATGCCATATACTTTTTTGCGGTTGCCTTTTAGCTCGATGGCTGGCCCATTAATTTTGATAGTTGCGCCATGGCACATGAGAGATATCCTTTGATGGACGTGTGAAGGGGCCAGTGGCAGGAGTGAATGGCGCCGCGGAATTGAGCGGGCGAGGGAGTTCATATCCTTCCTTTTTTTTGCACTTCGATTTCAGTTGTCATGGCAGCCTCGTTTTTATTAAACATAATTTTATTAGTCGCATTTCATTAAATTGCAGATTGCACGCAATTTAATATTTACAGTTGATCGACCTCGATTCTAATTAAACGCAAATATTTGGATAATTAAATGACAGAAATTAGCAACGAGAATGATTCGATGATGATGCACACAGAAGGGGGGAAAGCTGACAATTCGCATTTAATGTCTTTATTTATATAGACTCTTAATTGTTGTGGATTTAACAAGAGACAAAAATATGATTTTTTTTTTGGTATATATTTAGTTTTATTTTAAGTGAAAACAATCAAATTAAAAAATTGAGTAATTTCTCTCTTTCATTTATAACAAGGTATCACAAGCTAATGCCTCACAACTAGAAAGACTATTGTCAAAATTTTCCATATGCTTAACATGATTTCCAATGAAAATCATCAATATTACCAAAGCCACTTTTGCTGCCAAGAATTGTTCATTTTACGGCAAAAGTTGTCTGGTATTCGAAATGCAGTTCAAGCCAAATCTGTTTACTGTCTAATTCAGTTTTAATTAACAAATCGCAGCCAGACCAACCAGCCCAAAAGCCAAACCAGAAACTTTGTTAGCAATGAAAAGAAATTTAATTAAGCTTATTTGAGCGTTAAAAGCCAATCATGTCATGGGCCGTCCAAAAGCACAATGCCACAGAACGGAACAGAAGAGAACTGCACAGAATGGAAAGGACTCTGTCAGAGTCGATTGGTGAGGGATTCATACTCATCGCTCTGAGAACTGGGCTGGACTGGGGCGACAGCTTCACGAAAGGGTTGCAAAAGGTGTCGGCTGCCTCAACACATTATTGCAGTTGCAGTTGCAGCTGCAACTGAAATTCGTGACTTGAAGCGACATTAAGCTAGGGGATTTAGTATGGCCAAAGGCATTTTCAACTGCCTTTGCTTGAATTGCACCCTCAAAGTCAGCTTCACATTTGAATGTATTTGTACACCGGAAAAAATATCTACCTCAATTGAAGAAAATACTTCAACTCCAGTACTTTTTTAGAAAAGGTAAAAGTATATATTTTATTATATTATTAAACACAGCTTTTTCGAAATTTGGACATTATTTCTTTAAAGAAGCAAAACTTGAAATTTGTATGATGATTTTTTGTTGAGTGTATTTATGTTTCTACATATACATATGGAAGTCAATTTCATTGGATGGCGTTACTGAATGATTTGCATTTTGCATTTGGCCATTTCTGCAACTAGTCCCGTTTTTGCATACCAATTAATTAGATGCGAATGCAATTTTAATTACAGTCGCGATGCATTTGCCAAATTGCGAAATGCACTTCTCTCTCTCTCTCTCTCTCTTACTATCTATCGACAGTTGGCAACAGATCTGGAATTTATGGCTTAGTGGAATCGACGTCGTCGAGAACTGGAGGCAACTGTACAACACCTCTTTGCTTTTTGTTGTGTTTTGTTATTGTTGTTGTTCCGATTTGGTCGCCTTGATTGATCGCCACCATTCCCATTTCCATTCCCATTCCCATTCCCCGTCACATCACCATCGTCATTTACCCATACGTCAGTCAGTCAGTGAGTCGTAAATGTAAGCAAACATGATGGTGGTCACGTGTCGGCCATGTAAGCTCCGAGCAGGACACGTGTTCGGCAACGCCGCCTCTTGTGTCTTCAACAATTTTTGAAGTGCCCGCTTTTTAGCTGGGGGTTCGGGATTGGGCTTTAGCCCAACTGGCGAGTGGGTTGAGTCTTTTTTAGCCTGTGTCTTTCCCGTGACTTCTTCAGCTGTTGTTGTTTTTTTTTTTAGCTGCCGTGTGTCGGCGGCGCTAAACCCAAAAGTATGATTTGATTTTCGCTTCTATTTTTTTTGTTGGTAAGCCCATTAACGCATGTTTTCACTCATCAACGCTTGGCTAAGTGTTTTATCTTGTGTGGAACGAGGGGAAGAGATATATGCAGAGGGCACTACAATAATATTTTGATTACTACTGTGACTAATAATAAAGGTAGGAGGGACGTAACATCCCTACTTTTATGTTCTCTTTATTTCCTTTTTGAAAATCTTAGATGATAGTTCTTAGCAGCTATAAAAAGAATATATAAAAAATAATTGCAACACTCAAAATAAGGACAAGCATTTCTACTTCCTTGATATATTTTCTATCATTATGAAATATATTTCTGAAGGATATAAGATGTAGGTGAGTGAATCTTAAAATAGTAATATAGAATAATTGCAACAAGTAAAAAAATAAATTATCTTGTCTTATATGATATTATAATCTAATCTAATCAACTCTACCTGCAGCAAAAATTCATATGCATAAGAGGACAAGCGGATGTTGACTAGACTTGTCGTTATGGGTCCTTAATTAATGTGCTGCGTGTTAACTATTATTATTTACTGCGGCCTTAAATATTCATTGTATTTATTATAAGCACATATAGTTTTTGACCCCTGTCTTCCTTTTCTATTTAGTCAATCCTTAATCGAGCTATTATCAGTCCACAAAGGATACGCCCGCCATAGACCACTTCAGTAGACTTACAATAACCCCATGAGGAGAACACTTAATACGCTACCCCGTACAACATTCACAAATGACTTCATTTTCTAATTTCCAATTGAAATATTGCATAAATTTAAATAGAAAACGTGGCAAGGATAACAGCTCTTGGCACTCGCATATGCATGGCTGATCTCAGCTCTCTTCAAATGTGAAAACCAAAATCTCAAATTTGAAATACCAAGCAAAATGCAAGAATAAAAAGTTGCGTGTGGCAGCATACGCACAAAAGCCAACAAACAATTGCCAACATTTAGACGAACACACACGCTACGAGTCTAAACACAAATTCGTCAAAAATCAAAATCGAATCAAAGCCCAAAAAAATAGAGAATGGAATGGAAGCAGAGGGTTGCGGCGGGGCAGAATACATCAGAATACATACAGCGAACTGACTTTCACACCCTGAGGCGCATTAGCAGCGCACGCGTCACATTCTAAAAAGCAAAAGTAGAAACAATCACAGCCAAAAGCCTTAGAAATAGTGGCAACAATAACAAACAGCAAATTGCCCGAATCTATGCAGGACGTGTGCCTGGCAGGACCAAAAGGACGCGGCGCCTGTCACTGTTTGCACAGAAGTTTGCAGCAACAATTATTACATTTGTTTAACTTTACCCAAGCACTGCGGGCAATTATTGTTGCTGGCAAGCTGTTGTTGTTCTTGTTGTTGCTGTTGTTGTTGTTGTTGCTGGCGTTGTCGCTGAGTTTATTTAAGAAAAACGCTCCCACAGCCTGCCTTCGAGCGGATTGCGGCTAGAAAGGCTTGCGCCGAAATCCTTTGCGTGTGCCGAGTCTTGTTTTAATTGCTTCAAAAATTGCTTATACGCTTGATTGCGCCTTAAAGAAGTCGCGGCTGCCACATCCTGTTTTTGTACTCACAGGATGTGCGCCCTGTTGCTGCTGCCGGCAGTCATCACATTGTAGTTGTTGTTGCCCCGCTTTGTTTTAACAATTGTTGAAGCTGTTTGACAGCCGCAACGACGGCCACTGTTCAAACATTTCACAACCAGAAAAGTGGTTAAGGAAGACATACTCGAGTTGAGTTAGCTCTTCGTATTGTGGTGGGTTTTGCGGAGCCCCAACTAGGCATACTTAGCCATTATACTAATTGTTCCCGATGCTAACAGTGGTCACACGAAATCCTGCCAAGCAGCCCATAAATCAGCTGCATATGGCCAATTAATCATAAAGCCCATAGACCCAAGCACATATTTAACTAAAAACACCTGAACCTGAACAAACAGGCAAGGGCAACAAATATATGCGATATATAGATATCTTTAATACCCTTGAATCTACTAAGTATATATGTTTAATTAAAGTTAGTTTTTGAAAGTTTTGCTGACCACTTCAACAACATTTTATTTAATTTATTTATTATTTATTTATCAATACACAATTTTATTATTTTTGTGATAGATGAAAACTCTTGTTAGACAGGAGTGTGCGAATAATTATTGGGCTGACTGTATGTTTATTAGGACCACAGACTTACTTGATATCGCCTAGTCCAGCATATGCAATCACACAAAAAAATATATGTATGAAAACCCCAAAAGCGTAAAAGCCGCAAAAACCAAAATTGGCAACCAAAATCTGGTGCAGGCCTGTCCTAATTGATTTATGAGGGTTTTTTTTTGGTTTAACCCGACCCGGCAAGCAAAATGAGCCAGCAAGCCAACAGCCAACAACCAACAACCAACTGTTGTTTTCTGGCTCTGTTCGAGCTGCACAACTCTTTTTAGATATTTCGCTGTACACATGAAATTAAGCCAAATAAATGATTTACGCAAATAAATTGAAATTTATTGAGTTTAGCTAAATATATGCAGTCTGTGTATATATATACGTGGCATATTTTTGTATACATACATATATTCCTATAATTCCCGTAGCTATCGCGTGTTTTTTTGGGCCGACAGCTTGTGATATGTGTGCAAATTTGCATTTCGCATTGCATACTTTTTGGGGTAGCAGCAGAAACTCACACATATTGCGGCGGATTTTAATTAAGCGCAAAAGGCAACAAAAAAGGGTATTCGTTCCCGCATACGTAACAGGATTAATGCACTGTCCTTCAGTCCCAACGTCCCAGCGTCCCAATATGTCCCGGTGTCCTGGCATCTGGCGCAACGGCAGCTTTCCATTTGATTTGCATTGCATTTAATGAAACATTATTTTCGAATTTGTCTGTTTAATCGTGTGACAATTGGTCCAAATGGACCTCTGCAAATAAATCAAAGGCGTTTTGCTACAATCTCCCACATCAGATCCTTTTTTTTTGATTTATGGCCTCTCTTTGTATACCCTAGCAGAAATTATTCGAACTTAGTACGATGAGTTTGATACACACATTGGAAGCCTGAAAATTGTTATTAATTTGTCTATGTTCAATATCAATTTCAGTCTAATCTAATGACTATAGGGTATTTACTCTTCGAGTACTCAAACATTTCCACAACAGTCCGTCCTATTTTTGTTTTTTGCATTTGCAATCAGCTCGTGTTTAATGATTGGTAAGCTTTGCAATTAGGAAATTAGTTTGATTTTTAATTAACATGCGGTTTCGGTTATTCGTTTTTGTTTTGATTTTCCCAGTTTTTATGGCCTTGTTTTTGTTGCTATTGCCCTCGCTGTGGTTGTTGTTATTGTTGTTCCTGTTTGTGCAAATTGCCACGCAAATCATTTAATGCGTTTTTGTGGTTAGAATTGTTTTTGTGTGGCCGTCGGCCAGGACCAGATTTGCATTTAATGAGCTTCTAAGTGGATTTTAATTTAATTAATTAACCAATTTTTTACCGATAAGCTAACTTAGTTTAAAATATTTTCGCCCTTTGCTTGAATGCAATTTACATTAAATACTGCGAACAAAAACCCATTGATGCAGTGGCTCCTGCAATTGGAAAAGAATGCGGATATATAGATTAAATACTGATAGATAGCACAAAAATTCCAGAATTAATTGAAGTTTATCGTAAGCTGTTGTGGGGTCTAATGTCGAAAGGGATCTTCATGGGGAATATCACACCATCTTCCTTTAATATGTCAGCTCGGATACGAATTGTCAACCACTCTAACTCAATACAACGAATAAATACTTAAACACTTAAGCACTTCAAAAAAAAAAACATCACTTCAAAAGTTTATTGACAATATGTCATTTTTATTTTTCCTTCAACAAATTAGCAGATCTAAAAAAAAAAAATTTGTTTTGTTCGATTTGTATTGTTAGTATTTGGCTCAACAGACTAAGTTCATAAGCTTTTCAAGTCATAATTCATAATGAACTACAAATGAGTATTTTATGCTCAAGCCATTGCATAAGTTAACTTTATGTATTCGGTTTGGCAAGGACATATAGGATTGTACTTTAAGCAGCTGCTCTTCTTGTCATCATCACATCTTTGAGAGCACCTTGACTTACCTTAAGCTCTGCTCCTCTTATAAATGACAAGTAATCTATTTTTTGGTCGCCTTTTTCTATGCCACAAATCCGTTTAGTGAGTGCATTTAATTAAATCAGCGACGCATTTAACTCGCTCGTTGCGCAGAAAAAGCCAAAATCTAATTAGCTTTTAGCTCGGCTCGCAGCAACTAATTACGGCAGAGCGCAGGAGGCGACTTTCATGTTTGATCCCTGTACAAATTAACAAATTGTATACGTTTATTAAGAGCAAAGCAAACGGAAACAACACAAAGAGTAAAAAACCAAAAAAAAAAAGAGAAAAAAACCAAAAAAAATAGAATGAAAATGAGAAAAAATTGCAAACGTCATCGAAAACAAACCCCGACGCGACGCCTCATGCTGCACTCAAGTGGCTTTATCAGTGGTAACCGCAGCTCTCTTGCCAGGATACGCCAGTCCGCCACTAATATCCTTTAGAATTTGTTGCTGTTGTTGCTGCTTGGATGGTTGTTGTTTTTTTTTTTCATCTCATTTTCGTTTTCGGAAAAAAGCAAAACGGCGAATGAAAATTGCATTCAATTGAGCGCATTTATTGTTTGAATTAAGTCATGAGGAAAATTCCATTAGGATGGCAGAGAAACTGCACTCGAGGATACGTTCCAAATTGCTTGGGTGGGTGTACGAATGCTTGATGATGGCTGGGCGTGTTGCAGCCGAGCAGTAGCAGTGGCAGACACATGTGGCGCATTAGACGAAGGACGTGCAGCTTCTCGTTTGCTGCCAAGTGGCTCAGCGTAAGCGTTAAATGGGATTTTGTGCAATGCATGTTTCGATATTGTGTGTTGTGTGCAGGACGAAATGAGCGGCTCAGCTTTGTGCTCCTTTTGTTTCTTTTGGCTGAGGCGCTGCAATCAGCAATATACATATTACGTATGTAGCAACCCCAAACCAAGCAGCCACAAGTCGATGCCCCCAGCTGCCCACCTGCAGCATGTTGTTCGGCTTATGATTGACAGCTGTGGGTGCTGCATTTGAGTCGCATGAAATTGAAAGGCAACAAAAAATGCAGCGTTTTGATTGAGTCCTTTGGCTGCAAATCGAGAACACAAATAGCAGCTCGACAGACTCTGCAGATACCCCGTGAAATGCAGGTCAACAGACATCAGACCTTTAACTTATTTGTAAAATTACATTCGATATCGATAACTAACTAACCATAGTTGAATCGAATTTGATTTTATCAGTCACAGGAGCAGAATACAACACTTTGATCCAGACAATAAATCGCAGACTTAATTTATTAGTTCATAAAACAAAATGAATTATCTGCATTTCATTTTATTATTTATTTGCAATTGAGATAATTTTGTCCGTTTATCCGACGCTGCCATGTGTCATGTTGCACTTGTGCAGCCAATATGCCCCTTTGACTGCGAGGCATGAAAAGAATGTGTCCTTTGAATGTTGTGATTGGTTTTTCAATGCATGGCATTATTAATTTTTCGAGCACAGCCTTTGGCCGACTTGCTAATTAGGCATAGAGAGGCAAAGACCACAAAGACCGTATTGAGAGAAAGCATGAGAGGTCCTGTAACTGAGCTGGCATCGATGTTGTGTGTTGTGTATTCCTTTATTCAACTTTGCTGCTGACACTTTAATTAATTTCTGATGCTACAAAAAGCACTCGAAATGCATTTATACAGCTTGCTTGCAAGTGCAACCAGAGGCTGAGTCGCAGTTGGCCAAATTAAAATTGCAAAACGTAAAAGTGTACCCAATTTCTCGATTTCAACTCGGAGTCCAAATACTGAATGCTGGGTGCGGATTCCGGGATGCGTATTACTGAATCCAACATCCAAACCACATTTCACATTGACATTGTTTGCCATACACTTCATTTATTTGGAATTAGAGCGAGCGGCACTGGCAATGCACTCAACGCCAACTGGCAACGAATTTGAATCCTTTATGAAGCGTAGCACAAACAACACTACCAACACACACACACACACACACCTACACACACGGGGTAAGCACACACATGCTCATGCATTTATCTAATACTGAGGCAGTCCGAAAAGTAGCCTCAACTTTTACCGCACAACTCTTCTGTGTGTAAACCAGCGTTGCCAATTTTTTGCCAGCCGAATAGCAACTGGAAAAACCCAAATGAAAATAGCTAAAAAGACTTATGAAAAGTTAGAAAAATTCAAAATGTAAAACGTTTTTGATCTCCATTTATTTAGAACAGATTTGTGAGACACTTTCGTTCAATATTTTTAATAATTATAATAAAATACGTAAATATTTGTTCAGTGCTTGTGAAAAATAAAATTATTCTTCAGATAAAAAACTTTGTATTACTTTGGAATGTTTGTTAAAAATTATACACTTTGTGAACAGGAATATTTCGAAATTTACGCCTTGTCTTAATTTTTTCTGTCTTATTTTGAGTTTCTCAATATTTGCTCGTTTGAGTATTCTCCGGATTTTGGCGTTAAAAATGCCAGATCCATTAAATCATTCAAGTTTTATATTTTACAATAATGTTATTATATATTAATAATATTTATTGAATTGCACTTTTCGACAAATTTTACAGTAAGCTATTTTTGATTTTCACTAAATAAAACCAAACAGTGTTGCCATACTAAAGAAATTATTACATTTTATCATCGAGACGATATTTAAATATTATTTTACAAATTCACACGTTATCAAATTGATATATTAAGGACCAACATGAGTACTTACAAAACAGCTAGTTTTGGCTGAGTGAAAACAGGTAAATGGGCATCACTGTGTGCAGCAGACCAAAAACCATTGATTGTCATCGAATAGAGCCGGCTCGGACGAAGGCGTAAGTAAAAAAGCAGCTTCAGCGTTATGCTCCTCTGTTTTTGCTCCAGCTCCAGCTCCAACTCATGCTTCAGCTTCTGCTGGCCAGCTTAATAGTCAAAGTGTCCAGCTGCAGACTCTGTGCTCAGAGTGTCCTTTGTCCACTCCTGCCACGCTGCCATAAAACCCTATCCGAATCCGACTGCCTTCTGCAGTTGGCAGACGTTCGTGTCTGTCCACAGAGTTTACGTGTTTTTGTACATTTGTTACGCTACACGTAATGCAATGAGTATGCGTTATTGTGTGTGTGTCTGTGTGTGTGTGTCCTGCATAGCTCGTCCATGCCACGTCACGCTACACTTGATAAATCTCTAATGCCACTTTGGGTGCTCCAACCGCACAACCCCCACTTGAGTGGCTACCCCAACCCTAGTTCGCCGAGCATTTGTAAATTTCCGTTTCCATGCTCCTCCTGTGTCCCCTGCCCCTGTCCCCTATCCACTGTCCTGTGTCCTCTGTCCACTCCAGCTGCCGGTTCGATTATTAAAGGTCGAATGATATTCTGTCCCTCAGGTGTTATTGATGTTGCACACACATTTGGCCAGTGTTTAATCAAAGGTAATTAGACTATTGTCGCTCGACATGCGAGAATGCTTCCAGCACTTTCGAAAACTGAAACTAAAGATAGTAGATATATGAGAATATATATATATACATATTGGGTTTATCTGCTAATTTGAATTCGAGTTGAAATTTGGTCCGCATATCTGCTGTATTTACAGCTGACTCTACCCATTACCCAGTGTCCTTTTGCACCTCTAATGAGCTTAGCTGGCCAGTCTCCTACTCCTGCAAAAGCCAATGGAACAAAGCAGGCAACGTTCGCCGCCTAATTCCTTAATTAAAATCGAAGCCTACTCGATGGCGCCAAAATGGCTAAAGGTTGAGCGGCTGTTCCAAATGGGGGAGTGGAGGGTTCAATGCAAAATCCATTGACTGATTGCAATATTTCACTTTTAAGTCACGCGCAAACAGCAAAAACAAACAAACAAACCGGGCCAGGAACAGTTGAACATGGCCAACACGGCGACTTAATTTGTATGTACAAGTCCTATGGTTGGTGAGGGGTGTGGGGTATGTGTGGCAAGGTTTCATTAAAAAGGAGACAGCCGCAAAGCAAAATCAGTGCAACAAAGTTACATTTTAAAATGAAATTCACGCCAGAGCAGTTGACCAGAGCAGGACCCGGCCAAAGGACAAAGGATGGTCGGCATCTTGTTGAGCCAAATGATGCCCCAAACACTTACACAGAGGGGTGGGCGGGGGTAGCCAGCTCTGACTGTGGCCGAGACTCGTCGCGCTATGCCATAATAAATTAACAAATTTGTCTGCACTCACTCGATATTCATGCGGCGCTGACAGCCAACAGGAGCCGCCATCCACCTGTGTCCACACTTGAGGGGGGCAACTGCTGCTGATGCTGCTGCTGCTGTCCATTTGGTTGCTGCCAATCATGTCGGATTAATAACAACACACACACACCCAGATAGATAGTCCAAGCCAAATTCAAGCAAATGTTGCCACTGACTGGCGCAGCTGTGCGGCTGGACAATGGTTGCTGCTTCTACTTCAACTGCTCCTGCTTCAACTGCTCCTCCTCTTTCTACTCCTTCTGTTTCTTCTTCTGCTCGTGTGCTTGTGGCTGGCTACTAAATGACGCGTCGCATGTTGCCATTTGCCGAGTGCCGCCCGTCAGTGCATTACATGCCCCTGCCACACCACTCTTATCTGGCTTTTAATTGTAACGGGCACCCAAGTCGCACAGTCGCATGTGGCGAGTGCATTTGCGTAGTATATGCCACAAACTCCCGATCACTCCCAATCCCAAACCCTGTCGGACAATGTCTGTCAATATTTTGCGTATTTCATTGTTGCAGTCAGTAACCGTTGCATTTGTTATTGTTGTTGTTGCTGTTGCTTTTGCTGTGCGAGATTTATGCTCGCTTCCCGCACAATGTGACCAGTTGCACTCCCTGCCCCTTGCCACTGGCCAAGTAACCACAACATGTTGCAGGATGCGCGCTTAACACCCAAATGTAAACCATAGCAGAACCAAGAGACCAAACCAACCTGTGGCCATTGTGCACATTCCTCAATGCTTAAACGCTGACCGGCAACATTCCACGAGCACTTCACAATATACCCTCTACAATAATATGCAAAGTAGATGCATTTCATAAGGACACATAAATAAGATGTAAAGAGATATTGGCAGCTGTGTGGAATATCTTTAGCCATGCCAGTGGCGAATTTTACTGAAGTGGAATAATTGCATTATTCATCGTAACTCTCATTATTGAAGGTTTAAATTAATTTTTAACTTAATGTGGAAAGTGACAAATTTTAAAAAAGGATTTTGCAAATTAACAATTTATTATTGCAATTACAATTATTTATATTATTATACATAATCGGGGGCTAGTAAAATGTGAATAAAGCAAAATATTTAGTGTAAAAGATTAGTGTTACCCAAAATAAAATCGCAATCAGACAAAAATTGGTTAAGCGTTATGAAAAGTACAAATTTTGATTATATTGGATTGGAAAATAATTCAATTTTTACATTGATAAACTTAGTACTGTTTCTGTACTGTTATTCTGAAAACATCGTAATCGGATCAAAAACTGACAAAAGTAAGTGAAAAGTTTGCAATGATTGGATTGCAATAAACCCTTTTTTATACTGATTAACCCTTTGAGATCTTATATGCCTGACTTAATTCCTAGAATGGAGTTAAGACTAAACTAAACTGAGCCTGTTGTGTTGATCTTTGGACTTTTTTAGACTTTTTATATTATTCCTTTTAGTTCTGCCAAATTACAGAGTATACTGTAGTCGTTGACAGTCCTCTAAAATGGACTTGTTTTGTTTTTAGAACCTTTTTTTGTACGTTTTCTTATCCGTTCTGTTTGTCCGACAATTTGTTCAGGCGTCAGCTTTGGCACCTGCTGACCATCGTTTCCTGTTCCACCTAAGCCCGAATATCACCCAGAAGCTTTAGCTTTATTTTGGTATTTTGCTTGTGGTGCCTCTCTTTTTTTTTTGTTTATTTTTTATATGTCTCGTTGTCGTCATTTAGTTCTTTTTATTGGAATTTAATTTTGGCTTTGAAACTGGTGACATTCTTTTTGTGTGTGTGGCGGACACTTTGTTATTCCTGGCTGTTGTTGTTGTGCGTGTGTATCTGTGTGTGTGTTGGAGTCGAGGCACGAATTTGTTTCAAAATTGATTTAGGTTGGCCGAGCGAACGAACAGCAGCTGATTTGATTGCATTTCCTGGTTGCATGTTCGTTGGATGCGCCACTGGCTAAATTTATATTTTTTTTTCTAGTTATTTTAGCATGTAATTTTATGAACTTGCTGACGATGCATTAATTATGTTCAAATTTCGATAAATCCCTGCACAACTGGGCTCCATTGAGTGCATTGCTCAATTGTGTAACAGAATATTGGCTGGCTGATATGAAACAATTTTCTAATATTCCTATAGAGCATACATACATGTTAACCAAATTAGTTAGTGGAATCAGAGTTCATTAGGGCTAGAAATGTTCATCTTTGATATTTTAAATCGATCTTTTGTGTAGTTAAATATTTGTAAATGACTTTGACAATACCATGATTTCAATTTCAGAAAATACATACTTTGGGATTCGATACCATGCACAAAGATACCCATATCTATAAGGTATATATATAGTATTTAGAATTAGTCATGCTAAATAGTATAATCCACAATTGGTCTTACAAGTAATGTACTATATTTTTAAGAATCGTGTCCTTCTGTCGATTTTTATAGATTTTTGTTCCTTGAATCCAATGCAATTTTTATTACGCACACTCTCGCAAATCTAATTAGGCATCTAGTTAAATTTTATGTCTGGCATTAAGTTGTAAAAACTTTCAGCAGCGTAGGCTTAAAAAAGAATTGTGACCCATGTCAAGTCCACAATTATGCAAATTTTTCGCAAACTGACAAATTTTACGACTGACGAAAAACAGATATATAAAAAATAAAATTGCACAAATTTTACGACTTTCTAATAGGCAAATTTGCAACTTTTTGCATAATTAGCCACAGTGTGAGGCGCGTCGGGGCTCGATTTTTGAGACTCGTAAAAATTGGCACGTGCAACATTTGAAAGGCGGTTGCCAACAGCTGTCAGAATGGGGGCAGGCAATTGTGGCACGCAACGCGAGCCCTCGTCATAAATGCCCGCTGCCAGAAAGTGTGCATAAATATAATTCTAAAGTTAAATGAAATGATTAGTGATGGCTGACTGAGAAATTCCACTAGCTGCAGGCGCGATAAAAATGCAATAAAATCCGCGGCTGACAATAAAATCAAAAATACGAAGTCAGTTCGATTTTTGTGGGGTTGACGAGTTGTTGATTGAACAACTAGCGAAATCCTCCCGAGGGGGGGTTGCTGCTGATGTTTTGCATAGAAATTACAGATGCACCGTGTAGAGTAGTCGATTCGGTTAAGGGATGCAAGTTACAGGTTACATTTGGCAGTCGGCCATCGCATAAAAGTGTGTATGCAGATACTCGACCTTTGGATGCCTTTTGCAACTTTAGCATTGTCGCATTTTCCACTTTATTAATTCGCCAATTGACAGACTTATTGCAAATTGAAAACAAAAGCACGAACAACAAGGAAACCAACGAAAACGTAGCTGGAATCGAGATTCGTTCTGCACGCTGCGCCCTGAGCTATGCAATAAAAATCAAGCCCGAAACGAATTTGTGCAATCAGCTGGAAATTATTTACATGTTTATACGAAATTGAAACAACAAACAATACACACACACACGTACACACACACATACAGTGTCAACCCGCATTCGATATATGAACTGCAGTCCTTTGTCCTTGCCGTGTGTACAACTCAATAAAAGGCGCAAATTTACATAGAAACTACGCGTTCAGCATCCACTCATAAATTCCGCAATTAATGATGCAAAAAGTGCGAAAAGAATTTGTGCACAATTTGCATTGTGCCCTGCCTCTAAGGACATGTGCCAGTGTGTGTGTGTGTGTTGTGTGTGCATATGTTTCGGGCATACTTAAACAACGCTTCGGATGTGGTCCTTGCCTAGTTGGCGTTCATGTCAAGTGCCGAACTTGAGTTGCTTGGATTTGTCAAAAGGGTTGCAAGCAGCCTAAAATATTGCAATCTATTTTTTATGGCTTATGTTGAACTCAGTTGATACTAAAGTATCTTCCATGTGCTTCCATTTGGGATGATTTTATTTCTTCTGGGCTTCCCCAATCCTTTCAATTTAATGTTATACATTAAAAAAAAAAAGACTTTTTATTTTCTTTATAATTATTATTATTATTTTTTTATATTAAATTTCAAATAAAATAATATTCTCACCTTGCCGAAAATATTCACAAATGGATATGCAAATTGCATAATCATTCTTTTAATTTAATTTTCAGGTCTTTCTCAAACCTGAAGTACTTGCATCCTGTTTAATTTCAGCTTAAACACTGACAAATATCCTTAAAGTGTTGCGGCACTCTATTCACTTGTATTGTTTGTATTTATATATACATACATATATCAAATGATTTTCTTACTATATGCATGCTTGAAAGAGCATTTGCAGTTTGGAAAGTCCTTGCCAGAACTCGAGTTTGCTCCTCGCTGGCTCGCTGTTCAGGCGCTGATTTATGCCGAGACAATATGTGCGGCTGGCCAAAGAGGAGAATATTTAGCGGTGCTGGCCACGAGAGCCGAACAGGAAGTGCAGCATCAATTCAGGCAATATACGAGCACTGTGTCCTCCTCCGCTGCCGGTCCTGGCCAAAATAATTTGAATGAAAAGTCCATTATGGCTTCCTGTGTGCCGGCGAAGACCGGGCGACGCCATCGGCGACGATGAACGTCTTTGCCAGGCGCCAGCATCCACAGTGATTCACAGTGACCGCAGCGGAAGGTCTGAGTCGGATGGCACTGGCAGTGGCAGTTGCAGGTTGAGGGTTGAGGGTTGAGGGTTGGAGGAGTGCTATATTTGTGGCACAGAGTGTGTGTGTGTGTGTGTGTGCTACTCGCAATCCTTCACATAGCTGTAGCCATTGCTTAAGTGCACTTTACACATTCTTTTATTGTGCCTCCTTTGGACACATAAATTCAAAGTGATCAAATTGTTTATTTCTTGCTTTATTTATTTTTTATTCACATTTTTTGCTTGCAATTTATTTATTTGCAATTTGCATAAATAATCACTTTTACATGCATGTCCTGCATATGCAAATGGCTGGCTCATGAAATGCGCATTAAGTTGCTTTAATTGCATTCAATTATGCAGCGCTCCAATGTGTGGCAAGAGTGGGGGGGGGTGTTGAAATCAAAAGCACTGCGGCTTGCCTGATAAGACTTTAGTGGCGCCTTGCTCAAAACTTTGGCGCTTCAGTTAATTGCAGTCATTAAATTTATGCAGCTTGCCATGTTATCAGCATAACGGGAATGTCGCCCGGCGGCAAGCAGGTGCATGTAATGCCCCAAAAGTGCGGCAGCCGTTGCCACGCGGCGTATGCGTAACTTACACATATCCCCAATCTCCCACACTGCCCCCACCTCACCCTGCTATCTGTGTGCACACCAACTCAACATCCACAATGCACACTCGAATAATTTCAACGCGGATTATACTAATTAGGAGCTCCAAAAGGAGAGGCTATTGAGCTGGCCATGAAGTCCCCATAACTATCCCTAAGTCGCAACACTCCTCCCCCACTTGGACACACCCCGATGTCTATAGTACCCTGGGCTTGTTGGTCTGCTCGCATCCTCTGCAAATTTCACATTCATTATCGACTCTACACAGCGCACAATGGTCAGACTCTTCTCTAAGTCCTTGAATTAATGCTTCGATCCACATGGACAACATATCGTCTATGTGCAGGTTTCCATATTATTCGACTGCCAAAAACCGATTCACTTTTTTTTCCTGCAATTTCTGGTCCGTTACAGAATATCACACACAGAAAATTATTAACTCGTATCGCCCCCTGAAAACCAAAGACGGAGTAAAACGTTAAATAGAGAGAGAGAGAGAGAGAGAGAGAGAGAACGAAAGAGAAAGTAAAGAAGAGATGGACATATGTACTAACCTGTTCAAGATGAATTTTGTTGAGATCAAGGACAAGTTCAGTAAAGTTGGTTGTATGTTTAATAATGGCCATATTTAATAAATTTTTGGTGGATTTCATTTAGTGTTTTGCAGAACATTCAAAATAGTATCATTTCTTTAGTTTGACAGTTATTGATATCGATCGATAATATGCCTATATTATTATTATTATTATTATTATTATTATTATTATTATTATTTTTGTACGTATATATTGTGAATTAAATATTGACTTCAAATTGATTTAATTGAAATTTGTTTGGCTGGTTTTGCCATGTTTATGTATAAGTAGATCAGACTATTCAGCTGCCTGGCCCACTGTTTAGTTTCTTGGCCAAGCGATGAAGATGTGTTGGTGGTTTTGGGCTGATTTATTCCGTTGCCATGTATTCTGTTGCCGTCATGTCGGCTTAAACAAATCATTTATATGCAGCGTTTGCAATTATTTGCACTTAATTGTGTGTTAAGTGCCCAGCCAGCAATGCCTTCGCTGTTGTTGCACCCCTGCCCCTGCCACACTAGAGTAGATGTCAGTGCAGCGGATGCGATGCCCGTTGATTGATATCGCATTCAGGCGTGCTGAAAATTATTTGCATTGATAATTCGCTGATTAATGTTTGCCACCAATGATGAGAGTTGGTCAGCCGACGTGTCGTGATTTTGGTTTGCCTCGTGTTGCATCCCGTTGTGCCCTCATGTGTCCCACTGTGTGTGTGTGTGTGTGTGTGTGTGTTGCGTAATATTGATGTGCTGCCTGTCGACTGGTTGTTTGCGGGCTGTTTATTCGATTGTCTGAGGTTTTTGCATTAATGCTGTAAACAATTAAGTGAAGCGTGTTAAGTCGGATTTGGGGCCGACTAACTAATTTATGAGTTCAACTCGGAATGAGCAGCCGCTCAGTTGCAGTGTGATAATTGCATTATTAAAGCAGAATCATCTTAAAGCTATTATTAACTTGTTCAACTGCGAACTTGGCAATACTCGCAGCTCAAGGCACTTGCTAACTTTATAACCATTGCACAAACCATCGAACATCATTAGAAAAACATTATTAATATTTAAATAGCTTACTAAAGCATTTGCTGACTACACCGCCTGTCTGTCAGCACATATACACTAAACAAAAAAAAGGGATTTTTACGAAATCACCATTAAAACTATTAAATTGTTCTTGTTTACAGAAATAATTTCCAAAATATTAATATACGAAAGGATTTTTTATTTTATTCTGATATATATTTAGTAAAAATAAAAAATGTTTCTTTAAAGTAACACCTAACAAATTAGGTATGTACAGCAGCAACATATGCAGGTTCTGCGGACACGAGGAGGAATCCTCGACGCACATCCTAACAGAATGCGTCGCCTTAACCAGGAAAAGATGCAGCATCCTAGGGCATCCTAGGACATAGAAACCCGCAACCCAACAAAGATTCTAGCATTCGTGCAGGAATTGGGATTGATGGAAGAGCTGTTGGCTCAGTAAGGGGCACAATAGACCTTATAGGTCGCAGTGCTAACTATCCCCAATTATAATAATAATAAGATAAAACTGACTAATAATGCTAAAGATGATTTTCTAAAATTCCGATCAAATTTTTCTGAGTGTAGAAAAACCAAAGAGAACCATTCTGAGCATTAGCAAAGCAAACACAAACATCCTGCCGAGCAGTTCCCCAGAGAGCGAAGTTCAATTGGCAACAGGGAGAATAAAAACAAGTTGCTAATTTATTGGGTTTTAATTCATATGCAAAATGTGTGTGTTGCTTTCGCTGCCTTTAATGTCGTTAAGTAAATAATCAAATATGTGCACTTGAAAGGCAGACCTGGAACTGGATGTATCCTCTTCGTTGTCTGGCAGCCAAATGCACATATCAACTTCATTTTGCAAAACCAACCGAAATCTAATAAAGCTCCTTTCACAGCAGGAGTTAAGGACATGTATATCAACTCTCCTGTATGTTTCTCTCCTGTGGCCGGCAACATGTATAAATTGGATGTGCCATAAGAAAGAAATTATTTTTTATTCATGCATTAAATTGTTTTGACTCGCACTGATAATATCCGAGTTTTCTTTATGTTTATTATTATTTTTCCGTTTTTTCCAGTCGCTTGCCGCATGCTAATCAAATTACATATTGCGTCGTGTATGTGTGTGTGTGCCTCATCTCCTCCCCGTCGGGCTGCTTTGTTGCTACCCTTGGCAGCTGAATCATTTCTCAGAGACTGACTGCGTCTGTGCTCCTGGCACCTTGGCATCAATATTCGTAATGCCCGCTCGCCTGCAGCGCAGTATCAAAAATAATTTGTTTGACAATAAAAGACGATAAACATTAAAATTATGTGCCAGAGATTTTGGCCAGGGCGCAGGCAGCCAAATCTGGAAGCCTTAAACATAAAAATGCGCTGGCGTTGTCAACGTTCTGCATATCCTTAATATGCCCCATCCTTAATATGCCCCATCCCTCAGTCTCAGCCGCTTTATGTTTATTATTGCCAGGAGCGCTTCTGGGGTTGGTGCGAGGCAGATCTTCAATGATTAGTCCGCTAAACTCACTCGTAAATTTGTCAAATCGCGCAAGTCGTGCTAAAAAAGAAGAAAAAAAAACAGGAAGGTAATTTTTTATACCCTGTAGACAAGTGCGAGCATAATTTTTACTTTTTTTGTGGATAAATACCAGTATATCAAATCTTGATTTATAAATAATAGTTTTCATCGAGCTTAAAAAATGCAAGACATGTAAGCAAATCAATTAAATTAAGTACTTAATGTTGTTAGCAATTATTTTTGCACTTATCAGATTTAATTGTTAAGGCATTTGCTTCGCTAACTATACTTATATGTCCAGTTTTATTTGGAACCTAACCTTATATGAAAATATTAGGAAATAAAATCCAATAAAACACTCTAGAAAATGAAACCTTTCCTGAACAATATTTATATTAATTAGTATTATTATTATTAATTATTATTTATAGTCTAGCACAGTCTTTGAAATTTTAAAATTCTGCTTGCTTAGGACAGCAAATAAATAGTTTGTGAGCAAAGCTAAGTCCTAGACTATAAAAGGTTTCTGGCATATAACATTTTCGATAACTCAAGTCGTACTGAAACGACTAAACTTTAATCTTATTTAAATTGAATTTCATTAATTCTTGTTTGCTTTTGATAATTCAACTTACTGATCAGTAAAGATATTAAATTATTAATTATTATTAATTAATTAAATTTAGACTTCACTTACATAATTTGTTCTGTTTGCAGAGTATCTTCCAGTCGTGCGCTTTTGACTGGCGACTTATAACTGGTTTTTTTATACTTCTTTTATCTGCCTTTGAATTTGCATTTGGCATTTTGTGAGCGTGTCCCTTGGGGCAGCCGACTTGGCCAGCATTTTATTTGATTATTAAATGAGATTTTTGCGTTGAAGGTGCGGTTCTCATTTCCAGCTTTTGCTTTTGTGTCTTACTCTTTTCTCTGGCTCGCCGCTTCATTTCACAGTTCTACACAATTTTTGCTTGTTATTTCTGCACTTTGGCGCAAACATCAAAAAGCGCGTGAAAACTTTGACTCAGCAGCGGAAAATATATTGCTTGAAAATTGCACTCAACTTTTTTCTTGTAACGTTCATTTTTTGATATTTTTCATGTGTTTTGTTTTGTTTTTGTTTTTTTTTTTGTTTTTTTGTTTTGTTTTTGTGTTGCTTTGACAATTGTGTGCGCTAACGAAGTCGCTTTGTTGTTGTTTTTTTTTTTTATTCCCGATTCCCGCTTGTTACAACTTTTCAATTGTTTGGCTTCTGTCATTACCTTTGACATGGCCCTGCCAACTTGTTGTTGCCTTTTAACTGTCGCCGTCTTTTGTCTCTCGCGCCTTTGTTTCCCCTCAGCGGCGGCCCTTTGATCTGCCGCGGTTGCATTTCTATTAATTGTAATGATGAGGCCGTTGCAACCGGCAACAATAGCAAGCTCCCATTCGCCTGCGGCCTGCAACTGGGAGTGCGAAGATTCTACTGCCCCTTCCGCATTGGTTTGTTAAATTTAATTGTGTTCGCGCAGTGTGTACTGCTTGTGTACATACTTATATCTATCCTTCCCAGTTATATCAAGCTCCAAAATATAATATTGTCCTGCATTTTTTATTATTGACTAAGTCTATTTCTGAAAGGGAAGGATGTGTCCGTCTTAAGACTAGGGTTTTCATTCCATAATTCCAAGGTAGATATTTTCAAAATTTAGATATAATATATTATATATATATATTCCATGAAAAATCCAGGCATTAAACTGTATTTATGCTAACATTATTCAATAAATTAAAACTCGTAAATATATATATTTTTTAATTTAAGTAGAAGCTAGCGTATTTGTTTTTATTGTATATGCCACAAAGGGTTCACTTCAAGCATTTTGCATAACAACGCACTTGAGCCGAAGTTCTTATGTGTAGTCAAAAACGTCAAAATAGACAATTGACATACATTTAGATGGCTTAAAATGCACACATGCAGCTACCAAAGAACACTTCAAAGCTGAAGAACACGAATGCAGCTTCACCTTGACCCAAATACGCAGTTCTACTCGGGTGAAATGAAACAAAATAAAAACAAAGGATAAGTCCTGTGTGACTAGATGCTCATTCAGGGATTTTGTTGCAGTGGAAACGTGCTAAGAGTTGCAGTTGCAACATATGCAACATATGCAACAGGCACGACCTTGAGCTGATTTGTGTGCACTCGAGTTGATCTGGCAGCTGTTGCCGTTTCCCAGGCTCTCCTTAAAAGTTGAGTTGCCGAGTTGCTGAGTTGCCTTAGTTAAGGCTGCTTAAAGCATCCTCGCCCCACCGTCAAAATTGCTTCCACTTAATAAAACACACTAATGATGACCGCAGGACCAAATGAAATGCACTTGAGCACGTAGCTGGCAACATGAAACCACTTCACTTCGTTTGTTTGCAGTATTATATATATACATATATACATATCTACAGTGGCGGACACCTTATTCTGATCAGCGTCAAAGAAAAAACGTAATTGCCTGCCATAATCCTACCTAGCAGGTGGGGAAACCCCAGTGAATTGGGGTCATATATTAATTTTGGTGGTTAATACATATACCTACCATCGGTCTTTGGAATTTTTGAAAAATAATGAATGGTTAGCTTATGGCAGGCAATTCCTTTTTTTCTTTGACGCTGATCAGAATAAGGTGTCCGCCACCGTATATACATATAAAAAGGTACTCTAATTTATTTTTAATAATGTTGCCCCGCCAAACTTGGCTCAAGTATGGCATTTGTAAATACGATTTATTCTGCCTTTGCTAGTTTGTGTACTTTCAATTAGGTACACATTTCGCAGGCTTTGATGCTTTGATGCTGCTAGCTCAATCTAGTTGTGCTAGCTGGTATAAATACAAATATTTGCACAAATATGAAATAATCGGAAAATTGCAAAATACTGGCCCATCTGACATGTGTTAGACACCCTCCCATGTGCTTCAAGTATGCCTCTAAAACAAGTTGGTCGTATAAAAAAATGTAAACTGTTTATTTATGGGTCACTTTACCCCCAGCTGGGCACACACTCTACGCACAACTGCACTTAAGGTCTGTGCGCTGCTTTCACCACTTTCACTTTCAGAAAGGGTTGCCACCCATCAGCAACATTCTCGTCATCGCATGCGAGTTTCTGGTATCATGTGTGCAAAGGCAAACAAAGTGCAAAATCTCGAGGGAACATTTGATTGAATTCAGACAGTTAACCGCTTCTAATGCGCATTTCTTGCTTTCTTTCCAATAATCCCCGTCGCTTATCTGTGTAAAAATATCAAATTTTTTAAAATCATCTTGGGGCAGTTGATTTAGCAAATGCTATTTGTTTTTGCCGGCTATGATTGATATTATTATTGATGCTATTGATTGATGGCAGTTCCAAATCTGTTGGGTTTTACAAAATTAAAAAAGCAGCTTAGCTTCTATTTGCATCACACAAAGAAGCGGGACTTAAAATACGTGTATTATATATAAATACAGATATATATATATATATTTTTTGCCTAAAGGCCTTTTATCAGCCGCCACGCGACATTTTTCCGCATCGATTGTGGCAAGTGGGGGGTTGGGGTGGCCATTGTCTGGCGACTCGCTTTGATCTCTGCCATCTACTTATAGGTAGATGCAATTTGAGTACCGCATTGAAGGCGGCAGACCATTGTCAATGGCATATGAATAACTGTGCGAGTTATTAGCATTGATTGCACAGTTAAAGACCATAAATCCATTGAAGTATTGGAGCTAAAAGGACACATATTTATCAGCCAACCTCAATATCAAAGAATTCAAACTTTTATCCACGGCTTCAGTCGCGCTCCCAAAAACCAACGACCCTAATTTATAAATCAATTAATTTACTATAAATTTTGATTATAATATTTGCTTTAGCACTATCCATTGAAAAATAAGTTTTTGTATGAGTAGCTTATCTAACTTAGAAGCCTACATTTCTGATTTTATTTTTAATTTTGACAAGAAGTTATTGGAACCATTTAGCACACAATATTGAGTTGTATTGTATGCTTATTGATAGACCGACAAAAATTCGACAGAATATTAAATCCTATTCTGAAAGAAATCTTGTGTAGGAAATATCAAAAATTACCTCAAATTTAAATTGAACGATGTGGGAATGAATACGTATATATTTAGCGTCTTTGAAAGCAGTGTTTTAAATTATCTGGAAACAAGTAAGAACGCGCTAGTCGAGAAAGCTCGACAACGGCATAATCTGAACCCACCTGTTAAATATAATTTTGTAGCTTTGGTTTGTCAAAATTTCCAGACCTAACCAAAGCACACATTTATTTAGAATGTAAATAATAACGAGATCAATATCACTATACCTTTTGGGAAGCCAGATTCCAAATTAAATTAGCACAGCTCTTATCTCTGAGACACGCTTGCCAAGTCTCTTGATCCTGACCAAGAATATAAATACTATGATATGCTTCCTCTTGCCTGAAACATTCGTTGGCAAAAGTGCATTATAATTGTATTTATCCATTTTTAAGGAATACCAAATCGATCTCATCTTCATATATAATATCTGGTGGCATTGCAGGACACTTTGGCATGATAAAATATGACTAACAAATTTGGAAATTTTTTTAATAAAACCAAATATTATTAACATATAAAAAAATTCAAAAAAATGTTTAACCGAAGCAATTTTATAATATAATATATATAGGAAAGTCAATATCTAGAGGAAAGTTAAATTGTTTGCACCCCTCACAAATTATGGAACCCTTCCGCTGGCATAAAGTAAGCACACATTAAAATATCGTATTAATTAATTTAGTTTTTATTATGCATATATAATTATTTTAGTCTTAGAATTAAATTACTTTAGGTTACTTTCAACCATTTGGCTGTTTGCTCTGTAAAGATTCCTATTGTTTGTCTTGTACTATGTTCATGCTCGTGACACGAAAATGTTTTTTGTTTGTAGTTCGTTCGATCATCGTTCACATTGTTCGGCTGGAAATGATCTTAGTCTTAGTCTTATGTATACTATTGCTTATGATAATGGACCTAGAAATTAAATTGACACACACACACACACATTGAACACCAACTTACATTTAACAGCAAAATAAATATACAAAAATATATGCATTTTATATATATATTATATTGGATTTTTCAATATTTTCATAACTATTCGATCGGTTAAGAAGCCAACTACCTAAAAGTGAAATCGATGCGATTTTGTTGTTGTTGTTGTAAATGTTGTAAATAGACACCAAGAGAGTTTTGTAAAAGTTTGAATGATGAACTTAAGCTAATCTAATACAATATTATTATTAGATCCTATTAGTGGAAATTTGACTTAAGTTTAGTTTCGTATCTGAGTATGAAAACTAGCTGCTGCTTGCACTGCGCCGACCATCTTGGAAAAAAACTCAAAATGTAATTAAATGTAATTAATTTAGGTTCTTAAATAACTTTACCAAAAATGAGCAACATAATTATGCACTTAAAATATTTTTAGCAAAATTATTTATCACATTTGCGCTTATCCAAATCCATTTAAAACAGCCTTCACCACAATTTCCTACAGCGACGGCAAAACTCAGAGGACCTTATTTCGATCATTTCGATTTTACTCCAAATTATTTTTTTAATTTTATAATTTCGATTTTACTCCAAAATTATTAAACACTTGTGTTTTTTTTTTTTTGCGAAATCTTTGACCTAAATTTCTCTCTCTGTTTGAAAAAACTCAGAAAATCCTTTTAATAATTGAAATTTGAATCCAAATTATTAGAAACTTCTGTAGTTTTTTGGTAAATTTTAAAATTTCAATTGTACTCCAAATTATTCAAAATTAGTTGTTTTTTTTGACTTAAGATTCTTTCCCTGTTTCAAAAAACTCAAAAGATTTTTTTTAATTTTCCATTTTACTCCAAATGATTAAAAACTTGTGTTTTTTTTGGAATTAAACTTCTGTCTCTCTCTTCTCTCTCTCTCTCTCTCTCTCTCTCTGTTTTAGTGTAGCGCTAGTTCTCACCAACGAAAAGTAATCACAAGTTGCGCTTAGGAGCCATCATCAGCCTCATTTTGTGGCATGAATTTGTAGTTGGTGTTGTTCTTTTGTTTTTGCTTATTTTTACTGCGCTTGCGGCTGAATCTGCACTGTGGCAGTCAATTTGGTGGATTTGCCAGTCTGTTGTTGTTGCTGCTGCTTCTGTTGCATGTAGAACTGTTTGAGCACTTTGCACATGGCCAATGCGAGCATTTTCCATACCAGCAATTGCTCTTCGGTGCTGGGTGGTGGTGGCGTCTCCGTTTCACTGTCACTTGTTGCTGCTGCTGCTGCCGCCGTCGGAGGCGCCTCGTAGTCCACTTGATCGTATCCAGCAGCAGCATCGTTGGCATAAATAATACCATCCACTTGATCAGCGGCGGTGATTTGGGCAGCTGCCGCAACGGGCTCATCTTCGTAGAAGGGAATCGCCATTGCAAAGGATTACGTCAAAACTCTGCTACGCTTTTCACTCGATATTCTGTGTAATTTTTTTTCTTTGCTTGCTGTTCGTTACTCGTTGCGAGCTGACGTTCGACTGACTTGCGAGGCGACATTGCAGGCGTTTTTATACCCGGGAAATGCCGCGCTGACAATCGACACAGCCGAAAAGGGACGACAAACCCACCACCACCACCAACACCACTACAGACCCTAACCCAATGCCAGGCGCCCACCCCCCCGAACACACAGAGAGAGAGAGCGAGGGTCAGAGAGTCAGAGAGAGAGAGAGAGAGTACTTACGTGCACTTCCGTAAGGACTCTCGTGCCCTCGCTCCCTGAGACTTCTCAATGTGCCGTAATGTCAGCTACTTTCTGACTGCATCACGTGCTGCCAAAGAGCGAGAGCGAGAGAGACGGAGTGAGCGAGAGAGAGTGCTTGATTTCTGCTTAACACTTGTAGCATGTTACGTTTACGTTAAAGTTATGCATTACGTTGCCGCTTACGTATCGCGTATGCTCTTCCCCAGTTATTCGTTCGACTCGCAAGGGGTAGTTGCTATTTCGATTTGTCGAATTTTCGAATTGAGCTCTGACTTTTTTCGAATTTACTTTTGCTGGCTTGTCTTTTATTCGTTTCGTGTCCTTGCTGTTCCCCAGTTTCGTTCGACTTTCAAGGGGTAGCTGTTGTTTCGAACAGTCGAATTTCGAACTGAGCTGTGTCTCTGTTTAAAATGTATTTTTGCTTATGCTGCTGCAACGTGTGTATTCTTTGCTTTGGTGTCCTTGACCAAATTCTTTGGCTTTGTCTTCTTCTTCCTCGAACTATGCGAATGAGTTTTTTCTCGCTGTTTTATGCTTGAGGGAATTTTTTACATATGCTTTTTGGATGTTTTCTTCTGGATTCCCCTTATTATTTGGCGCGAATTTTAAAATATTTATTCTCGTAGAATTTTGTAAATATTCTTTGCTCATTTTTTTTTTATAGTGGTTTTTTTCTCAGGTCTCTGAGTGGCTCATTCAATTTCAAGTTTTACATATTTTTATAGCCACAAAACAATAGGGCAGCATTTCCACATGCCACATGCCACATGAATATTTTATGATAAAAAGGAGTGCTGACTTTTTCAACTTTTTCGCAGTTTCTTACACCAAGCCCCAACCCCTAAAATCAATTCCACAAATCAACATAATCAACTTCTCGCCGTAATCCACTCGCCGTCTTTTCTTCTCAACGGAAAATAAATGCCGTAAAAAAATGTAAAAACTTTTTTATAGTTGCTGTAAAATAAAATGCGGCGAAATGGCTGCAAAAAATGCTAAAGGTATACAACAAAAGAAAATCACTTGGTGTATGTGAAAAGTCAGGGTGATAGAGGGAAGAGCGGGCGGTGGGAGGGGGAGGGGGATGTGCAACAAAGGGCAGTCAGCTGGGCAGCACCCTAATAATGACATCATATGATGAGCTAGCTGCCAACCTCAAAATCAAAATCAAAACCCATGATCTAATTTTTTTGCTAGCTTTTTGTCCCATTTGCCAGCTGGTCTCACTTACCTGAATGGGAAGTAAATGGGAGGGGCGGAGAGGGGAAACAAATAGCTACACTCATAAAAAAAATCGACCTTCATTTTAGTAAATCACCATACTTTTGGCGCCAATTCAATTCTCATTTTTACATTTTAGAAATTTGTTTCTGAGAGATAGAAAAACGCTCTATTTTTTAGGCAGATTTTCATTTTTGGGCGATTTTAGTTTTAGGGTGATTTACTAAAATTGAGGTATGTTTTTTTTTCTGAGTGTGGCGCAAAAGGAATGCAGAAATATATGCACGAAAGCAAAACAAAGAAGAAATTGTTTTCGCTTAAAAGAACATTCAAATGGAAATGTTCTGCTTGGCTCAACACAAACAACAAGTGCAGGCAAACAAACTGCATTTATTTAGTTAACAAAAAACAAGAAAGAAAGAAGCAAAAAAGAGAGAAAAAACAACAACAGTAAAGGAAAGAATATACCATTTGAGTACCTCAACAGAAAGACAGAACAACAGACAGACAGACAGACACAGACAATGCATAAAAGTGAAGTGCTTGTGGAGAGGGCAAGTAGAAGACAAGTGCAAGCGAGGACAAAGGCACAATAACGACTTACGCATACCCTACAAATAAATACAAATATATTTTTTCGTTTATGTATTTATTTAGTGTCATCTAAAGTCAGTCGAAATAAAAAAAAAATGATTAAATTAAATTAATATAAATTTAAAAATAATATATTCATAAGACTTACGAGATTTATGAGGGTATTTAAATGCTAATACTCTATCATTTGTAACATGAATTGGGGAAGGCACAGCAGAGCCCAATCAGATCAAAAAATAGTTAGTATTAATTAGTTAAGAGTAGAAAAATAGAAGTAGCAAGCAAAGAAAGAAGCAAACCTACAAGAGAATACTCATCTTATAGATTCCAGTTTAAGTTAAGATTTGTTTTTATATGAGTAGTTATAAGTACCCAGCTAATATGCCATGCACTACACAACTCATGTTTATAGGGTATATCGAAGAAAAAAGTGTAGCATAAAAAGCAGCGTCGACGTCGTCGTCGCCTGGCGCACTTTGTTGCCTTCTGGCTGTCAGATTGATATTAAATTATATACCTTATTATCATTTGCGTTGTTGCTGCTGCTGCTGCTGCTGCTGCAGCTATCAGAAGGTAGAAAGTAGAAGGTGGCAACACACGTGGGCGTGGCAGACGCTAAAGCCATGTTTATTTACAGCTGGCAACAATTGTTGCTGCTGCCATGTAAAATGATGCACTTTGCTCGCTTTGGTTGCCAAGTAACGCTCCTCAACTCAAAGTCAACGGCACACTTCACATGTGGCTGCCACGGCTGCTTCAGCTGCTGTTGCATTTGTTGTGTAAATTGTTGTTATTTTTTTTTGCAAAACAGACAAACCGACAAACAACAGCAGGCATCCTTCCAAGCAGAGCTTCGTCCTCGTAATATGGTTGATGGCTGCGCGCCCAAGTGACATTAAATGGCTGCCATTTTGGGTTGAGTTTGAGTTGTTGTTGCAGTTGCAATTGGAGTTTGAGTTGCAGTTTTTCTCTGGATTGGGTTTGGCTTCGGTTCGCCTGGCTGCACTCATAAAAGTGGCTCAAGTGGCAGCAGCAGCTTTAACGCAATGCGCTGAAAGCATTTTATAGCCATTTCAATATAAACATATATACAGTTGCGAAAATAATAATAGCAACAAACTCAAAAGAAAAGTTTCCAAATGTGTCTTTTTAATTTGACAGATTAAGGAAAAAGACCTAAAATTAAATTGAATTAAAATTAAAATAAAAAACATATTATTTTATGAAATATATATATATAAACGATTTCTGATTTTTGGCACTTTTCACTTCACCTGAAAAAAATTATATATATATTGATATGAATTCGGGAAATAGTACTAACTTTCATATAGGGGGGAATACTTGAAAAATTCTAAACCTTATAACTTGTTTTTCCACTCTTACCAATATGTGTCGTATTGGTGCTATAATTTTGTTCCCAACTGTATGTAAAATATATATTTTTAGTTATTTACGTTTATGCTCTTTTTATAATGGTTATCAAAGTAAATGAAAGTTAGGTACTTGCTACTATCTTCGATAGCAAATAAATAGGATTAAAGCTTTGATTATTTCCAATGCTGACTTTATTTTATTCGTTGTCGTTTTTTACGAGGAGTCGCTTGGATTTTCCCTCATGCAACGCTTGGCTTTGGGTGCGTTTTTGCCATGGCAAACTATCAAGCTATTACTCTTTATTATAGACAACTTTTGTTATTTATTTATGCTTTAAGGGCTTTTCTCCGATCGATATACTTTAATAATACTGAATATTTATTCCCTTTTCTGCTCTTCTGTTACAGTAAATTTTATACAACTTCATAACAAGTTCAAGTCGCAAAACATTCGCCAAGAATTGTCTTTGCCAGCTAACCCTGATTATCCCCAAACCCTTTTTAAGTTTGGCGCATTGCTAATCGTAGCCAGCAACCAAAAATGAGCCCACTAATTAACAAATTGATTTATGGAAATTAAAATGACAATTCTCCAGGGAACGCATCAGGGTAAAAACTCATATGCAAATTGTAAATGCCAAAATAGCAACAACAACCCTTCAAAGTTGGCCAAAAACTTGACTTTGCGGTTCGAATGAGTCCACTAACGAACAAACATCCACCAGAGATTTCCAACTGGAGACAGACATTTAATTAAGGTGTCTTCATGGCAACAACAACATTTTGAGTGGTAAATGAGTCTAATTAATAACGAAGCATTTGCCACATAATTCATGCGAATTGGAAAGCTGATGATGCTCCGTAAAAAGTTGTGCGGTTTGAGTAATAATTTTCTAAGCCGCCTGTCAGTTTGGCCAATTCAAGTTAGTTTGAGTTGGGAAACCATTTTTTGTTTTTAGATTTTTTAGATTTTTCACTGGTCCCATTTGGTCAGCAGTTGTTGTGATTGGCCGCAATTCTTTTATGGTTTTTTTTGTGATTTTTCCCGCGTTTTTTTCATCTGAGCAACTTGATGACTTAAGCCCGGTGTCTGGACATAAATTTATGGCCTAGACGATATGTTTTTGGGCTGCGACGTAATTTATGCAAATTGTGGTCCTCTTCTCCATTCCCCAATTAACTCGGGCAGCCAGTTCAATCATATCCTTAATCCCACAGGTCTTCGTGTATTGTTCGCCATTGTTTTCTTGTTCTTGTACTTCTTGGCTTTGGATCTTGTTGCCCAGACAGGCAATCGAAGTCAGCATACATCATCAAGAAGTTGTCTTTTGTTGTCTTTGGGGTTTCATTATAATCGAATTTGAGCGATAAACTTTACAATGTCCGTTTCCTGGCCCGTAATTTACATGTCCTGCCACTTTTAGCCGCACCAAAAACTAAACTAAATAAACATTTTTGGGGCCAGGGCAACAGCAACAAAACATCAAAAGCATATAATTTATGGTTCGTTAGGTCAAGCAGGACGAGCAGGACAAGCAGGACGAGAGCAGCCTGTCAGCAAGTCAAGCCACACACACAAACACACACACACCTCTTTCCGAAACTGCCCCAGGGCTATGACACTTTTACCCCATGCTCCTTGGTCCTTATGCAAATCGCCCTTCTTCAGAGTAATGTGTCGAAAACTTGCGTATTCATCTTCGTCACTTCTTACGATTCTCCTTGGTGATAGTTAGTACATCTTGGATGAGGATGAGGTGTTGGTTTAGCTATTAAATGGAAATTATACAAAGCCAGCACGATGCAAACAGGCCAGCAATAACTTCCTTTTGATTTCCTACACTCAAAAAAAAACTCTAAGTTTAGAAGATAAACTTGTTATGCAGAGAAGGTGTTTATAGAACGGAAGGTTATATTTTTGTGAAGGGTTTTTTCTAAATTTCATATTTCTACAATTTTGAAAATATATGTCTAATTTCAAGTGAGTTTTTATATGTATACATTTCAGAACAACTTTAATTTAAGGGCGATTTTCTAAAGTGTAGCTTCACCCTCACCTCCCCCCGAAAACTGTGGGAAAACTGTGTCTGATCACATGTGAGTGACCCTGCTGCTATCGAGTTGAAATTTATGTGGGCAGCTCGGGGAATGCCAGACCATAAAAAAGGGACAAGAGCAACTTTGAAGAAAGTGCGCGATTAGTGTGTGTAAAACTTGATCTGGGGGGGGGGAGTGGGGGCAGTTGAGGGCCAATACAAAAGGCAGCCAAATTTGAATGAATGACCCAACGGTGGATTCAATTGTGGGCAGGGGGAGTGGCTCTTTGTGTGGGTGTCTGTGTGAATGGTCAAATAAGCATAAAAGGCGACAAAAGTGGCACTTGGCCATGCAAGAACTTCTCGCTTGCTTTTGTAAAGGCGAACCTTCAATGGGTCTAAGTCGGTTTGAAAAATACTTGAAAATGTTTTCGACTTGTTACTTAAATGATTAAATGCATTTTGGGGGTTGTTTGTTTACTTGTATTTGAGGTCTTAGCTGCCATCTCTAACTGGCGATTTGGGGCTTGTTTTCTGCTGTTGCTGTTGAGCTCAAAAATTTCATATTAAATGTTTTATGAGCAGACCAGAGTTACTTTTTGAATTGTTGCCAGTCATCGTCTGTATTTTTATTGTCAGCTCTGCATTTAATTTAAATTATACATCAGGCACACTTTTTATATGCATGCCAGCATTCACTTCTTGCCATTTATCTTAGGAGCCATTTCCAATCTAAGTGGATAGTTACTCTGTGCCAAAAGAGCACAATGAATATGGTATCAAATACGTCACAATGAGAGTTTAATGAGACTGAACGAGAATCAAGATTGTTATATAACATTTATTCTTTCGATTTAATGTAAGACTCTCATTTTGCTACACCTATTCCTTTTGTGTAGTGTATCACTTTGTCGTTGTTTGCAGCACTTTATTTATCTTATTTTCTCTTGCTGCCCATTCAAAGTAAAAAGGCGACATTAAAATTATTTTTTATCGTCATTTTATTTGCAATTTTACTTTTTAAATTTTCGTGTGCCGAGGGTTGGCCACATTGTATGCGAATATTGGCAATGGCAAAATCGCTTTTTTTTCATTTACGATTGAAAAATATTTTAGTTTCATGCATTTTCTTTTTATCGAGCATTGTAAAAAGTATTTTCTCATTTATCTCTGCTCGTTTAATTTTTAATATAAAGCTCGCCAATTTCAAAGACTTTTTTTCTTTCGTAAAACGTTTTTTAATATGCCACATAAATTGTGAAGGATTTCGGCATTGAGTGATTGAAATTTATTGGCGCAGCGCTAAGCAATCGGCACAAAAAAAAGAGAACGAGTGAGAGAATAACCTGATGCCAAACATCAAATAAATTCAGTGCTCATAAAATTGTCTACGCCAAATCCATCCAATATATCAAATCAACCTTAGCACCCTCACAGGCTCGAGAGGAGTATTTACCACTCACAAATCGGCAGAGGGCGTCCATATTTGACTACCAATTATGAGCAATTGCCTGCGAGACCGAGACGACACCTTCCCATGTACTTGGATGGATAATAAAAAAAAGAACAGAGCTGCCTGCACACATGATAATTTATCGCACATGCCTACACGTTGTGGGGCATGCCACATACGTGAATAAATGCATGTAAGTGTAAGTCGTCGCCTGCTCATATTCATATTTCATATGCATGGCCTTTATCCCTTTTTGACTGTTGGCTGTTGCCTGTTGGCGATGATTTGCAGCCGCTGCCACTAAATCAAGCATGCAGCATTAGATCACAGTGCTCTCCACTTGGGCTTAAGCCACAGCGTGTTGCGATAATAAATGAATTGTTTATGGACTCGCCGAGTGTGTGAATGAAGTTGCCAAGTCTGTCGAACATATTGCGACATACCATTTAAAGCTGAAGTGGCAGACCTTAATATATTCAACTTGATATGAGAGATTCTTATTAAAATGCTCTCAAAAGAAGGTGTATATAGTACTTTTATATATATAATACTATATATTTATTAATTATTATAATTTGTGTGAAAGGAATTGCCATATTGGTATATTGCATGAACAGTTTCTATAGTTATATATGTAAATACGTTTAACTTAATAGAAGGAACAGCTAAAGTATCTGCAAGCTATATATTAAGACTCCGATTTAAATATATATTTAACTTGATATACGATATTCTTATGAACTCTTAGCATAATGGGAATATGTTTCTGCTGCCCTTTTAATTTGATATATTTGTGGATTATTATAATTTGTGTGAACGAAGTTGCCAAGTCTGTTGAACATCACATATAGAAACAGCTAAAGTAGCACCAGCAATTTAATCAAGTCCGTATTCTGATTCAAACATATTTAATTATTTATTAAATTGCTTTTTAAAAGTAAACAGAGTGAAAATATGTTTCCATTATCTAATTAAGTTTTTATATTATAGTTGAATCAGTGACTTATAAACTATTGTATATGTCTGTATCTTAGAGATACATTTAAGGATGCTTGTTAAAATGCAATCCAGCAATGATATCAAAAGTAACAGTTTAATGAGAATATGTTTCTGTTATCTTTTAATATCTTATTTTTATTTTATACTCTTTTATGTAGCAATTATATTTAGCATTAATCAACCTATTGAAAGGCTATAAAACATTGATTTGTGGAGGTATGAGTAATAACAGATATTACATAATATTAAATATGAAATTTCAACGTCCGACAGTCCTAAAGTTATTTATTTTGACAGCAATAGTTTATTCAGATTTGTAAAGACACCTGCTAATTAATAAAAGCATTCAGAAGTGACAGTCAATTAACAACATTAAAACAATTTGTGAATTGATTAATATGTCAATAAATCGTGGCTTTAAACAAGATATTGATACTAAATATTATGCTATGCTTTGACAGTCAGTCAGACAGTCGAATGTTTCGTTAAACATGGTCAGTTGGTAAAATATCTGGCCACTCACTCATCTTTATAAATATAATATTAATTACAATGCAGTTGGCTGATTGACTGTTGGCCATGGCCATATTGAGTACATGAAAAGCGTGCAATTCATTTGCTTTCAACAAATACGCTGATGACGATGGTGAAATTCAATGCCTGGCAGGCCAGTCCAGGATTTCGAAGCTCTCAGCTGTAAACGTCTGTCAATTGTCAGGCTCTGTTTGTTATTTGTTGTTGCTGTTGCTGTTGCTGTTGTTGGCCACACGCCGGCAGAGCCCTCAATTAAAATGGGCCCCGGCAAGGCGGCTTAAATAAAAGAAAAGAGTTCAATTGATGGCTGACATATTCCTTTGTGTGGGGGGGCGCTCATGCAAATTGTCGAAAATATTTTCAACTGACCAACAATTGAGTGGTGAGTGGTGAGTGGTGGCCAGAACCAGTGCCAAACCCAATCGACCCCACCTTTCCTGTTGTTGTGATTGGTTTTGTCTAATGGAACTCGAGCGTGGCAACAATTTCATTGAATTGGATTTCAATATGCGGCAAAGCCTTGCACAAAAGCGCACGCCGCGTTACTTTTTGATTTGCTTTTTCTCTCTTTTCTTTCTGCCTCCCTCCCTACCTCCCCGTCTCTGTCTCCTTTCTTCGTCAGTGTGTGGCACACACAGGACACAATTCGTTGGTCATTAAAAGGGACACGTGCATTGAAGCACGTGACTGAGGCCAGGTCCTCTCAACATGGAGCTGGACGCTCTTTTGTTTTCACTTGCCATATAAACTTACCCGAAAAATATTCTCGATTTCCACGTTTGTTTGTTTGTTCCGCCTTTGGGGAAGTTTCTGCTTGAGAAACGCGCTTTACAGCGGCCAAGTGTAAATATTTGAGGCCAACTTGACACAATGCCAAGCATTTTTCGCTTAATTTTTGTACAAATACTTTTATTATGTTGCGGCTTGGCCCTTTCCCTTTCGCCTCGTTCGAGTCCTTTCATTTCCGGCGTGTGACCATCATGTTAATTTGTTATTAATTGTCTGCTGCGCTCTTGTATTTATTTTCATTATTGGGAGGCGTTGCTATCAGTCACCGTCCAGTTGATTTCTGTTTTGATTTCGGTTAGTTGTGACAGCTTTTTGGTAATGTGAGCTGCGCCGTTGAATGGGAAGGTTTTGAACAATGCGTGGGATAGTAAATATCCATATTGATTGTGATTGATAACTACTGGCCATGATATACCTGAAATGTTACACACAAAGAATGGACACATAATAGGAGTACACACTGTGCACACTTCTCCATTCTGTCCATCAAGGAGTTTTGTACTTCCTGCACGACGCTGGCGATTTGTTGCGGCGCTGTCAGAAATGTTTAGGGCCATTTTTAACATGCAGGCGCATCGAATTTCGAGCGACTTGCATAAATTAAAAAAATATTGTAAAAATTGTGAATGCCTGCAGTTTAATCATCAACAGACACACGACCTCAACCTAATCCTTTTGAGTGCAGATCGAGCGAGAAAAGGGTTAATACTTGGCCACTTTTTAACGCGGGCGTGAAAAAAGCGCAACAACCACAAAACACAAAACACACTGAGGCACCACCAAGAGAATGGATTCGCCCAAAGCTGCTGCTGGTTTGAAGTGCTGGGTTTGAGAGCTCGATGCATGTAAGGCCATCAATGTCAGTCATAAATTCATCATGGAAATCTGTTTTGGCTTCGTGCGGTCACGTGACTCAGTTAGATAATGTTTGGCATCAAGTTTATTAATTGCTTAAATTAAAGAGAGATCGCTCTGGGGTGGCTCTGGTCGCGGAGTGTGAACAAGTTTGTTGCCACAACAACAGCGATGCCAACCAAAACTATTACCAATTAAGTTAATTGCGTCATTTTCAATATGCACTAAACGCCGCAGGATATCGCAGCAGAGGCAAAGTTAAGTACTAACCCTCAACTTGCGCAGGCTGTACCAAAACTTGATGTATTGTATTAAATTGAATAAGATCAGCTTAAGATTAACATAGACATAAAACTGTACTAAAAGTGTGCACTTAACTTAATCTCTAATGTCTAAGACCGCCTCAAGTTTATTTCAAGCCTTTTCGCTTCTTAAAATTGTCTTTTTTTTGGAGAAATTCGGATAAATTAATAATTTTGAAAATGTTTCATTTATTTATATCAGTTAACAGCCTTAAAATGTCAAGTTAATATTTATTCAGAACTGCCCTCGCATTTAGCAAATACGAAAGCTAAACAAATGCCAGTTTGGGGCTGCTTATATAAATTCAGCATCATCATGACAGTGTCAGGAGCAGCTTAAGCAAATATAAATCCTTGTGCTAAACACATGTCAAACTTGCTGGTGTGGGGGGAGGGGGGACACAGGACAAAGGACATTGCGCAACAAAGCACTCGACTAGCTCGCTTCATGCGCAGACACACAAAAACAAATAATTACAAGTAAAAATCGCTGGCAGGATAATGGCGCATAATGATGAGCAGGATGGCTGCTCGCCAGACGCTCCCGGCCGGCAATTAAACATTTTCAATAAAATTTACACCTGAGCTCATTTTAATTGAGTTGCAACCAGGGCCACTCGAAACGAAACCAGACGATTCCAATCCGATTCACAGTGAGCACATGTCTAGTGCCAGAAGCCAACCCATCCCCATCCCCATCCTGGAGAGGAAACCGTGGAACAGAAAGATAAACTTGTTTTTCTGCTCGACTCCCCAACTAATTGCCCGGTTTGCTTGTTGTGAAGTTGAACTTCTTGTGCTGCCTGCTGCTTTTTGCTTATTTCAATTGATTTCTGCTTCAATGTAGTGGAATTGATTTGTGGACGAGTGGCCACGCCTCCATCAACAAATTAGTTGCCATAAATAAGAAAAAAATGGCAAATTGCACAAGCTATGCGGACAAGTGGAATATTTTTTTAAATTTGCATAGTCTCTCAACAGCGCGAATTGAGAGGTGGAAATTTGCATATTATCCAAATAAGTATGCTGTGATACTTATTATTCGAATACTCTAAACAGCTGCGGGTATACAAGTTTCTTAGTGTTCTATTGGCCAGATTTGAAGTAACGTTGAAAAGAGTTAAAAGAGCACTAAGTTTGAGCCTGAAAGTTGTAAAGTTATCGATGCATGACACACTCGATAGATATGATGAAAGTCGACCAACATCAGTCGATACAAAGATATACAACAAATTTAAAATATATAAGATAAGATTTCATGGATTCGGTATGGTTTTGGTATGAACATAATTTTTCACGAGTGGCTATCAAAGTTTGGTTTAGTTTTCCCACAGAGTGTAATAGTTTGTAGACTATATTTTGTACCAAATAATAATGACCAAATAATTATGAATGAACACCAACAAAAATAGATTACACTCTGTTGCAAACCCACTTCTGGTGAAGAGCATTTCAACGTCGTATACAAATCAATAAAATAACGTTGCATATCCCCGATTCTTTATATATTTTTTTGTCACTCTTATGACAACGCCAAATTCTTGCCGCAATAAACATAAATTGGCACACGCAGCTCCCACAGAGCGCTCATGCCATGTTTTGCAACCCCGAGCGAGAACTACTGAAATTGCCAATAATTTTGAGCCCTTGTCACATTGCTGTTGCCGGCAACAGGCCAACGGATATGGCCCATAAATGTAGCGCATGCAAATTTGCTTGCCTGATTTGTTCATTTTGTTTCAATTTTCGCTTTGGCGATTTGCTTTTGCTCTGCTTTCATTCCAATATGGTTTTGCACGGATTCCGCTCCCGGGTCGCATTCCTCAAATAATTGCAATCCTCGAAAATACTTGTCGTGGTGGTGGCTATCGGTGTCCCTGGCATCACCCCTTGCAGTCTCTGGGCATGTGTGCGCCTCGGCTAGCCTCGGTTATGGTAATTTCTTTTATATTTTTTTTTCTTTCTTTCTTCTCCGCAATTTTGTGAGCCTGTCTGTTTGCATTATTAGCATTTGACTCTTGATTGAGTCTAATATTACAGCAAATTGCTAGCAAATTGGAAATGAAAGCGAGTAGAAATAAACCAGCCAGTTTATATACAAATGTTGCACTGACAATGAGGAAGAATGCACTGAGCGAAAGTTCTATTTCAAATATTAAATGGTAGATAGATTTAGAGATTAAGCATATAGATATCCAAATTTAAGAATTGACATATTTATTTATTTTATTAATTTATATTTCCTAAAAATATTCAAATAATGATTAGACTACTCTAAAATTAAAGTCAAATGAAAGTTCTTCTCTGATTTATCTATAGAAATGACAAATTCATGTTTTTATGTTGCATGCTTCTTGCTTTAGGCAGCTGCTTCTAATCGTATTGTTTTTTACGTAACTCTTTTCTAAGTTCAGCTGAGAATTAAATGCAATTAAAGTGGAGCTATTGGGCCCAAGGAATCCCTTGTCTCTGTCAGACGTGCAATTAAATTCAGCGTCGGTTTAATTATATTTTAACAAATTTTAATAAGGCACCTCAAGGGCTCGCTCCACACATTTTTCAACTGTGTGGTGGAAAAAATTGTTAACAACTTCAATTAAATTATCAACTTGCAGCACGACCGCTGGGCGGCATTTAATTACGAATGCAAAAATGTATAAAAAAAATGGTCTGGGTGAAAGTTTTTGGCCGCGCGGGCTTAACTCAATTTAACTGTAAAAACTTTTGCCAACTCAACGGTTCGCTTCAGGTTGGCATTAAAAATGCTGGCAACGCTTAACGCGGCTTAATTGTGGTCACAGGTGTCGAGGGCAACATTTTTATCGTTCTGTTCACAGTTTACAAAAACCAAAACAAAAACCAAAAAACGGAAGAAAAAAAAACTTGTTGGCCCGCTATCATTGGGGGTGGGTCGTGGACGGGTGGGTTTTGTCTTTGGTTTTGCTCTGGCCAAAGACAATTTTTATGACCTTTACGACTGTTTGCAGAGCCCATTGAAATGGGTTTGATTTAGCTGCCGTTTCCCGAACATCTTGTTGGAATCTGCAATTTATATTTTGTTTGTTTTAGCCTCGTAAAAACATTGCTTTAGGTAATTTGATAGGCCCCATTGTGACAGAGCAACCCTTTTGGCTATTTGGCTATAATAAATATTGTGCACTTTTCAGCGTTCGCATTTTTTAATTGCTTGAAATTTAATATTTTTGCTTTTCTTACTTTATGCTAATTATTTTTGTATGGGGCATACACAGCTCGAATTTATTTTCTTTTTTTTAATATCGAAAGCCAATTAAAAAATTTAATTTTTGCACTCTTTTTTTGCTGTTGCTATTGAAAATGGCTTTTGGCGTCGGTAATCCGATAGCCGCAATTAGCGGGCGAGAACGAGATGCGAGCTTTAAGGCCATAAGCTGATTACCAAACAGATGATGATTATGGCATGTCGGATGAGTGCTTGCTGCAAATTATGGACGTATCTGAGGAGCCCGCCAACTACAGTATGCCGGCAATTAAATGCTAATTGGAGAACCTGATTCAATACATGAAAGTCCTTGTAATTACTCAACAGGAAATTAGTAAAGCTCGAGAATTTCTGATGTTCCACTTAAATTCTTTGTAATTTTCACACTGTTATTAAACTGACAATTATTTGAAATGTGTTGAAAATGATTGTAATTCATTTTATTATTACTTCTCTTGTGCGCCCAATGCTGCAATACGCAGCTTGTGTCTGGTCTTCGCAGCATCCAATTCATTAAACCAGATTTGAATCGGATCGAAAGAATTTCAAACTTTTTGCTCTTCGTCGTAATGAATTTTATTGTATACAGTATTTTTTGTTTTATCATTATGATCTCAAAATTAAACTTCTTGTAATAAGTTTTCACATTCATTCGTCGTTCTCTTTATTTATTTTTGGCCAACCAATAAAAGTAATCAGCTTTGCTCTGTATTCATCGTTGTATTTTTAATTTAATATACGTTTTAGTTTTTTGTATTTTTCTGTAAGTACTGATATTAGTGCACATTAAGTAAATAAATAATAATAATTATATAATGATTATTATAATTTTCCTTATTATTAATAACAATTTATCCCAATTAGCTGGCCTCACTTTCATTCCATTATTGTATTTATTGTGTATCTGCTTCGTGGTTCCGGCTTTTACTGTCTGAAAACTTATCTTTGTAGCTTTCAAATATTGAGTCTTTAATCTCAATAAATCTGTTTCAGTTTTAATCACATTTGTGACAAAAACTTGAACCACTTTTAAAAATCTATAGCCACCACATTTAATATTATTTATGCTTTTGCCAGCCACATTTTCCACTCTCGCATCACTTAGGCATGCATATAGCCATTTATATTTATGAGCCAAACTGAGCACAACCCAATCCAGTCCAATGTGTGTGTGTGTGTGTGTGTCTATATTATAATTCAATAATGTGCAACGCACTGGCGTTTGCCTTTTTTAATTGCTTTTCAATAACATGCTGCGGAGGGGGCGTGGCAAGGCTTGATAAGCCGCCGAATAATCGCTGAGCCAATGTGTTAAAATTGTTGGCAAAAATTGCACGAAATGAATTAAAAATTGCACTCTAATGCAATTCACTCGGACAGTGCTAATTTAAATTTTTGAGTAGCTGTCGAGGCCGACGTAGTGCGCTATGCAACAAATTGTTGCATGCGAACTAATGCCAGTGCCTCGCCCTCGCACTCGCACTCGCCCGACCTAAAGTGCCACACGATGCGAGGCAACAATGTTGTGTTAATGTTAATGTTTACACATGCATACATGTACATAGTATGCATATGACACATAAAATGCCCACAATGCACAGGAGTCGCCCTCGCACGGCTCGTTGATTTGCCAAAAGCAGACAGCATGTACTCTCCACACTGCTGCTGCCACATTCCTATGGCATTCGCTGCACAAAGTGCATCAGTTGCGCTGCGTTGCACTTTGGAGTGCAGCCAGCTGCCTGCTGCCTGCCTGGACGAGTGTCGATAGCAGCCTTAATTAAAATTAACATTTTTTGCACAAAACTTTATGGCCAGGCCAGAGATCAGGACACTAGCAGGTCCTCTTTTACATTGTGGCAGCCCTGCTTGATTTTAGGCCAGAGTTAACTCAATTTGGTGCTTGGGGGCACTTTCGTGCCACACACGAATTTCGATTGATTTTGATGATGGTTATTTAATTTGGAGCGTCAAGTGGGCGTTATTGATGCGGCTTAGAGTGTCACAGACACAGAGAGCAGCGAGAGCTGCTCAAAGAGTTTGTCAAATTTGAATAGACATAATAGCAGTTAGCTTTGAAGGAATTGCTTTATACAAGCACTGCAGAATTTATACTTAAGTACAGCTCTTATCCAAAATCTGATCAATGTCGAAAGTTCCCCATTTCTATTGTCATTCTGCAGTGCTTAAGTATCAGACTATTTCTGTATAAGTTGAATACGATTGTTATTGGATTAAGATTTCAACAAACAGCAAATTTGATAATTAAAACACATATTTTGTATTGTTAATATTATAATAAAAAATAATTAATAAAATAAAAAAATTGTGTTTTTACTCAATTTAAATTGATTCATACTTATTTAGAAACATGTTTTCAAGAACGAGTTGTGCTTGCCACTTTAGTTACAAACTGTCACGCATTCAAGTTCGTATGTTGTTGAATTTAGAACAGCAAAAACTAAGAAAAAAGGGTTTATATATACATATATATATGCGCATATAGCCACAAGCATTTTGCTGCCCAAACGACGATCCCATGTTGCCAGCCATATTCATAACCAGCTCATATTTCCATTTAGTTTATTTGGCTTTTGAAAATGCATTTCCGTTGCACGAACCCGGTTGGCTCCGGCTTGCCTGTGCATGAGTAAATATCAATATTTACACCTTTAATTAAAAACGCTAACAAGGTTATTTAGTAGGTTGCAGCCAGCCAGTGCAAATCAGCCCGGAAGTCAACCATTGCCGCGCCGAACAAGCGACGCTTTCTCGCAAAAGCTTTTAAGCGAAAATACCAAAATGAAAATGTAAAATATATTGTGGGAGCTGCGCTTGTTTAACTTGGCCTGGCCCTAACTCCATCCAAATGGATAGCAGACTGGAGTGGCTGCTGAGCAGCAGCAGCTTTAAGCCAATACCAGAATAAATATTATATATCATAATCTATGTGCATTCATTAGACTGCATAAATTTGCATAGCAAACGAACCTGTTCAAATAGAAGCTAATATTATTTATATTTGTTCCCAGTGCTCATAGCATATTGCGGCACTTTGTTGTGGCACTTATTAATAATGATAACTACTTTAGTCCGGATTTCAATATTACACAATATATTTATTATGTTTTAGATTTAGCTGTTTTCGATTTGCTGCTAATTTATACGTACTATTATTATTGAAAAGTAAGCCTTAAAGTCAACTTTAAATCAATCTTTGAACAATTATTCATTATTATTGTTATGCAAATATGTGTTTTTGTAAACGACTTTTGGCAGTAGTGAAGAAAACTGAATACCTGAACAAAAAGTGTTGTTGTACATTGTGAAAAATTATTATTTCTTCTGAAGATACCAAATCCATAGGAATAACATATCCATCATAACAAGTAAATATTTTTAGAGAATTATCTTTCAAATTCTGTGCTTCATATAAATTGTCAGATTTTTTGTATGATTTAAATTGTGGAATATTGCCATCCTTTTAGCGGCATGGGTAACTTAACTGGTTAATCCGAAATTATATTTCTGAAACGAAAGGTTGCTTCTTTCTTAAAATCAGCGTTTTTCATTTCTTACTTTCAGATTACATTATTCCATAATCTAAAAATAATATGTCTGATTTCCAATGCTTTTCATACTTCAATTATTTCAAAAGCAGGTATTTTAAGATTTTAGTTTATAAATTAATTAAGTTTAGTTCAAATGGCAATTCTTTTTCCGAGTGTAAATTCAGTTTTCTACCAATATGAAATGTTATATGGTATGCACATATATTTTGGAAACATACTCATGTGTGTTTGGCTTATATAACGTGAGCAGATTTCCGATTGTTGGAGGTCCCCATGGACGCTTTGTCCATTTGGAGTGCATCTGCGTGTATCTAAAATATTTGTCATAATGCACGTGCCATGTGCCGCCCACATTGCAACACCCACTGAGTGGTGACATTAAAATCTGCACCGCCGCCTGCTGCTGCATGTCGTTTAATTAAAAAATGCCCCAAAAGCATTTACCCAGACCCCGAACTAAGCTCAGTTGGAGTGGAGTGCAATGGATTCATTGATGCAGCATCGCTGACAATGTTGTCGGCGTCGTGTGTGCATTTTAATGAAAACGGAAACCAAATAATCACTGGCTGGGATCAGGCCGCAACGGTCAAGCAATGGCAAATTAAACAAAGCCAAGGATTTCCATAATAAAAAGTGCAGCTTGCGGAGCGTATGAATTTAATGATTTAATCACACGCTCCTCCCCCGCCCGCCCGCCCTGCGGCACAAGTGGCATGCCTTGTTGACACTGCATGCGTGTCAAGAGAATTTGTCAAAAAATGCAAGCGGCTCAAGGGAAATATCCAAGTGGAATTTCACTCACCCACATTGCCACTTCCTACACCGTGGCAGGGTTGCTGGCCGCGGGGCGTCCTCGTTGCATTGCTGCAAAAATTATTAACTTGGATGTTGCACGGCTGTCAAATGCTGGCATGTGGTCAACATTTAAGTGTAATTAATGCCCGCGGCCAGTCGGAAGTTGCATCGCCAACGACGCACTTCCGCCTGCCCAATAGCCACTGACAGTGCACCCAATCTGTGTCCAGTCTCTCTCCTGTCCAGTCTCTGTCTAAAATATGAAAAGCAAACATTCAGCTTAATTTGATTTGAATGCGAATCACTGGAAATGCATATTGCGCCAGCCGCAGGCTTTGTTCTTGCACTGCTGCAGTATCATTCGAATATATACTATATATATATATTTGTATAGTATTGGGTATGTGTTTGCCTTTTTGAGATGTTCTATTTGCTGATGCGTGTCCAAGGCAGACATTCCCATTTCTTACATCCAAAGTAATTACAAAACCCACTCGTTACTATTGTTCCCCAGAGAGAGAAGTCAAGGCAACATCTACACAATTTTCTAATGGACTTTTTGCCCTTTTTTAGGTAATCGAAATGTGTTTCTTTGCTAATTAATAGCTATCCATCAAAAAGTTTTTCACTTTGAACTGTCAGAAACTACTATATGCAAATTTTGATCAAAAGTTTTCTTTACATTTCTCGCCGTTTTCTTGGCCCTCTCAGCATCAGTAAAATTGACTAACGTGCCGTAAATTGAATTTGTTCCACATGGCAAGCAGTTTCAGAAAGCCGTGGCAAGTGTGGCCTTTGCCGCCGCATGTGGCATAATTACACAGGCGTTAAGACTTACTTCACATATAGTTTACGCAAAGTCAATTAAACTCTGACATTGCGCAGAGCTCTCTTAGTTTTCGATTTGTGTATTGTGCGAAATAACTCTTTGTGCAATTGACAAGTTTGAAGAGTTGAAAAATACAAGAATAGAAAAGAAAATGAAAATTTGGGAAATTACTTCAGTGTGTGTACACTCAGAAAAAAAAGAATTCAGAAAAGCGAGGCCAGCTCACTTTCTATTTCACGGATTTTCTTTTATTCATTTAAAATACATATCGAATATCCAAAGTATTTTTTTTTATAGGTATTTAGCTTTCTTATATTATTATGAAGCAGTAGTTATTTCAGACAGCATACATACAAACATTGTATACAGATTCATATATATTAATCTGAAAGATCTTGCGAATATATAGCGATTCAAACCAGTGTTTTTCTTTTTAAAATAGGAGATTGCATTTTTACTTTTTAGAAATATTTTCTATATACGAAATTCATAAAAAATATTTCTGAAAAACCGAAAGAAGGCTTTCAGATTCTTTTCTCTACATTTAATAAATATTTCGAGTTTTCAGAACGATTTTCGTATTAGGGTTATTTTCAAATTTTCATGGCGATGGTTTTTCTGAGTGAATATGCTAAATATAAATGTGGTAAGTCAGCAAAAGATACTTAGTCGATATATCAATATCTGAGAGTCTCTGCCTCAATTATGATAACTGCAATGTCTTTTTTGAAACTTAAATTCTGAGATTCTATTCCAAAAGTTCTCTTTTCCCTAGCTCCGATAGTGGCTTTAAAACTGTATCTATTGAGGAGTGCCAAAACGTTGTCACAAAAATGAATTTAATTAATTTTAATCACTTATTTATGATGATTACCAATTTCCTGTCTCGAAGCATTCTCTTTTACAGCTCAAAACTTGCCCAGACACGGACATGAACGCGGACACAAAAGTTTTTTGGCTTTTTGGCTGCCACTCCTAAACTGCAATTAAAGTGCAATTTGGTGTGAGCCAAAAGGCGCTTCTACTCAGTTCTGTTTTGCTGTACTTGGCCAGACTGCAGACGCTTAACGAGGCTCATCGAGGCGCCTCTGCGTTTTGTTCACTTGGACCTTTGGCTTATTAATTTAAATTTCAAGTTCTTCGCTGCATAGTTGCAGCTTCTTCGGAGTACTCCTGGATGACTCGAGAGGGAAATGTGAGTTTTGCCTGGGCCTGGGCTGCCTCCCGAATTGCGTGCCAAAGTAATAATAAACATAATTTGCTGCGCACACTCTGCAGCTAATTTGGAACGGGGGGTGGTGGGGGCAGCAAGGATTACGACGGTTACAACGTTCATTCAGACACCATCATCAAGAGCTCAGAGGTCTCAACTCTTGTAGGTGTCCAAGTGCAAAAGTTCGAGCACAATTTCGAGTTGGACTTTAACAAAGTAAAAAGTTAGCCAAAGTGCTGCGGGAGCCTTTGTGGCACTTGTGTTAGCTTGTTGTGTTGGTGAATACCCTGTATTGTGCACTTGAAATTGGGTATATTTGCCGTCATGTTTACAATATTTCATTCAAGTATGTGTTTCAATTTGTTATCATCATTTAACTAATTTACCCAGTACAATAAAGGTATTCTTTTCGCCAAAACTTCTATAGCTGTTTAATAGGGCATCTCAAAGTCGTTCATTTGCATTTACAACACAGTTTGTGGTGGCGCTGCTGCTGCTTTTGTTGTTGTGGTCTTACTTTTTGTGTTAGTTGTAAATTAAATTTGCAAACGGTCTGGCAACTCGACACTATAGTTTATAATCGTTTGGGAATTGAAATGCAGTCGATTCGAAAATGTCTGCAAGTTTCTCACTTTTTCCTTTTGGCTGGTCAGCACAACTTTTTGGCTCGGCATTTTTATTACATTTGGCAGCCGCAGCGACAAATAAAAATACGACTGTGTGCAAGGGCGACTCTATTCAACATTCTACACTCTATCATTAATTATTTAAAATGCACGGCGCCATAGCCATTTAGACACCTAATGGTACAGACTTGTAGCCTTGCAACATGTGGCAGCAACTCACAACCCCCCCAACTGGCAACCTCGAGCGCTTGTAATCATAAAAGTTTACGAGTCAAAAGAAATAGCAAAAAAAACAAAAACCAAATCAAAACGACAAGTGACGAGTCGAACCACGATGACACTGGGCTCAGCTGCACCCATTCACCAATTTTGCGGGCATGGGAATTTAATTAAAATCAAGCTCAACTCCCTCTAAACCATAAGCCCCCTGCCCCAAGAACCAACCACTAACCAAGACCCATTCTCAGGCCAACGTTTAGTTTCAATCAAAGTGGCGTCGAAAAATTTACGCAAATTGACAACAGAAGCGACAACGACGTCGAGCATCAATAAAAAACGTTTAGAAAAGTGCCTACCCCCTAATATCCTTGCCCACTTACCCCCTTTCCCCGCATCCACCTCGAGCAGAACTCAGTCGTAATTGAAACTCATTAGCGTGCATTTTAGTGGCCATTTTGTGCCGTTCGCAAACCTTTGGACAACCCTTTGGGTCCCATTTTGTTGTAAGTGAGTTTAACTCTGTTCCCTGCTCGTAGTTTGCTGTTGTTGTGGGTTGTTCGTGGTTGTTGGTTGCTTGTGTGTGGTGTGCGTGGTTGTGTGGTTTATGTGGTAAGTGTGCCATCATTATGAGTGTTATGGGTTTTTTTCTTTTGCATACACATATATTTTTTTTATTGTTGACGGGTTTTACCAAGCTTTTATAAAAGCGACACAAATGCAATGGGCAAAGCAGAAAAGCACAAAAGCAACAAATGCTAAAATAAAAAAAATTAACATCTGTCTTTGTCACCCCGATGTTGGTATACCCTAACACAACGTGTTCACTTCTAAACTCAAGTTGTAATATTGCCGATCTATTCTCATTTACAGTCAAATGTTGATCAAAACAAGCAGACAGACAGAAGAACGGAAATCAATTCGCCTAATAATGCTGATCAATCATTTATAATATTCAACTTCCAAATACATTGTCCTGTTCACAAATATATTTATTTATACTTAAATATTTTGTTTATCTATATATATATATATATTTATTTCTGAATGCGTTAAATGATTTGTCCTAAAATTAAGATACGCTCAATCAGAGCTTACAATTATTTTATACACATTTATAAAAATGGATTAAAATAGCAGAATATACAATATATGAATAAATGGCAATTTATATGAATTTAGAATGAGAATTTGCTGAGTTCAATGTTAACTGAGTTTCACTTCAGATAGTTCCAATTTTAGCTCCATCGCCTCGACCATATTGCCATTGTGGTGCAGACCCTTAAGCCAGTTGATATATCTGTCGGGTATGCCCGTCTCTTCGGCGCCCTTGACTAACACCTTGAGATATGTGCAAGAGGGCTGGCGATTCTGAGGCACATCTGCCATAACGGATTCGGCATGGACAATCGTCTCCGGCTGATTGCTGAGATGGTAGGCGCGACAGATGACCTCTGTCTTGTTGCTCAGCGAGTGAACGGGGACATTAATCGGTATATAGATGCCAGCGGAAACGCCCTCCTGGCTGTGGGAAAGAATGTTGTAGTGATATATTTATCTGACTTATTAGTTAGTCAGTTTATACTTATCCAAATCCTTTAGATTGCACATGTCAATCTCCCAAATGGCGCCAAACACTTGACTACCAGCCGTGGGCACAATTGTCGCTGGTGCTCCCAGCCATCTATTCGCGCCGACAGCCTTAAAATCGAGGCGATAATTCTGCAATAAATAGAACAGTTATACCATATATATCATATTTATTGCTGCCTGTTAACTTACCTCCAGTCTGCCGGCTCCGAGGCGCGTCGCCGTAGGATTTTGTATGTGGATGCGACTTGCCAACATATTGCTGCCAAAGCCAAAATAATAGAATTTGCCAGCCATCTTCATCTAAAGCTCGCTTCAGGCTTCAATTCTGCAAGGAAATATCATGATTAACATATGTATATATATTTGTCGAAATTTCAAAAGTCTGAACAATAATAAATTTGAGTCCAACATTTTTGCTGAAATGTCTTAAGGTCATGAATATCTTAATTTCCCCTGCTTGCAAGCAGTGCACAGTTAAAACGCAGCAAGCAGTTATTGTTGGTTGTGGTCTCGTCTAAAGGTTCTCATTCAATGGCTATTGAAAAAATAAATATATATTTACAAATAAATAAATGAAAATGTTTAATTTTGCTTGAGCAATTGACCATATAAGTATTTACTTATTTATTAGATGTCAAATTTATCAATTGGTAAGCCATAGTATTAAAAACAGTTTCATTCATAATTTACAGCCTCAATATGTCAAAAGCTCTTTCACTTCCGAGCTTTTAAATTGTACGGAGAAAACAGCTGTTTCTGATTATATTTTTATGTAGCGCACAATTTGTTGTATTTTATTAAGTAATTTACTTAATTTAATTACTGTCACTTTTAACGTTCTTTTACTTAATAGTACAATCAATATTACGCGTTAGACTCGTTCACTTTTATTATTAATAATGCGTACACGTCACCCAATTAAAATTTTCTTTGTTTACAAGCTGCTTGTCCAGCTGACAAAGCGCAACTGACTTTTGCCAGAGAAAGAAAGCAAAACCGAAATACGATTATTTTACACTAAACAAAATATTTTAGGTTGAATTTCTTTCTTGATAAGAAATAGGTATTTGAATAACCTGAACATTGATAATAAAAAGGTGTAATTAAGTTCGCCAAAAATTTAATAAACAAAAGAAAGCATTTTCAATCCCAAAAAGTCATCTGTCTGTCAGTATACCTGGAAAGAGTTGGATATATAAAAATAAAAAATTCCGCAATTTAAGTTACAGTAAACAAAAACAAAGTAATTGAATAATGAACGTGGTGCATTTAATGATAAATTCCAATGTTATGTTTGATTATAAAATGTACATTTTTCATTTGTAAATTAATCATTAATATTTTATTTTATTACTTTAAAATTCAATTAGTTAATAATAATAACAGTGTAGAAGGGCAAAGACAAATTCAGCTTCTTTCACTTATCAATTATACGAAGGTCTATATTTGGGTTTGAAACTTGAGTGTTTTTTTCATGTGTGCTTCAGTTCTGGTTTGTGAATGTGAATTTTTACTAATGCCTGGAGACAAATAAAAATCCCTTTCGCATAGCGAAGACTGCAACCCACAGAAGCAATTTCAAAATCGAGTTTAAATCGACCGAATATCAAATGAGAGATATAAATTAGTTGAGTAGCTCAACCTCACGAACTTTATACTTCTGTTCCATTTCGCTCGCAGTTTTGTTATTATGCTTGATGGCTTGCAACCACTTGACATAACTCTCGGGAATGCCGCTCTCAATTGCACCTTTGACGAGTACCTGCAAGTAGGTCTTAGAGGGCTGCCGATTCGCGGGAATCTGATATGGCTCCATTGCGTGCAGGTTGCTTTCAGGCTGGATTACTAAATGGTAAGTTCTCGCCAAAATCTCAGTGTCTCTGCCATGCAACTTCACGGTCACGACGATGGGTCTATATATACCCAGGTGAACACCTTCCTGCCTAAACATAAATCATAATCATTATATACACTGCCATCTGCTCATCGTTACTCACTTATCTATTTTCGCCAATTTGGAGAGGTCAATTTGCCACAGTGTGCCCCAAGTAAGAGTTCCCATTGTCGGCACAATAGTTGCCACTGCTCCTTTCCACACAGAGCTCACCCTGCCAAAGTCCAAGCGGTAAGATTCTAGCATAGCGGGTCCCACAATCTCAGCGCTTGGGTTCCGAATGTAAATTCGCTCTGCCAACATGTTGCTGCCATAGCCAAAATAATAGAATTTGTCGCCATGCACCACAGCCAGCGGATAAGTCCGGTTACCATTCAGATCGGCGCCAGATCCGTTGATCGCTCTCATGGCCACCATACAAATCAGAGCAAAAAATATTTTCATTTTGTGTTGCACTGTTTTTTGACAACCTTCTCGTCGTCTATTCAAATTTAAACTGCAAGCTGCTTTAAGTTTCGTTCAGACTGTCCTCGTCATCGGCGATTTGGTGTATTGATTTAGCACAGTTACCGTACAAAAGCGATGAATGAATTTAAATTTGTTGAAAATAAAATTGAAAAATAATAAAATGCACTTATAATATGTACAAACAAGTGAGAACTTTGTAGTCGCACCCAAGCCGATGTGGAATACTCTGATATAAGCTCATCAATTTACTTTTTAAAATTGGTGATAACATCTCTCTTTTTTTAGGAGATACAATTTCTAACAGGGGCCTGGCCGGAAATTTTTGTATCAATCTTGAAATTGGATTAGATAGATTCTTATAATATTTATTATAGATTGTGGTAATCGACTCTCAAGGTATAGTTGTGGGAGACATAGTATTTAGTGATTTAGTAGAATATTTTCCCCAGAGATAGACAGAGAAACAAAGGGAGTGAGATTTTCAATTAGAACAATGCAACATATCAGATTGCCAGAGCTTATTGAAATGTTTGTTGTGCAATTATTGGCAATCGAAATTGATTATAGACTGCGAGTATTTATTTACATTTATAAATTAACAAACTTGCGTAAGTGGGAAACAGCAATCTGTGTTTTTTTTTTCATTACTTTAGCTGATAATTTTTGATTTTATATAATCGGAAACTATTTGATGTATTATCAATTTCAATATTTATTTTTGGCTTTAGTGCCCGAGGCCGCCCTGGGACTAAATTTGTTTCGCGCTTATTCGCTGCAACATTATTTTTTTTGTCTAATTCGGTAAATTCCAAAATTAGTTTTTTTTGCCGTTTGCAACAAATATTGATTACATTTATATTTTTACATTAACTGCCACTCATGTGAAGTTGAAATTTGTTGAAATTCGGACATATTCATTATTTTGAAAAAGAAAATTAATAATTTGTGGCTGGTAGAAAGAATACACCAAAAAAAATTAATGGGTTTCTGTTCTTTTTTTACTACATGTTTTGCTTTTATCTATTTTATTATTCAAGTGTATAAAATGTTAATTTGAACTATATTCCAAACATATTTGTCTACAATATAATCTCAGAGCCCGTACGGAACTTAACTTTTATAGTAATTTCACATAGTTGCCATTGTTTTATAGCTCACTCAATATTGTGAGAGATTTAAGTGCCTTGTGAGTGAAACAGAGTGTCCATAACCATTAAGAGGAATACGAGGCATTTAGTAGTTAATATAAGCGTTAATAATTACTTAATAATTGCTCTGATCGGGCGCGGCTCGTGCTCAACGTTGACTGTCTTTGTCAAACACAACTGAACGACTAACTATGCCAGCCTTTGTCAAATGCGACGCTGCGCTAATAGATCAGCTCAACGAAAGAATATACATATATATATATAAGTGTATTATTGAATATTATATTATATTATTAAACATTGTTGCTTTGACATACTTATATACTATATATTAAATTTGGTGATATGTACATGCTACTCGTGATAATAACAACACATATACAGTGGCGGACACCTTATTTCGAGCATTGTCAAAGAAAAAACGTATTTGCCTGCTATAAGCTAACCATTCATTATTTTTCAGAAATTCCAAAGACCGATGGTAGGTATATATATTAACCACCAAAATTAATATATGACCCCAATACACTGGGGTTTCCCCACCTGCTAGGTAGGATTATAAAAATGTAGCATACTTCCAGGCGTATTCTTCATTTGGAGCAGGTACATTGTGGACACCTAGGTGCCATTGAACTACGAAAACTCATCCTGGAACTCTTCCAAAACGGATATTCACATCGCCAAATAGCTGAAATGGTCAGTCTGAGCAACTCAACTGAGTATAACATCATTCGGCGCTTCGTCGACGCTAATCGGATTGAGGGCAAGGGCAGAATGGCACCAAACAAGATTTTCACCGAAGAGGAGGAGCGAAGGATCACCAGGAAAATAAAGGGAAATTCCAAGCTATCGGCTCCAAAAGTAGCTCAACAGGTGCAGGATGAAATGGGGAAAAAGTGCTGTGTGGAAACTGTGTGCAGGTTTCTGCGCCAACATGACTTTAATGCCCGAGTACCACGGAAGAAGCCCTTTATAAGCGTTCAAAATAAAGGGACTTGGATGACGTTCGTCAAAAACCACTTGGACAAGGATTTGGAGATCTGGAATACAGTCATATTTGCATATGAGTCCAAATTCACAATTTTTGACTCGGACGGACTTAATTATGTGTGGCGACAGTCCAATACTGACCTGAATCCCAAACACGTAAAGGCAACAGTCAAGCATAGTGGAGGAAGTGACATTTCATGGGTATGTATCTCGTCAGCCGGATTCGGGAATTTTGTGATTTTTGAAACAACTATGGACAAGAATGTGTACTTCAACATTCTAAAGGAAAATTTACTCCAAAGTGCCGAGAAGGTAGGAATCCGACGTACTTTCCGGTTCAACCAGGACAACGATCCCAAGCATAAGGCCAAGATAGTACAGTCCTAGCTCATCAGGAACTGCCCCCACTTGATAATTCCGCCGGCCCAGTCTCCAGATTTAAATGTTTTTGAGAATTTGTGGGCTCTGCTGGAAAATAACATCCGGAAACACAGAATATCCAGCAAAGAAGACCACAAAAATGCTCTGCGGGATGAGTGGAGCAGAATCAGCCCAGAAGCTACCAGGAAGGTGGTATCTTCCATGAATAATAGGTTAAGGGAAGTGGTTAAGGCTAAAGGATATCATACTAAGTATTAACATCCTTATTTAAGCTTTTATACGGAAAATATATTACTTTTTTGAGACTGCTCGAAATAAGCAGTAAACAAAAAATGGGGTACTTTTTTACATAACTCTACCTAGCCGGTGGGGCAACCCCAGTTTATTGAGGTCATATATAAATTTTGGTGGTTAATAGATATACCTACCATCGGTTTTTGGAATTTTTGAAAAATAATGAATGGTTAGCTTATGGCAGGCAATTACTTTTTTTCTTTGACAATGCTCGAGTTGAACTGTGAGTCACTGTACATTTCATTCTCCTATTGATGTACAGCCACACACTCACACAAACACACACACACATACTCACACACTCGCACACACACACACACAGGCAGGAATTCACTAAAAGCTTTGACTTCACTACACCAAATTAGATTTAAAGATATGAAAATGAATGTTTTGTTTTGCTTTTGCACTGGGCTTATCAAATTGCCCAAGAGTGCAAATATTTGCAATTCTTTTGTTTTGTTGTTTACAGTGCATTTGAGTAAATTAATTGATTCACGCTTTGCTGAATATTTAATTACAGGTCAATATTAATGGACGACCACCTCCAAATAAATGAAATTATTTATTATATTTAAATTAAATTTATGTAAATACTTCGAACAAAAATCGACGCATCGATGCATAAAATGAATAATGTTGATATGAATAAATAACAAAATTGAAAATTCCGTTTATTGGATTAGGTGTTGATGTGCTGAAAAAGTGAGAAAGTGATCAAAATTAGTGGAAGAATGCGAATATTCAAAGTGAGTAAAGCGCAACTGGCTTTTGCCAGAGAAAGAAAGCAAAACCGAAATACGATTATTTTACACTAAACAAAATATTTTAGGTTGAATTTCTTTCTTGATAAGAAATAGGTATTTGAATAACCTGAACATTGATAATAAAAAGGTGTAATTAAGTTCGCCAAAAATTTAATAAACAAAAGAAAGCATTTTCAATCCCAAAAAGTCATCTGTCTGTATAACTGGAAAGACTTGGATATATAAAAATAAAAAATTCCGCAATTTAAGTTAAAGTAAACAAAAACAAAGTAATTGAATAATGAACATGGTGCATTTAATGATAAATTCCAATGCTATGTTTGATTATAAAATGTACATTTTTCATTTGTAAATTAATCATTAATATTTTATTTTATTACTTTAAAATTCAATTAGTTAATAATAATAATAGTGTAGAAGGGCAAAGACAAATTCAGCTTCTTTCACTTATCAATTATACAAAAGCTCTATATTTGGGTTTGAAACTTGAGTGTTTTTTTCATTTGTGCTTCAGTTCTGGTTTGTAAATGTGAATTTTTTACTAATGCCTGGAGACAAATAAAAATCCCTTTCGCATAGCGAAGACTGCAACCCACAGAAGCAATTTCAAAATCGAGTTGAAATCGACCGAATATCAAATGATAGATGTATATTAGTTGAGTAGCTCAACCTCACGAACTTGAAGAGTCTCTTCCATTTTGCTCGCAGTTTTGTTATTATGCTTGATGGCTTGCAACCACTTGACATAACTCTCGGGAATGCCGCTCTCAATTGCACCTTTGACGAGTACCTGCAAGTAGGTCTTAGAGGGCTGCCGATTCGCGGGCTTCTGATCTGGCTCCATTGCGTGCAGGTTGCTTTCAGGCTGGATTACCAAATGGTAAGTTCTCGCCAATATCTCAGTGTCTCTGCCATGCAACTTCACAGTCACGACGATGGGTCTATATATATCCAGGTGAACACCTTCCTGACTAAACACAAATCATAATCATTATATACACTGCCATCTGCTCATCGTTACTCACTTATCTATGTCCGCCAATTTGGAGAGGTCTATTTGCCACACTGTGCCCCAAGTAAGAGTTCCCATTGTCGGCACAATAGTTGCCACTGCTCCATCCCACACAGAGTCCACCATGCCAAAGTCCAAGCGGTAAGATTCTAGCATAGCGGGTCCCACAATCTCAGCGCTTGGGTTCTGAATGTGAATTCGCTTTGCCAACATGTTGCTGCCATAGCCAAAATAATAGAATTTGTCGCCATGCACCACATCCAGCGGATAAGTCCGGTTACCATTCAGATCGGCGCCAGATCCGTTGATCGCTCTCATGGCCACCATACAAATCAGAGCAAAAAATATTTTCATTTTGTGTTGCACTGTTTTTTGACAACCTTCTCGTCGTCTATTCAAATTTAAACTGCAAGCTGCTTTAAGTTTCGTTCAGACTGTCCTCGTCATCGGCGATTTGGTGTATTGATTTAGCACAGTTACCGTACAAAAGCGATGAATGAATTTAAATTTGTTGAAAATAAAATTGAAAAATAATAAAATGCACTTATAATATATACAAGCAAGTGAGAACTTTGCAGTCGCACCCAAGCCGATGTGGAATACTCTGATATAAGCTCATCAATTTACTTTTTAAAATTGGTGATAACATCTCTCTTTCTTTAGGAGATACAATTTCTAACAGGGGCCTGGCCGGAAATTTTTGTATCAATCTTGAAATTGGATTAGATAGATTCTTATAATATTTATTATAGATTGTGGTAATCGACTCTCAAGGTATAGTTGTGAGAGACATAGTATTTAGTGATTTAGTAGAATATTTTCCCCAGAGATAGACAGAGAAACAAAGGGAGTGAGATTTTCAATTAGAACAATGCAACATATCAGATTGCCAGAGCTTATTGAAATGTTTGTTGTGCAATTATTGGCAATCGAAATTGATTATAGACTGCGAGTATTTATTTTCATTTATAAATTAACAAACTTGCGTAAGTGGGAAACAGCAATCTGTGTTTTTTTTTCATTACTTTAGCTGATAATTTTTGATTTTATATAAACGGAAACTATTTGATGTATTGTCAATTTCAATATTTATTTTTGGCTTGAGTGCCCGAGGCCGCCCTTGGACTAAATTTGTGTCGCGCTTATTCGCTGCAACATTATTTTTTTTGTCTAATTCGGTAAATTCCAAAATTAGTTTTTTTTGCCGTTTGCAACAAATATTGATTACATTTATATTTTTACATTAACTGCCACTCATGTGAAGTTGAAATTTGTTGAAATTCGGACATATTAATTATTTTGAAAAATAAAATTAATAATTTGTGGCTGGTAGGATGCACAAAAAAAATGAGAGGTTTCTGTTTTTTTTACTACATGTGTTGCTTTTATATATTTTATTATTCAAGTGCATAAAATGTTAACTTGAACTATATTCCAAACATATTTGTCCACAATATAATCTCAGAGCCCGTAACGAACTTAACTTTCATAGTAATTTCACATAGTTGCCATTGTTTTATAGCTCATTCAATATTGTGAGAGATTTAAGTGCCTTGTGAGTGAAACAGAGTGTCCATAACCATTAAGAGGAATACGAGGCATTTAGTAGTTAATATAAGCGTTAATAATTACTTAATAATTGCTCTGATCGGGCGCGGCTCGTGCTCAACGTTGACTGTCTTTGTCAAACACAACTGAACGACTAACTATGCCAGACTTTGTCAAATGCGACGCTGCGCTAATAGATCAGCTCAACGAAAGAATATACATATATATATATATTTATATATATATGTATAATATGTATGTATATGTATAATGTATAATGTATAATGTATATGTATAATAAGAGACGCACATCTACTCTCACATTCTTTCTCAATCTGTTTATGCACATAGAACTAGACTCTAAACATTGTTGCTTTTACATACTTATATACTACGTAGCAGGAGGGGAAACCCCAGTTTATTGGGGTCATATATTAAATTTGGTGATATGTACATGCTACTCGTGATAAGAACAACAAATATATGTACTTACACTCGGAAAACGAAATTGCCCTGAATCTTAGAATATCAGCCAGAAAGCTAGAAATTTTTTTGTTTTTGGAAATAGAAAATTTCCAAAAATTAGAAAGGCTTTGTTGTATTTTAGAAAATTTCAAATTGTTTCTTAATATTCGAAAATATTTCTAAATGCAAATCCTGCTTCAATATTTCAATTCCAATTAAGTTATTTAAATACATAAACTATATAAGATGTATATATCTGTTTAATGATTAAACCGAGTTGATGTGTAAAATCGAACTGAAGTGCTCTGATGAGCAGGCTCTCTATTTATACAAAAATGCTTAGTCTAAATGTATGTAAAAATGCAGCTGGATCGGGGTCTGGCGATGAAGGCAGCTGGATCGGGGCCTGTCGATGATGGTAGTTGGATCGCGGCGACCGTCGATGAAGGCAGCTGGATCGCGGCCTGTCGATGAAGGCAGCTGCATCGTGGCTACCGTCAATGAAGGCAGCTGGTTCGGGGTCTGGCGATGAAGGCAGCTGGATCGCGGCGACCGTCGCGCCGCGAGCTGCCGGCAACCCGTCGCCAGCAAATAACGGTAGTTGCGCATCCAACTTCAGCAGCAGGTACCGCGATGAACAAGGCTGGCCTGCATGGGTCAGGCATCAGCTAGTACTAGTACAGGATATATATATATATATAAATATAGGGTGTTCATTTTTGAACAATATCTGTGAATTCTTAAATATTTACTCATATCAATAATAAAAGTAAGAAAAATGCTGATATTCTAGTTCTGTGTACACATATAAAAAAGCTAGAGATTAGATTTTTTTTTTAACATTTTAGAAAGTTTACTCTTAATTTAAGAAAATAAAACTTTGGTTGGCGCCAAGAGAGGGTAATTTTCTGCAATTCACTGCGATTTTCTACGAGTGTATAACGCATTCAATAATTTCGATGATGGTTTATGGAGTAAGAAAGCTATGCGAACAACGACAGTTATTTTGACAGTTATTCGGGTTCAGCTCGACAAATTGTTGCTTCAACGTAGTGCTTGCCACAAACTAGCCAACAGTCCCTGCCACACGGTTTCTGTCATGTGCAGCAACCCAGTGAAACACCAATACAAACAAAACATAAATTGTAACGAGCTTGTCAAGCGAAGTCATCGACGGCGGCGTCGACGTTAACTACGACGTCATTATAGTACAATTGACTTCATGATGTTTTGCCATCTTGCAGTTTATCACCAGTGGGGGGTGGTGCATGATGGATTTTTCACTGATAGCCATAATGATGGCGACATGCATCAGCCAGCAGGTCTGTATGCATGTCAAACATAAACGCGGCTAATAATGATGTAGGGGAGCTGTCGGAGGAGCAGTCAGTGGCGGAGTTCCGGGAGCTGGCGGAGCATTCATCCATCAATTCAAGTGCCACTCAGCAGCTGCAGCCGGGCACACATGTCGTATGCGTAATTATATCTGACTTGACTGCATTGCATTGTAATTGCAAATTCACTTATGAGCTTGTTAAGCAGATGGATAGCTGATAGTTTGCGACTTGCATTGTTTGTTTATTTTATTATATGTTTTCATTAAGATTATGCTCTAAGATTGTGGCCTAGACGTCGGAATAATTTGTTGTGCCTTGCTTGAGTAAAGGGGCGTTGATTGCTGTCACTCATCATCAGCACAAGTTGGATTTTTGTGTTTTTTTTTCTTTAACACCTTTAGCTGCCTCCCATCGATTTCCACCTTCGCCTTGTAAGCATAACTCAAAGCATTTTTCCGCGTTAAGCATGAAAACATTTTTGCCGGTGAACATAATTTTTACACGCAAACATTTGTCGTAGAGACATGCGTCAACCTTACGAACTTTTCTCTCTAGAAAAAGTTGGCAGTTGAATTGCCAAAGTTTGCACACACTCATAATCACAAACACACACACACACACACACACTCGCACACACACACTCTAGGCCACGCCCCCTGCCTCCCTGCCTGGGTGCGAGTGACTGCGTTGTCAGCACAAATCAAACATCCCGACTTTGCCCGGCCAGCTGAGAACTCTGTTGATATTTGCAATGCTTAAATTGATTACGAGATTCTCTCGAGAGTTTACAATTATGCACTAACCAAAGGAGAGTGCTTCCACTCATGCATTGATAATGATACACTTCAATATAAGGAGTAAAGTTCACATTTTAGGCAGTTAAATCTTATTTTATAACAATGCTTGCATTAGTTTTTCTCAATTTTTCACAACCCTTATTTTGTTTTATAGAGCACTCACTGTTGGTAAGGACATCGCATCTTCGTCGTAGTTTTCGATTAGATTTGCTGAAATCCGGAAACTTGATCCGTTTGCTTGGTGAATTTTTGCTGGTGGATTGTGGACTTTCGGTTTGGTTTTGTGGCTCAATCATTTTAATGGCAGTATCGTGTTAGGCCTTGTTGAAAATGTATCTAGTATATACATTTCATTCTCCTATTGATGTACAGCCACACACTCACACACACACACTTACTCACACACTCGCACACACACACACACACTGGCAGGAATTCACTAAAAGCTTTGCCTTCACTACACCAAATTAGATTTAAAGATATGAAAATGAATGTTTTGTTTTGCTTTTGCACTGGGCTTATCAAATTGCCCAAGAGTGCAAATATTTGCAATTCTTTTGTTTTGTTGTTTACAGTGCATTTGAGTAAATTAATTGATTCACGCTTTGCTGAATATTTAATTACAGGTCAATATTAATGGACGACCACCTCCAAATAAATGAAATTATTTATTATATTTAAATTAAATTTATGTAAATACTTCGAACAAAAATCGACGCGTTGTTTAAGAGAATTTTTAATTAATGCTGTCAAAGTTGGTGGTATATATAGTGCATAAAATGAATAATGTTGATATGAATAAATAACAAAATTGAAAATTCCGTTTATTGGATTAGGTGTTGATGAGCTAAAAAAGTGCGAAAGTGATCAAAATTAGTGGAAGAATGCGAATATTCCAAGTGAGTACCCACAATGAGTCTGCAAGTCTTTGATGAGTGAAAGTTTTAAATGGGCGACAGGCAGGCAGGCAGGCAGGCAGTTGAGCTATCGGAAGCAAAAGTTAAACGAGTACGAGTATCTTTGTATCTCACAAGGCAAAAAGCGCGCAGAAGCGGAAAATCCATTTATCATTCGTGTTTGAGTGTGTGCGAATTTCTATCTGTGTGTGTGTGTGTGTGTGGCAAACAGGCAAAAAGCTGCCAAAGACACTTGATAATATTTGCATGCTCAAAAACTAGCGCCAACCAATCCATTCAGGTGAGACAGGGACAGGATACAACGGAAAAGTGACAAAGGATAAAATACGGATATGCACAGCACGGAAGGAGATTTCAGCATGAAAAATTCACAACTTTTGAATGCGAGACATGATGAGAAAATCCAGCATAGAGAAATGAAAAGATGTTGCATATTTCGTGGATACTTAAAAATCACTAAATACATTTTCGATTCATTTCAAAATGTTTTTCACTAACTAACCCGGTTTATACTCTAATAAATTTAGAATTCTGTCGAAACTAGTCTTCAGGAAGAGATTTAGAGATTTAAAGTTTCAATTACAAAATGATGTCATCAACATTTACTACATATACAAAAATTAGCACTAATTGTACATGAGAAGACAAATAATTCTAGATTATTAATTATAAATTGGATGACACAAACAAATGAATGTGACTAAATTGAAATCAAATAAATGTTTAATATTCACTCCCGAATTCGATTGATGTACTCGTAAATGAGCATATTCATGAGATGCTTAAGGTACTCCATTCCAAGAACTCCTGCTGTGATTTGACATGCATTATACACAGACTCACAAGAAAATATTCCAATAAGTAGGTATGCTTCGCTGAGCGCTTTGTTTGCATTGACTGCCGATGACTGAGATCATTTGTGTGCTCATGTGTGCGTGAAACTCAGCCAAGATACGACAACGACAATGACAACGATGACAACAGGATGGGCCGTGTCTGATGAGGATGACTCTGTGAATAGCAAGCATATGATGGTATTTCTTGGAAAGGGGTTGCTTGGGATGGAGAAGGCATAGCTGGCAGCAACGTAGGCATATGAATATTCATGGGCCATGCCTGCCTGACTGTCGAGGATTGTTCCTCAGCCCCTGTTGAGCTGAGGATTTTGCTAGCCGAGTTACTCGAATTGCAACTAATTGGGTATCGAGTGATTGTGAAGCAAGTGTTGCAGAAAATTCGATCAATTACGTGACAAGTGACGAGTTAATTGTATGAATATTGAGTGCAAATCCCCAGCCTTGCTATCCGAAACTAATAATCTCTTTTCACAGAGGGTAACTCTCAAGTGCAGCAGCTTCAATGATATTATTATATATTCAAAGCCGAAAAAGTACCATAATTTCCATTATGCTGCCGTGGTTGTCGTACAGTCAACAGCCTGCCAGAGTAAGGCAGAGGCAAGGGCAGCATGGACTAGTCAAACATCCTGAAAGTTGTCTACATCGTGGTAATTGCATATGTGCTTATACTCAGTGGTGGTTAATGGTGGTGCGGTGGTGCGTTCGCCTTCTCTGCCACGCTGCCAGGCAAACACTGCGGTATCTGCAATTTTAATAAGTCATATAAAAACTTGAGCCAAAATGCAGCGACTTATAATTAATTAACAAGTGGCAGTTGCTTGTGCCAAGGATGCGACTACAAGGATGCCATACAAGCTATACCAGAGCGAAAGTTCAACATTAATATCTGATAGCATCTGTGGGGCTGAGTGGGTTATGAATAGTGCATATTTCTGAATAGCTCTTTATTAATTAGCAGATTTATTGTCAGAGCCAAGGAGTAGCTTATCGTGAAAACTGTCTTTGCAAAGTTAATTGTAAAGTACTACAAAATACCCTGAACCCAACTACGCTCAAATCAAAATTGTCCAATTTGCTTTGACATTGGGTATAATGAAAATAAAACTTGATTGCTTTTAGAGCTCATAGTCTGCAAGTCGCAGCTAAGCCAATCAACTTTAGATCTGCCTTAAAGCATAGCTCTTCAGCTGCATTCAACTGGGGAGAGATAGTTGTAGGTACTTCACATGTCACTCAGAGGTGCGAGTGGCAGCAGTAAGGGGGCCTGCAATCTGCTATCCTGGCATGCAAGCCGACAGCTGTCCTGTTTGCTCCTGCCTGAGTCGCAGCTCGTCAAACTTGGTTAAAGTGCCATAAAGTCGCGCAGCGAGTCTGACAGCAAAAGCAGATAAGAGAAAGTGCTTCGGCCCACATCAAGAAGAAAAATATGCAGAAGTTGTTGGCCTCGATTATTAAGCACTTTACGCTGACTGTAAGCCCCAAATGAAAATACAAAAAAAGAAGCCAAATAACCTTGAAACTTAATAATAATTTCGTCAAGTGCTTTTTAAATAGAGTACAAATTTTTTATTTATGTTTGCTCTGTGTCAGGATTTAGTTTTATGTGTCCCCACCGCTTTCTAACGACTTGGCTTTGAATTTCATGCCTGCCATGCTCCCGTCTAGACCAATTAATAATATTTCGTGTCAAGTGGAACATTAGACAAAAGCACCGAAAAATCCGCAACAATAAGCAAATGGCCAAGAATTTGTTTTATGCCAACAAACAAATATAATGCAAGTCAGCTGCATAATGCCAAAAACGAAATACCCTTGCTGAAGTTCTACTAAAAAAAAGTAAATCATCGATTTAAATCAAGCTGATAAATATTTCATACTTGAATTAATAATTTGAATTTAAGCTGCCAGCTCAAACTAAAAGTGAGCACAAGTGTTTGTTTGGCAGTGTTGTTTGGCAGCATATCCTTGGGCAGAGTATAAGGAGCGCAGTGACGCAAATTCGGAAAGCTGTTTTCAAAAGTCGAACACTCATAAGACAGAGCTCAAGGCTTTGTGCTCTGCTTTTGTCTCGCTTCGGTCTGTGCCCTAAACTGAGATTAATATGCTGATTAAGGCGCACTCAGAGCTGCGTTTTAATTAGTAGCCCTAGTAAATTGAGCTGTCAAGAGTGCGAATGAGGCCTTGATTCGGGTTCAGGCAAAGTCGCAGTGAGAATATCAGAGAGTCGAGGTTAGGAGGTTCGCTAAAGTGCTACCAATTGATTTGGGGCCCAGCATTCAAACGGTCTTGTAATTAGGACAACTTGAAGTTGCACGCCATGCCAAAGAGCGAAACTTCAATGCCACATAAAATGCTGGAATGTATATATTATTTTTGGCTCAGCGCAATTCAATTAGCTGCCGTGCTGCGTGGTTCTATAAACTTGTTACCACTGTGTCGACCACGCCCACACCTGGCCAGCCTGTCGCGCAATATTCAAACATTGCACGAAACGTTTTTTTGGCTTAAATTAATTTATCACGTGCCGAAATAAAGCGTCAAGTTGCGCCCGGGTGCCGTAATTAATTAAATTTCAAGCGGCAGCGCCCGAAAGTTGCCTACCACAATATAAAATTTAATTTTTAACGAAACTTCCAGCTGGCACTTCTCGTGGAGATTAACGTGAAGCTTACGTAAAGATTTCATGTTCATTGTTGGCAAACAAGTATTGCGAATTTAACTTTTGCATTTACCCAGTTGGCCTCAGCAAATAACAAGAGGGTTGCTCTTTGTCGCGACTTAACTAAAACGAAATTGAAACTTCTTTTATTTGTCTTTTCGTGGCATTTATTTGTTTATCCGTTTATCCTTGTGAGTTCATTTTTAGAAGAACTTATCCTCAATGCTGAGTGTGACTCATTAATGGGTATATCTCCATTCAATAATTGCTGTACTATGTTCTTAGTCAGACGAGCCAATAAAATATGACTTTTAAGCTTTAGTTATGATGTATACATTAGTATATATGGTATATTCATTAGTTGTCACTACTTACTGAGGCGTTCCCACACAAGTTAATTAAATTAATTACTGCATAGAGTTCCCTTTTCTGTTCGGTCGTCTTAACTTTTCTTTTCTCAGCCTTCCGGCACTACTGATTACGCTTTTCACAATCTTTTTCTTACTCTGCCTTTCACACTGCTCCCAGTGGAACTCTCATTTCCCTTCACGAACAGATTTTTCCAGAAATTTGAATATGTCCTTTTTATTTTCCCTTTCACTATTTATCTCTCTCTTTTGCTCTCCTTTCTTAAAATTTAGCTGTCCTTATCACTAAACTGCTAAAGCTTCATCATTTTTGGTTTGATAGAGTTTTTTTTTCTTTAGATTTCCTCAATCCTTGCAATAAATGTTGGACAATTTTACTTTTTAATACCCTAGATTTATTATATCCCTTTTTTTCATTTTAAATTAGAATATAATTATTAGAAAATAAATGATCTTTTTTAAATTATATTGTTTTTATTTGAAAATTAGCTTGCAACCTTCAATTTATTTAAATAAAACTTTTGTTTTTTAAAATCGTTTTTATACCACAATAAATAAATAAAATATCAATTTGATTTTTTACCATGTTGTTATGGGCATAGGGTATATAAATTCTGCCCAAACACACAACTTAAACTTACTGTTGCCTTCTCAGCTGTGGCAATCAGTCATTAACTGGTATGATGGCTAGCTAATGTGGCCTTGAGCTGGCAGAGTCATCGAGTGGACAGCAGCCGAGATGGAGAAAATAAATGTAATGGCCTGAACAATACTTAGTCTTATTATCCTCACATTTCCGTAAAAAGAGACGAGCCCAGCAACCTGTTTGGCAAATTGGTCGAGAGAAACTTGTTGGCCTGACAGCCATAAAAATATATGTATGTATCTTTTTGAACCTGAAATAAAAGGTACCTGTTAATTATTTACATCGTTGATTGCCGTCTCAAGTTTTTTGGGTTCTGTTGCCCGGTTGCCCTTAAAATATCAGATGCAATTAAAAAAGTTAAGCTTGGGGCAGAAATAAAATGTAATACTTAATTTTGGTATGCATCTTTTTTAATTGTTGTGCTAGCAGCTAATTTATGCATTAGCATAAGCTGCTAAAGGGTTACGACACACTTTCAGGAGTAATTTACCTGCATTTCACATTCAACATTCAACACTTTAAATTTGAATAGATGCCGCCCCCCAAACTGACATGAAACGTGTGTCGTGTGCGGATCGTTGACGCAACTTTTGGTAAGCCTTCTCACTTTTAATGAGTTGAGGTTGCCGCCACTCAAAGGTCGACTGCCGACGACGACCGTGTCAGAGTTACAAAGCCCAGACCACAAATTGGCTTGTCTGGCAGCTGTTTGTCCTCTCCATTTTCCATTTTCCATTAAAAACGATGAGTGAAGCGCTAAAATAATACTGTGTACTTCTGTTCCCAACATCTTTGTCTCCTGACAGTTTCTCAAAACGACAATTAGCAATTCTAAGAAACGTTAGAAGCCAAAACGGTTTCCGCAAAATTGTTGCCTAATGACATGGTTCCCAGCCTTGATTTTCAGTCTCTCTCTGTCTGTGATTAAATTGATTGAATTGGTCCTGGTCCTTGAACCAATCAAACCAAAATTGCAACATTTCTGTTTGAACTCGACTATTCATTTGTTTATCATTTACAAAGTGCAGCTCTATCTTCAAGCGATTGCTGACTCCCTGATGCCACGTAACAATAACTCTTAGTTAAGTGGATTTTTAAGTATTCATCTCCTTAAGCAAATGCAAAAATTGTATATATATGTATATATCTGTATAACATGCATTGTAGCGTATTAAATTATTTGAGCTTATTGATTAAGTTTTCCAACTACATCTTTTATTAAAAAGGGAAAGTGAATCTATCAATTCTTTTTATTTCTTCAGAAAATTCCTATTTTTGTTGGGATTGATTGATTACTTATCTAACATTTTATAGAGGCTGTGCCTCAGTTAGCCGTTCTTTATTCTATAGCAATACTTTTAAGTTCAATCTGGTATGTGTATTTTGGGCAGAGCTGTTGACTTTGTTGGCCATGTGCCTAGCCTCACATACCTTTCAATGCCATCTGAGATGAATAATTACCAATGACAATCAAATATCTCAATTTCTAACAATGTTTGCAGCCCACTCCAATTGCAAATGTAAGATACATTTAAAGTCAGCACTCAGCACACATGTCTCGTATTTGAATTTGGTGCTTGGGCAACAACCAGCAACTACTTGCCACTTGAGTTTGCACTTCAAATGTGACCAACGCAGGCGCATCTAAGATGTAGTGCCATTTGCTAAGGCGTCCCTTCTGTGCCATGGAAAATAAATCGAACCATCTGGCTGCCATTTAGAAGTCAGCCGCAGGCTTTCAGTTTAAGTTTTTGCCATAGAACAAAAAGTTGAAGCCTCAGCTTCAGCCTCAGCTTCTTTGTATTAAAGTGCTAATATTGCCTCTGCAACTCACTTCGCTCTGCTTATGTTGCCTCAACATCTCGGCACCTTCCGCCTCATGGACTGCAAACAAACCCCGTACCCGTCTTGCGTATTCAATTAGTTGCACGCCTCTCCTCGTCTCTCGCCTAGCTTCCATCAATTTCCATTTGGTGTTGCCTGCCTCGGACGGGTTGATTATTTGTATGGTTGAGGGGGTTAGGGAAGGCAAAGACTGTTGGGAGAAAGTCGGCGGATCAGGGAACTCATTATACTGTCACCTTAATTATTATTTGAGCATTTCAAGTTAGATTTAATTATGCTAAATATTTTGTTTACACCTTCAGCCTTCACCTTGGATATATGTATATTAAGAGACTCCTCTTTCTTGCCTTTTCTTGCTTGTGCCAAGATACGCCGCAGTTTTGGCTACTGTTTTCATGTTTATCGCTCTTTAGTTTTGCCATTTCGTATCTCGACCAAGTTGCAAGCCAACAATGTGCACAACTCAACAGCCGAACAATTGTGCAGCTAGCTGTCATTTCATTTTGTTTACTTTAGTATTGTTGTTGATGTTTTTGATGTTGATGTTGTTGTTTACTCATCCAGCTCCTTTTGTTCCAGTTGTTTTGGTTGATTTTGTAACAGAAATCGGCAACATTTTTTAGGAATGCCTTTGCTTGGTTGTTTTTTTTTCGTGTTCTTATCAGGCCCTACCAACCCAGCCAACCCAACTGACCAACGAGGCGTTGCTTTAATTGAGTTCAAAATAAACTTTGTAGCTGGTTTGCTATTGGTCTGCACGATTAAATAAACATTTGCACTCGATTTAAATGGACACACAATTGTGTAACTATTTGGGAAGTTGTTGTTTAAACAGGCATTCCCTTTAAAGGTGGCGCTCAGTTGAGCGACTATACAGATAAATAAGCCATGGCAAATTGTAACTTAATATCAGAGTTGGTCAGTCCTAGCTGCATTGTTTGGCCAGCTAAAATCTATTGTTTGGAATCGGAAACTATTTGCCAATAGCTGATGTAACCAAGCCAAAAATAATTAAAGTTCTTCCGTTTGCCAACTAACAATCACATTGCTTGTTCAGAATTTCTTGTATATAATTCATGTTTGCAAGAAAATTATATATAGAGTAAATAATGAAAATAATGCATAATACAGGCTGAGGTATGTTTTGGCATCAGTCTCTTTACTCAAGGACAATAATGCTACGTAATGCATCAGCATCTAAATATTATTAAAATCAAATAATTATATTGAATGGGATTTTTGAGAGTATCACTTTCAATGCCAACTGCCAAATTTTGGCAATTTGCTTAAACTTAGCCACTCAAATTAAATCTACTTTCAATGTCTTCCATCGATGCTTTTGTTATTCATCGAAACTACCCTTAAGCCGTGCACTAAATAACTAAACTTTTGTCTTGGTTTCTAGCTTTTTTATCCCAGCTCATCGGTTGTTTGGCAAATTAGCAACATACATCGTTAAACTGTAGTCTGCCAAGTAAAACGAGAAAGCAAACACCAACAATCCAGCATTTTCTTTCACTATTTTTGTCTTATTTTGTGCGCTTCCTGATGAAGCGAATCGCTTTTGCTTTTCATTAAACAATGACTGCGAAATGCTCTACATAGTCTATGGAAGGGTTGTGAAGAAAGATAATGCATGTTCATCTTAGAATATAATCTACAAATAAAGGAAATGCTTGGTCATCTCAGTACATATCGCTTATAATACTAAAGGAAACTTGACTTAATTCGTGCCGAGCTTGGTAGATAACATTTTAGAGAGCACAAACGAAAATGTTAACAATATGGTAACTGAAGCGGAAATATCACTTAACGCAACATGACAGCTTCTGCTGGCACAAACCAACACAGAAAGGAAGACAAAACAAGAACACGGCCAGAACTGGCAGATGGACAAATAGACAGACAGAATGGGTGGCAGCTTGGTTGAACTGGATAGAAAAAGGCGGAAAGAATGTGCCAATAATGACTAATGGTCAAACCGGAAAGAGAGTTCAGTTCTCCGGGGCCCATCCGCTTATTGTTGGCCAGTTGTTTTCCGCTGCAGCTTAAGCGTATCGACTTTTGTCAATTTTATTTATTTTTACATATTTTATTTTTATGGTCTTCCCTGAAATGATTGGGCCTACTTAAATATATATACACAGATATACATATATATTAAGGAATAAGTCCCAGTTCATCTTCGCTCTTAATTTCAGTTGCCGCCGAAACTTTTCAAATGTAATTCGCAGCTTATTTGCTGGTGTTTATATTTCAAATGAGGTGGGCAAATGAAAACATGGAAAAAAGTTAACTTTGATAAGACACACACGGAGTTGCAAAACTTTTAATTAATTTAAGCTTGTTTAATTAATATTCTGCCAAACGGAAGTCGCAGAGTGCTCATAAATTACTTAAATATTTTCTGGAAATTACAATTTTTTTCACAAATGTGACAAGATCTTCAAATTAGATGAAAGGGAATTTGAGAACCTAATGAAAAACTAAGCAGCTATTTAAGCATATAATGTAAAGATGAGTTTCCTAGAATAGTCAATCGATAAGTAATTTATAACACACAAATGCACCTCATTATAATGACTTATATCATTTTCTACACAAAACAAAAATAAAACCACACCAAATAAAGCCACTCAAATGTTGTAAGGCAGTCCCAGCATTCAAACGAGTTTCTGCAACACATTTTAGATACTCTGACTGTGGGTATTTTGGTGGTATTAATCAGCTATGTAAATAAACATAATTAGTGAATCGAAATAATTGGTTTTAAATGAATTCAAAGCTGAATTATACTGCTTGGTAAAATTTTCTTAAAGTTAAGATTTCATTCCAAAGCTGAAAAATATATATACATATATGTATATGTATATACCAGGGCATTCAAACATTGAGACGCTCGCCGAAATCGTTAATTTCTAGTATTATATATATGTATGTATGTGTGCTTGTTATAGAAAGCAGACACGTGCCCTATTTCTCTGCTGTCTGCGGCAAAGTTGCACGAACGAAATGAAAAATCTCTGTGGTCGGGGGTTAGGCACAATTATGGTCTGCAAATATAATGCTCAAACGCACACATCCAGGAGGCTGTCCCCGTATAAATAACTATGGCACACACAAATAATGGCAAACGCGGGCAAGCACAAAAAATAAAAAGACAACAAACAACGAAAAACACGGCATAAAACGCACTCAAATTATACACAGGACCGCTGTTGCCCGCGAAGTAGGCAACCAATGTGGCCCAAATTGTTGTCATTGTTGCGTAGACGCCAAGGTGTGCAGCCTCAATATATTGAGTGTCCTAAATGGTTTCTGTTTGTGAGTGTAGTTGTTGTTTGTCCACGTAATTAATGTTTTCCGCCTGCCCTGTTTCTTAGTCCTTGGACCAGTGCGTGTGCAGACTCGTCCAGCCAGAAAGTGTGGGAGCGAAAAGTTTACGCAAACAGGAAATTGTCGTTGCTTTGCCGCCTTCAAAACAACCAGGATTAAAAAAGAAAAAGAATAAAGAAATGTGACTATGGAGCAATGGGAATTTCAACAATTTTCGTGAATTTAATTTCGTTTTTAATATTTGCGTGCATGTATTTGTAATATAAAGAATGACATAATAATAAATACATAACTCAATATTGAGCAGAACGTTAATTGCAACGCAATGGAAATTTAACGTATTTGGAGCTGCCTTTGATATTTTACGGAATTAAATTGATAAACTAATAATATTTTCTTACACAACAGAGAAAATACCCGGAGCAACCGAATAAAGCAACAGAGATAGAGAGAGAATAAAGGAAAGAGAGGGAGAAAGTAAAAGTTGATGTCAACATGCGCTTGACGAATATTAAAGAGCTGACAAAATTTGTTCCCAGTGCCAATGGGTCAATGACTTGCTGATGTCTTTCTGTCTCCCTCTTTAGGTCTTTGGGTGTGGGTGTGTGTGTGTGTGTGTGTGTGACTTTCTTTGGGTGCCTGTTTGAGTAATTAAGATGCTATCCGAGTGCGTTGAAATTTGAGTCCAATATTATGGTAGGCTCTTGGCTGATTTGCTTCCATGGCTTTAAGTGACGCATTGCTCCTTATGGGAGACACCAAATTTAATGCCTGCTGCCATTTCTTTCAATCAACTCAATTGACTTGGCCACTTGGCGAGTTCCCTGAGCTACAATGTCTAATTTACTCCTGCAATATTGTGAAGCGCTTCACGCACTTCACTTAATTGATGACTGGTCGGGCAGAGAGCAAATAGAATGTGGGCGAATTCGGCCACGCCCACTGGGCAGTAAGTAATTTACTTTTCTTTTATTCATAGTCCTGGCCAGCTTTTGGGGGCGTTTCTGTTATTGTTGGACAGCTTTAGGTGCTGCCTAAAAGCATGACGTGAACCATTTATATGACCAACATATTTTAAGCATGTTTATACCAGAGAATGAACGCATAAACAAAAGGAAGCAAGCAAACCGATGACTGAAAGCCGACCAGGATGGGAAAACAAGGCGAAAAGTTGTTGGCTTTGTTTACGGAAGTTGACTGACCAAAAGGTTCATTCACTTGGCGCCATCCTTCGTCGTCCGTTAGTCTTGATCGATTTGAGTCCAACCAGTTGAGTGACTTAAGTTTTTGTTTCAATTGATATTTGCTAGCAATCATGTCAACACCAGAGCGAGAGCTTAAGATTTTGACATTTTTGATAATGGGTAAAGGGGGGTATCTTTTAGTTGTGCAAAGGTATGTAACAAGAATACATACAATACGAGTCCATCTCAGAGATAACAAGCGCTAAACAATTAAGTCCATTTATATCGCTGGGTACCTTCCAATTTATTATCACAATGGGATTATAAACAGAAATAATGGAAAAGAATCGAGTAAAATATCTGTTTCTATTAAATATAGACACTCAGAAGAAAATTGACCGGAAAACTAGAAAATCTCCTGGTTCCTATAATACAGAAATAGCTTTTCAGAAATATGTTTCTTATGCATAGGAAATATTTCTAAAAAGTAGAAGTGAAAATTTTCATATTTAGAAAACATACACCAAGTCGAATAGCCGAAAAATATAATGTATTTTTAAACTAAAGTATATGAATTTATAAGCTATCTGAAATGTTGTACATATCCGTAATGGTTAATAAAAATTTAAATAATAAAAAAGTTACGGTAAGAGTTTTCGTTGAATATAGTTATCTTTATAATTTATTGTCAAAATTTTAGAAAAAGCTACCCTGGAATTAAGAAATGAAAAACCATTCGTTGTATAAACACAGTCTCTGAATAATAAGGGAAATTACCCTTGGCCCCAGAAGTATTTAAAAATGTCTAGTTTTTTGAATGTATCAAAATTCATGTTACGACTGGTGCATTGAAATTTTACATTTTACAATTTACAATTTACAATTTAGATGTTAGTCAGTGGTTTCTGTGCTGAAAGGGTGTGTAATCTTCGACGTGCCTAATTTAAATTCCAACTTTATCATATATCTAGTTATTGGAGTTTTGTTCTTTTTCTGGCTCGTGGCATTTGGCTGCTGGTAACTTAATCGCATTATCATTTGGAGAATGTGCCATTGAACGGCTTAATAAAATAATTTGAGCAGTTGGCACGCTTCAGCCTCAATTTGGATGTTTGATATTGGCCTAAGTGAATGGTGCTCGTAAATTGCATGTATAGAATATGTACGATAAGTGTATTTGAGTCCAATTACTGCAGTGAAAAGTAAACCAATTGAATTCTCAAATTTATTGCCTGACTCAACAACTTTGCACTTTTGAGCAATTTACAACTGAAGCGAATTACGGGCAAGACACAAACTGAATCGAAATAGTTTATAAATTTTGCAGTTGGCTTGCAAAAAAATAAAAAAAAGAGAATATAAAATGCAACGAATTGGTAACCACAGAACAGTGGAATAGCAGTAGCGTGCATTTTCCAGCACGAAATTGAGAAACTTTCAATTTGCGCAGCCAAGTATCGAAACGGTGGCAATCAGGCAGCCAAGCGTCCAAAAAACTGTTCGTAAAATAAAGCATAATAAAACATAAACCACAATAAGTGGTTCAGGCGACGACGACGACGCCCTGGCCAAGCCAAACGCTAGAAAAAAAACAACAAATAAGAATGCTGTAGTCGAGTGAGCTCGACTACGATATACCCTGAATCCAGCAATAACATATTGATGCTCGGGGCGATTATCACGCCATCTCATTCTTTCACATGCGCTCGCATATTTGTATGCATACAAAAATGCTTGCGGCTGCTGATAAAAATACGAGAATATATTTTCGACCATTACTTTGGGTTTTACTTATCCGATCTTGGTGAAAATTGGGAAAGTTGATCAATAATATGCCTCTGCCTGTAAAGTTGTGTCACTTATTGCTATCGGAAATCGAAATATATCTATATTCGAGAGCCTGAGGCAGTTATCGATCAAATAAATCAAATTTAACCTGTGTTTATTCAAAATTTAAAGCCTCTAGCTAAACGGACGGAGAAACGGTCCTGGCTATATCGACTCGGTTGCTGATCCTGATCAAGAATATATATATTGAATGATGTCAGCGAAGCTTCCTTCTGCCTGCTTCATACATTTGCACAAAACCATTATACCCTTTTTACCCATTTTCAGGGTATAAAAAAACTGCAAAAAATGCTGAAAAACTTTTCAATTTGGCCGAAAAATTTGCGCAATTTCCTCAGCTGTGAATTTTGACTATGTACAAACGACTCAAGTGTGGGTTTGCGGCAAGTAATAGCCCAACAATGACTCCCATGTGTGTGTGTGTATGTTAAAAAAAGAACAAAAAACAAGTGGCAAATGGGGAAATTATGGATTATGCAAAGTTGTTGAACACTGACGTTGCCTTGACAGTTTCAGTGGCTCCAAGCAAACAAATAATCTATAAAATATTCAAGATTAGTTTTATAAACGAATGAGTGCATAAGATTACGAAACATTACAATGTTAACACTGTATACAGTATGTATATATATTATTGAATTTCAATTTAAGCAGCAGGATATGCAGGTCGTATCATCATCTGAACAGATTTAACTGCGCGGTAGCCCTTCCAATTATACCACCAAATGCTTTCCACATCCTCTTTTTCATGATCAAGGTATTTACCGTTGAGATTGCTGAAAATGCATAAAAGCAGCATTATTTGTTGCACTTATCTATACATAATGTTTTACACACCTATTTCCATAAAGGTTGTACCACCAGCCGCTTTGATAATAACTAGCACAATTGCCACCGGGCCAAGCATCGTTGTCCCGGTCATAGGTTGTGAACATGTCATTCAGGTTGTACTTCAAGGCATCACCAGCAGTACCCGAATATCTGCCCAGTGACTTGAGTTCATATTTCTCTTCCACGTTGCCTATGAGGAAATGGCCGTAGAGTGCGTGGCGAACAACATCATCGAAATCGACCAGTTTGATGTACAGCTCACATGGCACAGATCTTGTCATGTGGTGTAGTTGGTCCAGGCCCATGAAGAACTCCCCGCTCAAGTCCCCAAAGCCACTGCGATACTCGGACCAGTCCCTGAAGAAGTCAACGCTGCCATCGAAGCGGCGCTGCACCACTGCCCAGCCGTGTCCTTCAGTCTGAAAATCGCACACCACCGAAACCGGACCCATGTTGCCAACCTCAATTGTTTGGATACTTGTGGAGCCACTACAAAAGCTGTTAAGTGGCACGCAATGGTTAGCTTTCTCTTGCATCAGCTTTCCAGTTTGCTGATTTTGAAGGGGATCTGGGCTTGTTAAATTGTTTCTTTGGGTTATCAGCAGTCTTACAGCCTTAGTGTTCTCATCTATCTGAGCTCTGAGAGACTCGATCAGACTCTCGTTCTTCTCGCTGCAACTCTTCTCGCTCAAGGCCGCATTCAGTTCATCTTTATACTTGCTGTGCATATTCTCGAGTTCCTTGTGAATAGATGCGTTTATTTGAAGGGCATTCAATTCCTCTTGTAGTGTCTGAATTTGCTCTTCTTTCTCTTCACACCGTTGAATCTTCTCCATATTTTGCTCTACCTCCACTATAAGTGGTTGGAGAGCTCTGAAGCAATGCGCTTCGCATTGATTGTCCACGTCCATCTTTTTCAAAATGCAAAAACAAATCAATTTATACAAATCAGACATACATCTATATTTTAATTTGAATCTACTCACAGAAAAAACATCTCTCTTCGATGAGGCACTCACTGAGACTGCTGCCAAAACTAGGCAAAATAAGGATAGAAATAAATTACATCCGCCGTGGGCTTTCATCGTGTGTGAGACTTGAAAATAACCTGAATTTGAGAATCAAATCGTGCACTTGCCATTTATAGAATGATTATATGTGATGCTGATAAGTTCAGTTATATATTTAGCAGATAGCATTCGTGATGCGAATTGAAACGCAATTATCAATTTCGAGACAGTTCGACTAGGAGATACTGTACGGATTCGTCAAGAGCAGTCGTACGCGTTTAGATAGCGCAGAGACTCAATAAATAAATGTGAACCCGACCCATGGGCTGCGATTACAAATGGGTTTTACCAGTGCCGAACAATTCTTGGGTACGCAAACCAAGACTCTGGAACCTACCCGAATACTCCATGTAAATACATTTTTAGAGGAAACTGACCAGAATCACTAGCCGAGTCAATATATTTACCTATAACTTACTTATGCACAACTTCATTATACCCGTTTAAGACATTTTTATTTTAAAAAATGCTCAATTGCTTTTTGCAACAATCTATATTATTAAATACATTGTGTATATTATATTATTATATACTTTGTAATTTGAGTAAGCCAGATAAGAAAGTATATGCACAAGTATACTCGATTGTCTTTGTTCAGATTAATGTGTACTTTGGCCTGATAAGCATTTTCACAGATTTCAGTGAGTGAAATCTCTTGAGTGTGTACCACCAAATGCTCTTAACATTTTGCTCGCCGCTCTTAAAGTATCTTCCGTTCAGATTGCTGTGTAAATAATACAAATAAACAATGTGTTGCTGGCAATTGAAATGTGCGTGTTATTGACCCACCTATTTGCATCCCAGTTGAACCACCAGCCACTCACATAGTAGTTGGCACAGTTGCCGCTCGACCACCCATCATTGTCATTGTCGTAAGTTGAGAATTGGTCGTAAAGATTGTATTTCAATGAATCGCCAGCATTGCCGCTGTAGGTTCCCAATGATTTTAGCATATATTTCTCCTGCTCGCTGCCAACCAGAAAGCTATCATATTGCGCATGAAACATATGGTTGTCAAAGTCGACCAGCTCCACGTACAACTCATATGGCCGAGACTTTGTCAGGCGATGTAGGGGCTCGAGGCCTATGAAGAACTCGCCATTATACAATCCAAATCCATTGCGATATGTGTTCCAGTCCCTGTAGAAATTGAGACTCCCATCAAACCGGTGCTGGATAACAATCCAACCTGTACCAGCTCCACAGGCATCGCAGAGAACCCAGAAGGGTTCAATTCCGGGTACACTTATCAGCCGAACACTGCCAACGGGATCGAGCAGAGAACAATAACTACTTGTTGCCTTCTCCATCTCCTTCTCCTCGTCACGAATTGTGAGCAGGTTCTCCAAGTGGAGTACTGTGTCGTTCAATTGGGATATCTGTGATTTTAGATCTCCTATGATAGCGGTGGGGTCTTCTCTTTGAGCACCATGCGTTTTTATCAGGTTTTTTCCGATCAAATGCGAAAAGAGACTCTCATTTGAGTTGGCAACAACATTTAGCAGTTTTATTTCTTTGTATGTTGCATTTATTTCCAGTTCCCCCAAGTTGCCTTGTAGATCGACTATGTGTATGTCTTTGCTTTGGACAGCACTGCCCAACTGTAAATATGAGAATTAAATAGTTGTCGCAAGAACAAACAACAACTCACACTTTTGCTCACCGCCTTATCTTCGTCAGCATTAACGTGGAAGTAGGCCAGAAGTAGAATATACACGAAATAATCAAGTTTTATCCGCATTTTCTCTATGAATTGTAAAGACCGGCAGGGCGATTGAATATAAAAATGGAACTAAACAGTAGCTGTGAGTTGAGTTTGTTCTGTATAGTAAAGATATTCTCCGTCTCAGCTTATCCACTTATCAGTGTTAACTTATCACACGACTTCATTCAAAATGTCGTTCTTTTGCGAAATTTGATAAGAAATTTCCATTTACATTTACATTTACGTATTTTTGCATATGCGAAGTACAAGCTGATATGGTTGATTGAGTCAGGCAACACCCAAGTCAGTTCTTAATTAGGAAGCTCATCTCATTCATAATACTTTTATATGGTTTCAAAGCCTTTAATTAAGTTAATAAGAACGACATAGTAAATGTTTATAGAGCAGGTGACTAATAGTTAATGAGCAGCCAAATTTCCAACTGAAAGAATTTTGCTTTAAACTTTCCGCACCCACACGTAAGCAGATGCTATCATTTCCTTTGGCCAGCCAAGACAACTTATGGTTTTGTGTAGTAATAATTTAATAAGATCAAGATTAGAATACGTTTCGGACTATAACTTGTATGTTTCTTATCCGATCTTTATTCAGTTGAAGTATAAAAAGGTTTAGCCCTCAAAATTAAGAGCTTTATTGCTTTCGGAATTTGCGTTGATTGAGGGTATACAAATATTTTTTTTATTTGTATAAAGCTTAAAATTGAATTGCCACACTTAAGGAGCAGCGGAGACCCGTTGCCAGTTGTATATTTAAATGAAATTCCAATGTTTATTCGAATTGCTTTTATAATTTAAAATGTGTTTGCGAGAATTTTCATCTGATCGTGCGATATGCCAATAGCCATTTCCCATTATCCGTTAGCCAATAGCCGATTTGCCTAATTTGCTCTTTTATACAATTTTATTAACATTTTCTGCTCTTCTGCACACACAAATCCACACACACACACTTATACGCAAATATTTGTTTGTAATTGTTAGCATGTATTTGCGAGCATATTGAGGTGATAATGTATTTATAAAGCGAATTTGTGGTATTTTTAGTTAGCAAATAGAATATAGAACAAATTGAAATGAAATTAAATGAAAATTGCTGGCGAGGCATTTCATTGCTGTTCATTTTCAATGCCCGATTTATGAAGTGCGAAGCAATCATTTTATTTCTCATACATACATAAATATATGTATGTATATATAAATATATTTATGTATTGTATATATATATATATACATATTGGGTCAAAGTGTGTACAATTTACTGGCCCGCTTTGAAGTCTTTGTCTATCTGCGGCCCACAGATGCCCACATTTGACTTTGAAATTCAGATGGTTGGGGGAAATATATATAAAATAAAGCCAGACGAGTTTGAAGGTGAAGCCAAACGCTGCTTGAATGAAATTGAATTAATGGCGATAAAATAGTGCAAGTTTGAGGTTAAACATCAAGGAACACGGCGCCACGAGCTGATTTCATAATTTAACTGATAGCAGAGCTTGCTGCATCAATATGGCAATAAATTGGCGCTTGTATCCGGTTTCAGCAGTCTCGCTTCCCAGGCACGCGTAGTGACTTTTAAGTGGTTTCTCACTGCCTGCACTTGACCTTCAACTTCAACTTGGCCCCGCCAACTCTATTTGCATATGCACTAGCAATGCAACCTGCTCCCGACCCCTCCCCCCGAACGAAAGCGAGCCCGTTTAAAATCAAAAGCTGCTCTGCTTCTCGCCCCAACGCATCCTTGCCAGCAGCTGCTGATCCCTTTGCATTGTCTGTCCGGGGCGCACCATATGGACGAGTGCATCAGGAAGCAGCCACAGAGCATCATAATTCCTAGCTCTGCGTTTTGCTTTTCTCTTTTCTCTTTGACTTTGGCTCTGGCTCTGGCTGTGGCCTTCTCTCTGTCTGTGCTACTAATGAAATTTCAAATAGGCAATATGCGAGTGTTGGGTCCATCAAGTGCAGACAAACAGCAGTTGCCTAACAAGCAGTAGTTGATGCCTGATGGAAAAATGAAAAATATTTTGCACAATCTTCAAATTGATTGGGCATAGCAAAAGCAGCAGCTTGTTGCCAGAGCAAATAGCAAACAGTCAGTGAATGAGTGCATTTCCCTTGCTTGCCTCCCAACATTTTGCCAAGGGCAAAGATTTACGCTTTGCAAACGGTCATGTTAGCCACCAATTGAATTCCATTCCATTGGCCACTGTATGAAGTCAATTCCACTAGATGGACGAAAACAATACTGCCATCGAGCACTGGATTTGATTAGTGATATTAAAAATTGAAAATTCGCATGAGAGCATATTAACCCTTTGGTAAAATTCATCTGTGAATTGCTTTTAAAATGCAATCAGTTTTCTTTAAAACACACTCTGCTTCCATAGCTCCTTTTCACTCATTTATCCCAATTCAATTGAAAAACTCTCTGACAAGTTTTCATGTTGCATGCTCAATTGTCCATTGAGCAACTAGCAGTAATTTGCTAACAAAGTTTTGCTACATTTCTTTGCTGTCTCTGTTGCATGTCAAAACATTCGAAATGATATACATGTAAATAAAAGGATATAATAGAAAATTCAGTCAGAAAGTGACATCTTCGATGTTATTAAGCATATTTATTTACTAATCATATTTCAATCTCCACAGCTTACTTAAGAACTACCTAAAGAAACTTACCAAATATGTGTCATATTTTTCAAATACGAAAAGCGACCACCAAACTGTAACCCACTAATCTATATCTTCCCAAGAGTTTCGAATTTTCATTTAAAGTAAAATTATATATAATTTAAAGAAATTAAAAAAAATTATAAATCGATTAAGGTATCGTCTGCTTCAATTTTGAGTACAGGGTATCTGGTGGTCAAGCACATTAGTCCAGCGAAGTTTGGCATTAAATTGTACTTCATATGAAAGAGTTTAGAATTGTCTTTGAGCAGCCAGGCGCCCAGCGTGGTTGTTAGCAACTGGTGCACTCTCGAATGGACATAACACCAAGCAAGACAATTGTTCCGTTCCGTTTGTTGACAATTTTCTGCCCTCTTTTGCACTTTGTGGCAGTTTATTGTTTTGTTTGTGTCGCACTCACTTTGGTTTTGTTTTTATGTTTATTGTCGCACTATCAAATGCAAATTGTCTCTGCCTCTGTATCTGCAAACTACTATCCAGCTCTCTCTCTCTCTCTCTCTCTCAGGTGTCTGTCTATCTCTGACATGCATGGGAAAAGATACAGAGAAGTAGTCAAGTAAATGGAAAGGGAATTTAAACTAGCCTCGTAAAAGATAAGCGTCAGATAGCTACGGAGGTGACGAACAGAAGTGCGAATTGTAGCCAGATTAAACAACAATTGCAATAAATTGTTAAACTATCTGACAACCAGTAAATTTATATATATATATATGTCGTAAGAGTTATCCTGTCCATAAATATATCAAGTCGTAAAATATTATTTTGAAAATATTTTCAAGCGCTAGTAAAAAGCGTTATTTGCATCCCATTAATTTCGACTTGTGTGTTTGCATTTTATTTATTTGTATACGAACTCAAATTCCATTTATTTTCACATTTTGAAGCAAATATCTGTGCTGCAGTTCAAATTACATTTAAATATGCAAATATTACTCGTTCGTGCAATATTCCTGTAGTTTTGTTCTCCGACTATTGATAAGACTTTTGAAATGATTACATCTATGAGAATATTAATTAGCTTATTTTACATTCAAAAATACAAATAGTACATGTAAATATTTAAATGGCAACATTAAAAAGATTATTTTATTTTATTATATTCAATTTCGTTGCTTACATGTCCAACTTGGTATTTAATTTTTATTATTATTATTTTGTTTTTAATTGCAGCTCATTCACTTATGCAGACAGAGAGACGTCAACAGCTTTAATATTTGAATATTTCTTTGAAAATGTATTCCAACACTAAAAATGTTTACATTGATTAATGTTAATTGGTAATCAAAGACTTGTTCAATATTTCCTTAATATTCGTTCATAATTGAATAACTATGCACTATGTGTAAACCATTTCTTGGATAAATAGAAGCTTAAAAATACACTGGTAATTAATGTAAATCGTTGTTCACTCTTCGTAATGAACATCTGCGAATCGTCTTCCTTTTCAATTTCATAATCACATTGGAATTTAATTCGTAAATGTGAAGATATATTTTTTTCGCTTTATTTCCAGTGGAATTGTTTCTCGAATAATTCCCCGTGGATTTCATTTCACATCTAGACATCGAGTTGTGTGTGATTTCTGGTTTCTTTCTCGTATATTCACAACTTGCGTACTATCATCAAAGTCTTTCACTGGTTATAATATTTGGCCAAACACCTACTCCGATCTGAAATGTGTATTACTTAAGATTAAATCTTTTCCAACTTGCTTTGCTGACTTGCTGAACCTAAACCTATCGGAGTATATCAAATGGAGGTAAAACGACAACAACAGAATGACTTACATAATGAAATATCAATGCTTGACCTAAAGTAAGCATTCCGGTGCCCTAATCAGATCCGTCTTCAGCTGCACCTCACCCGGACACTTTCATCTGTGCGCAATAAACACAACAGTCTCGACCGGCATTCCCGGAGCCCGCTCTTATAAATCCGTGTGGAGCACGGGCGGCTTACAGTTGTTAGTCTCCGCATTGACAACGAGCAGGGCGACACTTGAAGGTGGGATCGGAGGAGGTGGTGCCAATGGCTGGATGGCGGTGGCAACATCCGTGCCTGCGGTCGTCGTTGTCGTCGTGGTTGTGGCCATGGGTGCATTGTTGTTCCGAGCGGCGGCCAGTGCCTTCTTCCTGTTTTGCTTGCTAATTGCGGCGTTGGCATTGCCTCCGATCAAACGCTCTGATTGGCGCCCCTTGCCGAACTTGGGAAAGAAACTGTTCTCCAGCTGCAGCTGGGCATTGACATCGTTGCGTGCCGCACACGTGCAGGCCTTCATGAAGCTCTTCTTGAAGTTGTCGCTGAGAAAGGCGTACAGTATGGGATTCATTGCCGAGTTGGAGTAGGAGAGGCAGCCACAGGCCAGAAACACGGCCAGTTGCAGCCGGGAATTGCAGCCGGGCGTTGAATTAATCAGTGCCACCTGCGATATCCAGTGGGGCAGCCAGCACATTATGTACACGGTGATCACTGTGAGCACTAGTTTGGTGACTTTGCGATGCGATCGCTTCTTCTCCTTGCTCTTGTGCTTGGGTCCCACCGTATGCAGTTTGCGTATCACCAGGCAGTAGAAGATCATGATGAAGATCAGCGGCGTCGCAAAGCCCAACACCAGCGAATACAATATGAACACCGAGTCCGATTGTGCCTCCGGCCATTCAATGCTGCACGAGATGTGTCCCGGTGCCGATTCCACAGTGCTGGCAAACAGGATCACCGGCAGCATCAGCAGCACCGAAGTGGTCCACGCCACGGCGGAGACCAGCTTGGAGACGAACGGAGTGCGATAGCGTGGCGACGATATAGGATGACAGACGGCAATATACCGATCTGCCGACATGATCAGCAAGAATATGGACGAGGTGAACTGAGTGACCGATGTGCTCACTAGGTAAGCCTTGCACATGTAATTACCGAAGGGCCAGTTGCCCACTTGCATCGTGTAGAGCAGAAAGGGGATGCCAATCAGAAAGCACTCGTCCGCAATGGCCAGATTGAGTATGTAGATGTTGGTCACCGTCTGCATCTTGGAGAAGCGCAGCACCACATAGATGACCAGCGTGTTGCCGAACAGGCCCACAATGCAAACGAGCGCATAGAGTATCATTGAGATGAGCTTCAGCCCAAAGTTGCCAGCCCGGCTACAGCCCTCCATCTCTGCGAAGTCTTCGCTGCCATTGAGCACCTGCTCGCCACCAGCACCACCGAAATCCAACGTGCCATTGAAGGAGGTTGTTGGATGTATGAAGCCGCTGCTGCTGTCGTAGTCAGTGTGTTCCAATACTGAATTAAAGTCGACATCGCCAGTGGCCTTGGTCTGTGATGATGTTGCTATCGTTGTTGTTGTTGTTGTGTCATTGGGCAGAGTCGACGTCGAGGATGATGTCGCTGTCAACTGCTCTGTGGGCGTTATTAAGCTCGTTAGTGTCAGCGATGTCAGCACAAATAACAGGATGCCACAGCCGCCATGGACATGATGGTCCTTGTGGCAGCTGCGGTTAGCGGCACCATTTGGTTTCGAGTAGCCTTTCATGTTTGTTGTGCGGCTTTGTTGCTCTTGTTGCGCCTGCCACGCGGCTGCTACTGATGCCGCCGCTACTAATCCTATTCCTGCTCTGACTCCTCCTCCACCTCCAGCTCCTGCTCCTGCTCCTGCTGCAATTGTCAACTTCGTTGAATGTCCGCCTGGCTAATTTTCAATACCGGGCAACGCCCATTAGCTGATGCCTGTTGCTAAAATTCAAATATTTTGATATGTTTGCCATCCTGGATGCGTAGGCGGTGGTTTCAGAGTATCAGGATGTTGTCGTCACATAATTTCAGTTCTAAAAATTATATTAGAGAGAAACGAGAGCATATTATTATTTATCGTGAAACCATCCGAATACTTATGTTACCCAACTAATTGGCTTAGATTGACGGCCCACACACACAAAATGTTATTCAATGCGGCCCAAATTTTGCGACAGCAATAATCTGTTTATCGGAAACACAGCATATGGTCAGTTTTTGAACCATGTTATCTGCATAAATGTAACCTTTCAAATTGGAAATTGTTTGACTCTAGTTGGAACTGGTATCGAAGATGAGATACCCTGGCCAAGCCATATTTTAAGAAATAAATTAATGAATATCGTAAGTTGATTGAAAGATATTTAAAAAAAACAGCAATTAATTATTGTAGCAGGCCTCTTACAATGTGGATAACAGAGCGCTAGTGATGTAATACTAACACTGTAATACAACAGCTGTAACCTAACATGTACTTAACAGTGATATCGATGTCGATTGATATCACATTATTTTAAACAAGAATATTTCTTTCGATCGATAGTTTCTATATCAGTTTTATGAAATAAACGATTATATAAAATGATTTAAACTGAAAATGAAAACTGTGTTGCAGCCTGCCTTTCAATCAATCTACTCAGTATTGTTATCTAATGTAAATCTACACTTCAAAAGTACATAAATTGGTTTTAAATTTCCACTTTTGCAATGTAGTTTTTCTCTTTGAGCACAAAAGCGTATCAATTACTGCATGAATTGATGGTCTGGCTTCAATGTGGTTCAATGTGAAGCATCCTCATCCAATACGAGAGACGCAATTAACTTTATAAACGAGTGGCTCCATGAGAGGTTGCTTGTTTTCCAGCAACTATAATTATTTTCGATGCTCAATCGAAGGACGGCCGATGCGATGTAACAAAATATTAAAATAATACCAAAATCAAATTTATTATTATGTTATTTTGAGTATTTATAATTATACTCATTATTTTATTAATTTATTTATTGTTGGCTACCACTAGTAGTAGACAAACAGTGATAATAAATTATTTATTAAAATTGAGCTTTTCGTCGATAGTTTTGCAGGTCGATTGAAAAGAAATTCCGGTCCACAATACAATCCTCTTACTTAAACAAATAGTTGCATAAGTAAAAGTTAGAGCTTTGAGTACAGGTAAGACTTACGGATATCCTGTAATAGATCTCAACAACAACAACTTCGCCGCAGTCTTAACTAAAAGCTAAATTAATAAGACATTACTGAACTTTGCCGGAAGATTAATTCTGTGAACTTGGTGGTCCGCTGAGGGGCAGCCTGCCCGGGAGCACGATTGAACACTTAATGAGGTCGGAGAAGTCTCCTTTAATGCCGAAACTTATATAGCCTCTGCAAGAGCATAGCCACAAATAACGGTTAACATAACAGTTGTCTAGTCATTAAGCAATGTCCAAATATTTAATTTAACCACAAGTATCCGGAACGCACCGAATCCGAATCAAAATGAAATGCTTTCAAAGAAAAAGTCTGTTGTTCAGCTGGAATTTAGCACAAATATGTACTTCATAAATTCGTAATTCAGTCTGCCAAAACCTAAATCTTAGCGAAAGTGCGCAGACAGAAGGCCAACTTTTTGTTTAAGCCAAAAATTCGTTTGCCACGAGCCGCAAACTTTTATGGGTCAGGGCAAAAATTGTGCGAATAGTCTGTTGCAGCCACACTCTGGCCGGTTTGCTCTAATGAATTAATTGTTGTAATCCCCTTCAGATAACAACATGAGTTGGCTGTGAAAATGTGAACTGATGCCTTTTTGCATAACTAGGTCGACAGTTGCGATTAACGACACTTTGGCCCAAACACAAGCAGACATTCTGTTGCCCAACGCTGAACCAATTAAAGGGCTAATCACTGGTTGTGTCATCACTTAATGGTGGCTGACTTTTGCCAAATACGCATCATAGCTGCCACATGACTGCGTGGGCGATGAACTGACTGCCCCACCTTGATTAGCCCGCAGGTAATAAGGCAAGCATACCTAACCTATCCACGTTCACAGCATCGATTGGCCACAAAACAGGGTTAGCAATCAATTGCTACACATGTTGTGCCTTTGAAGCGAGCACCACAAGGACCATAAAACGCTTGAGTGCTCCGTCATCCCTGACTGAGCATGGATGCGGTGCAAATCAGGTAGCTACGCAATATTGGAAAGATACAGATGGACTACAATTACTGCACATATCCCAGTTAATTCAGGTAAAGGATGCACAGATTATGACTTTAATTTTGCTTTAAACAGTCGAACCAGATATTTCATACTGGGTATATGTACTATTAGAATTATATTGAATTTGTAGAATATTTTGACCACATATAACATATGTATCTTGATAGATTTAAAAACATTTTACTTATTGCATTGAATTTAATATGTATCCATCTTGACGTAGAAGCGACTTGTTGGCTAAAAATTCAGAATAACTATCAAAATTGGTTCATAAAACGGAGAGGAAACAATTATCGTCTTTCGCTTAGATTTTAAGGAGAGAAATTAATAAAGAACTAAATAATTTTCCATTCATTTTAACTACTGCTAAAATCTAATATATTGCAAATTTCATAAAAGTTATTTAATTAGGTAGTAGAACAATCCAGAATGGTTTTCCAAAGTTTTCAAACGCCATTTATTAAAGTGAATCTTATTTGTAACAATTTTATTTTGCGGCATGTTCACTCACACCCAAAAAATTATCGTTTTCTCCTTAGTAACCAGTGGAAAGTTGTAATCCTAAAAATGTAATGTTCATTTTGGTTGTCATTGTCGTGTGACGTATTTTGACAAACTCTGCTTAATTTAAATTGTTCACTGTGTTATGCAACATTTTAAAGTAGTCGACGAATGACGCCGTAAGCGGCTTATGTAATTAAATTACAAAAATAGCAAAAGTCACTCACACATTGGATTTGCATTTAGCTTTCAGTAATGCCACAGGGACTTAGTTTCATGTGGTGTCATCAACATATTCTCGTTTATTAATGAGATCGAATAGTAATTATGTTGGCTTAGCTTTGAACTTTTTATGCCCTGATAATGAACGCACAAAATATTTCGTTCTGTGAAATTTCCATGTGAACGATACCCTTAAAGCTAAAGACTTGAAGCTTGGAATATACATTCGTCAAAGGTGAGATATTAACGTACTTGGAAATCGATAATATCGATAAAAACACCTATCTGGCTAAATTTTAAATCTAAAGGTATTATATGAAAGTTTAATTAATGTCCTTAAAAAATTGGCATATAAATAAACTGCGCCTAGTCCTAGTCAAAAAATGCGAAATACCTATGTAGTCCATGGATTTTTAGTTATAGGCACTTACATCAATTATAGAGCTGAGGGTTTTAGATAACTTAGCACCTGCTTCTTATATTCATGAAAACATTTCTTGTCCTTGAGGGTCGTTAATTACCAGACTTGAAAGATATATTAGAAAGCTATAATTAGAAAAAAAGATTGCTCAAAGCCAAATTTCGTGCCACTCATGGTTTCGCCTACGCTCAACGCAGGGACTCATTTATGTCATCGTATCTTTCTTTATTTATATATTTTATTGCTCATTTGATGAAGACGGAGACAAGGAAGCTACACTTCATTTAGCTGTTGTTTATTTTCAATTTTGTCATAATTATGAGTCGCTCGTTTGAATGATGCTGTTATTTTCCCACATTTTGGTGCATGTGTTGTGGCATTTGAGTAATATGTGCGCATTTCCCAACACACAGTGCCAAAAATAATAAATACATAAAAATGAATATCAAAATTTGAAGAATAAAAAGGTAAATACAAAACAGCTGGTAAACCTTCTAAGCATTTTGTCCTGGTCTCTTCATTCCTCCCCTGCACGAATGCTTGAACTCGGCATGTGCCCTGAAGCGCAGTTGCGGCGCATTTTGCTGGATCTCGAGATGGCCTCGCCGGAGCCTGCGTCTAGACACAGATTTCAGTTGGTTCGTGGCCCAAATTAATTTATTGCTTAAATGCCGGGCGAAGGCGGGCACGTGGCTGAAGCAAACATTAAGCGCTGCTGAAAGCGCGCTTGGCTCATCATCTTCAATGGTTATTCATAGGGATAACTTAAAGCGAACCGCACTCTGCCCAACACACAAACACAAAGAATATAGAATCGATAAACATGCAGTGTTTTGAATGTGGTTGCCAGCGGCATAAATCAAATTACATTGGAAAAAGTATGAAAGAGTGCACAGCTAGCAGATTCTCTGTATCCACTTCATACTACTTGCATATTCACACAGTCAAAAAGATACACTGTGACAAACAATACTTGCATAATTACACAGTCAAAAAGATACAATGTGACTCAATACAAAATTGCAGATTTAAAAGGTGAACTACGCTGTGTATAAGCTGCCTCTTGTTTGGCATCCTCGCTTATCAATTTTTAATGGTTACAGGGCATAAAAGAAGTCTGCTCCCCCACTGAAGCACACTCACACAGACACACCCACACACAGACACGGGCCACACACAAAAAAGTCAACTTGCAAATTGTTGTGATGTGAATTTGTTATCAATACCCTGTATACCCTGAGTACTTTAAAAATGGCATATTAATATTCGCAAAATGTATGTGACGTTCAGAAAAGATATATGTATTATCCTCTAATAGCCTGATTTCACCATTTGCAACATTTCTTACACATTTATTCAGATTCAATTATGAGTACCCGTTGTGACTTAATTAAAATAGCTGATGGGCTTATTTATCTTTACGAATTATGGTATAATTAATAACACTTAAAAAATAATTTGATTCCTATTCTGCATTCGAATATACATTATATAAATATATATAATCACATTAATTAAAGTTTGATTGTATTTAAAAATATTCGCATCACTTTCATTAAAAAGTAAGATTGCCATTTTTTTCCTAACATCGATTCAATAAAGCATCACTGAAACCATGAAATATTATCCAAAAATCGCAAGAAAATGTAGATAGTAGATCAAGTTATAAAAAATCATTATATTCTTGAGCCAAGGTTATCTGCTTTATAAAAATCAAATAAGGCATTGGAACATTAATATGCATTTCTTCACTCTTCTTAGCTTCTCCAAATTAGTGAATATTTTCGAAACCTTTCATATGTTATGTGTAAATTATTTCCAGTCAAAGGCTTGTATAATCCAGTGAGAATTTTAGAACCACAATCCTAAATCAATTATTAATGAATGTTAGCAGTAATCCAGGTCCTTATATGTTAATATCCGCAAGTTCATTGTCAAGAAACCCGATGTTTCTTTCCTACAGAGAGTACATTTGCAATCGCCTTCGCTTTTTGTGCTCGCCACTTTTTGTTCAAAATTATACACAAGTGGTTTCGTTTTTTATTTATCAGAAAGTTTTTTCCAGGAACGACGCCACCAGCGTACACCTGTGATAACAGAAAGTGACACACTAAATTGCTGACGGGGCCCGGTTTCATCTGGAGGAGCCAGCCGGGTAAACAAGGATGCTTCGTTTGGGCGAAAACCGAATTTGAATGGGCTGATAAAAAATGCATGAGCCACGGCAACAATGGTTCCCAGTTTGTATCATTTGTATGCCCAGCGTCCTGATTGGGTGCTTTGTAAAAATAATAGATTTCATTTCAATTTAGAGTACTCATAACGAGGACTGGGTGACTGGGCAATTGAGCCATGTGTTCCAAATAATTTTTGGTCTCATGCCGCGCGGTCATTTGAAAATATTTAAAGAGCATGGAGACAATTTTCTTTTGTATTTGTTTGTTGTTTCTTTATTTTTATCTTTATTTATTTATATTTTTTTTTGCTCCGGGGACTTACCAAAGAGCAGCAAAAATTCAAAGAAAAGTATGCGTTGTAATGTTTTCGGTTATAAAAGGACGGGAACTCAACTCTTGGGGCTATAATACATGTGCTGTGCCTGGGCCTGGGCCTGGAGTTGGGCCAGGGTGCCTACAGTGAATGGACTTTGGCTCGACTAAGTCCTAAGTAGGAGATTGATACTTTGTGCCGAGATTTGCATAACAAAGCATCGCGGGTGGACCCTCGAATATTGTACTCGCTGCTGATTTTATTTATGCGCCTGACAGCATCAAAATTGGATAATGGAAATTGGATTCGAGTCTAAGCAAAAACGACAGCGATGAACAAATCTCGAAGAACGGGAACCGAGCCCACAGCTCCAGGACAAAAGTAAAGCGAAGCTAAAGTTTCCGAGTACTTGACTTGATTACCACGAGGACGACACGTGTGGCTCATGGCGCAATTGAAGCACAAACACCTGTTGAGGTTAGACGTAAATACTAGAAAGAGACAGAGACGCAATACATCGCGAGTGAGAGTGAGAGATAGGTATGCGGCATGTGTCATGTGGCATGTGCGGCTCGGGATGGCATCTTATTAATATTAATGAGCACATGCGGTGGGCAAATGCCAAAATGCTGACATCACTGCCAACATCATTAGGACGTGCGAAAATAATTATTTAATTATTTATAAATCATGACTTGACCATCGACGACGACGTGGCAACAACGAAGCCAATTTCGATGACGATGCCGTCTCTACACGCAGAAAAAATATTCAATGAATTTTCGAAAATCGACGTATTTTTTTTTGTAATTTGTAGAAATAATAATAAAATATATGTATATATACATTTAAAAAAAAAAATAAGGTGCAAAACCTAATTCTACTTTTTAGAGATATTTTCTATCATAAAGAAATTTATTTTTGAAAAATTAAAAAAGCCTTTATTATATTAAAAAAAAAATTCGGATACTTGAACATTTTGTTAGTTATCAGGGCGATTTTAATTTGAAGACGATTTGTTTTTCTGAGTGTATCATCGCAATTCCACGTATTTCCGCATAATTTTGTAGTAATAAATTTCAGTAAGTAAATAAATAATAGCTCAAAGTTCTGGTAAATGGAAGAAAAAATAATTGTCTGGTACTCGGCATGTTTTTGAATGAATGAATGTAGCAAAGTTTTCTTGACTATTGATAAGCCCATTCACTACGCAGTTATGTCTACAGGGTAAGAACAACAAGCAGAAGCAATAGATGCAAAAGGAAGGCAAACAAGGACAGCTGAAATTCATTGGGTGTAAGGGATAATAAAACGGTTGAAATGTATGTGCATAAAAATGGTCGACTAGTGACAAAGTTGACGGCCTTCGACTTGCTGTAAAAATATGACTCTGTACAAAGTAGTAAAATGTTTGACATGTATTTATTGTTATTGGTACATGTCCTTCCAAGCGGCAAACCGGCCGCTCCTCCGACCAGTAAAAAAACAACACAACAAAATGGACGTTGTCCACAGAAACCCCATCTCTATATTGAAACGTACATAAAACGTAAACAAATAATCATATAAGTGTGTTTTGTTTCAGAGAGCACGACTGGAAGATATCCCAAATAAAGGTCTACAGAACACTGGCCACTTGGAGCGTATCATACAATAATTCAATATATGAATAAGAGGGCAATCAGAGATTTCTATTAGAGTTTTAGTCTACCTTTCATATTGCATGTGGGACACAGAAAAATACAAAAAAAACACGAATAAATGTAATTAAATTAAAAATAAAATTTATTAGTTAAATTTAAAGTTAAAAATAAATAAAAAAAATTTTTAATATTTCTGTTGTTATTCAGCTCTCGCATATACTTCTTTTCATTGGAATAATTTGGTTTACTCTTCTGCTTACATTTCTGAGTACAGGGTATACAAAATAAACGATGGACAGTATCGCAAAAAACACGGAAATGGAAACTGTGGCGTAGTCAGATATCCAGATCATCGGAATTGTGACAAAAAAATATGACTTTTCGAACATGCGCGAGCCTAAATAAGCTGTCCAATTTACGAGCGAATGTTGGCCAAGTGAAGCTCAAGTGAAACATGAGCCAGGAACGCAATAAAAATGATGACCAGCTCTTTCCTTGCGCTTGGGGTATGGTTCATAAATTGGCTATGACAACATAAGCCAGTTAGACATAGAAATATCTCATGCTTACAAATCAATATTGCATTTTAATAGGTTTCCTATCGTCTTCTAATAACGACCTTATGCTGTTTAACAATTTTGGCACAACTCTTTCGACTTTAACTAATTGGATGTAAGTGGAAAACCAATAGAAGAGTTTGTCATTAAAGAAAATCTGTTCATTTTCTCGCCAAAGATTTTCAAACTTGTTTTCGTGCAACATTCTTTCTTTTTTTTTTTGACAAACAAGTTTCGCTTAGGATCATCCCAGATAAAAACTTTTTTCTATTTTCGTCGCTTGAAACTTACAAGATTTCAATTAGTCAACCGACTGAGCAATTAAATTACTCCGTCTACGCTTTCTGCTATCATTTCCAATTCCTTATACGCTCTTTGCCTCGTCCAAGCTCGAAATTTCCTCATCCCTGGCAGGCAACTTACAGACATTTATCTTACTCGACTGTCCACCAACCTCGTCCGATGACTCTCGTAAGGATATTTTTGCTGCCACGCTGGCAATAAAGCGAGAAACCTGGCCACAATGTTGGGGCAGGGAGGCGAGTTCTACGACAAACTTGTCGTAATTCACTTTCAACCGAAGTTTTGCCATCGATAAATTTTCTACGAGCCAAACACTTGTTGCATGCCCCAGAGTTGGGCTTGGACTTGCCAAGTAACTGCTTGGCTGGACTCAACATTTTCCCTTAGGTATTTTTCAATGTATATAAAAACCGTTTGATACCGCAAAGCTCTAAGTGCGCAACAGATTTCCAATTATACAGTTTACACTTTCACGTTATTTGGAAACTAATATAAAATTAACATTAAATTACATAGCCTGTGATCTAAAGAGCCTAAGCGTTCGATGATTCAGGGAGTTATTATAAATTAAGAAAATCGGAAACGATAAGTTTGCTTATATTTTGATGTGACTTTTTCCTAAATCGGTTTCTATGACTTACCTATGGGCAAATTTATAGAAAAAAAAGAATAAAATAAAAAAAAACTGTTATTCAAACTTGTGTATATTTGGAATATTTTATGAACCGTAATTAGGAACAAAAAAGTAACTCATTGATAAAAGCAACTCATTAAAAGCACATTTGAAGGCGACATTCCATTTAAAGTCTACTTAATAATCAGCATAACGGAGAAGCTTAAATTAAATTGGATTTTGTGTTGCATAGCCGCAATTTAAGCGCATTTTAGGAGAAATTACGGTTTGGCATGGCCGTGACGTGAGATCAGTTGCAGAGTGGCGGAATTGTTGCATGCCTCAAACAAAGCCACAAAATGTTTTCCGTCGAGCTAATTAAAATATTGGCATTGGTTTGTGTTTAAGTTGATCGAAAAAAGACTATCTTACAGCTATGTCATAGTTATGCACATTTTCCAACTTATTTTTCTTAGCATAAAGCCATGACTCAATTTATAGTTGATGTTTCACAAATTGAAAATATTTAAGTCTCAAATATTTTGACTTTATTTGAGCATATTTGTATTTTGTCTGCTACAAAGGGGCATGCAGGTAGTTCGAGTGCATTGCTCCTCATGCAGAAGATGGTGGCAATTATGTAATGAAAGTTTCACAAAAATGCACTTCAAAGCTCGTATGTGAGCAGTTTGACATCAGGCCAATTTGTTTACGAATGAGAGATTCCCTTTGACCGACTTACCGATGGCTTTCACTGCTTTATTTATCTGTTGAATTATGCAATTTGTTTAATGAAATGCTTTCAGCTTGAATCCCTACAGCACATATTACTAATGACTTTAAGATGGACTTCATCAACCATATGTTTTCTATACACATTTGGTCCTTAAAGATTTCTTGATATGCGATTTAGCTTTCTGTGAAGGCTTGCAAATGGCTTTTGTAGATGGGCCATCAATGATATCCCGTCTGAATTATAAAATTACCACAGGGAACAAGTTTTCGTTTATTTTCGGAGCCCTTTTTTCTGGCTACTATGGCTGGCCACTTAACAATTTCTTTTTGACCATCCTCAGCGGCAATTTCAATTAAAATCAGCAGGCTTCGGTTTCAAGGGTTCGCCTCGAACTTTCGCAATGTGAATAGCTAACTTTTGATTGCTAGTCTGACGGGCCAAAATTGTTAATCAAATTCAAAGAGCAGTTAACCTAAAGATTTGAATAGCAGCAGCAAAAGGTAAATGCAAATGAGCCACTTATGAGCTGAGCTTCTTTACTGCTGCTGCTGCTGCTCTTTTTATTTGCCTTTCGCTTCAATTGCCAACTTTGCCGACGCTCATTTGCCTTGGCAGCAGTTACGAGCAACTTAAAGGCAAGTTTGGATATTGCAACAGTTTTCAAGAGCTTTCTGCTCATAAATTAGTTTTTAGTTTCGTCGATTTTCGCTGATGGGTTTGGTATGAATTACCTTTATTGGAAGGCATTATTTATTATGTTTTATTTCAGATTTAGCCAACTTCAGGCTAAAACTTTCTTAGTATAATAAGTTTTTGGATTAGTTCTTTTTCTATTTACTTTTAGTTGATTGCATTTCGATCAATTGAAAAAGCCCATTAGTCGAGTTGTCAAAATGAAGAGATAATTATTGTAGGAATTGTAATTAGGGCTCAAACTCTTTGCAGAAATAGTCAAAATTTCAACATAAGCAATCCAACTGTGTCAAAATATGAAAGGTTATTATTGAAATTAATGCACAGTCGAAATCTAAACAATGAATCCGTTAACAAACCTAGTTTTGTTAAATTATCAAAGCCAAATGTTATTATTAAAATCAAAGCACAATCGGAATTGTGAGTGTGTGCGTCATTTATGTGTGTGTGAGTTGTTGCTGATAACATTGTCGATTTAATTACATTTTATTAACTTTGCCGCTGCTTCTTGAATACCAGATATCAAAGTTCGGAAGGCCGCCAACTGTACGTCATTAATGTAAGCTCTTATCTGACATTAGGCGCACATTATGCCCCGGAATACAGACAGACTTAGATATATATTTGGTGGCACTGTCGCACATTGTGTTATATTTTAATTACGTTGCCACATACCATTAGTTAAGCGATTACCAATCAAATATAACAAATAAATACATTTTGTGATTACTTACTTCTGATTTGAGAACTATTAACATGTTTCAAGTGTTTCCCAATTATTATTTCAATTAAGCGAATTTAGGTTTCATTACAGCAAAATGTAATTGCTGACGCTGCAAATCTGATTCATAACTGATACACATCTGAGGACACACACACACACACACACACACACACACACACAAGCAGAAGCCCATTATGTAATTATGTTTTATTATCTGCTTTGAGTGAGTTTGCGGCTTTTGCGTCTTTTACCCTCCGGGCGTTTTTCGCGTATTTTCTATTTTACTACTTTGCCATTTAACTTCTTTGCACAAGCTGGTCTCTTTTTTTTTTGCCTCGAAGTGTTTATTAATTTCCCTTGTCTTTTGTGGCTGTGGACTCGGGTCTGCCCCCCAGGCACTTTGCCAGTGTGCGCCCCAAAAAGCATGCAACATTCTACCACAGGCAGCTGAATGAAAATGTTTGGCTGCCTTTCGCAACTTTGACTTTGCTCTTCTGTTTTGATAAATTCATCATAGAACAGAAAATACTCGAGTTGCGGGAAATACCAGCTAAACTTTTATGAATTCATTTTGCCACAAAACCAAATCAAATATTTTTTTAAAACGAAATTCATTTTACGGACCTAGATAAATTTGGGATAAACATGTAGTTGAGTTGAATAATATTCTTATATACTTAATATTGGAATAACTGATACTATAAAAATAGCTTAAGGGATTTTTAAAATATGGAATATATTTGAGAGAACGTGACAATAAATTGTTCCCCACGCAATTAAATAGCAGAAACCCTGGAGAAAATTAAACATATTTCTTCACTGTCCTGCATTGAATTACAACGATAATAAAAGTATCCCTGAAGTAAAAATTGCGTGGGGTATTTGTCATGGAGCTTTTTCCCTTTATAAGCCATATAAATTTCCGGCAGTTTCATTTTACCGCTTCGCATAAATTTGACACTTTTTTGTTCTGGGTTGGCTAACAGTTTTTGTTTGGGGTTTTCATTCACTCTGCATTCGAGTTCATCTTAAAGCAGATTTATTGTGCTGTGAAAGTAATATATATTTACCACTCGATTTTGTTGTGATTTTAACAAAACTTTGTCTGTTGTTGTATTGTCAAAGTGTGTTGATTTTATGAAAACTTGATTATTTGAAGCTCGCTTTAAATTTATGGTTGTCTGCTTTTTAAATTTTTGTGTAATTGTGTTTTCGTATTTATTTATTTAAATTTTGTATTATTTATTTTATTGCGCTTGCATAGGGATTATTTTCATATTGTCGCTCGACAGTTTTCACAAACGCACTTTATTATTTTTTCACAGTTTGCATGCCTCATGTTGTTATGTATTTATTTGTCATTATTGCACGCACATCTCGAACATGACTCTGCCAACACACACAAAAAGCCACCTTTGTGCGTGGCACTTTGCTCGTATCTTTTACTGACGACTCCACTTGCAGGGAAAAGTGTTTTGCCGAGCTGCCTGGTGCACACGTGCGCAGCGCTTTGTTGACAGGCAACGACTGAAGCCGCTATAGAAGCCGCTGGTTTAACATCATCTGTGTGCGCGCCACAATTGTTGTCAATGCTAATGATGATGTTAATGACGATGCTAATGATGTTCTGGCGGGCCCACGCCACGAACAGCTGTTCGCACTGTGTGGCGCTTGCAGAGCAACAGACACAGCAAAAGTGGTAGTGAAAGAGAGAGAGAGAGAGAGACAAAGAGAGAGCGAGACAGAGAGAGTGCGCAAACGAGGTAGACTCGTTTCGGAGTCAATCGTCTTCCAGTGCTGTTAAAGTTGGCAAATAACAGCGATGTGGGTGGGTGGAAACTGTTAATTGTATTACAGTAAGAGGCAAATGTTAATATGTTTGGTTAGGTTTCAAATGAGAAGTGCGAGTGTTCATTAAATAATAATAATTATTATTATAATTGTTTCTTCTTAATGGCCGCACCCAATGGGCAATTGCTATGTGATGCTTCTGATGTGTTCGCTTTTATGTCTGCCTGCGCTTTTTGTTTATAAACAAATTATGCGAATTTGTTTGTTTGTTTGCTTCTTTGTTTATGGGGCCCAAAGCATTTGCAGCCTCAACGAATAGTAGAAACAAGCAGCCACAACAAAAGCAAATCAAAAGCATTTTATTTTTCATCATAAATCAGCCATCGATTTATGAATGTGTCAATGGATTCTTAAATACCATTCGTGACGTCAGAAACATCTCCTCCTCAATGTCGATTTACCTCGCTGTGTGTTGAATTTGTAAATAATTAGCCATAAGCCATTTGGCAGCGGCTATGAGGCGTATGCTTAATATTTCAATTGCCAGTTCAATGATGATAATGATGGCGCAGTAGCCCACATAAACAAGTGGCTATTGATAAATAAATATCAATTAAGAGATTTATAAATAGCAAAAACTGTATTTATATGCCAATTATTAAGCAAAAAAAAAATGAATCATTTCAAAATTAATCTCATTTCAATTGGCAAATTAAAATTAGGTTTCACTTTGATGCAGCTGCCGCAGATTCCACAAAGTTATGAATGTTTTCATCTATCATTTCTGCCCCAGATTACCTCTTAAATATTTCAGGCTGCAGTCGCTGCTGCTGTTTATTGATGTTGTTAATGTTAAAAGCCACTTCGGCTTTTCGTCGTCACTTTTTTTTATTTCAGCACAATTACAATATAAACAAGCACATTGCTCGCTTGCAGACAGCTGCGAAACAAAACTTCATTAAGAATCGCATGCAGCAAGGACTCAGCGCGTGTATCCTGTTTATCCTGTGCACACTCCTTAAATGGTTGGCAAGCTGCACTTGATTGTGTTGCATGCATTCACTTTAGTTATCGCCCATTGTTTTGACAACTTTTTAAATATAATTTTGTTTTAATGCATAAATAAGTAGCTTTAAGCTCAATGTATTATTTTTAAATAGCTACACGACTAATTATGCCTTACATGCACCATTTAGAGTATTCGGTAATGATTACCATATTTATCAATTATTAATCAATTCAGAGAGTCCTTTATTTCTTTCATTAAGAACCCATTGTGGTTGGGCTAATTCATGCAAACAATTTTGTTTGTCTGATTAGGTTTGTTTTGGGTTTTCCCCAATCCATGCAAGTAATTTTGCACCATTTTGCATTTAAATACCCCCAGGAATCTTATAGCCGATTTTTATCCTTTTAATTTAAACTTAATTACACATTTTATTTTTAATTTAACCTAATCTATTTTTTACTTCATGTTGTTTTGATTGACTTTAATTGACATTAAATAAATAAAATAAAAATAGGAATAAATGCATAACAATTATAGTTGAATTTGATCAGAAAGTGTCTTACTTAGGGTAGGTCAGCTGACTTATTGCAGGGTATTGTGCTAGACTTGTTGTCTGCAACGCTCGCTTTTGTCTTCATTAACCACATTTACAGCATAATAAACTGTGTAAATGTAACACGTTCGAGTTGAAAGCACGTCACGACAGCACCTCTGCCTCCCTCTGAGAAGAAGCCACCACAACTGCCACCCACTGAGAAGAAGCCACCAGAACTGCCACCGAACAAGCCACCAAGCCGCACTCGTCACTTGAAACCCCAAAAGTGCGTCTGGCATGTTTTAATTGCTACACCCAGAATGCAAATCGCCCTAAAATTAACAAAATCATACAAAAGTGAAAGTCCCAAGCAAAGTTTTTCAGTTTTCGAGAAAAAAATGTCTAAATTAATGAACAAAATTTAACTCAAATTGAAAAAAAAAAATAGACAAAGGCTTGTGTTTTTTCCTAAATCTCTGAATAATTTTCCATTATAAAGAAATAAATTTGCACTGGAAACTCTTAGTCTAAATTACATTAATTTGAAAATGTATATAAAATAAGTTTTAATAATATATAAATCAATTATAATCCCTTTCTGCCCAGGTTTCTGTAATGTTTCAAATTCTTATGACACTTTTTTTTCTAAAAAGTGAAAGTACAAACCATTTTTTTTAAAAACATTATTTTTAAAGTTCTGAAAAAAATGATTTCATTTAAGACACTCTCTTCAACTAAAAAACATTTATTCGATTCTTCTCTGAATTTGTAACCTTTCTAAAAATATCTAATTGAGGGGAATCATTGGTTAATAGTTTTGAATAATTTAAACAGCCAATTAAGAAACGATAAAATTAACAATAATAGAAAAGCTACATTGGAAAAAGGGAATTCAAAATCAGATGTATTCATTTTCTGAAAAACAAGTCTGGTGTCAGTTCGGTTTTCTTCGAGTGTCGAACGGATGGTAGTTATTTTCTCGGAGTGGGGTTATTCATAATAAAAAGCAAATTAGCTGGAGCGCATTAAGCTGAATCGTTTAAAACTTGCAGCAGCATGAACATGGACACAGCTTCTCTCCCCGCGGGATGAAAGGTCTCTGGGTGCTATCAGTGGATGCAGACTGTGGCCTACTTGACACAAATTTGATGTCAGCCATAAAATTGTCCAAAGCCAACTTTTCTAGCACTGCATTTATGTGTCCATGATGGAGAGAGTCTGAGTGTCAAAAAAGATTATGGGTAGACATAAAATATATACGTTTAATGATTGCATTTAATGTTTAGTCCCTTGATTTTCAGCAGTAGGCTTAATTGCAAAATCCTTCCTGTCAGTCGGATTTAAGTGTCAAATTTAAAATTCACTTCGCTTGGTGTCTTTTTGTTTTTTACTTATGCGCTTATCAAGCATAAATTGCTTGCATTCATTAATTCATTTCAAATTACTCGCCATTTTTGTTTAATGTATGCTTAATGCAAATTAAAGGAGGCATATGCCAATGCCACCATCCGCCTTGCAACATCCTCTGACACAAGCCTCGTGGCACTTGCACGTCAACTTTGTGCAAAATCAGGCGATGAAATGTGTTTTAAATGACTTCCGCCGTTGATTTTTTGCTGGCCTTTGATTCACAGTTTATCGACGGTTGCCGGCAGCCCTGAGGGCGTGGCATGTTGCATTAACTATGCAAATGTGCGGCCTCATCAAATTTACTTTAATTAATATTCGCAAAAATAAACGAAACAGTGTGCTAATTAATATTTAATTGCAGTGCATAAACAGCAGCAGCGGGTTAAGTAAATGTTTAATGCGACTTAATTGTTTACTGTGCCACCGAAATCCGTTCAAATGGATCCCAAAGTGCACTTAAGTTAATTTTCGATTCAATTTATGGCGTTACGTTGTCATTATGTGTGGCTATTATTTAAATGTTATATTATATATAATTATTGTGCGGCTACGCAACTTAACTTTAATTGTTTAATATTTCATTATAGTTTGGTTATGTGAGAAATATCCATTAATGCTGAAGTTAATATTTACTTATAATTTACACAACAGATTTATGAATTTCAAGGTCAGCAACAACCTCTCTTTTTATCCCACTCTCTTCCTCTCTCTTTCTATTTGCGAATTATCGTTACCTCCACTCGCTGCAACTATTCGAGTAGACTTGTTTGTTTTATGTGCGCGAATATCTGTAAGAAATCACGTAATAAATTTACATATTTATGGCAGTGAGGGTCGAGAGCGCACATCCATAACTGAAGCTGCCACAAGCAAGTGCCGCATAAGCATCAATTGATGCCCACACGTGCTGCCACAGAGATTTCGAGTGCTGTGAGCCGTGTAAGACTGACGAGTGACGAGTGGCGAGTGGCAAGAAGGCCAAAGACTGCACTGTGACTGAGTGTAAGAGTCTTTTATTCTTACTCTGGGGGCTTGCTGCACTTATAAATATCTATAGAATATGTCAAGCATTTGCGGCACTTAAATGTAAAATCTTATCACGATAGAACTCTGTTTCACAAAAACTTTCCATAACAAATAAAATATCGGAGGCTTTCTTAACGTCAGTTCGTTTTTTCTGAGTGTGGCATAAATGGTAGCTGTTTGCTGGGGGGGGTTTCTTAATAAAAGCAGTTGACAGTTATCTAGTCTTTCTCTGGGGACAAATGCATATATATGGTATGCGGCGTTTGTTGCAATTATATGTATACATACGGTGGCGGACACCTTATTCTGATCAGCGTCAAAGAAAAAAAGGAATTGCCTGCCATAAGCTAACCATTCATTATTTTTCAAAAATTCCAAAGACCGATGGTAGGTATATGTATTAACCACCAAAATTAATATATGACCCCAATTCACTGGGGTTTCCCCACCTGCTAGGTAGGATTATGGCAGGCAATTACGTTTTTTCTTTGACGCTGATCAGAATAAGGTGTCCGCCACTGTATATATACGCATATTAATATATCTATAGAAAATATCAAGCATTTGACGCACTTAAATGCTCAATTTTATGGGCAGCAATTGAAGGGCACTCGCGCGCATGAAGCCAGCGTTAAGTGGTAAGCGGCAAGTAAGCCCAGCTGCAACCCTTTAGCTCCAGCTGCTAGGGCAACCCAATGACCCACATTTAAAAAGTTGTACGCACATACATACAAGTGTGGCAAGCACACACACATTGCATTAAGCAGTCAAAGCGAGCCAATGTACAATTAACCCAATTGCAAAGTGTTGTCAACATGCCGCTAGAAATGCGGGCATACATTGCGTATACGTCATGTAATATATATACATGGCTGAATCGTGGAGGGGGGTGAGTCGGGTGGGCAATAGGGCGTAGCGTGTCTATATAATTGAGTGAGTCTGTGTGTGTCTGTGTGTAGCATTTCCTGCTTTTGTCAAACAATTTCCGCTGGCATGCGTTTTTGCCCATGACAAAATCGCTTAGCTGCTCCCGCTGCTGAACAAGTTATGGTTCTGAGTCTGATTCTGGTACTGGTTCTGGTACTGGTTCTGATGGTGGTTCACTTAATAACTTTTAGTCTGCACATTTCTTGACTGGCAAGCCCTTTAAGCTTGCACAGACTTGCGCATCATTTGCATAGCTGCACACACACAGGAATAAATTAAGCACTCCGCTCGGCCAACATCCGTCAATGCTTCAATCACCATTTTGCATATGCATGCAACAGCCAACAGCCAACATCCAACCCGCTTTGACGGCAGCTCTAATGGCAACGACGACAATTCTTGTTGACGTTTGTCGTCGTTGACGTCTGACGGGCGACTTTCGTGACATCCAAAGATTGACACATCACCTGCCACGCCGCTGTTGCTCAGATCAGGTCTGCGCTACCAAGCTGGCAAGCTGAGTTATTTTTCCAAAGCTGTCACACGTGCCGGGGTCATCACGTGTGGGCTGAGTCAACCGAGTCAACTTCGCACCAGCAGGACAAGGGACAATTTGCAGCACATTTTCCCTACCCCTCAAAAAGGCACGTGCTCAAATAATCGCTTTGTTGGGACATTATAGTGCAGCCGAAATGTGCCACAAGAGGCATCCACTTTAGCCAGAGTGCTAATTGCAACAGGTCGCTTATAAGTGGCAATTACAAAGTTGGCGTGATAAATTTGAAACTTTTGACTGCGTGCTCACCTTAGGCTTATTTGGAAAACATTCCTTAATTAAAGTTATAACTGTATTTATTTTAGAATAAAATCCGTAAATAATTTAAAATAAAATTCAAATTTTAAATTAAAGTTCATAATTATATAAGTTTATTTATTTATTTGATATAGACTAAAAAAAGTTCACAAACTAAAATGATGTTAAAAATTTAAATTAAAACTACAAATTAAATAAGTATATTTACTTTTTTACTAAATGTAGACTAAAAGCAGATCAAAATTAAAAATAAAATTAACAAATTAAATAACCATTTTTTGTTTATATATTTAATGTAGACTAAAAGTAGGCCCCAAATTTAAGTTATGGTTACAAATATAAAATTAAATTAAAAATTAAATATGTGTGTTTGATGTAAGATTAGGTTTTAATAGTTTTAAATGATAAATTATAATTAAAGTTACAAATTAGATGATATCAAATAAAAGAGAATACATAAACTAAAAATTATAAATGAAATAATTACTATAAGGGATATACCAATTAAAGTGTGGGTTAATTGAGGTAATTCCTTAATTGGTCTAAGCCCAAACTCGTGCAGTTATGGCTGGCTTTTGTATATATTTGCAACTCAAAGACATCAATTTCGTAGTACTTTTGCCAATCTGTGCTCTCCATTGATTTTGTCGGTGAGCCTCCTTGGCCAAATGGCAGCCATAATTCAAAGCATGGTCAAATGCACTGCCTTTGGCCTTGGTGCAATGATAAATGGGTCAAGTGGTGTTCTAATCTGCAGTTACTCTGTTATTTATGCCGACGAAAATGTGGCAAGCCCCAATGCGATGCTCAATAAATGGAGCCCATGGGGCAATCATAAAATCTCTTTCACTACGTTGGTCTGCAGAGACTCTACCTCAGCGGAGATAGTCCAGGCTCATTATGTAATTCACTTTAAAAGTATTTCGCCAATTTGGAAAGCGTCAGTGGGTGTGAAATAGTAGGCTGTAGGCCATCAAAGGGCAGAGGGCTGCAGGAAGCTGGTTTCTAGTTATAGATAGCCTAATTTCAATTGCTTAATGCTCGACCATCATTTAATTTATATGCTTGGCCAACTTCTTTTGACCAATGGGGGGATTGCATAAAAAAGTTGCTGGAATTGAAATCAGCGACCATAAAAAGCCACGCCAGCCACAGTCCAGAGACCCCCACATGGCGCGAATTTGTTTGCCGCGCTGGCTGCTGTTGGAGTGTTTCAACCTAGCCGCATTCCTTACTCCTACCCTAACCCTAATCCTCACCCTCACCCCTCTAACCAGTGTTTCCCCCTGAACTGAACGCGTTTGTTCAATTGAAAAGGGCAAACAGCAAAAGAGTGAAGCATTTTGGGGGCCAACCAGCCAGATGGTCCTATTCCTACTGCTGAGCCACAAAAGCATTCAAAGTAATTGATGTGAAGAGCTCTACAGATGAGCGTACATCCCTTCCAAACCTCCCCTCCCTTGCCGTTGTCGATTTCGCGAAGGCGGCAGCAAATAACATCCATCTAGTTGATAAATTGCCAAAAGCGCCAAAAGGCCAACAAATGAGCTAAAAGCCTCCCAATAATACATATAAATATTTATTTATTTATTAAAGAGGACTTAAACAAATTATTTCTACTGCCTACTGTTAAATTTGGAGCACTAACTGCCGGGGCTTTCGGCGTTAATAGATAGTATTGGCTCTTTATCAACTTCTTTTCTTCCGTTCTATCAGATTGGCTTTAAAGTTATTTAAACGGCAATCGCATTCAACTTCAATTTCGATGTCAGAAATCAAGCTTTGTGCTGGTTGGCGCCTGAAAATGTATTTCTGAGATTACAAATCGTTTGCCCGCACACACAGACACACACTCACACACACAGAATTGGCCAAAGGTGATTGAGATAAAAAACGAAAAAACGCAACAAATAAAATACACTGGCAAGGTATACACGTGCTGAGACTTTGCGAAGCAGAACAACTATCCTACACTCAACTTATTATTCAGAATATTTAAATATATAATATATAATGGAATGGCTGTGTCTAGAATCGAAGTACTTTTTTTTTCTTAATTCCCGGTTACATTCTTCTAAAATGTAGAAAATGTTGTATAATTTATAGGATGTTTTTTCATTGATACATTACATTCCATTACTTCATTTATGGCTTTTATTTTTTATTAAACATAGTCCATTAATAAGAAGAATATTTTCACAAGCTTTGTTGTTTATTTTTGCATATTTAAACATTATTTCCTAAAATCAGAAACTGTTTCTAGATTACAGAGCAGTTTTAATTTTCTAACTTTTTATTTTTAATCTAAGTGTAGATTACATACATTTGCAGATCTAATTAAATAAAACGACTGATTGTTCCGCTGGGAATATATATCATATTTGTCCCTTGTTAATGATTGATTTCCAAACATTGAGTTTTTTTGTTACTCCCTCTCTGAGGCACTCCAGCGTATAAGAGCAAGAAGAATAATTCAACGGAACATTTATCATGAGGATATTTCTATTGCACAAGCAGGGCACGTGTAAACCAACCAAAAGTGCGGCTAAATGTGTGCGCGTGCCTCCATTCTGAGTTCAAGTGTAAATAAAGTCCTGGGGAGTCAAAAGGGAGAAGGGAGCAGGACGTGAGTGCACAAAAATTGCAATTACCCGTGGTTCAAGCTAAGGGCAGAGGTTGATGCTGGGAGGGCCGGGTGGTTGCATGAAGTATTGACTCTTGTCTTATTGTCTGCGTTTGCCTTTGCAACACGCCTCTTCGCAGCTGCTGGGCAAATCCTAGTGCATTTTTATGGAGGCACTCAAGTGCAAATAATGCAAGACGAAGGAGCTGCCTGATGTGGGTCGAGGGCAAACAGGATCAAAGGCGACTGGCAGCATTAAAATGCATTTATTGGCCTTTTGACTGCTTCAAATATACATTCATATCCAAAAACTCAACTTTTATACTGTCAGGTAGTTTCGAAGTTCAAAAAAGTATTTAAAAAAAGTATAACAAAAACAGAAATATGGTTTTCCACGTCTAACATAACTAATTGATTATTTTATCACACTTAACAAGGTGTATTTTACAGTATTTACATATATATTTTTTTGATAACAACAATTAATAAAATATACAAATTTTTGTGTTTATTAAACAGAAATAAAAAGCACTCTTCTCAGATATTGTTGTCAGTTGTTGTCAGTGCTTAAGGAACTTTCCTCGACTTGGCTATACATGCTTACTGTAAACAGCAGTCAATGATCCATTGAAGGAATTATGAAGGTTTTAAGAATACTATGACACCTTCAGTAACAGATTATTAAAATTTAAATGGACATGCCAAAGTTCAGATAATAATTATTTGCTTATCGTGTAATAGATTAGTTAGTTAATAGCAAAAATGATAGTTAAGCTATCGCTAAGCTGGAGCAATAGTAAAGTTAAAACTCTGAAACATGTATAATAACTGTCAATTAGTCTTAATAGCTATTCCATATATGAAAGAGTTTTCTGTTTATTTAATTTAAATGGATAAATGTTATGGTTCATGCATAACTATATCAAAATATTTTTAAACAAACACAATTAGGATAAAAATATTAGGGCAAATATAAAATTAAGCTCTCACCATGTAAATCACAGTTTTAACTATAGTTCGTAGGTATAGTGATATATTTATCTGTTTTGCCAGCAACAAGAATCCATTGATAATCGAGCTATGGCAATTAATTCATATCGAAACACACTCATAAATTAATTGCACTACAACATAATGTCGGCATATATTTATTATTCCAATGTATTATTAATGTGGTTCGAGCTTGTACAATGAAAATAATATTATCATACACATCATGTATATATTGACAATGAAACTAATGTACATATATAATTAAATAAGTATCCATATTGTGTGGACGTCTAGTAATCACAATAATATTGGTCCTCAAAGCAAATGTTCATATTCTGAACTGCTCGGCATAATAATATGCATACGTATCTGCATCTGCATCTGTATCTGTATATGTATCTGTATCTGTATCTGCATATGTATCTACCCATGCAATTACACAAGTTGCAATCTGTGCTGACTGAACACATCTGCATTGCCCCTGGTCCGCTGCTCAAAACAATAGAGAATATATTTTGAATAGATTCTGTGTTTGTTTTCCTATATTGAGCAATGGATGGAAAGCACTCGGCTTATATTTCTGATCAAGAACTAATCCACACGTTGAATTCGTCATTGCAATGAATATGTAAATGTAAATATGTACATATTGAAATATATGTATGTCTATATGTGAAAATCATGGTAATCGTGGTAATCAACCATAATTCAGTCGCTTACACATGAATTATTTTCGACACTGACCGAAATGCTTTCTGGATACATTTCATAAAAAAAACTGCATCCATCTTAGTTAATTTCTTTCCGATTTTCCTTAAGTAGTGCTTGGGTTTCTTTTCTACTCTTACTTTACTATTACTTTTCTATATATTACAATACACATACAATTATCAGACGAAAAGTGGAATTTGAACTGGGGAGTCTGTGGCATCAAACTTAAACGTCGATAATGTCAAACGATTTTTTAAAGAAAAACTAGATATGTGTAGGTATGAATATTATTTTTATTGTTTTAATATAAATAATTTTATTTTAATATTACTTTGAATAAAAGTTCATATCGAACTATTTTAGTACATACTTTATACTTTGGGTCACGAATTTTGATTGTTAAGAAAATACTACATGAAGATTTGAAGATTTTATCTCTAGCCTAAAACGTGTACCATTTTTGAAAACAATTGGATGTTCATATTGCAAACTGAAGCTGATAAGCAGAAATATATTAGTAAACATGAAATACAATATTTCCAAAATTAGAGAACGCCTCTCGTACAAATAATTATATATAGTAACAGCTCGCTCCTTCAGAGTGCAGCGCCTAAGATGCAGCTGTTCCAACTATAAAAGCAAGCACAGAAATAGTTAAATATCAGATAAAAATATTATATATATATATACATATATATGTATACAATAAATCACCTTCATCAGTAGCCCGAGTCGTGAATTATTTGAACTTCTTAGCGCTTTGAGCAACTCATGCATATATAATCGATCCAGTATCCTGCGCTCCATGACTCCGACCCGTCTCGCCCTCTGCAGAGTAGGAAGCATGTTCGACCAGACCAGGAAATGGATGATTGTTTTATAAAAATGGGTGCTCTTGCCAGATATCGTGTAAATCCAGAACGATGCTACGCAGTTGTATATGGTGAATATGATATCTACGTTCAACCTGACAGTATTCGAGAGCCAACAAAACTGCTGCAAGCGGTGCTTCACAAGCAGCAATTGCTCAAAGTATGTTATGCAGAGGGATCGAGGAATTTTCCGGTTTGGCCGATCAATATGTGCAGCCAGTGATTCAATAAAGATCAGATGAAGCTGCATGCTCATGTCGATAACACAATGGTGTATCAGTAATCTGCCAGTCATGAATATTATACAGGATAACAAGTCACCTATAGGAGTGAAGTGCATTATCAGGTACAATTCACGCAGTATTTGAACTATTAGGCAGTACCAGGACACTTTCACATTTCGCCCGAACATCTGCAAGTGCATCCTTTGCAAGCGCAAGAACCGGTTTAGTATATCACATAGCACGTGGCGGTAATGCAGGATAAACCAGCCATTTATGGCAATGCTCGCATATCGCAAGGAAACTAAAAATCCATGGAGCCGTAAGACAATACGTTTAAAACTAAGCTCGTCAGAGATTCGATCGTTGACCATAATCAAGAGCAGAAATGTGCTCACTGGCCAGATGAGGAACCAGTGCAATAACTTTGAATACCAATGCCAAAAAGTCGAGCTAACAAATTTGTCTCGATGTCGATCATAGCGAAATTCATTGACTGCCATTATTTTGGTCAGAATCTTGACCAATTTTATCAGAACTTGGTAGTAGTACGACATAATAAACACTGAGGCCCATTTCACATCTTGAAATGGTTACTAGTCGTATTTCGGGCTTGTAATTCATTTGGTATTTTAGCAATCCAACTAATGAGCATTTAGGGTTAATTCATACAATTCATACAGTAACGCAGTGTCATAAAGTAGATGTTACCTGTGCCATTCCAATTAGCTTACAACCTAAACGCTATTTCATTAATTAAGCGTCACGACTTAACACAGCTGAAGTGTTTTCCTCAACAGCACTTTACTCACATTTGTCATAATTAATGTGGCTTTGACATCCAGCCCGCATGCAATTTGTGTTTCTAATTGGTAAGCGTTTTTATACCCTGTAAAATGGAAAAAAAATCCTGTCCTGCTTTTAACTCCCAGAAAGTATATTTATAAAACGAAAGTATATTCTGAAATTCAAGGTTTTTATCTTTCTTAAAACAGTTCAATTAAAAAAAGCCTGTCGAATTAAACATTTACTGAAAAATAGAAAACAGCCTGTGAAACTTAAATTTGTTCTGTTTTTGTCGTACATATAAAATTTGTTCAGTTTTTAATTCGATTTTGCTTTTATACAAAACATAAGCTCGATTTTCTTCTGACATACAAATAAAAGAGCCAAGTGGGCTATCACAAAGATCTGCATCTGCAAACAATAGACTGAAGATATTTTATTGTAAATATAAATTAAAGTAAGAAGTGCAGTTGAAGTTTATATATATTTCATACATATGTATGAATATTATTTACTAGGACGAAACCAATTTTTTCTACTGCCTTGAAATATGTCTATAAACTTACTAAAGTTTAGTAAGTTAAGAAACGGACTCAATCTAAGAATATATTCTTGGTTTTTGATACTTTACATATTATACATGAAACAAAAATGTTCAAAAATCTAAGAATATATTCTTGGTTTATGATTCTTTATGTTTCGTTTACGAACCAAGACTATATTCACATATGTTATATTTATCTTTTATGTAAATGCTAAGCTTTATTAACTTCATCATATTTATTAAGATGTTGGCTCATAGTGGAGTACTCGCATGTCTTGGCCTTCTTATTTAATTGGTGTGGCGCTGTGGAAACATATTCGTTATGAATTATGGTTAGCCCACTATCGAACTCTGGCTGTGTTGCCCACGCTTTCCGTACATATTTACTTGGCACGGAATTCGTCTCATTCATCATTGTAGCCAGAGAATGGAATGCTGACTACATCTGGGCCAAAGACAATGTTGTCTGACAATTCCTTATCGAATTCGATAACCTTTGACTCGGCATGCGCCAGTTGACACCTGTGCAGCCTGCTTAGTTACTTGGAGATTTGTTTCTTTCTGGGAACCATTGATCTGCAGCCAGGCCTGTTTGATAGATGAGTTTGTTTTGCAACTGTTTAACTGTGAGCGTGGGCAGCGAAAGAAGGCTGCTTAGCTCCCAGCTAGTGGTAATCAACCTTTTAGCAGACTTTTAATTTGCCTAATTTGTGAAGCAGCTTGCAATAACACTAGGAGACCCTCTAGCCTGCCCCTCCTCTATCTCAGAGGGCGTGACATTTGAGGTACGTGTGTTGGCTGCTGGTTGAGTTTGTTTTGTCGAAACAAGCTAGAAATTAATCGTTGCCATTAGCCTTGATTTATGACTGTGAGCTTTGCTCAACAGCTGATGGAGTGTGGCAACCTTGGCAAGGAGTGGCCTATTTATGCATTTAATTATGGCTTGCCATATTTGGCTCACATTATTTATAGTTCTGCTTCCATTTGGCATGCGGTGGTAACAAATGTTCGGGTTAATAGCCAGGCCAATTCGGCCACTGCCAATATATTAAATATTTACATGTCTATTACGAAAACAGTCAAATGAGAAGCGCCACAATTCGGCCATCCCCTGGCCCTCCCCCTTTTACGAAAAGCTTATTTCTGTTTATGGACATTCACAATTTAATTGAAATTTGTATCTAAGAATTGATTTTAATAAAATGCATTTTGATCAAAAATTTATTATATAAAATTTTTGGAATATTTATACCTTGCAAGAGATGTCAGAAACATGCGCTTGCTGCAATCTTGTTTATTAAAAATAAATAGCTTCTGCTCCCCCGTTTTGGCCAAACTACCAGCTGACACTCAATATGCCAAATTCCAAAAGCATTTTTATTAAAAAATCTTTTTTAAAGTGTCGAAATCTGGCGCTGTAAAACATATTTTTGCCCTTTTTACAGTATTTAGCTTCGCTCTGTCCACACTCATAAATATATTTTTGGCTGGAAGTCACAGCTTGGCCAAATGAAGGCAATTCTCACGAATTATGTGCGAGATACGTCAGTTCATATTCGCCGTAAAACAATGTCGATGCTCCACATTTAGCCCGAATCCGGCGTACATTACGGCCTTACGGCAGCGTAAGTTAATTTGATTTAGACGCATTGCTGAGTGAACCGTTTATTTTTTCACAGGCGCCTGCCGTTTGCTCATTAAATTTAATTTGGTGACGCTGCTGTGTGGAAAAGAGTGCGGAGTGTGTTTCCAGCAATTTATAAACAAAGGCAAGCGCCCCACAACAGCCATAAATTGGTCGTTGAAATTTCACACATGCTGGCCACATTAGGGTGCTTTCATATATATATATAAATATATATATATTTATTTATATATACGTACATTTCAATTCGACCGAGTCTCGGTAATAAAATGCTTAATTTACCAGTATAGGCGCCAACCAGCCTCCCACCCTTTTGGGCTGTAAGTACTACTATATTATAAGCGGTTCCCCTTGCTTTTGGCCAAGAGCAAATCGTTCGAAAGACCCATAAACCAAATATGCGCACACGTTTTTATACCCTGAAACCATTAAAAATGGGTATAGTGGGCACAATGAATGTGCAAAGAGAAATATCTCCGACTCCATAAAATATAAGGGTATCTCGTAGTCGAGCTCACTCAACTACAGCTTTTTAACTTATTATATGTACCCTGCGCTTGTGCTAAAAAGGGCATATGGGCTTAAATCAACTCTGAGCTTATATTTGTGTACGGTCAGTTATTTTATGAATCGATGTTAAGCAGAGCTATTATCTTTATATCCAGAAGCCAAAAACACACTTTTGGGGTATATTAGAATGATTCCGGGTTTCAGTAATGGCCAGAGTAAACAGCTGAACATATGCGATAGCTCATTGGTGCTGTTGCTGTTGTCGATCAGATTGGTTGTTTGGGGATTTTTATGATATTTTATTGCATCGCAAATTGTGATGACTTTAAGTGTGTATGTGTGAAAGTGTGGAGGTTGAGGGGCGTTTGGGAAAACTCAGCTTTCAATATTCATTTGTGGTGAGTGGCGTATTTTTGAGTTTATGTACCATTTCTTGGCTAAGTGATTGACTTGTTGTTTGAGTTTACAACAACGCAAATCGATGCAATTTTACAATCTTATTCAATTTATCTTAGCACATATTGTAAATAGGAAAACAATCATTTCTAGAGATGCGTTTGTAAATTTTGCAAAGGCTATCTGCTGCATATGCAATGCTATCGGTGTTCATCTTGAATACTGATTGTGATAAACATTAAAGGAAATTCGATTATAGGCTCGCTCCTAAAATAAATCTTTTCGATTCATAATAATATACGTAACTAGTAAGTTCTTTCGGGATTTCTTCTTTCCAATTTGACACTTGTCTGAATAGCAGAGAGAATTACTGCTGAAAATAAGAGTTTGCATATCTAGTTTAAAAAATATTACAAAAATATTATATTATCCTGAATATTCTTGTAGTTTTCAGGGCAACATTTTCCTAAGTGTAGAGAAACCCAGACGTACGAATACGCCATGAAGAATAGTGGGCTAAAAACATCTAAATCGAATAGCGTTACAGACAAAGTTATATAAGCCCATTAGAAGATTAAAACATTATTAATACTTTGCATGTGGCAGTTGAACCACTAAACACTATTAACAGATTATTATTATTATTAATAAAACTGCCAGCTTAAGCTATTCACAGCTTGAATAGGCAGTAAAGCTGGCATAAATGCGTTAAATTTACAATATTCAATTTGGTTATTCAGGCATTATCAATTCCCATAATTTCTCACTTAAGCGCTGTTATCACTTGCTTTATTTATTTGTTAAGTACTATTAAGCTTAAATATTCCTGAGCGTCCCATAACAATTTGTTTGAAATTTAGGAGCCATGATTTTGGCGCAGCCATAATCAAAATTACAATGCGCATTTTGGTCATTGGCCTTAGCATAAATTGTAAGGCGAAATAATGTCAGATATATTTATTTTTATTTGCAATGAAGTTGTGGCAGCGCATAGTGGCACATAGATGCTGCACACATGCCACATGCCACATGCCACATTTAAGCCACCGTTATATTGCTTGGTTGTTGCCTGTCTATTTCCGGTTTCTGCGCCATTATTGTCATCCCCAACCGCATCCCCATCGCTGTCCCTGGAGCTTCTCTGCTGTGGTTATCTAAACGTTTGTTTTCTTTACTTTTTGCATTTCTTTGCCTTTTTGTGTGACCCTGTTTTCAGCATGCCTTTCAGTATTAAGGCCTCTTACTGTCTCTGTCTGACTCATCCCATCTCTCTCTCCCTCTTTCTGAGGATATTTTCCGTTTGGCAACGCCGTTATGACTTTTTTATTATGATTTTGTTGATTTCGCTTTTCCGTAGCGGGGAAAAATCAAAAAATATTTATTATTTCACAAAACCCAAATACCCTTTCCAATATTGTCTTTTCTGTTAAGGGTAAGATTATTTTAATTTATACAAAAATAACTTCTAATTAAATATACATATATTCTTATGAACAAGATGTTTATATTCATTTAGTAAAAAAGGTCCATAACATAACCGAGTTTGTATCAAAGGAGAGCGCACAGTTAATCGACTCTCTGCATAGGGAGTCTGGGAGGTTTCTTAAATATTTGCCAGTGTGCTTTGAATGGAGGCAACGCATTCAAATGATACGTGTCATTGGCAGCACTTTGTTTAGCACTTGATGCTAAAAGGCAACTTTAATTTGAATATTGCTTTGCGACGGATCTATTCCGTTTACCTTGTCGAGTAACCAAAGCGAATCCCCAATTTGCCTTGGACTCTCTCAGCCATTTATTTGCTGGGCTGTTTGGCCGTGCTCTGCTTGGCCTTCAGTTGGAGTGCGATAAGTTCATTGGGGCAATCAATAGAAACCAACTTAGTTTGAATCAATTTGTTAGTCAAGTCGAACCTTCTTACTAGTTCCGTTTTGCCGATTCAGATCTTAATTTTCTATGGCTATTACGCTGAGGGGCGCATGTGGGGAAAGCGGGCGCGGCATCCCAAGTCTAATCGCAAAATAATATGCTAAATGGCATAAGGCACGCGGCGAGGACGAGCAAATTGCAAAAGTCAGCCTCAGTAAATATTTCCATTTACATAATATTTACTTTAACATTTTTGGGATAGTCCAAAAAATGTTTAAAGCAATAACCAACGAAGCAGAAAAGAAAGCAAAGTTTGGGTGAAGTTTTTTATGTTATTCGAATACTCTGATAGCGTCGGCATCATAGCATATTGGTTTTGTGCAATGTCCGTCATGCTGTCTGTCCGTCTGTTCACCAGACAAAATTTGTAGTGATACGTGATTCCGCATTTTGTGGCCACGCCCTTACCGGTGCCCATAATCGCCCAACCGATATTTCGGAAAGTGTACATCGATAAGAACGGCATATCTGCTAGATAGATTCACTAAACGTGGAAGGTAACTGGCTGGTAACATCCTTCAAAGATCAAAGATTTGCAAATTTATTTCCAGACTACGCCCACACCCGCCCCCAATTACGATACAAGACTATATCTTTCGTAAAAATCATAAAAGCCTCTATCTACCGCAATTTAAAAAGTAAACTTGGACGGTAGATTACTAAAAATCTCCTTAGCTCCACCCTTCCAATTCGGTGGCACCTGTTATCATATGGTTTCAATTACGGTATCAGAGTATCCAGAGTCGGCTACGCCCGACTGCAAAGTTCTCTCTTGTTCTTTGTATGTTTGTGTTAACGCTCTGCTTTCGAGCAAAACTTACTGAGATGATGGGTACATAAACAATGAATGTATGTATTTGCCTAGCAACGGGCATAAATTAGACTAATGGCAGTCAGTTTGGTGTAGGCACATGTTGTACTTGTAGACAACCCTCAATTTCTAATACACTCAATGTTGGCGAATTTATTCGGATTCTTATTTGGTTTCCCATAACTTTTGGTTTTGTATAAATTGAATTTAATCGAGAATTTTTGCTTTTGGAAATAATTAAATTTTCGTTGGGTTTCGACATTGATTCGCATTTGCTTTCGAATCTCGAATGTTAATTAAAAATGTTGCCTATAATCAATTACGCTTGGAAATAACTTGAATTTGGACAAAGTTCGACGAATAACAAAATAACGATGCAAACAGTTTGTGCAGCTAGTTAGCCGGTAAGAAAGAACCTAAGACCATATAACAAAGACGATTCAGCTCCAGATATATGTAAAACAAAATCGGATTTTCTATTTACAAATATTTCATAAACATATTGAATTGATTTTTTTCAATAAGCCGAGCAATGAAAGAAAGCTGCAGAAAAAGAAGAGAAGAGCTCGCAGCTTAATTCGCAGCTGCAACAACAGTTTTCATTGGACTTACATTATAGTTGTATGCAAATAGTAGATGCGACTATAAGTATACGATATTATATTGTATTATGTTAGGACGTGAACTAACAATGTGACGTCCACTCTCAGTGTCCATTCATATGTCTGTCTCTCTCTCTCTCTCTCTGTCTGTCTGTCTGTCTATCTGCTTGTCTGTCTGTTTGGCAATGGCATGCAAAACAGGATTTTGTCATGCTTTTTATACAACATAAAATACATACGAAAACAAATCAGGCAAAGGATGTTAGCAAACACAACAAAACAATGGAGAACGAAAACTTTAAGCCCGAGCAAACTAATTTCAGTTGCACAAGTTCAAGATGAAAATTCCAGACAAATGTTCATTCAAATAGCAATTGTGTGCTACTGTCTGTCACTCCGTTTGAGACTTGGCTCAATATTAGATGTAGACACTTAATTTTGAATCCATTTCAAAGCTGTTAGTGTGCAATAAACTGGCTGTCACAGTATTCAAGCCATATGTCGACCACTCATAAGTTCACCTTATAAAATGCTGGAGTTAAGGCCATAAATCTTTCATTTCGCAGCATTTTGATAAGTCTATGAGTCCATCTGGGCCATTGGCTGGACACTCTCCTCACTGCCTGCTTTGCCAACGCTTCACTGCACTCAAGTCATCAACTTGTCAGTTTTTGTTCAGACAAACATATTGGCATTGCGACCTCGGCCAGGGATGACTTGGGCCAGTTGCAGATACGGGTTGAGGCAGGAGCTGGATCAACAGACATGCTAACTATGACAATCAAATCAAATATAAAAAGTGCATAAACAAAATATAAAAAAATACGTCTTGTTTCGTTATGCAGATACATAAATACCCCTTTTTTTTATTTTATTTATTTATTTATTTATTTACAAAGATGCTGAGATAAGCTCCTGAATATTTTTAATTTAAAATATTGTTTGATGTATTAGTGTGCTTAAAAAATATTAAAAGAAGCCGACGATTACAAAACAATATTTTTTGAGCATAAATGGATTCGATATAAGTATATTTTATTTTGTTTTTAATTTAACCATATTTTTTTTATAATAATTTTTGACACAAGCAATCTGAAATCTGTATTTATTTTATTAATTTATTATTATTTTAGTTAATTTAAACTTAATATGCATAAATAGGTTTCTGCAGCAAAGAAACAGAAGCACAAACTTTTGGAAATCAACTTGACTTTTGATGCTGGTTCCCTTTAGTATCATAAGTTGCACATTTCGTGCAGAATCAGTATACCCTCTAATATGTTATTACTATAAGTTCGTAGATGAGATGAGTGATAGGAAAAAAACAACACCAGACGACACCAAAGCTCTAAGTCCCAAAATAAAAGCCAAGTTTAGATTTTATGAGTATAAAATAGAGGATAAAATTGCCATAACTCGCTAGATACTCAATGCGAGCCAGTCAAATCCTTTGAGCCGTGAGTTCATATAAATTTACCATTATGCCATGCATTTGTTTTTACAGCGCAGACGAAGTTTATGCAAATTGTTGTGTCTGATGATGTGCGATGTATTTCGGAGGTATATACAAATATATATATGTATATATATATATATATATATGTATACGACAAAGATATATATGTATATATAATACTGTTTGTGCGCTGCCTTAGCCAAATGGGTAAATGACATACACATTGGCAATTAACCCAATTCTGTGGCGCTGTTAATGATGTCTTGATGGTGGCCTTAGTGTTGCCCCAATAAGTGTGCAACACAAGTTGAACAAAGCAGTTGCACTGCAAATAAATGTGCGGCAATAAGTTGCAGGCAATTTGGGGCAACAGTGAGGTCATTGCGCCAGCTGTTCACACTCGAGTATGTCGAATTATTTTTGTTTGGCGACCCTCTACGAAATACATGCAATTAGCTCGTTTGGAGACCTGAAATAGTCCAAGGACTTTGCTTGCGTGATTTGAAACACACACTTTAAACTTTTTCTCCCAGTCTTTTAAGCCTTTGCTAAAACCTTACCAACATCTTACTTATCCCCAGCCATATTCTGCAGCTGCGTATAAATAAACATTTATATCCACACATGAGTCGTCAAATTTATCAACTTGACCCATTAGGGCACAGCAACTGTTGACGTTATAAATTTGTTAGTAAATTTATCAGAGCGTCGCCGTCGACGCCGCATGACGCTCATTATTTTTCAGCAGGCGCTCAACTCTCCGGCAGAAATATATATATATATATATATATATTGAAATGATAAAGAATGTGTGCTAAATATATTACATCTTTTGTTCAATGCAGAAAGCAACTTTGATTTTAAAGCTTGATTCTGGTTTCATCTTGCCTTTCTGCCGGCAGCGCAAAATTAAAATTGTCAACAGCTTTCTCAGACTTGGCCCAATTGTGTCTGGGCCCGAACAATGGCAGAGCAAAGGATAAGGGAAATGTAAACTCAGCTTGGACGCAAGAACTCGCAACGCATCGGTTCTGGTAGTGGTTGTATTTGTTGTTTTTGTGATTCCGGATTGTTTTACATGGCTGCCAGTCAGTCAGCTGCTTCGGGTTGTGTTTCAGTTTCGGTTTTTATGCGTTTCTTCAGTGCTTGCACACAACAGTTTTTGTCTTGATATCATGTTGAGACATTTACAAATTATGGCCCACATCAACGCTTCGGGGTCACTCGTAGCTGTTTTTGCTGCTCTTGGCCAAATCAAATCTACGACTACGAGTTTCTCTTGTGGCAAATGTCTGCATGGAGTTCACAGTTCAAGTGTCAGGCCAGCAAATTGAGTGACAATGACGCGGTCGACGCCTATCCGAATAACCCAAATTTAGAAGCGGGTCAAAGTGCCCAAAACGCCTGCTAACTAAAATCTCAAATTATTTCAAATGAGTTGTGGTTCCCTGGTGTGCATTGTGGGTTAACTGGTGTTGCTGATTTCTCGTTTTACAAAGTTTAATGTTTAAGAAGCACAAATAAGATTTTCAAATACTCCTTTAAATGATTCAAATAACGAACTTATGATATTTTGAATACCATTTGGGCAAATGAGATAAGCGCAAATATTTTAAATCAATTAATTAAAAACATTTCTTACTATCATTAATAATGATAAATACAATTGCATAAAAGTTTATGATGATTTATAATATGATATCTAGGTTTAGTAAGTTTCTTCTTCTTCTTTAATTAAAGTATGCAGTAGAAGCAAATAAATCGCATATTTGACTTTTAATCAGCTGCTTTTTAGTATTTTTGAGTTCGATTTGGTAAGAATAGCCTTTATTGAACTGTCAATGTGGAAAATTTGTGTTAATTTGAGGGCTGTCTATAATTCCCTTGGCTTATTCTTCGCTTGCCCCATTCAGTCTGATATAATGCACTTTAATCAAGCTGTGCTTGTTATTAATTAATTTAGTTCGCCCTCAGCCACAGAAATGTGATTAGTTTACCTGATAGGCTTAGCACAGAGCTACGCAAATCTCTCCAACCTCTGCCATTTCAGCCCAGGGTATCCCCACAGAAGACAGATTCATTCGCTATGCACAGGCACCGAGGAATGGCCGGGGTCTGTTTGTCCAGGCATGTCTGAAAAGCAGGCACTTTTTGATACTGCATTTTGATACCCTACTTTGCGCCAGGTTTTGTTCCTTCCAATTGTATTGGCAAGAAGCCAGCGTGGGTTTGCCTATTCGTGTTGCATTCGTTATTATTCCACTTTCAATGGGGCGACAAGAATATTACAACTTCATAAATAGTTTAATAGAGTTTTATTCTTCAGCTTCAAGTGAATAATTGCTTTCTTGAAATGTCTGCGCAAATGTGAATATTACAACTTCATAAATTCCATAATAGAGTTTTCTAGTTCAGCTTTAATTGGACAAATGCTTTCTCTAACATTCAATTGTCATTTTCACTTTGCTACTAAATGCGAAATGCGAATATCAATTTAAACCGTATATGTCTGAACGCATCTGACAAAAGTGAAAAATATACGTTTTTGAACTCGTGAAATAATTGATGTATTGAGCCGATTTAACGAATCCCTCATTCATTGCGCTGACCGACCTTTTAAATGACATTTCGATGAATACGCAACGATATGTGGCTTAATATTATATATTCCATTTCGCGAAACTCACAAAAAAAAAGAAAAGCAAAAGCAGCCAAAATACAATATAAAAATGTAATTTGTGAAACTCGTAGTCGAATCGGCTTGTCGCGGTAATCAAATTAATGATGCACCAGTCCCCTTGCTGGCCTGTCATAAAGATGACAATTTTTCATTCACAAAAAAGAAAATAAAGAACATAAAAAGAATACAAATACATATATTGTAGAGCAAACAAATTGAAGCACACAATTTAAATTGAATATTTTTTTTGCACTGTCTGATATCGTTACACACTGATTTATTTATCACAAGTGAGGCCGCATTTCATTTATGTTTTTTATATTGTCAAGTTGAGTAATTGCTGATAGCGACAACGTCCCAACGTTGCCTGTCACAACAATATGTTGTGGCATGGTGTTGCACAACTAACCAGCAGAGACAGAGTACACCTTGGTGTTTTCCGCCATGTTTCAAATAAATTAATTATACTTTTATCTAACCAACATTTATTCTAAAATCTCATTGTCTGCGATTTTTCGTCGCAGTCGTCACAGTCGTCACAATCGCCGTTGTCGTCATGTCGGCTTATGTAAAATAATGCAAATAACGTCACAGGCGACATTTCATTATGAGACAAAACCAGGTCTCACACAGACACACATATTTCTCTCTCACACACACACACAGACCTACACATACGCAGGTATATCGCTCTACTATCGTACACCCACACACTTATATAAACTTTCACAAGGGACCTCCAAAAGCAATGCGTAATTATAGCACAGACGCACGAGCGTCGAGCATCGAGCATGGACCACTATCAGCCTGTACCAGAAGATGCTACACTAAAAAAAAAACGCCCCATATTTTAGGAAATCAGTCTATACTAAAAATCGCCCTGAAAAATACAAACCTTTCAAAATTTTTTTAGAAATAACTTATAAGTATTAGGAAAATGATTTGTAAAATTTGGAAATCGACAATTCCGAAAAGAAAGCAATTTTCAGCCAAATCCTTACAAAAATTTAAAAATATGTGATTACATTTTTAAGCCACAATCATAAATTTTTAAAATGTATTCACAGAATCATGAGGTTGTTTTTTATGAGTGTACACGTGTCCAGCTGAACGGGGGTGTCCTGGCAACATGCCAGCTGGATGGAAAATGCGCACCGTCAAGATAATGCAGAGGTGTGGATAAGTAATGTGTAAGTGTGGCAATGGCAATGTGTGAGAATGGAGGGGAATCCTCAAAACGCAACTTGCTCACGAGAGGGCCATTTGAGATGACAATGCTGCAGTTGATACGAGTATAATTAGTTATATATGCAGAGATTTAGTTGGCAGTGCTTAAGGATATCAATCAATAGCTGCTCAGCTGTGAACCATAAGCTGTCAATCCGATTATCACATAGCCGAAACCTCAACCAGTCCTCAACTGATTAGAACCCTTATACCCTTTTCAACTATTCATGGAGGCATGGAGGCGACAGCCTGTCAGACGAGCCCAAAACCGTCAAAATCTCAGCTAAGCTAAACATATGCAAAACAGGCTCTGCTTGGTTGGTTTGAACAGCTTTTTTAATGAATGCTAATAACCTGGCCTGAAGGCTATGGACACACCAAGATCTAAGAGAAACTATTTCCATTTCAATTCTCTGCACACTTAACGCACACAATGGGCGTGACGGACTCCTCTGGGAATTCGCTTCAAATTGTCTTTGGGACTTGCAATTGCAAATAAAACGAAGCAAAGACATGGAAAAAAAGAGATTTCTATCTTGGACCGGCATCCATCTAGCGACATCTAAATCTCATTTTGAATTTAAGCCAGAAATCGGTTATTTTAGACAAGCCGAAGATTATTTACCCTTGTGGAAAGAAGTTAATCAGCCAATATTTAAATGTTATATATAAATAATGCGTTTTGTACTTGTTGAATAAATTTTTTATGTATGTTTTCTGTTCCACGACTGGCTTTCAACGGAATAATCCCAACATGTGTATCAGGAAGGATGAAATATTTGCCTATGCCTAACCTGAATCGAGTATTTTAAAGCTTATCTTCTCTCATAACAATGGTGCTGGCTAAGAATATATGCATCTCATAAGTCTTTTTAATTCGTTACAAACTTAACCACATGATTAAAGTATCTTCTGCAAGTATCAAGTTGTCTGACAAATTACATATCAATCAAGCCGCTGAACAGCTGCTCCGCGTTGACCAAAACGAGCAAAATGGTTAGCTCTACACTGTTAATAACAGTCTGCGCTCTGCTCTCAACTGTTAGCTAACAGTGTTTGCAGTATTCTCTCAGTCCGAATTCGGTTCTGTTGCTCTCTTCAGTCTGTTAATCGGCATTTCCAGTTCTGTTATTGGAAAAGGCGGCACAAAATCATCTGTTGGCTTTGTGAGGAGATTTGGCTTTAAGTTTAGTTAAAACTGCTGCATTTGGCAGGACAAACAATAACAAACCTTGACATCTCAAAAAATGCTGGAGATTTAATTGAATTTTATTTATGCAGCCAACTCACCATCCGCAAGATGTCATTTAATTCATATGCCGATAAGGATAAGCCGACTAGACGCGTAGCCATAAATCTGCCCCTTCTCCTCAGTTTAGCCGGCAAATGGTGCGTGTTCAAATCGCATCTCGATGTCTGATGTGGGCGAATCCACAAGCCAAGCTAAGTTGTTAACTGTTGTCTGGTCCAAATGAAACGGCCAACAGAATTCCCACAAATAAAATAAAATAAAACAATAAAGAATAGCAAACTGAAAGGCGCCGAATATTGCATGCCCTTCATAAAAAAGTAAGTTCAATAAGTAAATATATAAATATATACATATATATTTATATATCTATATATATAAAATAGTTATAATACGCTTCTTCCACTTCTAAAAACGGATGCATAACTTCCTTAAGCTTACAAATTGAAAAAAGACAAATCTAAAAACATTTCTGATGAGAGTGGAGCTATTATTTTATTCGCAACTGTATATATATATTTATTATATTTATATGCCTATTTATAGATTTATTATATGTGCTAAGTAAACTAAACAATTTATTAAAATTCAACTTTTGAAAAATTATGAAACTAATGCTTTTTTCGCAGCTGCATATATATATATATGTATATAATACACATGTATTTATAAGTGCGAGTTTGTCCAAATATCGTGAGTCTTATTTCAGAAGTATTATACACTTGTAGGACTCCAACTTAGTCATAGGTAACATATATATTCCAACTTCGATCAAGATGATTCTGTACTATAATAATAATAGTTGTCAAAGATGATGACAGAATTCGAATACCCTTGGGAAGGTTATATGGAATGGATATTGACGTTAAATAAATTGCGAGCAAAACGTTTTTATTGTCCTGCAGCCTTTGAAACATTTGCTTAATGGCCGCCAAAAAAAATTTAACTCGAATGTGGCCCCCATGGCGTAAGCGCAATTAAAATATTTTGCGTATGTTTTCGCTATCCTACGCTCAAGTTATTCGCTACAAATTTGTTGTTGTAGTTATTCAAGAGAACATTGTATTATTTTCCATGTTCACCGTCTGCTTTGTTTTTATTGAGCTGCGTTTTCACAATAAGTCATTTGACTATTGGTTTATCTGACAATTTCAATATGTTCTCTCTCCGGCGACATTTTCGCGTGCCTGTGAGACGCATAAATCTTACCATAAGCAAGAAAAACTGGGTAATAAATATAATTCTTTGAATTTTTTTCGTATACCCTGTATCAATGTAAAGCGTTAAGTGGCTGAGAGAGTGATAAAGTTTGCTTAGATAAATTCGTTTATATATAATTTAATTAATAAACATGTCTCTTATCTTATCAAAACAAAACGGATTCTTTTGTAAATGATTGAGTATCAATTCCTATCATAGAAAAACAGCCGTTTGGATAGAGAGTATCTGTTGGTCCAACTTATGATTACTAAATTTTATCCCATTCTGCAGTTCGAATTGATTTATGACTCAATAGTTAAGCAACTCTAATTTTCCAAACGTTTAATTTGGCTCTTTCAGTTGGGCTTGATCAATTTCATTGATTGGTCATTCAAATAGCTACTAAGAGTCACGCAAATTCACAGGCCAACTTAACTCTTGAAAGCCGGACAAAGTTTTGTTATTAATTTTTATTGTTTTGCAAAGCTGTTCCGGTTGAAAGCTATCCCAGCTATCGGCCACAATGGCTGTGTTGCTGTGTGCACGCAAATGAAATGCTTGCGGCATGCCACAACTGCGATTCTTTCATATATTGGTGCCGCTTAATGCCTCCAGTCCTGGAGAACATTGTTTTTCCATTTGTGTGCGGCTCGTTTTAATTGCAAACCATGCAAAATGGGCCACGTTATTGCGGGTTGCGCACGGAATGAGTCCGACGGGAACTTTGCTGGTTGAGCCTGGCTGGTTATTGCTGATGCTGCTGCTGATGTTGCTCTGTGGCAGCATAAAATCTAATAATTTCGCATATAGTGCGATAGATTAGCAAACATTGCGTGGTGTTTTGTGGCACACCACTGAAGGTAAGCAATTCAGTGGGTTCTATTTTATCTACCCAGCTGAAAATGAAGCATTTCAATCAATTTTCAATGAGCTTTATAGATTTGCAAATTTGGGTGGATAATCGTTTAATCTAATACCAGTGTTGTACCAGCTGATCAGAGTTGGCAATGATAATTCGCATTCGCAGTAGTTCCAATTTTTGGTTGAGGTCAGAAAATTTGTGCCATCTCTTTCAAGGGTGATATTAATAAAAGACATATATAGAATATATATATATATATATACATATAGAATATATTTAATAAAACTTGAACAGTATTTCTTGGCTACAGCCACCATCTTCTCTGCTATTTGTTATTGTCTCAAAGTACTTCAGCGTTCTCTCTTGGTTTGTTTGTTATTTGCCGTTAAATCCCGAAGAAGCCTAAACAAACCTTTTACTGACCCTTTATAACCTGTCCCTGACAACAGCTGCATGGCAGCCATTGAAATTTAAAAAATAGGGTTCACAGTCTTTTCAGTTAGGTGGGTGGAAATTAACTTTTGAAACAGTTTTCATTCCAAAGTTTGGCCGTTGACTTTTTATTTATCTGCAAATGTTTTGCTGCTACAGTTGTATGCAAACAAATGAGTTTAGTTCTGCTTAGTTTTCTCGTAAGGGTTCCTGTTTTTGTTTTTTTTTTTTTTTGCCCCAAAGGCTTGTAGTTTTAAAATTTGGTACAAAGAGAGAAAAACATTAATTATACTGTCAACATTGTCTTGTCTTCTTTGTGGGATAGCAAACGAGCCTTAAACAATTCTAAATGGTCTTGACAGGGTTGTCAAAACCTATCTCTATCTATCTAGAGTGAATGGTAACTTTTTTAAATTATGTTTTTAAGTGCTGGCTAATAGACTTGTGTAAGAGTGGCTTGTTCCCATAAATAATCGGCAAAGCAATTAACCAAAAGAGGCAGACAACTTCAAGAGAACCACCTGAAAATGGCTGTGGGCCAACTATGCTTGTATTGTGAATGTCCTCTGGTTAAACTCTTCAGATGGTTCAGTTCACCTTGTATTCATTATTGAATGAGTGTCACGCAAAAGCAGTTAGCTTATTTTTGCTGCACAAGTTTCAGCTTATGCCATTCAAATGTTTCCATTAATAGCTCCAGTTGATTGAAGTAAATTGAATAGAAAACTTATGGCAAGCTTAGCGTTTTAGTCTCATTGCCTTGTTGGCAACATCCTTTTGTGTCGATCAAAGTCCACACTTCAAAGGATTAGTGCGACATTATTTCGGTTTGTTTTTCATATTGTGGCACTTTATTTTTAAGGCCCACACTGAGTTCACTTTGATTTATAGTCTGCATTTCAAGGCTGCCGACTGTCGACCTTATCCCTTGGTCGTAGTCCTGGCAAAGATTGATGCCAAATGGGAGTCTGAAGGCGTGGCTTGCTGGCATTGTCGCAGACACAATAAGCGTCGCTTATCTAAAGCTAACTACTCCTTTGGGTGTCTGCCCCGAATTAAAGACCCTTAACGCCTAATTCATATAATATCAGGGTATCCCTGGCTGGCCAACAAATTGAAAAGGACCTCGCATAAAAAATTCATTCTTCTATTCCCTTCTGTTCATTGCTCCGTCTATGGCATTAAAATTAACTTTGCTGGTCAACCAATTTCTTGCTCAACTTTTCCATTTATGCGCCCAACATCTTAAAATTTACGATTGCCTAATTACGTTTATTGGCATTAATTCCGCTTAAGCAGCAGGCAAGCTTCATAATTGAATCATAAGAGCTCACATTACTCCCATTTCCAAGTTGTCTTTAATCTTTCGACAAGCACTTAGTTCCTTTCATGGCCAATTAATTGGCATTAGAAATTTATATTGACCCATTTCTCGGTTAATTCAGTCATTATGTCGCATCAGCACATTCCAGTCTTTATTTTAACTATGTATGACACATTAAAAAGATGTATCAACCGCATTAAAAAAATATATATACATATATACAGTGACTCACAGTTCATTTCAACCAATGTCATAGAACAAAAGTAATTGCCTGCCATAAGCTAACCATTCATTATTTTTCAAAAATTCCAAAGACCGATGGTAGGTATATATATTAACCACCAAAATTAATATATGACCCCAATACACTGGGGTTTCCCCACCTGCTAGGTAGACTTATGTAAAAAAGTACCCTATTTTTTGTTTACTGCTTATTTCAAACTGTCTTAAAAAATTAATATATTTTCCGTATAAAAGCTTAAATAAGGATGTTAATACTTAGTATGATATCCTTTAGCCTTAACCACTTCCCTTAACCTATTATTCATGGAAGATACCACCTTCCTGGTAGCTTCTGGGCTGATTCTGCTCCACTCATCCCGCAGAGCAGTTTTGAGGTCTTCTTTGCTGGATATGCTGTGCTTCCAGATGTTATTTTCCAGCAGAGCCCACCAATTCTCAATAACATTTAAATCTGGAGACTGGGCCGGTGGAATTATCATGTGGGGGCAGTTCCTGATGAGCCAGGACTGTACTACCTTGGCCTTATGCTTGGGATCGTTGTCCTGGTTGAACCGGAAAGTAGGTCGGATTCCTACCTTCTCGGCACTTTGGAGTAAATTTTCCTTTAGAATGTTGAAGTACACATTCTTGTCCATTGTTGTTTCAAAAATCATAAAATTCTCGAATCCGGCTGACGAGATACATACCCATGAAATGTCACTTCCTCCACCATGCTTGACTGTTGCCTTTACGTGTTTGGGATTCAGGTCAGTATTGGACTGTCGCCATACATAATTAAGTCCGTCCGAGTCAAAAATGGTGAATTTGGACTCATATGCAAATATGACTGAGTTCCAGATCTCCAAATCCTTGACCAAGTGTTTTCTGGCGAATGTCATCCTAGTCCCTTTATTTTTCGCGCTTGTAAAGGGCTTCTTCCGTGGTACTCGGGCATTAAAGTCATGTTTGCGCAGAAACCTGGGTACAGTTTCCACACAGCACTTTTTCCCCATTTCATCCTGCACCTGTTGAGCCACTTTTGGAGCCGATAGCTTGGGATTTCCCCTTATTTTCCTGATGATCCTCCGCTCCTCCTCTTCGGTGAAAATCTTGTTTGGTGCCATTCTGCCCTTGCCCTCAATCCGATTTGCGTCGACGAAGCGCCGAATGATGTTATACACAGTTAAGTTGCTCAGATTGACCATTTCAGCTATTTGGCGATGTGAATATCCGTTTTGGTGGTGTTCCAGGAGGAGTTTTCGTAGTTCAATGGTAGTCTGTTTGTCCATAGTCCTTTTTGGCTTATTGCACCCGATATGCGGGATAAAACTAAACTGACTACGAAGGGGATTGGTCTATTTATACCGAAAATACTCAACTTTAGGTAAAAAATCCGGGATTTATGGCACCCAGGTCTCCACAATGTACCTGTTCCAAATGAAAAATACGCCGGGAAGTATGCTACATTTTTATAATCCTACCTAGCAAGTGGGGAAACCCCAGTTTATTGGGGTCATATATAAATTTTGGTGGTTACTATATATACCTACCATCGGTCTTTGGAATTTTTGAAAAATAATAAACGATTAGCTTACGGCAGGCAATTACGTTTTTTCTTTGACATTGGTTGAAATTAACTGTGAGTCACCGTATATATACATATTTGTACATATACTATTAATCAACATCAGTAATCGGATCCATGTTTCTCTGTGTCTATGCGAACAGTTTTGCCCCTCAGCCTCAGACCTATCCAGCTAAAGCTCGAAATATATGCGCATTTTTATTGCAATTAGTACATAAGCAGGATCCAACCGGACTAGATCACAATATTATAAAGCTGTTATAAAAATTATTGGTCGGAAGATATTTGTACCAAATGTTATAATGCTGCTAATATTTTTTCATAAATTATTAAAATGAGCAACCAGTAAATTTTAAAATAATAATAACGTAACTCCGCCTCGAACTATTTATATCTTATATACTTAGAATATGTACAAGTCTACCAATCCATAACTAAATATCTCCTATTCCTATTCATCCTATCTCCAAAATGCTATCTTATATACTTAGAATATGAACTAGTCTACCAATCCATAACTAAATATCTCCTACAGTTTTAAGGCTACAGTTACCAAATTTACTTGGTAGACTGTTGGCGATGTCCCTCGCAGTCGGTTTCGCTCGAAAGCAACGTTCTCACTTGTTTTTAATCAATAATTAAATTTTAATGCTAGTGTTCCAAGCTGCAAGAGTAAGTTAGCTTAACTTACATCATCGAATGGCATAAAGCAAACTAAACTTAGAAAATGTTGTCTCTGGAGGGTAATTACTGTTTTATACTCGAAAAGTATTAAACGCCTAAATGCCTCTTAACAAATTAGATAAATTATGCAATTTTTCATTAACATTATTTATTGCGTACTATAAACAATCCACAAACTTAACAAATAGCTTTTAAGAAATAAAAATGTCAAATTAAATTGTTTAATTTTTGATAACCTCTTTTTTAATCTAAATGAGCTATTTACAGGTTCCAGGATAGGTTTGTCTTTATATTGTCTTAAATATTTCGGAAGCCGTCGGGATGCGTTTTTTTGAAATTTAAAATTTAGCGAATTAAATAATATGAAATGAAAAATGAATGTTTAAATTAAAACCTGCATTGCAAAAAAAGAAAATCATAATAATCGATGAAATAAATCTTACGCTATCTTTAGTCGCGGACTTTTAACAATGCAAATTTATGCGTAGTTAAATGAAGTAATTATTTTTGTTTAATATGTGCGCATAATCAAATTGCTTGCTGTGTAACAATATTTTATATTTTCATTGCGTGTAAATTAAGTAAAGTTGATTTCCCTATATATATATATTTGTGTATTATTGAAATTTGGTTAGTGGTCATTAAATTGACTGATATCCTTTGGTTCGCATATGCAAAACCCAAAATGTCAGCTATTTTTAATATTTTTTATTTTTATTCTATGGTTACCAATTTATCAGCTGGAAATTCAATTTAGTCGTGTGTCTCATGCGAATTTGAAAATTGGTTTGCATAGGACCCAACAATTGATGGAATTCCGCTGCGTGAGTGAGGCAAGACCACGTTTTTGATTGATTGATGCCAACCTTCAGAATCAGCCCTTGCGTTTGATTTTGCCATTATCTTGATGGGCAGCCATTTTTGAGTTTACCTGTCGACCTGATTGATGGCCAGCGGTCAGACACGTGCGTTAGACGCACTTCAAGATCGTTGAAAAGGCCATCCAACAGTTGGTTAGCTTCTCAGCTGTGCCCTCTTCGCAACTATGATCCCCACATTACAAACTGGCCTAGGTTCGCTGAACGGGTAAACAAAAAACGTACACATTTTAGCAGCTGTCAATTTGACAACACTGCCAAAAAGTATAAGTTGCCAGTCAGCCACTCAGTCAATGCCATTGGCTGTCTGCTAATTATCCACATGAAACTTGAGCTTTGCCCAGACTTGTGACAGGTGCGAAATGCGCATACATAAAAGAATGAACTCGTTATTCGCTTCAACCATGAAACAAGTACTCACATTTCATTCATTAAAACAGAACACATCAATTTACCAAAAAAGGCAAACCTATTAAACACCAATTAAATGATTTGCCTACTTGGTCAAATTCAATCAAATGTCAAACATATATATTTATGGTATGAACCAGTAATATATTTTTAAAAATGTTGAAAGCCTACAGGTTGACAGCTCAACAATTTCATTTAAGTGTCAATTTCGTTTTTTTGACAACAGTTGGAAATATTCTCGTATTTGGTTTAATTGTGCCAGACTGACGCTCTCTAAAGCAATGGACACAGAAATTATTTAAGCGGAAATGAAATTGAAACCGAACACAATTCAAACTGAATATGAACCCAGTCCCCTCCATTCCCCTCCACTCCAATCTCCTCCTTTCCCATTCCTTAAAAAAAAAGTGAACAAAAAGGGAAAAGCATTTCTGCTTTTATTGCACATATTAAAATGCTTACACTTGAATGGGTGCAGAATAGGCAACAATAACTCGATTATGACAACAAGGTCATGTTCCCAAGCAGTCTGAAGATACATACATCTGAAGTATACATATATACATATATTTACATATTGGTGTGTTCTGTGTTTGTACACAGCTTAGCAACAGCGACTGAAACTCCCATAAAAAAGCCTCCCATTTTTTCAGCTTCTTTGTATCCATTTCTGAAAAAGACATTAATATTTTTTTAAAGGTTGTTTTTTATTTGTGTCGGACATTTTTGGGTTGACTAGAGGACAAAGGTAGCGCAAAGTTGGTTAAATTAGCATGCAAACGAAAAAGACACGTGTGAGTTGTCCACTCAGAAGCCCTTTTACTGAAGATATTTCCCAGCACGTACGAGCTGCCAGGCATTTACAAATAGATACATCATTATTTGCTTAAATTCACCGCTGGAAATATAAAGCACATTTGAAGATTACACAAATGTTCTTTGACATTTGGTTAGCTATTAATTTAATTTGGTTACACCCATCGAATAGCTGATGATTGCTTTGCTGTTGTGTAATTTGTGAAGTCCATTAAATTAAATTGTTTAACCATCAACCAATAAATACGAGCAGTGTACACAACTCTCCAAATCCCAGCTAAATCAACCACAGCAAATCGAATGTTGATGTTAATCGAACTGAATATCCAACACAATTAACGCCACCAGGCTGATCCAACGTCGTCCTTTGTCCCTGACTGCATGGCTTACTAATTAATCCAAACAGTCAGCAACGAATTTGTGTATCATGTGTGTTCACTGTACAGTGCACATTAAGGCCAAGAGCCGACCCCGTCTGATCCACCAACCACTTAAGTTTGTTGTTCTTTGTTGTCAGCAGTCAGTTCAATGCGCCTGCGGTGGCCCAAAGGAGACTCTGAAACCAAGTCCCACGATTAGTTGGTGTTCCCTAACGATACGGAATGATATATGATAAATGGGCGACCAATAGAAGCTTAGGTTAAGAGTTTTTCTCTCTGCTGGTAAATGAACAGAACGTGAAAATGTGATTAGAGTTGAAGCTACAAAAGTCAGCTATATGCTCTGCATTTGTCTACTTTTTTTTCCATTTTGTTATACTCTTTATCACCCACTCACAAAATGGCTGTGGGGTATAACGAAATGAAAAGAGTCAATCAATATCTTGAGTGAAAAACAAGTAATAGTCTCAGAGTGCGAAATGGCCTTTGATGTGCTTTGATTTTGATTCTTTGTTCGTTCTTACGCTTGACTGACGCCGCTTAGATTGCCTTTTCAGAGTCAGTTCGATTTTGCCATTTAATTGACTAATGTCCATCACACTGTAAGCTGCTTTCAGAGAGCGAGGCAACATAATTACAAACGAAAGCAAATTCTACAATTTGGTGTCACTCAAAGTGAGATCCAATTCTTGATGGTAAGAAGCAAAAAATTCCAAAATTTTGAATGCACTCAAAAATGTAACGAGCTAACTTGAAGCAGAAAAACTCAAACAAGACACACAAGTTAATATTAACAAATTGCGGCTTGTCGAATTTAATTTAAGATGGCTCTGGCTGCGGCTCCAGCTCCAGCTTTGCCTCTGCCTCTGATCTTGTGGTGCGAGTAAACCAAAGAAATTTGATTTTAAAAATAACTCAACGGGACTCCTTTGAAAAGTTGTACCTGAACGTGGAGCTTACGTCCCACATTGCCGGCTCTTTGTGGTGGCAGTCATGACAGCAAAATCAGCAGTAGCAACCAGCAGACCACCCCATCCCCGCACCACTAAGCCGTGCAGTCCTTTCTATGCATAATAAAAGAAAAGGAGCTTGCTGTGATGTACACATGAGCATGCATATTTCAGATAAGTACAAATGCTGTCGGTAGACACAGATACCGCAAAGTGCCTTGCAGTTATTTTATGTGAAGCATGTCTGGGGATATGTTGTGCCTCAATCGAGGTGTTTACCAAACCCATTCAACTCGTTGATATGCTGTCAAAATTGCTGGAATTTCAACGAGTAAGAGAATCGTATGGCTTCTCTCTGCCAGACGCCCTAACTGTGCAGCTTAAAATGAAGTATACGCAGCATGGCGCAGCCCAAAAAAGTGTTGTAAGGCGCAGGGAACTTATTTTCAACTCCGGTTCCGCTCTCGGTTTCTTTTTTTTAATGCAAAATGAACCAATTGCAATTTATGCTTACGTACAGATAAAAAACCAAGTCAGATTCATTTTATTTATTTTTTAACTGACAAATGCAATGTACAGTTAGTCTATATATATATATATGTATTTATCTATATTTTTTTGTTTTCGTAGCTTTTTACGAATCGTGAATTGCGTTTCACAATGTGATATGCTAGATATTTCGATATATTGGCTTCATACATATTTTGTATAGCATTGCTGCAGTTTGTTGCTGGCAATTCTGCGGTTGCATTAAAACGAAATTCGCGAAATCCACATGACAACAGGCGAAAGCAAAACCAATTAAATAAATTCAAAGCTCAGATATAGAAAAAAATCCAAAAATAATTTGGTAAACTTTATTGAAACTGTTTTTTCTGTTTATTTTTGAATTTATATATCTACATTTTTTTTTGTTGGCTGTCACATGTGGTGGTAAGCCACAAGCAAAAGTAGAAACGGCTCAATAAACTGCCATTAATATTGCTCTTCTGCATTGTATCGCATGACCGGATAATTGTCTATCAAAAGATGGGCAAAAACTGCACTTTGCTTGTTTGCATATTTTATCTTAATTGCTTACCGTTACACACTTGCTTACACTAAATTTTGTAGGCACAATAAAAGTATTCATAGTGGAAACAAATTTGATGCAGACCACAGCTCTCTGTCAATATATGTATATCCCAATTGTAATTTACATGTGGCCTGGTTGCCTTAAGAGTATATTATTTTCGGTATATAACCAATTTCTTCTTTGTGTTTTTGCGATGTTTATCTGTAAACACAGACGGCTGGACATATGTCCTTATAGCGATTCAGATACAATTATAACTGCATGTGTGTGGAGGTTACCCGGAGCAATGTGCGTTTCCTTTTGGTTTAATTGCGCTTGCAACAAGATGGTAACCCTGGCTGTCATTGTATATGCTGTCAGCAACATCGACACGTTCCGTAAAATTTCTGTTTAATTTAATTTTCAATTCCGCGTCACTCCATGCAGCGGACTCCAACTGTTCGCTCCATTAACATGATGTTGCATGGAGCTGTGGCAATGACTGGCTGAGGGGATTGGTGGCAGGCACGTTCCAGCAGCCAATCAATTCGAACATCAAACATATATTTTGTATATATTGGATACAAGCAGATATCAGCTTCGCCAATCCTTAAGCATATATGTATGTACATTTTGCATGAGTGGGTGTGGCGGAGGGGGGAGGGGAGTGTGGACACATTGGGGCATCAATTTCATTTGTATCCTTTGGCTGTCTGAGCAGCCATTGCCAGAGTTTCCCGGCTGCCATTTATTACTCAACGGAAATGAGCGCTTAAAGTGCGCTCCATAAGTGAGTGTGTGTGTGCCTCTAGGTGCGTGTGTGTGTGTGTGTCGCCTCTTGCTTCATTTCCCCAGCACAGTGAACAACAATACCTTTGTGCGTCTCATTTCGTCTATGTACAGAATTAAAAGTAACTCTTTACTCTTCCCCAGCACCGATTTGCGGAAGTCACATCGAAATTACCAACATCCGACAACATCATCACAGCAGCAGGATAAGCACCAATATCAATATAACAACAAAGCACTTCACAAACTAAAATGTGTAAGTGTGTGCGTGGGTTCATAAAAAGGAATATCAAAGGCCAAGTTATGCACACTAATCGGAATCGATTCAGGAATTGAGGAAGCTCTGAAGCTAGCTGAAACTGGATATCAATTTTTTGCTGCAGAGTGTTCTGGCTACCATATCTTATAGGAATAGCTCGAATTATGATATTATTTGTATTATTAATTTTATTTATTCATGTAAATTCAACTACTAATAAACAAAAACAAAAAAACGAAGAACAAATCATGTTTTACCATGGCCAGAACCCGTTCGGTGTTTTCAATTTGTTTTTCCACACTTGCACCGCAATGCATGCAACAGTCAGCGGTGTCTGCGGAGCCGAAAAGTAATCCAGAGATAACTGCGATTTTACACACACACACACATGCACATTTATATGCACTTGAAGGTACATATATGCATATATCGTCAAATCTTTCAGCTTTTTGAAACATATGCAAAATGCTCATTCCGCATTGCCGTATGGCAAATGAGCGAGTACGAATAAAAATCCGAACAAAATTACGAATGGCTTTTATATAGAGCACCAAGTGAAATGTAAATTTATCTGCACCAGTTCGAGCAGTTCAAATACCCTTTCTGTAAAGTATGGAGAACATTATTTAATAAATTGCATTATATATTATATTTTTTTAATGCCGAAACAGTCGACAATAAAATAAATTAGCAAATAGTAATCGTTTTAATTTCCATTGGAAGTGTGTGTTTTTATCGGTTCTCCAAACTTAGATGCTTTTGCTGAAGTTCTGCATTCCTTTATATTTCTTTCGTTATGCTGATGAAGTCGTCATCGTCAGCAGCAACAAGAGCTGAAACGCTTGCTTGAAATTCATATTTGGAATGCCATTTTTTTATGACTTATTATGTGCAGCGGCCGCTTGTGTGTTGGAAGTGTCTGTCTGTGAAGTGGGGGACTTGTGGCACAGTCTACCTGCATGGAATTCACCTGCCGGTTGCAAATGTTGGACCATATTTTATTTGCATACCGCAGTTGCTGCGGTTTTTGCATAACATGTGTGCAGCACATGTGGATTATGAGCAAATGGTAGCACTTAAAACTCTGGTAGAGTTTGCTGTCAACTGAATCAAAGCGTTCACATATTAGTTTACATATTATGGGACTCTCATCCAGAAACAGCTACCTACACTGATCACTGGCTCACTAAGAATGCCAAATACCTGACGACAAACTACGTTTGGATTTGTGTAGCTTCTCTCCACAGACCCCAAGACGATACTTCGTTTTTTCCTTTAATGTGGTCCGGCTCCTTCCGTTTTGGGAAGTTAACGCTCGCCCACTTTTATTGCAAATTGAATTTGCTGTGTCACGTCCTTAGCTACTTTTTCAATAATTTTTTAAGTTTCTGAACTGCCGCAGAAGGACCTAGTTGGCTGGACACACACCCACACTTATTTGCGAATACAAGGTGCTCAAATGTTTTAAAAGTAAATTTCAAGAGCAGAAGATAACAGCACATATGATATCCATTCATCCTATCATAAGTCTCCATGACTACCAAGAAGTTAACTACTTCACATCCGAGCTCACTTTCTGCAAAGTCCAGCTAATTGCTTCAAAAGTTTAAAGTGCTTTTTATTAAGTTAACAACTAATGTAAATAGGAAAGTAACAAAAAATAAGAAAACTCACAAGTTAAAGGTCGACAAGTGAAGTGGAAAAAATACGAACATTGTAGTCAGGTTTTTTGCTTACATTTTCCTCTTATAAAGCATTTTGAATAATAAATACGCATATTTTTCTTTGTTGTCTAAAATGCTCAGCGAGAGAAAAATGCTTTTAAGCATTTGATTAATTTTACTTAGCCCTTTCAAAACCATTATTGCCGTTAGGCACATAGCACAGTAGCAATTCTGATGGTATTTGCTTGCATCGTTTATTATTTGTCTTAGGTGGTTGTATCCAAATCGGTATAATATGTTCTCAAAGACTATTTCAGACACACAAAATTAATTCGCTACTGAAATTGATCATTTTATTAACCTATCTTCATCGCATTTGAAGTAATAATCCCTCAGTGGTTTGACCATTTAAATCTAAGTATTACTGCATGAACACAGATATAAGTTCAATTAATATAATTCTTAGTATTCTATATTTTAGGAACACTATATAAATAACTAAACGTTTTGAGTTTAAACTCTCGCTGTCAATATAATGTCAAGTTTTTGCTTTTAAAATAGATTCAACTTCCACGTAGCCTTTGAATATGTATATTGTTTTTGGAACACCCTGTAAAGTAAGACGCAAGCTTGCACAACTAGGAATATGAGTATTTTCGTAGCCATAAAACGCAGCTGCATTAGCCAAGCTGCAACAAAGAACTGGCAGCCATTGTTATTCTTGTCATTGGTCACTTGGTCATTGCACTTTCGAGCGCCATTTTGAAGCGCGTGTGTGTGTGTATGTGACCTAGTGAACCCACAAACTTGCAGCACATACTGGCCAAATAGCCATCAGCTGCTCAGCTCGCATTGTCCTGCCGTGTCCAGCACCGTGTGCTTCTTGGCGGCCACCATTTGTCAACGTCGTCCACGCCCAAAGCACACGCAACCTCATTGCCATCATCGAGTCGAATCCTGTTGCTGCTGCTGTTTCTGTTGCTGTGGCATGTTTGTTGCGCGTAATTTCTCACGTTGCACTTAATACGGTTATAGCCGATTCCCCAGGCAATGCATAACAAGAGGAGAACAGCTTTATCTTAGCTGCACTAGATTTAACAGACCGGCAAATATATCGCACACATTTAAATAAAACTAGCAACTTTTGAATTAACTTGCTTAAATTGTTTATTCTTAGTTGATGTTCTCATAATCTTAGTCTTAGTTAGTTTTTTGAGAAGTGCCACAGAAGGGGAAGTTAGTTGGCTTAGTCAAGACTCACCCATATGTAAGAAATACATAGAAATGGACAATTGATCAATAAACACAGTTGTTTCTAATTGACTCGTAGAGCTGCTGAATGTAATAAATACCTTCGATTTGAGATACCTATTTCAATGTCTAATACATTTTCAACAACAATTCCAACATCCTCTGCAAGCGTATTAAAAGTACACATTTGTAAGCTGGCTTTCTTTGGCAGCAGGTTTAGCTGGTTTCTGTGGCCAGTGCCAGAGTAGCCAAGGCTGTGGCAGAAACAATAAGAAAATACATCACACAGCCACATTCTTGTGGTTTTTATTGCGCAGTTTTTTGTCTTACAAAGTAGTTGTTTCACTCGCTACAATTTGTTGCTCTTGGAATGTAACTTTAAGTTCGCTCATGCCTTCTTTGGCAACTGCTGATGTTCTCTAATTGGATATTATAGTTATATACATATGTGTACAATTTATTTATACAAATTATAGATTATGTATGAATTAATATATACTTTAAGTGAAATCAAATAACTCTCTTTGTTAAGATTATCTCATTGACAAGGAAAAACTTATCAGGCGAGCCACTATTCAAATTCACTTTAGTTCTCGCGAAAACGTTTCTGAAATTTACACTATTTAGCCTACATGCTTAAAATATGCCTTAAGTATATTTGTATACATGTATAAAGTTAGCATAACAAAACGAGTTTAGATGGCAATAGAATCCAATAATGGCTAAGCCATCTAAATTATATTTGACATATCTCGATTTTAATTAATCGTAAAAATTACATCATGCAGGCGCAAACATTTCGTATATACAAAAATAAGTGCGTGCAACACATGTTCTCCCAGCATGATAATCTCAGCGAAATAAATATGTGTATGTATTACTACGTACAGTGGCGGACTCCTTATTTCGAACATTGTCAAAGAAAAAACGTAATTGCCTGCCATAAGCTAAGCATTCATTATTTTTCTGAAATTCCAAAGACCGATGGTAGGTACATGTATTAACCACCAAAATTTATATATGGCCCCAATAGAATGGGGTTTCCCCACCTGCTAGGTAGGATTATGTAAAAAAGTAACCTATTTTTTGTTTACTGCTATTTTCGAACAGTCTTAAAAAAGTAATATATTTTCCGTATAAAAGCTTAAATAAGGATGTTAATACTTAGTATTATATCCTTTAGCCTTAACTACTTCCCTTAACCTATTATTCATGGTAGATACCAGCTTCCTGGTAGCTTCTGGGCTGATTCTGCTCCACTCATCCCGCAGAGCATTTTTGAGGTCTTCTTTGCTGGATATTCTGTGCTTCCGGATGTTATTTTCCAGCAGAGCCTACAAATTCTCAATAACATTTAAATCTGGAGACTGGGCCGGTGGAATTATCATGTGGGGGCAGTTCCTGATGAGCCAGGACTGTACTATCTTGGCCTTATGCTTGGGATCGTTGTCCTGGTTGAACCGGAAAGTAGGTCGGATTCCTACCTTCTCGGCACTTTGGACTAAATTTTTCTTTAGTATGTTGAAGAACACATTCTTGTCCATTGTTGTTTCAAAAATCACAAAATTCCCGAATCCGGCTGACGAGATACATACCCATGCCATGACACTTCCTCCACCATGCTTGACTGTTGCCTTTATGTGTTTGGGATTCAGCTCAGTATTGGACTGTCGCCACACACAATTCCGTCCGTCCGAGTCAAAAATGGTGAATTTGGACTCATCTGCAAATATGACTGTGTTCCAGACCTCCAAATCCGTGTCCAAGTGGTTTTTGACGAACGTCATCCAAGTCCCTTTATTTTTCGCGTTTATAAAGGGCTTTTTTCGTGGTACTCGGGCATTAAAGTCATGTTGGCGCAGAAACCTGCACACAGTTTCCACACAGCACTTTTTCCCCATTTCATCCTGCACCTGTTGAGCCACTTTTGGAGCCGATAGCTTGGGATTTCCCCTTATTTTCCTGGTGATCCTTTGCTCCTCTTCTTCGGTGAAAATCTTGTTTGGTACCATTCTGCCCTTGCCCTCAATCCGATTTGCGTCGACGAAGCGCCGAATGATGTTATACACAGTTGAGTTGCTCAGACTGACCATTTCAGCTATTTCGCGATTGTGAATATCCGTATTGGAAGTGTTCCAGGATGAGTTTCCGTTGTGCAATGGTAGTCTGTTTGTCCATAGTCCTTGTTGGCTTATTGCACCCAAGATGCAGGATAAAACTAAACTGACTACGAAGGATTGGTCTATTTATACCGAAAATACTCGACTTTAGTTAAAAAATCCGGATTTTATGGCACCCAGGTGTCCACAGTGTACCTGCTCCAAATGAACAATACGCCGGGAAGTATGCTACATTTTTATAATCCTACCTAGCAGGTGGGGAGACCCCATTCTATTGGGGCCATATATTAGTTTTGGTGGTTAATACATGTACCTACCATCGGTCCTTGGAATTTCTGAAAAATAATGAATGCTTAGCTTATGGCAGGCAATTACGTTTTTTCTTTGACAATGTTCGAAATAAGGAGTCCTCCACTGTATACATATGTGTATACATTCGATCCGATAATATGTGTTATAAAGCCCTGCAAGCATTTCAAGACTAACTTGAACTAACTAAATTAAAAGTTTGCAAAGTCAGAGCGCAGCAAACTGAAGGTAGAAAGTAAATCTATTTTATTTAATTCTGATTAAAGTAATTATTTATATCTCTTATTCCCACTTTTCTAATTCCCAAACAATTTTATTAACCTTAATCCAAAAAGGATGAATGAAACATAATAAGAAGTGGAAATCCATAGCTAAATAAAAAGTATGTTTTTAAAACTTCTCATGTAAATGTTGTAGTCAACACACATTCCCTTAACTAACTTTAATAAACGATCCCAAGCTTACATTCACTTTTTATACAATTTGCTGAGAGTAAAGCCATCATTTCATTCTGTCACTCTGTTATGCTGTCACTTTGTCAGGCAAAACAACCATGACCAGCAAAGTCAAGCAAAGCGCTGTGCACAAAATGCGGCACGGCGCAAAATGGTAAAGCTCATCAAAAATCTTGTCAAAAAGCAGCTACAAAAAATAAAATGTACTAAAAACAGCATTCTAATTGCACGGAAACACCACAGCCACAAAAACCCGACGTGCTTGGCAGAATGGGCAAATGAACTCAACACCAGGGGGATGACAGCAGCATAAACCGCTCAATTATAATGCAATGGAGCGAGTCAGGCCCACAAAAAGTCGTTATCTAAAATATTTGACATGTGTCTTCAGTCTGGCGTGGCTCATTGGACATTAGACATTGGCATTGGGCATTGGGCATTGGCCGGGGTCGTCTACAGAACCGAAAAAGTTAAACGCGATAAAGTAGGGTTAGGCTGTGGTTTGGAGGGTTGAGGATTGAGGGTTGGGGTGGCTATAGCACGCCTGAACAAGCATTAGCATTAGGAGCAATTAACAATCTGCTGGCAGGACATAAAATATACAAAATTCACAGCGTCGTTCACAGAGTTCAAGGTTCATTTCAGTGCGTGGCGTATGCGTGATTTCAGAGCACTGCCCAAAAGTATGCAGTGAAAAATGTGAAAAGCTTTTTGGCTAAGCAAAAGCAAGACAGCGACGTGTTGGGCGCATACCCTGCAAACTTTTAATGCTATAAATTAATTATTATTATGGACCAGTTTTGATTAATTGATCAAACAAATATTAATGGCAAATAAAAGTTCATAAATTGATTTGGGTTCAAGGCCAATTCCTCTTGTGCCACAAATAAGTCAAGTCTCATTTGTTAAGAATACGAAATTTGAACAACGGGATACCCAAAAGATAATCTATCATACACACCATATATATACTTTAGCCAAATAACAATGTCTACTCCTTTCTTTGAGAGCCCTTAAATATTATGAGCATACTTCATAATTTTGCCACAACCAGCAGCGCTGTTAATTGTGTGACTACAATTTAATGGAAATCATGCAGAAATTAAAAGACTTCATTTAAATGCCACACGAATTTTAATTTCACTCATGTGCGCTTGTAAAAGTCTGCTTCCAACTTTTACTTGCCACGAAATTATGAAAAACTTTGTTACTACTCATGTGCGCCCCTCATCCAACTTCTGTTATAATCCCATGGAAACACATTCAATCACATTCTCAGAAATAAAGCAAATGAATTTTTAAGAGCGTACTGCTTTGAATTGAGTTGGGTGTGTTTGAGGTGGCAACTATGGCAGGCTTGTGGGGTTCACAGCAATTGCTTGGCTTGCCACTTTTTCAAGTGCGTTGGCTGGCAATTTATGTTACGCTGCAGTTGGCAGGGATAAGGCGACAGGAAGTAGCAAAGAGAGACAGTCGTTTTCAGAATTCCATTTCATGCGGTACACTGAGAATGACGCCGGTGAAACTAGTGCTGATAGAAAAGAACACAGAGAGGAAATGTGCCGGAGCTTTGTTAATGAACCTACCTATTGTATAATCCAAGCTTTTCCAACTTACTTGACCAAACTCAACTCAGTCTAAGACGATTAGGAATCGCCTTTCGATATTGTGGTGTATGCCACAATTAAGTGGTATCTATTCAGACATATACTTCGTACTATTTGTAAGACCATTGTTCATGCTACTTATCAAGAACCTAATAGTCCACTGTCATTCACGCTCTGTTTGCCCTCAAGAAACAGCAATGCGAAATAAAACAAATATTGACAAGTGAGTTTTTGGTGATTTATGTGGCATGACTCAGCCAGCGAATATTGCGCTGGATGAATGAATTTATATGGTGTGGCCAACGAGCGACAGACTGTCGAAAATGCCACGACAATTGCCAGACTTTTGGGCAAACAAGAAATGAATATTTACTCATATCCACAGGCACTTAAATAAAACATCAGCAGAATGCTGGGACAGCATCGGGTCACCAGACCACTGAACACAGAGCATCTGAACATTGACTAGCGGCAGTGCATTGAACCGCACTCGAAAGTGAGATGCATGTGGTCGGTGAATGCAAATCAGTTCAGGCCGGGTGGGCGTGTTTATGGCCAAAACCCCTTCCACTCGGCGAGCACCGCCATTCTATGCTACATTTGTCGCATTTCGGTCAACATTCATTTGGCAGCTTGCAGTGCAGAAGAACAGAAGCATTCACTTGTGCGTGTCAATCATTTTTTGACAGCCAGCACACACATCCATCTGCGACTCGGACGCATACTCATCTCTCCATCTACATCTGCATCAGTAGATGCATTTGCAGCTGCAGCTGGGAATGCAGCTAGCTGCCCCAAGAGGCGACAACGAGTGAACGTCACCCATATGATTGACAAGCCGACAGTTTAACGAGCAAAAACACTAGCAATGCCGTGTTGCCTGATTTTAATGCACTTAATTCGTGTTAGCAATTGTAAATCCAGTTAAGTAAATGCTACACTCAATTAAATTATTGCTCCATGGTCATGGCATTTAAATATTATCATGCCCAATTAATGATTATGCTAATTACTATTTAGCACAATTTATAAATTCATAACTCAATTACGAGCTGTCGCCACTAGAGGCTATAAATATACTAAACACCTACTAAAAATACATGCAACACGCACTTGCACATGCACTGCCCCAAAAAGTGGGTCCAACTATTAATTAATGCACAACGTGCAATTATTTTCCCCTATAATTTATATTTGCTGTTCATTTATGCATTTTTGTTCGAAATTTATGTGCATTTCATTTTTCATGTTCAGTGGGCAGAACGAAAGAGGACAGCTGATAGAAAAGAGAGTTTTCAATAAAATTTAAATACACCAGCTACAGTGAGTGTTCAATTTGTTGAATGTTCGGTGTCTATTCAGTATATTGTCAAATGTTTATTGTTTGCCACACAATGCACTATTAATTAACTGGTCACGAAAATGTAATATTCAACACCTCATTAATATTTTATGTAAAACTGCTGAGGTGCGCATTTCAAATGAATTTTAGCAATTAATTTACTGGTATTTAGCTGCAGCAAGTACAAATATTTAATATTTAGTACAAAGTGAAAAACTTTTGATGACACGAGACATTCCCCAGTGAGAGAGCATTAGACTAACAACTGAAAAGCTGGCCCTCATACGTCTGGGGCATCCACCGCGTCTGCATTCCCAGACGTACTTCAAGAACCACGCGAAAACTTTTCAACATTTCTAAAACTTTGCCAGCTAACCAATATTCAATTTTTGCCCAGTTTATGGTCGCCGATTCAATTATGGCAGCAATTTGAATAATTCAGCACTTTATATTTAGAGGCAAACTTTAAGCAGATTTCAACTTTAAAAAAAAAACCTATGAACTTTGTTTGGATTGGATGAGTCCTAAATGGATCAAAATAATTTCTTCAGCTCCGACTTCTAATTCAATAAAAGACATTAAGCAAATTATTGAAGTGCAAATGGAAACATTTTCAATTTAATTTGGGTAAGCCACAATTTACAACAGTTGACCAACAAATCAGTTGTGGCTGTTGTTTAATTAAAGTTTCTGCTTTCAACTGGAGCTTGGCCAAAAAGACTGAACCGAATTCGGTTCCGGGTCTGGGTGCGGGCTTGGGAGCGGGTCTGTGTCCTTGTTCGTATTCATCTCCGAGCCTTGCATCTTTTGAAAACACAATAAAAAGTTGTACTAAAAAGCCAGTTTCCAATGCTTTTTCATCACTTTCATCGTCAGTGCTCAAGCATTTTAGAATGGTACTAGTGTTACGCAGCAGCAAAAGAAAATAGTGAAAATTTGTGAAGAGATGAGCAGGGAGAAGTTCAACCAGAAGGATTAAAAGTTTTGCCTAAAAGGAGAGCTAAGGCGCAGCTGACAGAACAGTGCCATATTTTTGCACTTTCTTGTTGAATGTTGTTTTGATGCGCCGGGTTTCTCTGTTTTTTTTGTGATTTGGTATCCTGCTGTCCTGGCCAAAAACTTTTATACGAATAGCTAAAAATTCCTTTGTTGCACATGGAAATGATTGAAATATCCAAAAACTTGCCCAAACGAGCTACGATCAAATATGTATGTTTATACTGTGATACCTAAAGTAAAAGAGTATATGTGCCTGACTGTTAAACTTTTCTCTAAGTTTTCATTCGAGTTAAAAATCGTTTAACAATTAAAAGGTTAAAAAGTCCAGCCACGATACCAGCCAAAAAAAACATTTTACTATTATCAGTGTATTACGCAACCGGTTATGTGCGACAGCATGGTTCTACCCTCTTTTTGATAACTTTAAAAGGAAATTCTTAGCAGTTTCTTGTTTATAGATAAGTTATGATTTTCTTTTAAGAAATTTTGTTAAACTATCTAAATTACTTAGCAAAGCTACTTGTATATGGAGACTGTGAATAATATGCATAATTGGTAGATTGTTTTATACGTGCAAATGAATACAAAGCAGTTGAATTACTGGAAAGTCAAAGTGCAACAGCTTTAAATGTTCAATTAGAACAGAAATGTTTCACACCTGTCGAATCTGACACATAAATACCCCCAGCTGGGAGCAATTATATTTGAACACACATCTAATCAGTTTGTGACTAATCACAGTGTGTGCAAATCAACAAATGGCCAACAAACCTAACAGAATTGATATCAGTTAACAGTACACTGTAAGCGTTAACAGCACAAGTGCCAGTGAAAGTGAAAGTCCGCCGCCAATAGCACTTATGGGCGTAAATATGTATATTGTGAGTATAAGAGAGCTGCCAGCCACACAAATGACAAGAACAAAGAGAGTATGAAAGCCATGTGTTATTAATTGTTCACATAGTGAGAAAAAATAGGCGATAACAATTCCAATAATAATAGATAATTCGATATATTTAAAGGCAGTTGCTGAACTACTTGCTGCTTTTGTTAACTAGTTGTAATTAACTCGATATTTGAAATGAAATTCATATTTAACCAGAAACTACTTGAGGTGTCTTCACTTGTAATATTAATCATAATAATATTTTGTATATAAATGTATTAGAAATATTTATAATAACAATTTCAATTAAATATAAATAATATTATTTAATACACAAGAAACTACGTATGTAAGGCGGAGATGTCCAGCTTGAGTATTTAGTTTCGAATACTATGGCGATAAATTTCAATAACCATTTTAATTTATTTGCTAATTATATTTGCATTAGAAACCGTACAATAAACAATAGAATTAACAAATACAGTGTAGATCCAATATTTAATGTTTTAATATCTCGAATAATGTAAATTACTCACATACTTGAGTATTTCTCACAGTGCAACTGCAATGCAAGCGATTTTGGAGGGAGTGCAGCCTGCAGATGAGGGGAAGGTGGCAAATAACGAGCTGCAGAGCAGCACACGAGCATACATCTGGCCAATTTGCCGAGCAGACACGATGCGGCATCGTGCGTCGTGCGTCGTGGCAGCAATTCTGCAGTTCGGAGGCGTCACATGCACCACAACAACATTCGCCGGCAACTGCGACCAACAGTATGCAAAACAAAGCTGAAACGTGCAGTTGTCATTGTCAAAAGGCAAAAGCCGAAAGGCGACAAGCGGCCCCAAAGCAACAGCACTTAAATCAAACATTCAGAAACCGCAACGGCGACGGCAACGGCGGAGAGGGCAACGCTAATGCAAATTAGCAAAACGCTGCGAAAATAAACAAATAATTCTACGTGCGGCAGCAGCATAAATAATTCAGACAGTGAAAAATAACAGAGAAATTCGTGAAATTCGAGAAATCGCAGCAACGCTTGCCAAATGTTTTGAGAACCTCAAAAAACAAAAAAAAAAAACCCAAAAAAAAATATAGAAATAAAAATAATAAAATTGTGCGTGCCATTTGGGAATCGTACGAAACACAAATCCACAACCAGAACGGAGGCGGCAACTGACAACGCATAACAATGGTAAGCACAAGATACATTTGTATCTTTCCGTAAAGCGTGTTGTATGCCCCACTCTCGAAGCCAGTTCCAGTTGGGGCAATAACTCTCCCTACGATAAGAGTGTCCTGTGCCTTGGAATCTATCAGATCAGCTGCAATTTGTACGCTTGCCCATTTGTAACTGTTGAATGCGAGACCAAAACTGGGTTTTTGCTGGCAACTGCATGTGACAAGGATACAACGGCCAAAATGACTCCTGTCGATTTTGAATACTTTGAATAGGATTGTTCAAATCAGAGCCCGAATGCGCAACTAATGGCTGGCATATATTGCCAGGAAGGAAACTGGGTCAGTAGTCAAGCAAATATTTGCATGCTTATGTCGAGTAGAAAAGGGCACCAGACTCCAGTGAAGATGGGCCCAGCAGCAGCAGCACTTGTAAAATGTTGCCTCATTTACCACAAAGCGAAATCCCATCCTCCGCTTGAAGGTCATTGCACTCCTTTTCCGAGAGACACACAGACTGACAGACGGATGGACTGAGTGACGCGCATTCAGTTGATGGTTGTTGGTGGAGTCAAGCGTGGAGCAGCAGCAGCAGCAGCAGCAAAAAAAGGACGAAAGTATTCAGCAGCTGTTACGCATGTAATTTGTCAGACAGATTTCGCTGAACGCCAGAGCAAGGAGTAGCAGGCCAAGGCAGGGCACCTCCACACTCCACCAACACCCCCAATCCGGACAGCTATCGACACCAACGCTGAACGACATTTCAGGGAAACGGTTTCCTAGCAGCACGACTGACTGGCTGCCAGTTGGCAGTGCTCTTTCAGCCAGGACATGCTGGACTTGGCAATTGGGAGACAACACAAGAAAACAACAGACATAAACATTTCAGCGCAAATGATGTGATAAAATGTAAGAATGCCTCAGCCGTGAATAAAGGACTTGGAGATACTCTGCACGCCAATAGAAAATACTTCATAGAACAACTTCTTTGTTTGTGTTGCATTTTTGTACTTCAACATTTAGCTTTAATCAGTTTCAAAGCTATGATAAAGATTTTCGTGCAGGATATAACCAACAATGTAGCATTTAAGCATGTTGACTCCAGCTTTATGCCTGATTGTAAACATTTATATTTTATCGAAGTTTCCCCTTGGAGTGGCTAATATGAACGCTTTTGCTACCTTCGCTCTCAGAGTATTATAAAATTAATGCAACAAACTGTGGGCCAAGGGGCATCTGAACCCATCCAAAACTTTTATCTGCAACACAAAGTGCATTGTAAATGCGTTTAATTTGAGACACTAAAGTCTGCATTAACCTTCCTGCCCATCCTTGAATCGGCAGCAGCCAAAGAGTCAACGACAAAAACAAAGTGACAGAGTTTCCGCTCAAGTCAAACGCACGAAAGGATGTTTTACGTGGACAGAAAACGCTAAACTAAACAATGGGCAAAGTTGAAAAGTTCATTAGTAAAAATTGGGATGTTAAACCGAATCAATCTTAGGTTCCAAATCCGATTCTTGTGCGAAAAGCATAAATGTTCCGATTGAGATTTCGGTATTTTTTCAAGCCTTTTTTACGGTATTCGGTTACGTGTCCTGATTCCTTATGCTTTATTATTACTATTTCTTCGGGAGAAATAATATTGAACGATTCTCAATTTCAATCAGTAAGCATGCGAGTCTGATTCGTATTTCGGTTTGATACGCTGATAAAAATTGTTTCCCTATTTCTTAACAGTTGCTGCCATTTTAAAACACTTGAAATACAAGAACGAAAAAACACAAGCTTAATAACTTCATTAATTTACTAAAATCTGGGAATTTCTAATTTAATTTTCATTAGGCGGCGCTTTTGCTAGTATCCCAAAGCAATTTTAATATCGCAACCGTATCAAAGTTTTCGCTCTTGGTTTATTATGCTATCTTAATGCTCTGCGATGTGGAAAGATAAATCATAATTTAAAATAATTGCATTAGGTACGAATATTGCACACAGGTACACATATTCATGGTGATTGAGAAATGTGTGCTTCGGCAGTCATCACTTGTCTTATGGCTGCACCCGCCCACATTTAATGAGACAGCCAAAGCTGCATGAAACTTTTTAAAATTTTCCCCAGAGCAAAAACTTTTGCAATTAATTACGAGCAGACCTTTCAAACGATCTATAAAATAGGGACTCGAGTGCGACTGCAGGTGGTGGGCGGTGGCACGAGCCAAGCAACGATGCGCTTGAACTGTGTTCAATACAAGGCAATGAGCTCAGATAAGCATGTTGAGCTAGTGCAATTAGTTTCGAGCCGTAAATGGCAATGGGAATGCAGCCAATACGAATGCAAATGCATCCATATCTAGCTGTGCATGATGGGATGCAGCCGAGAACTTTCATGACCCACTTGACGAGGCGGACCTAATGAGAGATGCCGCCACATGTTGAATGACGATTGACAACTAATGGGAAGCAATGAGGACCACCATGAGCACCTAACGACTTAGTCCCTCAAGGGGAAAGGGATTGCCAGAGAGAGGTGTTGAGTGGAAGCAACTAGGTGCTAAAGTGCCAACAAAGTGCTCATGAAAATCCACACAGATGTGGCCAGCCAAGAAAACGAGGCGAAAGAATAGCCGCAAAGTGAGTTGTTGCCAGGAGACTGTTAAGATAGGCAAAGAAACCAAACAATATATATATATATATACATACATATATACAAAAGCGGTGACTTTCAAAAGCTAAAAGAAGCGGAAAACTGGTAGACTTTGTAACGAGATAAACCCTAATGTAGTTTCATTGACTACGTTGCTGCAAAGGACGAAAGGAAATATCCTACGTTCTACATTAAACAATCTAAGGCGCTCTAATCGAAAAAAAACTCAATCTTATCCAAATTATACCATATTACCAACCGTGTCTCGTAGCATATTCATATTTGTGCTTTGTTGTGTTTTATACAGATAATGTTTGATACGTATGTGTCTGTATATTGATCAATATAAATATATGATTTATTTATTTAACACATTTCTCTACTGATCTTAATTAAATGCATCAGTAATAAAGTTTGCTCCTACCGAAATCATGGGCTATATTTACTTATGATGTTTTCATTACAATCGGTCATCGATTTTTATGGATGTTTACCTCTCATAGTATCTTAGAACTCCATGACGCTACAAGCAGCTTGTATTTATTTATGTTTTCGAAATAAAAAGTAAGAAAGTTAATTAGAATACAGATTTGCACAACTGCAAATAAAAATTCGTATAATAATATATACGAAAGTAATGTAAAAATTTAAAAATATTCCATTTCTAGTTTGCTTTCAGCATTAAATTATAATAAATTAAAAACAGAATCATAGCAAATAACCTGATATACTCAGTGTGAATATACTTTACCAGTGATGAAAGTTTGGAGTGTAAAGGCATACTATAAATACTGTAGATATTAAATAATGTGAGAAATGCTGACAATATATCCTCTTGTCAATACGGACGGACGGATAGACGGAAAGCCAGACGTAAATGACTGAACTCAATTTAAATTCAGGTGAACAAGACATTATCATGAAAAATTAACATATTATGGTGTTCACAAGTTTATTCAAATATAATTACAAATGAACAGCTGCATTATATTAACAGCTCATGTTGGAAATAACTTCATACTTTATTTAAAATACTTTTCAATACTTTTCTGCAAATTCCGTAAATCATGGAAGTGCACATATTGTTGTCCCCTGCTTGGTTGCTTGCACAAGTTTCTTTTGCTCAAATATGCCACAAGTTTCTTATCAAGTTGTCGTCAGCCATTTGCAACAGCACCCAACGCTGAACATTGCCACTGTATCCAGTTGCGATAAAACTCCCTGGCTGTTGCCATGATTAATGTTCAAATTAAACAACGCCAGGCTGACGTTAATGACGACAAAACAGAACAACGACAACAGTATTGCTACAAACAATGAAAAAAAAGTAACTAAAAAGTTATTACCATAAACAACAAAGGGTTGCCAGATAATGAATTGCGCATAGTCGGGTGACTCAGTGCCGCCATGGGAGTAAAGCAATTTCAGTATGCATAAATAACTATATAGAAGTATATATTCTTATCACTGCTACCCCTATTTGCTCAGTTAAATGCCACAACTTGTATCAAGTTCAGTGATTAAACATAATTTAATTTAGCTAATCAATCAAATCAGAGCCATGATCAAACAAAATACCCCATTAACAGTGTCAGTTATTCCACATCTCTATATATATATATATATATGTATATATCTATCTCTACGCAGGACGATTAGTTTTTATCTGTTATGAACGGACTTTGTCCGTCCCTGAGAGCCATGCGATCGCAATTTCGCTTCGCTTCCGATTCAATTTCGCAATTCAATTAGCGACCCGATGACGAAATGAATGATTGAGGTGACAAGCCACTCCCTCCTCCAGCTGCCCCAACTTTGGCATTATTGATTGGATTTCTAGCGGCGAGAGAAAAAAGAGTGTGGCATTGATGTGCAGCTGATATGAAGCCATTTATGGAGCACTGCTGTTTGTGCCATCATGGCAAAAATATCAATTAATTAACGGCATGATTTAGTGTTAATCAAGCGCCAATACATTATACACATCATCGAAAGATAGGTTCAGGCGTTAGGGCTCCCCTGGGGTTGACTCAATGCATCACATTTATGCCAGCATTCCACACCCTGGGCCGACTCTGTAAGGCCATCAATGGAAATTGGTAATGCACATCATGTTTTCACTGCTTCTGCTCAAAATAAATTATCATAAATTTAAGAGAAGACTTGAAATTGCTTAACAAATGCAAAAATAAAAAAAATTGACAAAACACTACAATTAACACAATTTTGATAAACAAAAAAACAAAAGCGACCTAATTAGTAAAAGTCAACTGCGAAGTATATTTAAAATAATAACAATTTCATGACATGCTATTAAATATGTGCGCCGTATTGTCGATAATATATATACATATATAAAATAATATAATATACAATATAATTAGTTTTGATTCCAATTAAAATGCTATTGTGTGCAGTTTACAAGGACTTTTACAGAAATCCACGACACATAATCTGTATGAGGGATAATTTCAATGAAATCGAGTAAACTAATTTATTTTTATTATAAATTGGGTTGCCTGCACTGCGACCTATTCCCTGCCCCTTCTGAGTCTATAGATCCTCCATCAAGTCCAGTTCCTGCACGAATGCTAGAATCCTTGTTGGGTTGAGGGCTTCTATGTTTTTTAATCTCATAATATGCATCACTAGGGTGCTGCATCTTTTCCTGGTTAAGGCGACACATTCTCCTAGGATATGCATGCCGGAGTCCTCCTCGTTTTCGTTGCTGTAAATACTTATTTTAGTTGGGTGACTTCTTCTTCTTCTACAATGTCCTAATGTAAAATACAAAAGTTGATTATGGTTATTAGTACTTAAAGATTCGGTGTCTATTGTAAAACTATTTATCAATTTAGTTGACTTTCTGTTTACATACAACAAATTGTAACCTTCAACAAGTTGAAAGATGAATGATACCCACATAAATCAAATCATTTCAATAATTTTCGTTCTTAAATAGGAGATAGAAACAATATGTACTTATTCCTATATTCAAAATTTATATATCCCCTTTAGCCAAGTATTTGCTCGGTATGTCTGTATGCTTGGTCGACTACCATGATTGAACAAAAAAAATTGTTGGTTGACTAGTGAATAAAAAGCATTGTTGATCAAGTGCCAATGAACAACAACAACAACAACAACATCAATAACAACCAGAAGAGCTTTGAATATGCAGCAATAATAATCAATTGGCCAATTCATGTTGCTAATTGCATTTCTTCTCAAGCGGCAAATGGCTTTCAACTCTCGCACTAGACAAATTGCTTTGAGCAGCTCTTGATTTGATTTCGATGTTGTTTTTATTTATTTTTTCATTGTAAATACAAATGCTGTACAAGGAAAACTGATGAACTGAGCGACTTACCGACCAATTGACTGAATGACAGAGAGAGAAACATGTGTTCGCAGGACAACTTAAAAGAGGACACGTGAAAAGCATTTGAGCTGTTTATTTCATTCCCATAATTATACTTGAAATATTATGTGCACCCAGGTATATATATATTTGTGCGATTGGATGAGCAAAGTCTGAGGTCCATTGAAACGGAAGTGGAAGATGGACCTTTGATTAGCCAGTAAATGGACCAAAGGACAAGAAGACTGAGATTCAGCCAGTTCAAAAGAGCACGTAAAATACGTAATAAAGTGGTACACTTTTTCAAATTACAGTGCAAGGGCACAAAAATTGAAAGATTAATGTAGGAGTAGAGAAAAATATGAAAGATTTAAGTTGTTGGCAAATGTATGGTAACATCAAATTTGTAGTGAACAAATTTAAAGTGTAGAACAGACAACCGGATGGATATTACACAAAGCCAAATGAATGAAATATGAAGTCATACAAATAAAGATATGTAATCATGTTGTACAAATTTAACACAATGCGAAACGGGACAACAATTATAAAATAAATTGCCTGCGTTCGAAAGAAAATGCATCGTTGAGTTGACAACCAATTTCACAAAGCCATAAACAATGCAAGCCAACAGTTTGTCAGAAATAATAAAAGCCAGCAATGCAACAGCAACCAATTTAAACATGGCTACAGCGACTCAATTGTCAAACGCATGGGAAATATAAAAAGGAACAGCGAGTGACCAAAGCATTTCTGTTGTTGCAACAACTGTTAAATACATACATATGTACGCCCACAACCGCGTGGCATGCTGACCACTGAATGGGCTTTAAGCCAGTTTAGCATATGGAATAAATGCGCTTGGTCCAATTATTACGAATAGTTGCCGAAATGGTGCTGGAATTTTCGATGGGAATTATCGAAGCGTGAGCTTCTCTAAATAAGCGTCAAACAGAAAGCGAACAATAAACATTACCAGCAGACTGGACGGGGCGGGGCGGCTATTAGGTGGTGGGCGTGGCAATATATTCCTGCTAATTTATGCAAATTGCATCGTGTGGGGGTCCGACTGTTAATAAGCACACACATTCGCATACACACACACACACACAGCGCACACCCCATAAATAGCACTGCGGGAAATTTGTTTGCCTGGGGCCTTAAACTATGACAGGGAATTCGAACTTTAACCAAATGTAAGTGTGTTTTTGTAGTTTGTTTCTGCTGCTAATTGACCTGCATGGAATTTGTGAATTATTGGAAAACTAAAAACTGCCCAAAATTATGAAATACTTTTAAGGAATTGCAATTAATTCGTATTTTATAGCCCGATTCTGTTATGCCCAACATTTTATTAAAATATGAGGAAAATTTTCAGCAAGCACCCCAATAAATGAGAAACAAATTTATAAACTAAAAATGATTGAATCTAATATGACATGTGAATGTTGAATGTACAGAATGTTTCCCTTAAGGGAAAATGTACAGGCAATAACGTTTCACAGTGGAATCAGACTAGTGTTTGCAAAAATTAATAAATTAATTCAGATTCAAATGTAACTGGAAATCAGTTCAGATGCATTACACTCAAAACTACAACTACAAATGAGATTAGGCAGAACTTAAAGTGGCATTAAAACAAATAGTTGTAGCAAAAAGATAACTTGTTCATATAATCCTCTTTCAATGCCATTAGATACAATTGTTCTTGAGTTCAGCACTCATGCTAAGTATGTGTAGTCAGTAGTAATTAACCAAGAGTTGACCGACTATGTTGCTGATTTTTAGTCTTATTAAAGACTTAAATGCTGCCAAATGTTCCCTGCAGTGCAGTTTTTAAAGCTCTTAATGTATCTCTGTGACAAATCACCAGGAACTCTTTGCAGTGGCTCACAAGGTGTGCATAAAGCACCTGAGAAATATGGGCCATGGTCTAACCCAATGAACAAAAAACAAAGGGCGGATATATGGGATTTTTGGCCTGCAGCTGAAACCACAATAGCACTCAACAACACCAACAATGACGCAACCACATCAAAGGGTGGCCAAAGCCAAATTTGGGTTTTTCACAAAAGGTGCAAATGTGTTTGCTAAAAGCCAAAACCGGGTGCCTATTCTGGAAGGGGTAACCCAAGGTGGCCTGCTGGGCAGGTAAAAACCGCAGGACTTTACAACTTCAGCTTGGCTGCAGTTGGTTAACAATGCGAGAAAGTCAACAGTAAAAGACACACATACATATATAATTGAGTGGACAGTCCAACCTGCCAAGCCAACCAACAAGGTCCCAAGCCGGAGGTGTAATGGGGAATAAAGTTAAACTCTCGTTTACTGTGATGCCTCGAAACTAACCACAAAGGATTGGAAACATAACAGAAAGTTGTAATGCAAATGACTACAAAATACCCTCTTTAGCTGGGAATTAGTATTTTAATAGGCTGCTGGTTAAACTGACTGAAATTAGAGCTATTTCAAAATAGGGCATATTAAACTTTAATTTAAGGAATACAAATATAACTTGGTTCTACAACAAACCTTTCTTAGATCTTTCTCTCTCATTCTTTATCTTTTCCATATTGGTAAGCTATTAGCTGATAAAAAAAATTGTTGGTCTAATTGGTTTTCCCCAATTCGAGCACTAAACATTCACATTTCAATTCCTACATTAATTCTATAAAATAGTTTACCTTTTATTTTAAATTTTACTTTAAATTTTATTTCATTTCATTTGTAACTTTAATTTCAATTTTAAATTTTAAATTTAACTAAAATTTTTAATTCACTCCACATTAAATAAATAAATAAATAAAAATAATATCCTCAAATTTTATACACTTTTTGCATTTTCATTCCAATGCAATTAGCACTTATATTTGAGAAGCCTCTCTTAAACATGAATATTATCAAATAAATCCTTAATAAATTAAAGAGAATTCACATTCCTTTGAAGAACGTGGCACTTAAAACTATGTAACAGTTTTGGCTTATCCAATTAATTGATGTTTGTTTTTTCATTTTTATGAAAACGCCACAGATCAGCTAACTGTGTTGCACAAGCCAACTCGAAGGTGTACCAAAGATTAAGTGCGGTTAACATTTGGCAAACAGAGACAGCTGGCGAGGAAGCGAGCGAGTGGGTGTTGGGTGTTGGGGGATGGTTTCGGCTTTTGTTTATGTTGCACTTTACACTAGGCAGGCCACACACTTCATAAACACAACCCACACCAAGTGCACTTGACACACGAGGCCCAGCATGTTGACTGGGTGTTTTTGTTGTAATAGTGTTGTTTGTGTCTGTGGATTGGATGCATGCAAATTTGCTGGCCATATTTGCCATTCTGCACGTGTGTGTACATATATGTGTGTGTGTGTGTGAGTGTGTGTTTGTTTTTGTTGTTTCTGTGCTGTAGTTGTACTTGTTGTTTATCCAAAAATTATACGCCTCACATGCCGCCTCGCCGCCCTTCACTCCGTCCAATCTCCAGCAGAAACCAGAAGGCAGCTAAACATTTGCCAAGCTTTTGACTGTCAGGCAACTGTGTCTGCCCCCCGCCTTCTATCTTTGCCACCAATCTCTCTACTCTCCTCTACTTGTCTATGCCTTGTTGTATGCAACAGAATTTGCCACACTGCCACACACTTGCTCTGCAGTCTGCGCTCTGTAAATTTACGGTATTTTCCCCAAGCATGCAACAACTTGTAACTTTCTTGCCGATCTGCCTAAGCCAAAGGTCGGATAAGTTTGTAATTAGCAAGTTGCATACACAAACTTTTAATTAATTAATTGCACACTCTCCAGATTTGAGATGCGCTCCTCTAATCCATAAATCAAATCAATTAGGTGCCGCTAAGAGCATTTAACTATTATTAATGCTTATTGATTCATTATTTTGAATCCAGTACAGAGAGCACATAACCCTAAAGAGCAGCAAATATCTTTCAGATATATCAAGTTTATTCACACTATTTGCGCCCCTCCTCAGCGAAACTCTAAACTAGCTCAGCATAAATTCTAGCTATGCTGAATTCCGAGTGCGACACAAACTTTTGATGAATTCTGCTGACTGAAAATAGTATTGAGTGCACTTTGCTGGCTTATTCGATAGTTCTTGAGCTATGTTCATTCCCCCAAGCAAAGCTACTGCTTTATAGCCTTTCGCCACATCATCATCAACAGCAGCAGTACCAGCAGCAGGAGCAACAGCAGACATGTCCAGCCACAAACTGCACGACATGCGAATCTTGGTCTGGTCAGAGACGTAACTGAGGGCGGGGGGAGGATGACTACCATAAACTGCATACATTTTTAATAAGCTCAGCACACAAAATGCGACCAGGGGACTGAAGCTGACAACAATTACGTTGACAGCGATGCTAGGAGTTGCAGTCTATGCAGTTGCAGTTGCAGCTGCCTTCTGTGGCAGCTTCCTGATGCCGCCCGTCAGCTGGCATCAAAAAATGCAGCTATCGTTGCAGCACATGTTCAACTTGCCTGCCAAATGGCATACATTGTGCTAAGTGCATTGGACAGCCCTGCAAATAAGCTCAACCACTCCATTCATCCATGGCCATCACAATTTGTGCCTGAATGGCGGTTGCAGATAACAGCAACGATTACAACAACCACAATAAAAACAAAACACCAAACGTTGCCTGCATTTTTGCCATTCGATAGCACAAGGAAAGCAAAACCAAATCGACCAACACGATAGCAGCTATACAAAAACGCAGAGACAGGTGTAAAAATAAAGCCGTTGAAACAATTCAGTCAACACACTTAACAGTGTTCTGTGGTGCGGGCGAGAGAACACTTTCGGTAACAAATATTCTACAGTTATTATATGGTATTTCTCTTACTTATAAGTCACATTGCTACAATTTCCAACAAATAAAAATATACCTAGAGAAACTTTAACAGATTTAGCTTACATAAATTTGTCTTGAGATTTTTATTGTAATTTCTTAAAGAAAAATCTAGTTACTTATTTCCAATTCTTTCGGATTAAATATATATATATGAATTTACTCATATTTGCACACATATAATATATATACAATACTATTTAAAGTACTTGTTTTTTAGGATCTCAATACACCTAATTAATCGGAGACTTATAATTCTATAATAAAATATGAACATTCTAGTCCGTATTATTACTACACAATAATTACTTATTATATTTTTGAAATCGTTTTTGAGCTGACTATGTCTACTCCGATGTTTTAAATAAATATTCAATAAATGAAGTTAGGAGTTACACAAATTAAATTGAAATGGTGCTGGCAAATTACACATATAAATTATAAAAAGAGGTCACCAATGAATAAACAATTACAAATTATTTTAAAATGTGTATCGAAATAAAAAGTACGATATATTTACATATATGTATGTACACATATTTCAAAAGGGATAACATGCCAAATTCACACGAGACACGCAAATTCACATTATAATTAAAGCATGCAAATTTAAATCATGGTTTTTACAACAAACGACTCCAGTTAAATAAGTAATTAAGGAGCACACACACAATCTTACAGCACTCCAATTCCTAGAAGTACTTGCTGTAAATAAATCAAGAATTACGACATTAAGCTGTGGCAATCTCCTTGACACATAAGGTTTTACTTGTGAAAGCCATTGCTTAACTTGGGGGCACTTCAAGAGTGGTTGCATGTTAATTTGCCGCACATGGCATCAACGTGCCGTTAATCGATTGCGCAACCGAATTCTACACCCGCACTCGAAATCCCATCCGCAACCCGACCGTGCCTCTGTCCGGCCATCCATCCATCCGTCCGTCCGTCCATCCGTGCCTTGTTGATTGCCGCTTTCATCGATTGCAGTCAGATTTATTGCCTAGAATTACGTACGAGCCGTGTTCGACAGTGGAAGAGAGCTTTTGACAAACCGAATATCGAAGCAATTTGCAGTTTACCACTGAAGCGAGACTCACTCTCAGTCTGGCAATCCATTCGATTCAGTTAAAAGTTAACTTTATCAAGCATAAATATTTTAGTGGAACACATTTTCATTTAACATACCCCATTCACCCCATGCAATCTTGCATATGCATACATCTATAAATACTATTGGTAATTGAAATCGAAGAAAGGGTAAATAAAAGTAAAGTACAAAAATAAACTCTTATATATTGGTTCTCATTGTTCTCATTGACTCTAGGTTCAGTGGAACAGACCGACACGAATAGATAGACTCTTTTGAAACTGTTCCAAATAATCCAACATAAATAAAAAAAAAAAAACAATGAATTCTGAGTAAAAACAGAAATTATTTATTTACAACGAATTCTATGAAAACAAAAAGATTATACAATGTACTTCCAACAATAACAAAAAGATTAAGCAATGTACTTCTAACAATAACAAAAAGATTAAGCAATGTACTTCTTTAAGATTTGTTCACTCTAAAAGGCTAATAAAATCTAATAACAATTAAAAAAATTAAGCAATGTACTTCTTTAAGCTTAAAGGCTAATAAAATACTTTATTCCTATGAAATAAACTCAGTTAAAGCTGCATCAAAGCAATGTTAACCAGATTTTCGGATGAGCTTTCATTTTCATGTTTCAAATTAAATCCATCAAAATGAATAGATTAAGCTATGCAGTTCTTAAAGTTTTATACTGCATAAATTGTTAGCGTTTATCGTTTGTAAGTATATATGTATATCCAACAATCGAATCTTACATATTGTTTTCACTTTCCGATAGTATTGGTGTGCCAAAGGCAATATTGTGTTTTATGTTGCACCACAGCTGGGAGATTTAGTAGTCGTGTCCTGCTTTGGAATGTTTATGCAACACTTGAAACTGTCTTGTTATGTCGCCCATTTGCTTTAAGCTGCCAAACCCTGCGAGCTATTTTAATTTATTTCAACTGAACACGACACATGATGTCGACAGATCTGATCCAGGTTAACTGAAACATTCACGCAGTTAAAGATATGCCCCAAATTAATTTGCAAGTACGAAAACAAGTATCAATAAAATTGAAGAGCACTTAAGCTGTGGCATGCGCCTTATAGATCTAAATATAAATTCAATAATGAATGCAAAATAAAGAATGACACGTTCACAAATATTGTTTACTTTAACGCAGCCGGCGTCAGACAAAATATAGAATAGAAGAATTTGTGTACCTGATATTTGCATAACTTGTGTCTTGTGGTTATGCAAATTTGTGTTTGCCTGGATTGTTCACACTTTGATTATTTGCACAACATGTAAAACAGCCACAAAGCTTTCACTTGTCAAATTATTCATACTTTCATTTCAATTTATATGTTTTTGTCTTTTGCATAATCACATTTTGTTTTGACAATCAATCAAGATTTTGTGCTTCGATGATGGAGGGAAAGCTAACTGTTTGACAAAAGTTAATTGTGCGAATTTTTATTATTATTTAAAAATTCAAAACTGAATCGAAAGTTGAATCTGTGAAATATGTTGAAGAAGTAAAAGAAACAGAACTCGAAACCACATTAGTCAGCTGCCACAGTTGATTATGAAATCAAAAATTGGCTAATTTGTTTAGGAGCAAGATGTTTTGCACAGTTTTGAAAATAAGGCAAGGGAGTGAGGAGGGAGCATTGGGAAAAGTATTTTCTGCAAATACAACATACAATTTAAAGCATGGTAACTTGGCTTACATTAGTTATCACTTTATATTAAATGGGTTTTTTGAATTAACTTTGAATTAACTTAGAATATATCAAATATCGAATAACAATTAATTGCAATGCTTAAATGAATAATCTAAGCAATGTGCGAAGCAGTTGCTGCTGGTTAATAATATTTCTCATAATTCTTTTAGTTAAATTCATTTTTTAATAGAAAAATACACACTCAAAAATGAATGTAATAATTTCTCTACTATTTATTTATTTATGTTAAACTAGTCTAAATGTCAATATTAAAAGTCGAAGTAGTCAGTTGAGTGTAATAACAATTAAATAAACTAGCAGTCACAGATATCTTCGACTGAAGTCCACCTGCCCGTACATAAATTTAATTGCTGTAATTGCCCAAAAACAACAAGTATAAAATGGGGCAACCATATTTGTTTGTTGCACACACAATTTTCAGGCAATTTGCAATTTGCAATAAATTTAAAACTAAATGCAACTCAATAGAAGTCGTATAAATAAATGCATATACCAGAAAGCCATTCATTGACATTACCAAATAACCAGAAACTAATTTGGTTTGTTGACTCGCCGTAAAATGTTTAACCAGCAATTTACATTTATTTTCCAGGCTAAATAACAAACCCAATGCCGATGACAAAGCAACAGTAAGACCTAAAGCCACAAACCAACTATACAAACTATATATATATATATATATACATATAGATATATATGTGCATTTATGTATGTAGAATTTTTCAACATGTGGCTACTGATTGTGGGTCTTCATTTGGCCAGTGGCAGCCCAACGGAATCACAGCCAGAGTGGCTATTGCACGGAAACAGCAACAGCAGCAACAGCAGCAGCAGCAGCACAGCAGCCAACTACTATCCGAATGATACCATCTATAGTACCCAATCTGGAGAGTACTTGTCACAGGCCACTGGCAGCATCAGTTCCGTTCACAGCACAGATCTTCCAACCTACGAGCATTGTATCGCCACTCGCAATTCATTTGCGGATGTGTTGACGGTGGTGCTGTATGGCCTGGTCTGCATTGTGGGCCTGTTCGGCAACACGTTGGTCATCTATGTGGTGCTGCGCTTCTCCAAGATGCAGACGGTGACCAACATCTACATACTCAATCTGGCCATTGCGGACGAGTGCTTCCTGATTGGCATCCCCTTTCTACTCTACACGATGCGCATTTGCAGCTGGAGCTTTGGGGATCTGATGTGCAAGGCGTATATGGTGAGCACCTCGATAACGTCCTTCACCTCCTCCATCTTTCTGCTGATCATGTCCGCAGATCGCTATATAGCCGTCTGTCATCCGATATCGTCTCCGCGCTATCGCACCCTTCACATTGCCAAGTTGGTATCGGCGCTGGCGTGGAGCACGTCGGCTGTGCTGATGTTGCCAGTGATGCTCTATGCCAGCACCGTGGAGCAGGAGGATGGCGTCAACTACTCGTGCAACATTATGTGGCCAGATGCGTACAAGAAGCACTCGGGCACCACATTCATATTGTACACATTCTTTCTGGGCTTCGCGACGCCGTTGTGCTTCATACTCAGCTTTTATTATTTGGTCATCAGGAAGCTGCGCTCGGTGGGACCAAAGCATGCGACCAAGTCCAAGGAGAAGCGTCGCGCACACCGCAAGGTGACGCGCCTAGTGCTCACCGTCATAACGGTCTACATATGCTGTTGGCTGCCCCACTGGATGTCCCAGCTGGCGCTGATCCACTCGAATCCTGCGCAGCGCGACTTATCGCGCCTGGAGATACTCATATTTTTGCTGCTAGGCGCTTTGGTGTATTCCAATTCGGCGGTGAATCCCATTCTCTACGCCTTTCTCAGCGAGAACTTTCGCAAGAGCTTCTTCAAGGCATTCACCTGCATGAACAAACAGGACATTAACGCCCAGCTCCATCTGGAGCCCAGTATCTTTACCAAGCAGGGCAGTCGCCGCCGTGGCGGCTCCAGACGCCTCCTGTCGCCCAATCAACAACAACAACAGCAGCAACTGCAGCCCGCGCTGCTGGCCAACCAATCGGGCAACAACAACTCCTCGACGACCACATCATCGACAACGACAGCGGAGAAAACAGGCTCGACAAGTGCCCAAAAGTCCTGCAGCTCCAATGGCAAGTTGACAGTGCAAGGAGAGAACCTCATCATTTGTCTGGGCGAGCAGCAGGAGGCGATTTGCACAACGATGCGCCGTGGATCGAATCAGATGCAACAAACGGATCTTTAGAAAGTATCTACAATTTTAATGAAATACAATTACATTTTAAAAGTGAGCTATAAGTAAAATTAAATCTGTGTTTCGAATATTGAGTAATTGTTTCCACTTAAGTTGTGTGTATTGCAAATAGTCACGTTCTCATAAACAGTATTATCCGATTGCCCCCCAAAATAGTCATAAATCCAAATACTGCCCCCTTTTGTGTTATTTGCTAATTTTTAATGCCATATTTAAATATTAAGCGAAATCCTTCTAAATGTATTTAACACGACGATTTTACTACTAAATATATATGTATGTATAATGGTTATAAGTGCTCAAACCTAATGCAAAGGTTTTTAATTGACAGGGCAACCGCAAAAGGGTTTTAAGAGGGAGCTTTGCTTTTTTCTAAATGTGTAGCATTTAATTATACCAGAATTAAGGCAAATTTCAAATGTGTAAATGTGCTTTTAAGTGGATCAGTAAATAAAACTAAAATAATTGAATTGAAAATAAAACTGAGTTTAAACAAATGAGCAGATATTTTTAATTGAGTTGTGCAGTGCAATGTGGAATGCAATTAAGTTTCTGGATAACATTCAAGCCAGATTTAATTCTGCCGTTAAATCGTGATAACAGCCGCATAAAATTGTTATGTCTATCTAAAATTTGGAAATGCAAAACGATATTTTGTAATTCCATTGAAAATTACCAATTACTCTTGGAAATGGGTCAAAAGGCTGCGATAAAGTTGTGAAGGGTGAACAACAGGCAGAAGGAAGCAGCTCTGATCCCACACATTGCGTATTATATATATTCCATAAATTCATAATGGAATTAAGATCCAGGGTATGAAATCTTCGGGTTGCCTATTGGAAGTATGTTCTCAAGAATACTTCTCGTTTTTGATGCGCACAATCAGCCTAAAATAGATACCTCCATATTTCTTGGAACTATTGCCTGACTATAGGAAAGTTAGCGAAGAATACATATTTGCTGCCGATTCAATGAAAACTAGGCATAATTTTATATTACACACAATCAACTAAAGAGGCCCAAGTCAACATTTTTAAATTTTCAGGAAAGTTAAAGTATGAACTTCTTTATTAAAATTTAACATAACTAACATAATATTGGTAAATGAACATTAAGCGCAGGAGTATTTAAGTATTGAAATGAAATCAGTTGAATACCTGGCCAAAGGCAAAGAATTTATTCAGAATATTATAACTATTTAGGGTTTAAATCAGTTGCCAGATTAAATGAAATTTAAAGAGCGCTTAAGTGAAGCCTGGTGGAGACACATTTGAAGACGGCGGCGCCACTGCGGCGCAAATGATAAAAGATTCCACGTTCCACGTACCGTGGCGGACAACGAGATGCATTAACAGCGTAATCCAATCAGAGCCATAATGAAATGCCGAGTGCCAGACTCACTCCCAATGGGAGGGGGCAGAAGAGGCAGAGGCGCAGTGTACAAGCAGGGGAACAGTGACCAGTTAAGCGGCAGATGAGAACTGCAACAGACAGCGAGAATTGCACTGGGTGGTAAATGCTGCAAGCAGCCAACAAGCATTCAACATTCCGTTGATCGCCCTTTCGGAACGTGCGTCGGTCACGTTTTATATTTCACGGCATATCGCATTGCAGCAGACACCAATCTGATGTTGGAATATGTTTAACAACACACGTTTCAGATTGGGCCACATTTGTTTGGCCTAATGTGGTGCCGGCTCATTGACTGGCTAAATACAGTAGGTCTGGCTGTATACATGCAACTCAGTGGCACACCTTGAAGTCTGACAGACACAGCAAACATTTAACTTACCTGCAGCACTGAACAACATATGGCAAAATCAATTTATCAGATGCCAAACCGCAATGCAGACTCGCCTTGCGGTCAATCAGTCGACCCACACTGTCAATCACAGCTGGAACTTAATTCCACCGAAATTTACCACAAATGACTACTGAAAGCTAACTGGAACATTAAGCTTTAAGATACTTGGGGTTTCTCAGAATTGAAATGAAAATACCAAATAAAAAAAATCAATAAGTTGACTCCTGGTTTAAAAGATATCAAATATATATATTTCAGTAACAATTTTAAATTTCAATTGAAATTTAATTATACGCAAGTGAGTATGTATTTCTAATGTACTTATTCCTTGAGTCAACATCTTCAGTAGATTAAATCGAAATCAATTTTTGCAGTAAAATATTTCAATTGTAACGAAATTATTACATAAGAATTACATTAGAAAATAAATTACATAAGAAAATAAATCAGAAAATCGTAGCCTTCGCTGCTATTGATTTTCAAGTTTTAGACTCAAAGCAAGCTTTACATAAAATAAAAAATAAAAAGAAGTCAGAAAAAGGCAAATATATAATCGTAATATGCCCCATGAGTGAAACAACAGCAGAGAAAATAGCTCGGTTGGCAAACGCAATCAACTAATTAAAATGAGACACAGCCGCAATGCAGATATGTAATTCTCTGCAACTGATTGGAAAACATTTCGATTGTGGACAGGCAAACAATTATAGTCAATTTGTTGCAAGCAGCTTCAAATGTTTGTCAACGCAAGCTGCAGAATAAATGCATAAATCTTTTCCCAAACCGGAGCTCTGTAAACCGCAATTCTCTCCGGGTGAAAATCAAAGTAGCAGCGCATTCAAAGTCAAAAGTAATAATGAAACTAAGGTGCAAAAAGAATGAATGACTGACTAATAGAAACAGAAAGAAACCAAGCAACAGGAATAAATTCTCACAAATTTGCACTTCAAAAAGTTGTTGCACAGTTGTTGAGCTTACAAGACATCCCCGCCCCTGCTTGCTACTCTTGCAACAGTTGGTGTAAGCAAGCCCGCAATGCACAGCAGCTCAACGGACGGCTTAGTCGATCCAGCGAGAAGTACTTTTCCAAAGATTTGCCCATATTTAAAGTAACATTCGTTTTCACTCTACCGCAGGGTAGTTCTAAAGACACGGATCCGGCTTCCTTGGTGAGGAATAATCGTGCTGCAGACATTATGTTGGCACGCCGGAGCGCATAAATCAATGCCAGCACTGGCAAAAGGCTGGGAGCCAAGTTCCTAAACTTGATTTAATGCCCGTGCACAGTTTAAGCCAAAACAAAAATAAATATGCAAGCTTACTTACGAAAAGATGACTTGAGCAGAGAGTCGTTAAAAGCATTTGCCTGAAGTATCGATATAAGTCAATGGAGATGAATATTTTCGGCATATAAAAGAAACAATACGCATGAATTGGCGTTGCCATCCTTTTATAATAATATATTTCGATGCCTTCAGGTGAAGTGTTTTTAAATTTGTATACTTTTACTACAAAAGATTTCTATATTTCTATTTCTGTAGCATGAATCATTAAAAAAAAAAAAATTTCCTTTTTATTTTATTTTATTTAGCTGCAGCTTTATTCATTTCAATTGCTCCATTATGATACTTGAACTATTTTTCATGTTCTCTGCCAATTAGCAGTTGTGAACCACACGCAAATGCTTTCCATTCCTGTCATAAAACAAATCTGAATTGGAATGAGATTGCTATTTGGCCGCCCAGCTGCATATCCGCTAATCTCGTAAAGCATGATATGCTGGTAACTGAGTTGTTTCCGCTGCTCTCAATTTGCACCGCCCACTCAACACACACAAATTGAGTGGCAACTCTCAGAGTCGCGACCCAAACAACAACGGTAAACACAGAAAAAAAGTGAAAAACATTCTCGAGTGAGATACAACGAAAACTTTCGCTACACCCGCCCTCCCTCATCTGACATTTCCTCTTCACCCATCTGGCAATCCTCCTTGCCGTATTCAACTCATTTTTGTGGAGCTTCTGCGCTTGTTGCCTCTTCGCTGAATTTCCATGCCAATAGCGTAACAATATTTGCGTAGCCAAGTCAAAGTGAAAGCAACGTAAAAGTGCAAAGAATAACAATAAGAAAATTTCATGATTGTATTTAAGCGAAAAATGGTTACCAGAGCAGGGATTAAAGAAACGATTGCAGAACAACCAGCAAATAATAATAGAATTTGAATTTGAGCAGCAAACTTGGTCTGGCCCAAAAATCCTTGGCCATCAATAGACGGAAATGTTTTGTTCGTACTGCAAGTTATTAGACCGTGTCCATAGTTTCAGTTACGACAAACTAAATGCCAACTTAAGTTGCCAGGAGCAGCAGCAGCAGCTGCTGCTCACAGTGCTCCTCTGCACTGTGGTGCTGTTTCGTTCCTGTGGCAGCAATTTTCTATGCAATTACACCAACGACGACCAGCAAAACTTGTATAATTGATATATGTGGTTGTGCAAGTTGCAACTTTCTAATGGAGCTGCTTGCCTGCATGTTTGCCATCCTGGCAGCAGCATCATCAACTGTGCGAAAACTTGGTCAGAGGCAAGCAGCCAACCACGCCGCAAAGTCTGCGGTTTTTTTGGGGAAGAACTCAATGCCCAAATAGTAGTTGCAATGTGTCTTGAGATTGAAATCTGACACATTTTTGATTAGCGGGTAATTGGATTTGAGGTGGGCTCTGCAACACCTTTGTTAATTGCCTTAGATTAGCAGCTCTTAGCATCATTTTGTAATTGTGGGTTCGTATTATTCGTCTTAGTTTCTTAACCTCAAGTTGATCTATGAGTAGTGGAAAACAAACAGAATCAATACAAAACAGAATCGAATGTTTACCGACTGAAACTCTGAATCGGAAACAGACAGACGGACAGGGCTAGATAGACTCGACAGTTGATTCCAATCAAGAATATATATAGATATAGTTGACCTCCTGAATCGAATACAGGTGAAAACTTTGCGGGAATACAGAAAACGTTATACTTTGCTTACCAGAATCGGACTCGCAACCCAAATTCGTTTCAGTTTAACATCCTCGATTCTTTTCATATAAGAAATTTAAAAAATTACAATTACAATCCTTAATGCCACACAGAGTCCACAGTTTTTTTCATTTGTTCTGCAATATCATAATCTGCTGTTAAAACCATTAAGCTGCTCATTCTGCCTGACCTTTTTAATGCACCCATCGCTAGCTTTGACACTCGCCTCGCGTGCAGGCGACGACCAAAACATTTAAATGCCATTTCAATTATGTGCCCTGCGCTCTGTGCGATAGCTGCAGTCTTCTCCACACACCTACAGCTGCGTGCCGCACATCTTGAGGGGAGAGGAGGGGAGTAGCTGTCAGGGCTTCCGGTTCGTTAGGAAAGTTCACGCACAAATTAACATGCAGCAAGTGCAACTGCCAGAGCACAAAGTACATAAAAACAAAACATAATTTCAATTTTAATGAGCAGCAATCTGGCAGCACCCCCCGACCCGACACAGGATACAGGACCTTTCAAATTATGCAAAAATTTCTGATTAAAACATATGTATATATATATATAGATATTCAAATATTTATTAACATCGACAGACTGAAATCCAATTTGAGCGGCGAATGCACTTAGCCAACTTTTCATTGCATTCGTGCGGGCTGCGTAAACTGCAATTTGATGAGGTTTCAAAAATGTGCAGATCCGATTTGGAATGCCAACGCAGAGGCGGCAGTTAAAGTTCATTGGCATGAAGCAGGCTCTGCTTAACAGCTTTTTACTATTTCTTGCAGAGGGTATTATAAGTTTCTCATGCACTGTGTAACGCATTGAAAGAGACAAGGTATAAAGTATAGACTACAGCGAATCATTTTTCCTTACAAGTACAAGCAACATTCGCTACTTTAATGGCGAAACTGATTTTTAAAATAATAACTTTGTGCTATAGTCAGAATCAAAAATCTCTCTTTAAAAGCGACAAAAAGAATTCATCTTATTATGCAGAAAGGGAATTTCTAAAATCAAATTATGTGTCTACCTAAAAGACGGATTTTTCTTTAGAAAATATAATAAAAACATTCTAGTTTTCAGGGTGATTATTTTTCAAATTATACACAAATTGACAGGAGCATTAGCAATTCGACTTTAGAAATATAGTAGTAATGTTCTGTTCTTGTTTTTTGCATTTGCCCACAACTACAAACCACTTCAAAGGCCGTAAAAAACAAACATAAATATAATATGTATAATCAACACTTTTTGCATTCTTGGCCGCACACCAAAAGCTTTTTGCCTTAAAATGTTAATTGGACGCAGAAATGTTAAATGCTAAATGTTAAATTACACGAAAGTGCAACGCAAAAAAGAATATCAGAGAACCACGAGCTGGCGAGCCTCGGCCAGGGTTTTTGCAGCTCTCAACTCTTTGGCTGGGCACAAACATGAGTTGGCTGGCAGCCAGCGCTGTGGCAAGCTTCCGGCAGCGGAGACACCGAGGGGCCAAACATCAACAGCTTTCATTTCCTTGTGCATAAATTATGAAATACCTCGCGAAACGTATGAGAATAAGCGTCCGTCATTTTCACTCCACAAATTTTCATATGTATGCAACAAGCCTTAAATAATACTCGCTGGAAATTGCCCTGTTTGCATTTTGAGTTGGCCATAACTGAATAATTGTATTAAATGCTCAAGCTGCTGCATTATATTAATTACAAATTCCCTAGCATTTTGTTGGAATTGAAATGCCAATTAAACATGGATAACAAATTAATTGCTTCTGCTCCATTTAAACACATTCTCAGACACATCCCATGATTTAGCCAAAATCTCAAGCAACTCCTTTGTTCAATTAAATCAGGTCACGTTCGATAGCCCTAGCAGCCAGGCAGCCACATGAATTATCCCAAGTAACCCAGTCAGAGCCAACTCAAATTGCGTCCGCACTTCCGCCAAGTCAATGTTGCAATTTGTAGCCAAAATGTGTGCTGGGACATCGTTTTAGCCCAGAGAAGAGAAATGAGAACGCAACATGCTCCTTCCGCTGTGCGATTTTATGTCTTTAAATTCGCATCTGTCTTCCTAGTACAAAAAAACGACGCATGATAAATGTAAAATAAAAACAAAAAAATGACGAAGATCAGGCATGGGAATCGAGACGACAAATGACTTTGGCAAGTTAGAAAACTGTTATAAAGTTATTGTCTGAATCACGTATAGTGTGAAGTCAAACGTGCGTAGTCGACACGCTGAGACGACGTTTAAAATCGAACTAAACTGCTCTGATGAGCAGGCTCTTTATTTATACAAAAATGCTTACCCTAAATACATGTAAAATGCAGCTGGATCGGGGCCTGTCGATGAAGGCAGCTTTTTGATCACAGTTTTGCCCCTAAATCAATCGTACATTTAAAGTTGAGGTCGGAAGACAATTAAAAATTATAGCCTGAAAATCGATATATCGATATATGGGCATAGGTCGAAACTTCAAAATGCCATAACTTCGTCAAAACTGAAATTAGATTAAAAAGCGAGGGCTTTTTGATCATAGCTTTGTCCCTAAATCAATCGTACATTTAAAGTTGAGGTCGGAAGACAAGTAAAAATTATAGCCTGAAAATCGATATATCGATATATGGGCATAGGTCGAAACTTCCAACTGCCATAACTTCGTCAAAACTGAACTTAGATTAAAAAGCGAGGGCTTTTTGATCATAGTTTTGCCCCTAAATCAATCGTACATTTAAAGTTGAGGTCGGAAGACAAGCCTGAAAATCGATATATCGATATATGGGCATAGGTCGAAACTTCCAAATGCCATAACTTCGTCAAAACTGAACTTAGATTAAAAAGCGAGGGCTTTTTGATCATAGTTTTGCCCCTAAATCAATCGTACATTTAAAGTTGAGGTCGGAAGACAAGCCTGAAAATCGATATATCGATATATGGGCATAGGTCGAAACTTCCAAATGCCATAACTTCGTCAAAACTGAACTTAGATTAAAAAGCGAGGGCTTTTTGATCATAGTTTTGCCCCTAAATCAATCGTACATTTAAAGTTGAGGTCGGAAGACAAGCCTGAAAATCGATATATCGATATATGGGCATAGGTCGAAACTTCCAAATGCCATAACTTCGTCAAAACTGAACTTAGATTAAAAAGCGAGGGCTTTTTGATCATAGTTTTGCCCCTAAATCAATCGTACATTTAAAGTTGAGGTCGGAAGACAAGCCTGAAAATCGATATATCGATATATGGGCATAGGTCGAAACTTCCAAATGCCATAACTTCGTCAAAACTGAACTTAGATTAAAAAGCGAGGGCTTTTTGATCATAGTTTTGCCCCTAAATCAATCGTACATTTAAAGTTGAGGTCGGAAGACAAGCCTGAAAATCGATATATCGATATATGGGCATAGGTCGAAACTTCAAAATGCCATAACTTCGTCAAAACTGAACTTAGATTAAAAAGCAAGGGCTTTTTGATCATAGTTTTGCCCCTAAATCAATCGTACATTTAAAGTTGAGGTCGGAAGACAAGCCTGAAAATCGATATGTCGATATATGGGCATAGGTCGAAACTTCCAAATGCCATAGCTTCGTCAAAACTGAACTTAGATTAAAAAGCGAGGGCTTTTTGATCATAGTTTTGCCCCTAAATCAATCGAACATTTAAAGTTGAGGTCGGAAGACAAGCCTGAAAATCGATATATCGATATATGGGCATAGGTCGAAACTTCCAAATGCCATAACTTCGTCAAAACTGAACTTAGATTAAAAAGCGAGGGCTTTTTGATCATAGTTTTGCCCCTAAATCAATCGTACATTTAAAGTTGAGGTCGGAAGACAAGCCTGAAAATCGATATATGGGCATAGGTCGAAACTTCCAAATGCCATAGCTTCGTCAAAACTGAACCTAGATTAAAAAGCGAGGGCTTTTTGATCATAGTTTTGCCCCTAAATCAATCGTACATTTAAAGTTGAGGTCGGAAGACAAGCCTGAAAATCGATATATCGATATATGGGCATAGGTCGAAACTTCCAAATGCCATAACTTCGTCAAAGCTGAACTTAGATTAAAAAGCGAGGGCTTTTTGATCATAGTTTTGCCCTTAAATCAATCGTACATTTAAAGTTGAGGTCGGAAGACAAGCCTGAAAATCGATATATCGATATATGGGCATAGGTCGAAACTTCCAAATGCCATAACTTCGTCAAAGCTGAACTTAGATTAAAAAGCGAGTGCTTTTTGATCATAGTTTTGCCCCTAAATCAATCGTACATTTAAAGTTGAGGTCGGAAGACAAGCCTGAAAATCGATATATCGATATATGGGCATAGGTCGAAACTTCCAAATGCCATAAATTCGTCAAAGCTGAACATAGAATTAAAAGCGAGTGCTTTTTGATCATAGTTTTGCCCTTAAATCAATCGTACATTTAAAGTTGAGGTCGGAATACAAGCCTGAAAATCGATATATCGATATATGGGCATAGGTCGAAACTTCCAAATGCCATAACTTCGTCAAAGCTGAACTTAGATTAAAAAGCGAGTGCTTTTTGATCATAGTTTTGCCCCTAAATCAATCGTACATTTAAAGTTGAGGTCGGAAGACAAGCCTGAAAATCGATATATCGATATATGGGCATAGGTCGAAACTTCCAAATGCCATAACTTCGTCAAAACTGAACTTAGATTAAAAAGCGAGGGCTTTTTGATCATAGTTTTGCCCCTAAATCAATCGTACATTTAAAGTTGAGGTCGGAAGACAAGCCTGAAAATCGATATATCGATATATGGGCATAGGTCGAAACTTCCAAATGCCATAACTTCGTCAAAACTGAACTTAGATTAAAAAGCGAGGGCTTTTTGATCATAGTTTTGCCCCTAAATCAATCGTACATTTAAAGTTGAGGTCGGAAGACAAGCCTGAAAATCGATATATCGATATATGGGCATAGGTCGAAACTTCCAAATGCCATAACTTCGTCAAAACTGAACTTAGATTAAAAAGCGAGGGCTTTTTGATCATAGTTTTGCCCCTAAATCAATCGTACATTTAAAGTTGAGGTCGGAAGACAAGCCTGAAAATCGATATATCGATATATGGGCATAGGTCGAAACTTCCAAATGCCATAACTTCGTCAAAGCTGAACTTAGATTAAAAAGCGAGGGCTTTTTGATCATAGTTTTGCCCTAAATCAATCGTACATTTAAAGTTGAGGTCGGAAGACAAGCCTGAAAATCGATATATCGATATATGGGCATAGGTCGAAACTTCCAAATGCCATAGCTTCGTCAAAACTGAACCTAGATTAAAAAGCGAGGGCTTTTTGATCATAGTTTTGCCCTAAATCAATCGTACATTTAAAGTTGAGGTCGGAAGACAAGCCTGAAAATCGATATATCGATATATGGGCATAGGTCGAAACTTCCAAATGCCATAACTTCGTCAAAGCTGAACTTAGATTAAAAAGCGAGTGCTTTTTGATCATAGTTTTGCCCCTAAATCAATCGTACATTTAAAGTTGAGGTCGGAAGACAAGCCTGAAAATCGATATATCGATATATGGGCATAGGTCGAAACTTCCAAATGCCATAAATTCGTCAAAGCTGAACATAGAATTAAAAGCGAGTGCTTTTTGATCATAGTTTTGCCCTTAAATCAATCGTACATTTAAAGTTGAGGTCGGAATACAAGCCTGAAAATCGATATATCGATATATGGGCATAGGTCGAAACTTCCAAATGCCATAACTTCGTCAAAGCTGAACTTAGATTAAAAAGCGAGTGCTTTTTGATCATAGTTTTGCCCCTAAATCAATCGTACATTTAAAGTTGAGGTCGGAAGACAAGCCTGAAAATCGATATATCGATATATGGGCATAGGTCGAAACTTCCAAATGCCATAACTTCGTCAAAACTGAACTTAGATTAAAAAGCGAGGGCTTTTTGATCATAGTTTTGCCCCTAAATCAATCGTACATTTAAAGTTGAGGTCGGAAGACAAGCCTGAAAATCGATATATCGATATATGGGCATAGGTCGAAACTTCCAAATGCCATAACTTCGTCAAAACTGAACTTAGATTAAAAAGCGAGGGCTTTTTGATCATAGTTTTGCCCCTAAATCAATCGTACATTTAAAGTTGAGGTCGGAAGACAAGCCTGAAAATCGATATATCGATATATGGGCATAGGTCGAAACTTCCAAATGCCATAACTTCGTCAAAACTGAACTTAGATTAAAAAGCGAGGGCTTTTTGATCATAGTTTTGCCCCTAAATCAATCGTACATTTAAAGTTGAGGTCGGAAGACAAGCCTGAAAATCGATATATCGATATATGGGCATAGGTCGAAACTTCCAAATGCCATAACTTCGTCAAAGCTGAACTTAGATTAAAAAGCGAGGGCTTTTTGATCATAGTTTTGGCCCTAAATCAATCGTACATTTAAGGTTGAGGTCGGAAGACAAGCCTGAAAATCGATATATCGATATATGGGCATAGGTCGAAACTTCCAAATGCCATAGCTTCGTCAAAACTGAACCTAGATTAAAAAGCGAGGGCTTTTTGATCATAGTTTTGCCCTAAATCAATCGTACATTTAAAGTTGAGGTCGGAAGACAAGCCTGAAAATCGATATATCGATATATGGGCATAGGTCGAAACTTCCAAATGCCATAACTTCGTCAAAACTGAACTTAGATTAAAAAGCGAGGGCTTTTTGATCATAGTTTTGCCCCTAAATCAATCGTACATTTAAAGTTGAGGTCGGAAGACAAGCCTGAAAATCGATATATCGATATATGGGCATAGGTCGAAACTTCCAAATGCCATAACTTCGTCAAAGCTGAACTTAGATTAAAAAGCGAGGGCTTTTTGATCATAGTTTTGCCCTAAATCAATCGTACATTTAAAGTTGAGGTCGGAAGACAAGCCTGAAAATCGATATATCGATATATGGGCATAGGTCGAAACTTCCAAATGCCATAACTTCGTCAAAACTGAACTTAGATTAAAAAGCGAGGGCTTTTTGATCATAGTTTTGCCCCTAAATCAATCGTACATTTAAAGTTGAGGTCGGAAGACAAGCCTGAAAATCGATATATCGATATATGGGCATAGGTCGAAACTTCCAAATGCCATAATTTCGTCAAAACTGAACTTAAATTTAAAAGCGAGTGCTTTTTGATCATAGTTTTGCCCTTAAATCAATCGTACATTTAAAGTTGAGGTCGGAAGACAAGCCTGAAAATCGATATATCGATATATGGGCATAGGTCGAAACTTCCAAATGCCATAACTTCGTCAAAACTGAACTTAGATTAAAAAGCGAGGGCTTTTTGATCATAGTTTTGCCCCTAAATCAATCGTACATTTAAAGTTGAGGTCGGAAGACAAGCCTGAAAATCGATATATCGATATATGGGCATAGGTCGAAACTTCCAAATGCCATAACTTCGTCAAAACTGAACTTAGATTAAAAAGCGAGGGCTTTTTGATCATAGTTTTGCCCCTAAATCAATCGTACATTTAAAGTTGAGGTCGGAAGACAAGCCTGAAAATCGATATATCGATATATGGGCATAGGTCGAAACTTCCAAATGCCATAGCTTCGTCAAAACTGAACCTAGATTAAAAAGCGAGGGCTTTTTGATCATAGTTTTGCCCCTAAATCAATCGTACATTTAAAGTTGAGGTCGGAAGACAAGCCTGAAAATCGATATATCGATATATGGGCATAGGTCGAAACTTCCAAATGCCATAACTTCGTCAAAGCTGAACTTAGATTAAAAAGCGAGGGCTTTTTGATCATAGTTTTGCCCTTAAATCAATCGTACATTTAAAGTTGAGGTCGGAAGACAAGCCTGAAAATCGATATATCGATATATGGGCATAGGTCGAAACTTCCAAATGCCATAACTTCGTCAAAGCTGAACTTAGATTAAAAAGCGAGTGCTTTTTGATCATAGTTTTGCCCCTAAATCAATCGTACATTTAAAGTTGAGGTCGGAAGACAAGCCTGAAAATCGATATATCGATATATGGGCATAGGTCGAAACTTCCAAATGCCATAAATTCGTCAAAGCTGAACTTAGATTAAAAAGCGAGGGCTTTTTGATCATAGTTTTGCCCCTAAATCAATCGTACATTTAAAGTTGAGGTCGGAAGACAAGCCTGAAAATCGATATATCGATATATGGGCATAGGTCGAAACTTCCAAATGCCATAACTTCGTCAAAACTGAACATAGAATTAAAAGCGAGTGCTTTTTGATCATAGTTTTGCCCTTAAATCAATCGTACATTTAAAGTTGAGGTCGGAAGACAAGCCTGAAAATCGATATATCGATATATGGGCATAGGTCGAAACTTCCAAATGCCATAACTTCGTCAAAACTGAACTTAGATTAAAAAGCGAGGGCTTTTTGATCATAGTTTTGCCCCTAAATCAATCGTACATTTAAAGTTGAGGTCGGAAGACAAGCCTGAAAATCGATATATCGATATATGGGCATAGGTCGAAACTTCCAAATGCCATAACTTCGTCAAAACTGAACTTAGATTAAAAAGCGAGGGCTTTTTGATCATAGTTTTGCCCCTAAATCAATCGTACATTTAAAGTTGAGGTCGGAAGACAAGCCTGAAAATCGATATATCGATATATGGGCATAGGTCGAAACTTCCAAATGCCATAACTTCGTCAAAACTGAACTTAGATTAAAAAGCGAGGGCTTTTTGATCATAGTTTTGCCCCTAAATCAATCGTACATTTAAAGTTGAGGTCGGAAGACAAGCCTGAAAATCGATATATCGATATATGGGCATAGGTCGAAACTTCCAAATGCCATAACTTCGTCAAAACTGAACTTAGATTAAAAAGCGAGGGCTTTTTGATCATAGTTTTGCCCCTAAATCAATCGTACATTTAAAGTTGAGGTCGGAAGACAAGCCTGAAAATCGATATATCGATATATGGGCATAGGTCGAAACTTCCAAATGCCATAACTTCGTCAAAACTGAACTTAGATTAAAAAGCGAGGGCTTTTTGATCATAGTTTTGCCCCTAAATCAATCGTACATTTAAAGTTGAGGTCGGAAGACAAGCCTGAAAATCGATATATCGATATATGGGCATAGGTCGAAACTTCCAAATGCCATAACTTCGTCAAAACTGAACTTAGATTAAAAAGCGAGGGCTTTTTGATCATAGTTTTGCCCCTAAATCAATCGTACATTTAAAGTTGAGGTCGGAAGACAAGCCTGAAAATCGATATATCGATATATGGGCATAGGTCGAAACTTCCAAATGCCATAACTTCGTCAAAACTGAACTTAGATTAAAAAGCGAGGGCTTTTTGATCATAGTTTTGCCCCTAAATCAATCGTACATTTAAAGTTGAGGTCGGAAGACAAGCCTGAAAATCGATATATCGATATATGGGCATAGGTCGAAACTTCCAAATGCCATAACTTCGTCAAAACTGAACTTAGATTAAAAAGCGAGGGCTTTTTGATCATAGTTTTGCCCCTAAATCAATCGTACATTTAAAGTTGAGGTCGGAAGACAAGCCTGAAAATCGATATATCGATATATGGGCATAGGTCGAAACTTCCAAATGCCATAACTTCGTCAAAACTGAACTTAGATTAAAAAGCGAGGGCTTTTTGATCATAGTTTTGCCCCTAAATCAATCGTACATTTAAAGTTGAGGTCGGAAGACAAGCCTGAAAATCGATATATCGATATATGGGCATAGGTCGAAACTTCCAAATGCCATAACTTCGTCAAAACTGAACTTAGATTAAAAAGCGAGGGCTTTTTGATCATAGTTTTGCCCCTAAATCAATCGTACATTTAAAGTTGAGGTCGGAAGACAAGCCTGAAAATCGATATATCGATATATGGGCATAGGTCGAAACTTCCAAATGCCATAACTTCGTCAAAACTGAACTTAGATTAAAAAGCGAGGGCTTTTTGATCATAGTTTTGCCCCTAAATCAATCGTACATTTAAAGTTGAGGTCGGAAGACAAGCCTGAAAATCGATATATCGATATATGGGCATAGGTCGAAACTTCCAAATGCCATAACTTCGTCAAAACTGAACTTAGATTAAAAAGCGAGGGCTTTTTGATCATAGTTTTGCCCCTAAATCAATCGTACATTTAAAGTTGAGGTCGGAAGACAAGCCTGAAAATCGATATATCGATATATGGGCATAGGTCGAAACTTCCAAATGCCATAACTTCGTCAAAACTGAACTTAGATTAAAAAGCGAGGGCTTTTTGATCATAGTTTTGCCCCTAAATCAATCGTACATTTAAAGTTGAGGTCGGAAGACAAGCCTGAAAATCGATATATCGATATATGGGCATAGGTCGAAACTTCCAAATGCCATAACTTCGTCAAAACTGAACTTAGATTAAAAAGCGAGGGCTTTTTGATCATAGTTTTGCCCCTAAATCAATCGTACATTTAAAGTTGAGGTCGGAAGACAAGCCTGAAAATCGATATATCGATATATGGGCATAGGTCGAAACTTCCAAATGCCATAACTTCGTCAAAACTGAACTTAGATTAAAAAGCGAGGGCTTTTTGATCATAGTTTTGCCCCTAAATCAATCGTACATTTAAAGTTGAGGTCGGAAGACAAGCCTGAAAATCGATATATCGATATATGGGCATAGGTCGAAACTTCCAAATGCCATAACTTCGTCAAAACTGAACTTAGATTAAAAAGCGAGGGCTTTTTGATCATAGTTTTGCCCCTAAATCAATCGTACATTTAAAGTTGAGGTCGGAAGACAAGCCTGAAAATCGATATATCGATATATGGGCATAGGTCGAAACTTCCAAATGCCATAACTTCGTCAAAACTGAACTTAGATTAAAAAGCGAGGGCTTTTTGATCATAGTTTTGCCCCTAAATCAATCGTACATTTAAAGTTGAGGTCGGAAGACAAGCCTGAAAATCGATATATCGATATATGGGCATAGGTCGAAACTTCCAAATGCCATAACTTCGTCAAAACTGAACTTAGATTAAAAAGCGAGGGCTTTTTGATCATAGTTTTGCCCCTAAATCAATCGTACATTTAAAGTTGAGGTCGGAAGACAAGCCTGAAAATCGATATATCGATATATGGGCATAGGTCGAAACTTCCAAATGCCATAACTTCGTCAAAACTGAACTTAGATTAAAAAGCGAGGGCTTTTTGATCATAGTTTTGCCCCTAAATCAATCGTACATTTAAAGTTGAGGTCGGAAGACAAGCCTGAAAATCGATATATCGATATATGGGCATAGGTCGAAACTTCCAAATGCCATAACTTCGTCAAAACTGAACTTAGATTAAAAAGCGAGGGCTTTTTGATCATAGTTTTGCCCCTAAATCAATCGTACATTTAAAGTTGAGGTCGGAAGACAAGCCTGAAAATCGATATATCGATATATGGGCATAGGTCGAAACTTCCAAATGCCATAACTTCGTCAAAACTGAACTTAGATTAAAAAGCGAGGGCTTTTTGATCATAGTTTTGCCCCTAAATCAATCGTACATTTAAAGTTGAGGTCGGAAGACAAGCCTGAAAATCGATATATCGATATATGGGCATAGGTCGAAACTTCCAAATGCCATAACTTCGTCAAAACTGAACTTAGATTAAAAAGCGAGGGCTTTTTGATCATAGTTTTGCCCCTAAATCAATCGTACATTTAAAGTTGAGGTCGGAAGACAAGCCTGAAAATCGATATATCGATATATGGGCATAGGTCGAAACTTCCAAATGCCATAACTTCGTCAAAACTGAACTTAGATTAAAAAGCGAGGGCTTTTTGATCATAGTTTTGCCCCTAAATCAATCGTACATTTAAAGTTGAGGTCGGAAGACAAGCCTGAAAATCGATATATCGATATATGGGCATAGGTCGAAACTTCCAAATGCCATAACTTCGTCAAAACTGAACTTAGATTAAAAAG